>CM076066.1:27227500-28427500 GCA_038088235.1 Zacco platypus
CATTATCAGTGATAGAAGGAAAGATTCTCAAAATCTTTAAAGCAGAAAAAGTTATTTATTAAGTTACATGTTTAAATATACAGAACGTAGAATGGAACAACATACTGTATAGAAAACTTAGTTGGTAACAAATAATGCACTGCTGTGCAGAAGAGGCCGTAAAAGACTTTCTCGTATTCAGAGGTTTCTTTCAGCCTTTCTCCAGATCAACAGTTACCTTTCCTTCTTATACCCTGAGCAAAGCATTGTTATACATGAGTGGAATACCAACACCCAAAACCAACTGACAGGAAACCAGAAGATATGGCAAATGGGCGGTGATCAAGAGGGGGAGAAGTACATTAACATATTCTCAATGCATGTTTAAGGAATACCTACATCGTACATTAGGTTACTTTAATATCTTTATTACGTTCACTACCAATCAGTTCAGTTTATAAGCTGTCAGATGAGACCAAACATGGCATAGTTACATGTTAGAAAACACTAGTAGATAAAGAGTATGTAGTTGAAGCATACGTCATGTGAAGCAAATAGTACAGATGTGTCATTGAGGAGCAAACGACTCTGTCGCCCAAGGCAGAACCATCCTGTCCCTGGAGTTTCCTAACAGTCCTAAATCTGCATTTTGATGAATCCCTTTCACTAGATGCATTAGCATATTGTGATGATGAAGGCCATTGTGCCACATTTAATTCATATGTATACCTTTAAAGGGATTTCTGAAGTACTAGGGCAGTAAAGAGTTCTACCCTTATTCGCTCTGCCCTACATTTAAATACGTGAATACACATCAAGAAAAACTGGTTCAGAAGGAGCAATACAGTACGAATACAAAATCTGCAATTCAAATAATTCTTTATTAATTTTGACCTGTAATGTGAACCAGACTGACTCCAAGGGAAAAAGATTTACCCACTCATTTACAGAATAACAAAAAGCATTAAATCCTGTGGCTGCTACATTAGAAGCATAATTGCACAATCATAACAGCATTCTTAAAAACACCAACCCTTTTTAGTTCCTGCTTGCAGCACACGAACACTAACTGACAAAGCGTCACAGCCCAAAGCTCCAGTAAGGGGTTAACATGTAAAACAGGAAGTAGAAGCAGAAGGGTAGAAAAGAAGCTGACAGAAACTCTGCAGGTGTTCTCAATCAATTTGAACATACGGAAATCCATATTTAAGAGCAATGGTTACTTGGAATGCGATTGTGTTCTTACTATTTACAATCAACAAGAATTTTGACCCGATTGGGGAAAATGACACAGGCATACCATCACAAGATAAGCTCAAAACTGGAGACCTTCTTATGAGGGAAACAAATGCTTTTGGACTTTACAATTTTTGTTATTTTCAGTTATTCATATTTTAAATAACAGCTTTTAAGTTTAAAAGTATATACCAACTACACTGCTGTATTTCTGATCTCTTCTTGTCAGAATCAAATAAGGCTCATGGTCCAAATGCGAGTGCAAAAGTTTATTAAATGGAAGAGAGCAAACAACAAGCGATCAGAAGCAGAAAAGTTTGTGACTGACGCTGGATACAAAAAGCTCTGTGAAGAAGGATCATCCACATAAAACAGGGATCCAGGTGGCAGAAAATAGACAGGGATATCCGTTAGAAGCAAGTAGATTCCAAACCGGGTAATATCCAGACACGAGAGAGGCAGGAGAGGAACTGGAGACAGTGACAATGAGCAACAACGATCTGACAACAAGCACACAACAAACAGTGGTAGATATAGGAGCGCTAATGCCCCACAGGTGCAAACAATCAAATTAGCTCGTAGCCCCAGGCAATGCTAACGAGCAACTATACCGGAACAACAGCAGACAGACAGGCAGACATGAACACATAGACCCATGAACCGTGACAGTACCCCCTCCCCTAGGAGCGCCTCCTGGCGCTTCCCAAGGAGCCTACCTGGCGATTGTAAGCATCGATAAGAGTGATCCAATACGTCTCTATTAGGGACCCAACTCCTCTCCTCCAGACCATAACCCTCCCAGTCCACCAAGTAGTGGAATCCACGTCCCCTCCGTCTGGAGCCTAATATACGACTTACTGAATAAGTAAGCTCCCCATCTACAAGTCACGGCGGTGGGGGAACAGGGGCGGGCAGGTTAATGGTAGAATGAAAAACGGGTTTTAATTTGGAAACATGAAAGACGAAATTAATTTTCGTGTACGCAGGAGGAAGTTTGACGTGGACTGCCACCAGACTAATGATCTTGGTGACAGTAAACGGGCCAATGGGAGCAAGTTAATTACACATGGTGTGGTGAGGAATATTCTTGGATGAAAGCCACACTTTTTGACCCACGACGTAAACGGGAGGCTTGGACTGGTGGCGATCGGCTTGGGCCTTGGTGCGAGACCCCACCTGGAGTCTGTCTGGCTCTGGTCCAAGTGCGGTGGCACCTCTGGACAAAGGCGTGGGCGGAGGGGACCGCGACATCGGATTCCAGACTTTGAAAAAGTGGTGGCTGGTAACCTAGACTACACTCAAACGGAGACAGGCCCGTAGATGACACTGGTAATGAGTTATGAGCGTACTCAAACCATGAAAGTTGCTGACTCCAAGAAGATGGGTTCTGAGACACCAAACACCACAACACATGTCCAAGGTCCAGATTGGCCCTCTCTATCTGACCATTACTTTGTGGAAGAAAACCAGAAGAAAGACTAACACTCGCCCCCAACAAACGACAAAATTCTTTCCGAAATTTTGAGACAAACTGAGGCCCCCTATCAGAAACTACATCTCTCGGGAGGCCATGGATACGAAAGACGTGATCAATGACAGCAACCTCTGTTTCTCTGGCTGATGGAATTTTGGGTAGAGAAATAAAATGAGCAGCCTTCGAGAATTTAATTAGAATAAATTAAATCTAATTAGCCTTCTATTTAATCTAATTAGCGAATCTAATTTCTGATCTCTTATTTTCTCTTACTGTTATATTTTTCAATGACATCACATAGTGAAACTAATGCAGGTGTTTTTCATTGCATGTCTTTCAATTTTAAAAAATCATTTTTAGTGAAATGGTTTGGTAGTGTGTATGTGTGTGTAAATTTATTTTATTTCGTTTTTTTAAACAGATTTTTTTTAAAGGTTTAAAGGGGGTGCGACCAAAAAAGTTTAAGAACCAATGGTATAATGTAAAGGTATTGAATTTAAAAAAGTTTTTTGCACATCCCAGTTGTGCAGATGCCACTGGGCAGAAACTGTTATAGTTGTAGAGCTTGAATATATTCAACGATCCGTTTGTATCTTGAGCTCAGCATTATGGGCCGATATTTTGTCCTATGATATTGTATACTGCTGGTTCCAAATACTCATTTAATTGAAAGTTGTGATTAACATTCATTTTATTTTTATAAACCAATAAAATCCTATTTTCTAACAAAATGTGGTTTTTTTTTGTTTTTCATATGTTCATCCCTTAATATGGGTCAGCACTGTTAGAAAAATTGTGTGACCAAAGACTCTTATGTTCACATTTTCAAGAACTCTTGTTCCCATCTGGTATTAAGATGCATTTTGTATGGATTGGATCACAAGTAGATGAGAAAGACACAGTCCTGTTTACACCTGGCGTTTTTGTCCACTTTCAACCATTTTTGTCCTGAGTTTTTCAAGTGGAGGGTCTATGAGTGGGTCATATGAACATGAAAGGAGACGATGGAAAAACACAGGAGCAGTGGCGGTTCTACACCGAGGCCTAGGGAGGCCCGTGCCTCTGTAGACATGTCCCTGGCCACCCCTGTGGCCCCCTGTGCTAAAATAATAATAATTATTATTATTATGAATTTATTATTTTACACGCTAGCGCCAAAAGCGGAACTAACGCGACAGAGCGTTCTACACGGGTAAATTAGAGCCGCACGGGCCGCGTAAGTGACTTGCATCTGGTAAGTAACTGGTTGTTCCTGCACAATGTTGTGATGTTAATCACGTGACTTCATCTGTCTTGGCTGTTGCATTGCGATAACATACATTTGAGTAAAGTAATCAACAGGTTATTATTGCCCGTGTTAAGTAGGGAGGGATGGTTAGGCAACGAAATGTAATGCACGTTTTTTTTTTTTCCGATAGTTATCATGAAACAAGGAAGGGACATAGCGTAAACAAAAAAGTGAGAGAGTTGAGGAGCAGAAGGAGAGAGAGCCAGAGGAGTCAGTGGAGGCTGGAGAGAGTGAGGACTCTGACACAGAGAGGGACATTCCAGAGGGTGAGGAGGATGAGGAAGAGGGTGAGGAGGAAGAAAACATACAGGGACAGAGAGAGGAACAGCCAGAGGGACAGAAAGGGGATCCATGTGGATCAAGTACTGCACCATCAGGTTTGTGATGAAGAAGGTTATTACTATTTGCAAAGCAGTTCAATTATAATTTCATTGTAGGTCTACTGTATGTCCTTAAAATGGTGCTTTCTCCTGTAAATAATTTTTTGTGTCAATATGGCTGTTTCTTTTTTTTTTTAAAGTAAATACCTGGCCTACATTTTGAAATACATGCAGATATGCACTACCAGTCAAAAGTTTGTAAACTGAACTATTTTGGTTGTTTTTGAAAGAAGTCTCTTCTGCTCACCAAGGCTGCATTTATGTTATTAAAAATACAAAAAAAGCTCCAAAATTGTGAGATATTATTAAAATGTTAAATAACTGTTTTCTATGTGAATATATAGTAAAGTGTAATTTATATCCTGTGATCAAAGCTGAATTTATCATCATTACTTCAGTCTTCTGGTATTGACGATAGGAAAGGAGGAGGTGGATAATATGAGCCATTTGAGGCAGAGCCCAGCAATTTTTTTGAATTGGTCCGCAGACTTAAGATAGTTGACCTGTCAATATCAAAAGTTACTTTCCAAAAAAAAAAAAGAATAAAACAAACAATACAAATGCTAACCTCCGACATGTACACCTGCGCCATCTTGTCAGGAGCTATACTGCGGCCTAAAAAGTCTGCCAGTTGGTCCAATTAATTATTTTTTTGAATTTGGGAGGTTGTTGCCACTTGTTTCCTCAGTTGTACTCTGAGTGACCTCTGTAGTAGCTGGAGCACTTTGGTATGGCAAAGAGGTATTAATTTTCTTGCAGGACTCCACATTTAAGGCAACCAGATCTGAAGGAAAAGCCTCTGGCTCTGCTGAGACTCGAACCAGAGACCTTCTCACTGTGAGGAGACTGTCTCCCACCGAGACACTTGTGCTGCCCTTAGCTGCAATTAAATGCAAATTATTAAAAAGAAATAATAAAAATACTGAAGACGTTTTTTCATGTTTGTGAATAAAAAATATTTTAAATAAAAGCATTTATAGGTACAAAACCCAATTGGACACTGGATATATTGGACTTCAGGATCATTTTAAAGCTATTGATGCCAGTACTACAGTTACACAAGAATGGTTGTTATAAATGCCAAATATAAACACAAAATTTGTGTCAGTGTGAAAAGTGGTAAAATGGTCTCAATTTCACAGCAGTCACTTATATCATGTAAAAGTTTGAAAACTTAAGGGTGCGTTCACACTTGTCATGTTTGGTTCGATTAAAACGAACCCTGGTGCGATTGCTCAGTTAGTGCGGTTCGTTTGAACATATGTGAACGCTTCCAAACGAACTCTGGTGCGGTTCGATTGATATATGAACGCAACACGGACCAAAGACGTGTAAACGAACCAAAAACAGGACGTGATGTCACAAGATGCGACGCTACAAGTCAGCTGATTTGACGACGCGGGAAGATCGGTGTATCAAAAATGAGTCGAGGGCAAACGTGGAGCAACGAGGAGGTGAAGTTTCTGTTTCTGTGTACAACGGAGGAAATCCTGCTGCTGTTTTGAATGTTTTGAACATTTTATGAGCTCTTCGTGAGTTCTCAGCTGGTAAAAATAAAGCATAAAATGATGGCGTTTAATCCAGAACACAGCGTTGTTCTGAATGTACGGTAAGCGAGCTCCGTCGCCAAATATACGTCATAAAAGCCGACCAATCAGGTCGTGACCGTATCTCTATGCCTTTGGTTCGGTAACTTAAGGTTCGCTGTTAAAAATGCCAGTGTGAACGCTGAGCGGACCAGGACTATATGTTTTGTTTTTGTTTTTTGGTCCGGACCAAACGAACCAAACCAACCGAACTACAAGTGTGAACGCAGCCTAAGAGAATTCTGTTCTCCTTTTTGGGTGTTGTTTCTTCAAGATATCTGACAGTTATTGCTCATCCTCTCCCATGAAACCAGGTGAAGCCCTTAGAGCCCAACACAATGCCAAAAAAATTTGTGAAGTAAATATTTATAAAAATTTGTTCCACAGTAAAAACCCCAGAGTTAAATCAACTCTGCTCAGATAACATTTGGTCCCTCTCTAAAAAGTGTTAAAGTAACACTGAAGCAGAGTTAAAGTTAATGAGATAATTAAGCAATTAATTAAGCGATGATTGAACATTAATGATGAACACCTGCTGTTAACAAGCAGAATCACTGTAGAAAAGAGAAACTCAAGAACTACAACTGACTTCAGCCACAGTCTTAGATGAAATCAACTGAAGATAAAAGACATTCAATCTCTGAAGAGTGTGACTTTAACACTAGTTCAGTGTGACTTTAACACTATTTAGAGAGGGACCAAATGTTATCTGAGCAGAGTTGATTTAACTCTGGGGTTTTTACTGTGTCTGGTCCGAGTATTTAAGGGAAACTGGCAGAACAATCAGAGATATTTTGGTAACCGGAAAACACACATGCAGTTCTGTGACAGTCAGAACTCCCTGCAGGAGTAAGGTATGCATTTCTTTTACTTTTTCTTTTCAAATTCGTAAACACACTGTGCTCATAGAATGCACATTATATTTGTTTGTACATGTACTGAATAGCTACAGAAACGAGGGGGTTGCATCTCTTTTTTTGAAGCAATTAAATCCATGTTGTTAATGGAGAGAGGGGTGCACACGCATCTCACACCTACAAAAGCCTTGAACCACTTGGTTTAGGGTCTCATCTTCCTGTTTTTGGTTTGTTTACTTGTCTTTGGTCCGTGTTGCCTTCAAATATCTTTCGAACCGTACCAGAGCTCTTTTGGAACACTGCCATCCGAACCCTTGTGCAGATCCTAACAAGCGGACCAAGACTGCTGAAAAGATGGATCTCGGTTCGGATGGCACATGTTCAAACGAACCGCACAAACAGAGCAATCGCATCAGGATTTCTTTTAATCTAACCAAACATGCCAAGTGTGAACACACCCTCAGGGTTGAGCTCGTGGAGAGCGTGCACATGAAATGTGACATCAGAAGTCAACAGCCAATAACATGCCTTGAATCACAGAGAAGCTGTGATTCACTTCTGTGAGTCACTGTAATTGAAGACTAAGAGATTGAAGAATATGAAATATTTAAATGCATTTACACTGCAAGGAGAAATATCTTGCAATATCAGTGCGAGTGAAAGCTGTGAAGTTAGCTTAAATAGTTGATAAAATATATATGTATAGAGACTTGAACATGTAAGATCTCCTGTTGTGATTTTAAAGCTTTATCTATTGATTCCAAATCATATTTATCAGTATACACTTATATTGATTTAAACAATGTTTAATAATAATTGTTAAACTGAAATTGCTCATGGGTAAAATATTAAGGGTATAATAATTTATATATTTATATAAAATGATTATAATAAATAATCATTGCTAAAAGCAGGACGATTTTGTCTTAAAAAAATCTTGTACTATGTAGTGACCTTTAATTTGGATCAAGAGACACTGGGGGAGTGGCTTCACATCAGACATGTGTCACTTTGCTCACAGCTGATTGGTCCAGTTTCGGTTTGAGAGCAAAATCTCCCCCAAATCAGGTCATTCGTGGAGTGCAAGTCACTCTGATGATGAACACTGATAAAAGCCGAGCGACTTTCATGGTGCCTGAAACCCAGGGTTGGCACAGACTAAACGGAAACATTCCTGGCTAACCACCTTAACAGCTTTTTTTTTTTTTTTTTTTTAAGACATTCTCCCTACTCACGCTTCACTCTTGTGTCTCTTGAAAAACTGGTTTCAGTTGTTTTCCTGTTCTGGTTTAGCTTAGTTTGAAAGAAAAGCTGTCCCAGACGTAAGTTTCAGAGCTTTCTCTCAAGACGCTCTTTCAGGGGTAGAACAAGAATCCTTCAAAAGTCTTCGTTTTTAAAGGTAAGTTAGTAAATATTGTTTCATAAAATACTGACCTATCTAGATTTAAAGTTCACATTGATTCTAGACCTTCGAATCAGTAAATATTGAGACATTGTAAATCACAATAGATGGCTTTCTCTACTTGTCCTGCAGAAGTGAAGGACGATGGCGTCTGTTTCAGAACATCTTTTGGCTGCTCTGGATGATCTAGACACAGATGATCTGAAGAGGTTTAAATGGCACTTAAAGAATCATATGGGCTTTTCCAGTGCTGCTCTGGAGAAGGCAGACGCTCCTGACACAGTGGACTTGATGGTGAAGCGTTTTGGACCAGAAGAAGCTGTGAAGATCATGGTGGACATCCTGAGGAAGATGGACCAGAACCATGTGGCTGAACAATTAGAGAAGAAACTCAAGCAAGGTAACAGATTAAAATTAAAATGGAGTTGTTAAATGTGCCTTTTCAAATAAAAATGAACAGTTGAATTAAGAGTTGATTTTTCAAAATTAAAGGTTTTTTCAAATATAATATTTTTGAATGTTTCATAGAATAAATGAACTGTTGACTTGAACTTGTTTGAGCTTAAAGTTTCCTCTATGCTTTTCTGATGTGTTTGTGTGGTTTAATGTCACAGTATTTTCATGCTGATCTCTTTCTCTCTCACACAGCTCAGACTGAGGGCACTACTGAGGAACCTGTGCTTGTTGAGGCCGAATCAAAAGCGATCGGGGGTAAGTATTGATTGCTATCTGTACAGAGAACCCCAAAATTATTCTTATTTTAGGCATATGGACTCCCTGTCTGGGTGTAAGAGAAAGTATAATTGCAAGCAGGATATAATTTTGACATTACAACAAGTGCTTTAATAGACATAATTAAAATGACATATTTAAAAGTAATCCAGTGGCTTAATCAAAGCCTTCTAAAGTGATATAATTATATAATGAACAGAGTGAAATTTAAACAATTATTCCCTCTCAAGTCAAAACATTGATCAGCTCATGTATACAGAGCCCAAATCGCATATAACACCTCATTGTTTTTGTGTCATGAAAATGTAGACAAGAAAATCATACAAGATTGGGACGACATGACGGTGAGAAAATGGTGACATAATTTCAAATTTTGGATGAACTAACCTTTTACAACTAGGCAATGATGAAAAAATGCTGACACACGTCATGTTCATTTATAATATCATTTAAAATTGTGGTTTCAACCTATAATCTATTTCTATGCTAGATCATGAACCACTCAGTGATGATTGTGTTAGTTCTTTAAATTTATGTGTGTTTTTGATCCTTTGATTTTCTACTTAAAGAGAAATCTTGAGAAATGACAATGGGTTCATTTTTCATGTTATTTTCCATTTTAAGAAACAGTAAAATTAAGATTAAACTATATTTTTCAAATTTTTGTTCATGGGTAACAAAATTCCCCCAACAGTAATTGCTCTACAAATTAGTTACAATAATGTTTCTTTATATTGTTGCACATATTTCTTACCAATATACATATCAAATAGAGCACAACAACAAACTTCTTGGGTCAGCAGAGGCGTCAGCGTGATCTCTTGCTTTGTTTCCTGATAAGAGTGGAAAGATCTTAAAATACTTCATCGTGTTTGGTCATAAGAGTAAGACCTCATTCGAAACTGTAAAGGGTCTGTAAAGGGAATACTTGCCTGAAACTCAGATTATGTAATCCATATGAAACCAACAAGAGGAATAAACCTTAAATTGACCTAAATTGACCCGTGATGCAACCTGAGGTTTTTACAGGCCTTTTGAGAATAAAATGCGTAGGCTACAATCAGCAACTGTGAGTATTATATTTTCTTTTATTCCTCCATGTTGTTTTAGATCACATAAAGCCAAACACCGTTTTATTGGTTGTCAATAACATCCATCAGCCATACAAATATGGATTTTTTTTTTTTAAATCTTGCAAGCGCTGTTAACAGTACACGTTAAAGCCGCAGGATACGCGTCAACAAGCTTGGGAACTGGGACTGGGAAGGGTTGACTAAAGGGGCGTTTCAAGGCAAATATCTAATAACAAATATTAAAGCATAAACAAATTTTTTACCCATGAACCAAAAAAAATTCTTAAAGCGAAAAAATAAAAATCAAACTCCTCTTTATTTCTTTTTAAGTAGAAAATCAAATGACCAGAAGGTACACAGACCGACCTGGCCCATCCATGTATGTTGTTTTTTTTTTTTTTATTTAATATTGAAAAAAGAAAAATTTGAAAATGTTACATATTTTTTTTCCCCTTAAAATCCCCTGCATGATTGTAAAATTGATGACGAGATTGTGGTGTGGAATAAATACAATACGGCCAAAAATGCAGCAAACAATTCTTCGTTTACTATTCCTCTGAAACCTTTTTAACACTCACAAATTAGGAGGAACCAATAACCCGTAACACAGTCAGACATGAATTGTGATTACATTTACATTTAGTCATTTAGCAGACGCTTTTATCCAAAGCGACTTACAAGTGAGGAATACAAACAAGCGATTCTTCATGAATTGGCAAATAGACACAGGAAGTGCTCACAATACAAGTTTCATACATTGCTCAATACCATAAGCTAGAGTAGGAAGGGAAAGGGGAAGGATAGAGTTTTTTTGTTTTTTGTTTTTTTTTTTATGAAGGGATCAAGTGTTCACGGAAGAGATGAGTTTTCAGCTGTCTCTTGAATATTGCTAGGGATTCTGCGTTCCTGATGAAAGTAGGGAGATCATTTCACCAGCAGGGAGCAGTGAAGGAGAATGTTCTGGAGAGTGTTTTTGTGCCTCTCTGTGACGGTACCACAAGCCTTCCTTCCTTTAGTGATCGCAGGCTTCTGGTGGGGACGTAGCGTTGTAGCAGCGTGTGGAGGTAGGAAGGTGCAGAGCCTGTGGTGGATCTGTAAGCAAGCATCAGCGCCTTGAACTTGATGCGAGCAGCAAGGGGTAGCCAGTGGAAAGAGATGAAGAAGGGCGTGACGTGGGCTCTCTTAGACTCGTTGAAGACAAGACGTGCAGCAGCGTTCTGGATCATTTGAAGAGGTTTGATTGCACTTGACGGCAGACCAGCCAGAAGAGCATTGCAGTAATCAAGCCTTGAAATGACCAGGGCCTGGACAAGCAGTTGTGTTGCGTGCTCAGTCAGGAAGGGCCGGATTTTCCTGATGTTGTGAAGTGCAAATCTACGTGACCGCGCCGTCTTTGAGATGTGGTCTCTGAAGGTCAGTTGGTCATCGAAGATAACTCCAGGATTTCTGGCCGACTTTGATGGGGTAATGGTGGTTGTACCAAGCTGTATGTTGATGTCGTGTTGTAGAGTAGGAGTGGCAGGGAAGACTAAAAGCTCAGTCTTTGCCAGGTTGAGCTGCAGGTGGTGTTCTTCCATCCACGTCGAGATGTCCCCCAGACAGCTTGAGATCCGTGCAGCTACTGTAGAATCATCTGGTTGGAAGGACAGGTAGAGTTGTGTGTCATCAGCATAGCAGTGGTAGGAGAAACCATGTGCCTGTATGATGGGACCCAGTGATGTAGTATAAATGGAGAATAGGAGGGGACCAAGAACTGAACCCTGAGGAACCCCAGTGATCAGTTGATGAGGTTTGGATACCTCCCCTCCCCAGGCAACTCTGAAAGACCTACCTGTGAGATAGGACTCAAACAGTCTTAACACTGTTCTGATTACAGAACAGTCTATCTTTTTTTTGCTAACAGCGCTTTTACACCCTCTAGTGGACACAACATCCCCCTCCCTCCCATGAAGCTTTCTAAACATGGAAGGTAGCAACCTATATCTTTGAAATTATGGGTGGGGTAAGGGAAACAGGCAAAACGAGGTCTAAGTCTTGTCTGCCAACCTGAGGTGTTACGGTTTACCATTCCAGTGGGGGGAAGGTATGGGCCCGTGAACTAAAAGATACATTTCTCTCCATACCCGGCCACCAGACCCTGTCTTGGCAATGCTGTTTGAGCTTCACTATTCCCAGGTGCCCCTTCACGCACATGCTCAAAATGGTGTATAAGGGGCACCTGGGGACCACAGTGCAAAGTCCACATATGCCACACGTGTCATTCCAATGAGATCGGTCGACTTTGACGTGGGTAATTGCCACTAGGTCTCATGATACAAGCCGGTCATACCAGTGGTCTATGACCTGTTCCCGAGATTGCCAGTAGTGCCACTTAGGCATGATGATCTGTCCTCAATGTGAAATACAAGTACAAGTGCCATCTTTTGCATGCCCACAGGCTTACCAGTGTTTCCCATTCACACAATGAATATTGTTGCTCTGTTGGGATAAGGGCCCAAGAGGCAAAGTCTGTGGCCAGCGGCGACGAGATATGTCTCAAAAAGACTGCAGCCAATGGAGGCTAGGAATATGAGCTTCATCTGGGAAAACGAGGAAGGGTGGTGGTGGAGGGAGAGAAAAATCAGCCATCCTTGTTGCCAAAATGTGATGTAGAATAAATACGAGGCCAGAAACGCAGCAAACAACTCTTCTTCATTTACTCTTACACTTTTTAACACTCCTAAACTAGGCAGAACCAATCACCTGTAACACAATCTGACATGCATCGAGAATACAAAACAGTCTATCCTTTTCTTGTGGACACATGACCCGTGCCGTCATCAGCTCTTCCTCAGTTCCACATGCAACAGAGTAATAGTCCTGTGCCTCTATAGTTGTACAAATTCTTGCAGTTATATATCATCTCCCCCATCAAACACATGGGCTAAGGAACTTCTTTGCAGTGTAAAGACAGGGCTTTTGTCTATGCAGGCATAGGTTCAGCAACCTACAGGTACCAGAGAAAAATTGGTTGTCTTAAGTATTAATGTACCTCACACCTGCACCCACATTACCCCTTATCTAGAGTCACGTAGCCAGACCTTTAGACTTACGGCAGAAGGTCTGAACTCCATGGCAGCTTTCATTGGCCAAGGACCCCCTAAGAGGCTGCCTGATTGGGATGTAAAACAAACAGTCACAGTTGATCTGCTCCTTGCTGTCCAGTGGGATACGAAGCTTTGCCATACAGATTTTAATAGTTGGACAGCTAAATAAAACAGGCAATGTGCCAATCAAGTAGGCTAAGGGGTAATTTGAGTGCAGATGCAGAGGACATTAGGTCTAATGAAATAAACAGCTTTCTTTGGCATACCTATTGCCACACCTATTCCTTCACTCTGTGTCAAAGCATTCCTTACTCTGATTGTTGTATGACGTGATATACCTTGCAGTAAACATTTCAGGAATCCTATAACTATAGCAGCGCAGGACTATTATTCTATTACACCAAATTGTGAAGAACCGATGTTACATGTTAATATTTTGCTGACCAATCAGTGAAAAAGGGGTGTCATGCCTGACAACATGTGGACATGTGGATATTCAAGCTATTTGTCCATTTTCTATCCATGAACCTAAAAACGAAAAATCAAACAAAATTCTTGTTTTTATTTTTTTTTTCTGTGGTAGAAAAAATGAATAACATTTGCCATTTCTTCTGCTTTCAATGTTAAATAAAAATGGATGAACAACCTACATGGACCGATTGGATTGTCAATCAGATCGATTTGAAAATAGCGCAGAGGTCATTCCGGCAGAAAATCCAGCAGAGAGAGAAAGATCTTCAGCAGTTGAAAGAGGCTGTGGAGTCTTATAAGGTGCGTTTGAAAAGTCTCAAGTCAGGACTCTTCTCTTTCAGTCCCACTAAAGCTTACTGTGTGATTGTGATGTGTGTCCTAACAGCGCTCTGCACAGACAGCAGTGGAGGACAGTGAGAGGATCTTCACTGAGCTCATCCACTCCATCGAGAGAAGCCGCTCTGAGGCCACACAGCTGATCAGAGATCAGGAACAGTCTGCCCTGAGTCGAGCTGAAGGAGGACTGAAGCGACTGGAGCAGGAGATCAAAGATCTGAGGAGGAGAGACGCTGAGCTGGAGCAGCTTTCACACACACAGGATCACATCCATTTCCTGCAGGTGACAGATCTAGTGGACTTGAGCGAGATCCTGCTATGGCAGGAGACTTCATGAAAAATGTTTCACAAAAGCAGAAAGAGCGAGCAGTTGACTAGAATCAGCTGAAGAGACAACACTTAATCTCTGGAAATCTTCTCCAACCTTGATACTTTGTATGTCTCCTTTGTCTAAAACACCCATTTTTGGTCTTGGAACCTCTATTAATAAGCTGATGACCCGAAGCAGGTGTGTTTGATTAAGGAGACATGCAAAATGCGCACTGTTGAGAGACTTTTGCCAAGACGGGGCTGAACACCTCCCTTTTAGAAAACAGTTTTCTGAGCTCTTTCTTCTGGAGGATAAATTTAGTGTTACCTACACTTTAAAACTGAACAAGCTAATCAAGGTCTTCAGTATTACTATAAAGTTACATGTAGGTGAGTTTGATCAAGGTTTGGAGCTAAACTGCAGGAAAGTGGAGCTTGTCTTACATCATGATGAAATCAATAAACATGGTGGAACCTATTTCCTCCCAACGTTTTAAAGATATCATCTATAATACAAATTTTGAGTGGTGTTCGCCAAAATTGAGTCAGGTGATCTTCAGACTCCCACAGTCATGGAAGGCAAGGAGAGTTGAGAAATAGATCTATCTGCAGTAGACGTCACTCTCTAATATGACAAGGACAGGAAAGTACGGGGGAAAATCCTAAAGCTGTGCACTAACCGAACAGGACTAGTGTCAACATCTTGTCATAAAACCCTAAATATGACAGATTAGTTGACAGGATCCTAACAGAAACATTAACAGAGCTGTTTCCAGCATCTTATCTCATCATGCATTAGATTAATCATAATGTGTGCTTATTGACAATAAATGTAATGAACACAGAACCCCTGTTATCATTTACTAAAACTTATGTGACTCATGAGCTCAACAACAAATAAACATCTTGATTGGGGGACATGTTTCCGAATCCCCCAAGCAAGCTCAGACGTTGGACCTAATATTAATTAAAATCTTCCGTATGTCTGTGAATGTCTTGTTACACGGATAATTATGTGTTTAGTATAAATTTCATCATTCATTGTGGAAGTGATGATTTCTGTTTTCTGTAGAGTTTCCAGTCTCTCTCAGCTCCTCCCGAATCTACAGATGTACCCAACATCCCATTCAGTTCTCTCTTCTCTTTTGATGACCTGAGAGAATCTGTCCGTCAGCTGGGAGAGAAACTGGAGGATTTCTGCAAAGAGGAGCTGAAGAAGATCTCTGACAGAGGTAAAGTCCTAGAGATTCATCTGCTCTCAGAAATGATCCTCCATCATCTCATATCATGTAGAAGATCATATTAGAAATGTCTGAGGAACAGATGCAGGGATCATTTTCTCTTGACATGATAATCACACTCTTCATGTCTGTTGATTTCCACAGTCACTTTCACCAACATTGTTTCTAGGACCAGGAACGACCTCTTACAATGTAAGTCACTAAAGATGCATCACACCACCAATGACACCAATTTCACTAGACTGTACTATGAGTCGCTCATGGGCGTTCCTAGTGCATTCTCTCTAATATTATGGGTAGACAGCCTGTGTGTACATATCTTTAGAATATAATCACAATTTAAATACCAAACCCTTGGCCTACGACAGTTACAATCATCCCCCTAAACCTCATTCACATTTGAGTCAAGACACCATGTCCAAATGATGGCACCAAGCGTGATGCGTGGTCAGCAACACCAGTTATGAGACACTTTACATACCAGAAAGACTCAGAGAGCAGCTGAACATTTACATGGTATTTATTCCATAAGGTATTAACCCCTTAAACCCGAACTGTTCCGCCGGCGGGCAAACCCCCCCCCGCGAAAAAATTCATAATCATATTACTAAGCAACCACTAGGAGGAATGACACAAAAGAGGTATCATTTTAAAGCTTAGAAACTCAGCTTTTTAATACAACCAGTCATTGCTTTCAACTCTTAACGAGTGCTGAGTTAACACTCTAAACCGGAGTGTACCGCCCGCGGGCAAATCATACCTATAAAAATATTAATAATCATATTTTTCAAAACTCCAGCCTTCTTCATCACAAAATAGGTGTCATTTGAAAGCTTAGAGTCTGAATTTTACAATGAATGTAAGCACTTTGAATAAATCCAAAGTACTGCAGAGTTATTTACTGAAAAGTAAAAAAAAAAATTTTCATAATTTATGATTTTGTAATTATTATTATGTACGCCAATGTGTCAAATGCATCATATAGCTCAGATAATCATGTGTTATATGTCATTTGAAAGGTCTCATGGAGTAGAATACAACGAGCATAATTGTTTTGGGCTTTGACTAAACTTGAGTGATTTTTTTGTACGTGAAACCCCACAAGACCCAAATGTAAAAAATAAACTGATGCAGCATTTATGTCACGTTTTGGCCCCTAACGTCATGAAACATGCACCGATTGTGGTAAATTGGGCATCATTATTTACAGGTGATTCTCATGATTAAAATGAGTCCAACATCGTCATAATCCAATGAAGCGATCACGAGATATCGATCGCGAAATTACGACACATAAACCTCCACAGGCGCACAGCTGCTATAGCTAAAACTACATGTAGCTATCAAGTGGCATTTCAGCATAAAACTTCATGAAACAGGCATAGATTGTGGAAAATCAGCACATCATTACTTACAGTGGATGCTCCCGGTTGAAATGACGCCAAGATCAACGGATTCCCACGTGTGGATCACGTGCTACTCGACGTGAAAGTGCGATTTTAAAAATACCCACTAGGGGGCGACGAGGGCTAAACAAAAAAGGCCACCTTGATTCCAAATGCTCCAGCTTTTGAATACTTCATGGGATCACCACAAATTAGATATCCAGATGCAGGTCTCATATAGAGGAACATCCCCAAAAAAGAATTTTCCTCCTACCTCATTTCATTTCTGAGTTATTGCATATCAAATATGAAATATTTGAAATATGAAATGAGAAAACTTTAATTTTTTTTTTATTTTTTCAGTGGTTTCTCAGCAAGACATTGTCCGAATTTAATTTTTTTTTTTTTATTTAAAAGAGTAAAAAATTATGTTTCAAATGATACCAACCTTTTGACTCTCCTTGTAAGAGATTTGGAGTTATGAGTCATTATTTCAGTGCATGTCAAAAATAAGATAAAAAAAATCAAAAATTTTAAATTTGTTCCAAATGCTGTAACTTTTGAAAACTTTATCCGATCACCTCAAAATTTGAGCCAGATACAGCTCACATATAGAGGAACATAACAAAAAAAAAGAATGAACTCCCAACCATATTTTATTCATTTTTAATTCCTTTTTAAATATAAATGTATGAATTTTTTTCATTTTTTCCAATTTGTTTTTTTGGCTGTTTATTTGCTGTTTCTCAGCATACAAATGTCCAAATTAAAAATTTAAAAAGTTTCCTTTCAAATGATACCAACCTTTTGCTTTTCCTTGCTACGGTTTTGGAGTTACGAGTCTTTACTTTTTTGTGTGTCAGTCAGAAAAAATAATTCTGAAAATACCCTTAGGGTTAAAGGGGTTAATAAATGGAAGTGATCTACAATCTTTCATATTTAGTTGTGTAGAAAAGTTGTTTGCCATAGGCCCCGTCCTTAGTCCAAATCCTGGGAATGCAGATTTGGATGAACCTGCCTGAAGATAAAGATGGAGGCACAGCCTAGAGCAAAAGAGTAAAATAAAAAATAGAAGAGTAAAGTTCTACACCCCGTCAACATCAACTGCTTGGCAACATTGCTCAAAAAGTTGCCCAGTGTATCTTCAACTGGAGCTTATGGTTCCTATTGGTTGTCGCTCCTAAATGTCATTCTTCATTAGCATAAAGTTAAACATTTCTCAATTTTGTAGCGTCGTTGAAAACGCCTAAATCCTGTTGCTAAAGGCAGCTGTTGTCCATGTCACTGTCACCAGCTCTCATTTAAAATGAATGGGATCATATCGCTTTGTTGCTGGTGTACAGGCTTAAAAACAGTCCGTGAAAAACTCAACGAGTGTGCTCATGTTCTTTCTAGAGGATGTCAAATAAAACGAGTTAACAATTTTAGAAATGATTATGTAAATGATGATTTGCACAGGATATCTGGTAAACTGTGCTGAGATAATGCTGATATATTGAACATGAAGAGTTCAGATACATTAAAAGATCAGATTCATAATTCCTGATTCTGATGTGTTTTATCTCCATCAGATTATCATCAGTTCACTCTGGATCCAAACACAGTGAATAAACACCTCCATCTGTCAGAGAAGAACAGAGTGCTTACTTTCACTGACACGGAGCAGCTGTGTCCTGATCATCCTGACAGATTTGATATATGTCAGGTGTTGTGTAGAGAGAGTGTGAGTGGACGCTGTTACTGGGAGATTGAGTGGAGTGGAAAAAATATGGATATATCAGTGTCATATAAGAGCATCAGCAGGAACGGACAGGGTGATGAGTGTCGGTTTGGATGTAATGATCAGTCCTGGAGTTTGATCTGCTTGCACTACAGATACTCATTCAGACACAATAAGATACTGACTGAACTCCCAGTAAAGCCCATCAGCAGTAGAATAGGAGTGTATGTGGATCACAGTGCAGGAACTCTGTCCTTCTACAGCGTCTCTGACACAATGAGCCTCATCCACACAGTCCAGACCACATTCACTCAACCGCTCTATCCTGGGTTTTGGGTTTATTTTACTGGATCATCAGTGAAACTGTGTTGATGAATCAGAATAGACTGTAGAGAGATTCTACCCATAATGCTTTGAGCTCATGATAAATCAGTAACAGTGAGATGTTATAGAGTCTCTTATTATCTCTTCATTACATTAATACTACAGCTGAACTTCTCTCAGTGAAATGACATGTCAGAATAAATGTGTGTAATGAATCCAGCGTGTGAGTCAAAGTGATGTATACAGTATGTGTGCTTTTCTCAACCTCTATTCATGTTGATGATGAAGGGCTGGACTCAAATAATTTTCTTTATATCCCTTTCATCGATGATTAATCTGTATTTGTCCTTTATTAAATCATTGAATAAAGCTTATAATGGTGTGCCTTGTTTCATTTAATAAGATTGTATCTTGATTTTTGTTTCTCTGGGAATCATAAAGTATAATTTTACACACACGTGTATGCTAACTAACATTCACTCATCTATGAACATTATTTCCCCATAAACATTATCAGATCCATCAGCATGACGACAAGTTCCATTATTCCACGCTCATTCAATGCGTCATCAATCTACACCCTTGTTATCGTTTTGATGAATTTAGCAACCCCTAGTGGTGGAAATACGGACTGTGCCTTTAACACTGCTTCAGTGTTCATTTAACACTCTGTTACGACTGTCTAGGGCCAGCCGCAACAAATGAATGTGCTCACTCATTATGGATGATGTTTCAAAAGAAGATATTTATTCATAAAAATATGATTAACAGAAGCAAAGGGACAGTTTTCAAGAGTGTTCAAGGCCAAACCTACAAACAAAAATAACTAATTTTTGGAACACAGAACAAACAATGAATATAAAAGAAATGGCGTTGCACGCCCTACTTCCCTTATATACATACAAAATAATATTTAAACTATAGAACTATAAACAAAGGTAAACTGAGTATCATAAATCAAAGACAAGAGCAAGGTTTATCTAAAACACAGAGCACATCAGAAACTCAGGCAGAGAAAACAAATGGCACACATTCGGCGGCCCCTTCAGAGTGTTTGGGGAAGTCCTTATAACCAGAATCTGGAATAGACCAATCAGGACGAGACCAATCAGAACCTGCTGACTCGGGTGCTGGCCACGCCTTCTCCTGCACAGACACTCAAAAACACACATATCTCGAACAAAAACAGACAGTGTGGTCTCACATATAGTTAATTTAACACTGGAGTTTTTGCTGTGCAGTCATTAGATCTTAATCCAATAGAGCAGCTTTGGGATCTGCTGGAGATTCGAGAGAACGGGAGATTCACATCATGGATGTGCAGCAACTGTGTAATTCTATCACGACAATAATGAGCAAAATCTCTGAGGAATTTTTCCTGCAACTTGTTGATTGTGTGCATCTTACAGGCAAATCTATTATTGTTCAATGTTCTGTTATTTTTGGACACTAGCTGGTGCTCTAGTTAATAGTGGGATGTTTTATTTGAAGAAATTTAAGGGTCATGGTATGGAAGCCCATTGCCACCACTGAAGAAAAAAAAGATTGCGACATTTTATCTCAGAATTCTGACTTTTTTTTCACCATTTCACCGGTAAAGGATAAAAGCACATCCGGAACGATCGCTCACTAGCTTCAAATAGCCGAAGCAAATCGAAAATAGGTATGCCGGGAGTATGGCTGGGTGACGCAATGTCTCATTCCCTCTCTCAGGGAACTAGGGTTACAGTCGTAACCTGAAACCTAACGCTGCATCGAAGAACGCTTTGGGAACAATATACCAATACGCCATACTTGCAAATGCCCATCTGTGTGAAACTGCAGCACATCAAGACAAGAGCACTGAAGATCCTGGAGCTGAGTCCATGTCAACACTGTAATACTTTACAAACGTGAGTGGCAAGAACCACCCAGCCACATCACAAACTTCCTTGAGGGAAACCCCCGATAATAGGGCCTTGGGGGCCGCCATACTCCTCGTAGAGTGAGCCCTGACAACCAAAGGAGATGGCTGCCCGGACGACTCATAAGCAACTGAATTAACCTCAACTATCCATTTGCTTAGTGTCTGCTTGGACACTGGGTGACCCCTATTGTGCAGTCCAAAGCAAACAAACAGCTGATCTGACTCTCCACAGGGCAACTCTGTGGGTATATGTGTGTCCAATGCTTGCACTGGACACACCAAGTTCAGCTTTTCCTGCAGGTCCAAAAGGGCCTGCAGGTCGCCTACTCTTTTAAGGGATGAAATGGCAAGAAGGAAAATAGTCTTGGACATCAGAAACTTGTTTGAGACAGACTCAAGTGGCTCAAATGGCGCTGTAGATAACCCCTCTAAAACAATGGCCAAATCCCAAGCAGGAACTCTTGTGGTGCTACTGGCCACAGCCTTAAGGTATCACAAAGGAAATGAGTAAACAACGTGTTCCTACCCACAGAAGTACTCTCCAAAGGGACATTATATGCTGCAATAGCTGACACCTACACCTTTAGAGTGGACAGGGCTAATGCAGATGAAAAGCGGTCTTGCAAGAACTCCAGCACTGAACCGACCGGGCAGTTAACTGGATCTTGCTGTCTCACAGCACACCATGAAGTGAATAATCTCCACTTCAGTACATATAGTTTCCTTGTGGAAGGAGCTCTGGAGTGGAGTATGGTCTCTACAACCTCGATTGAGGGACCAGTTCCTATGAGCTGAGCCCCCTCAGAGGCCAGACCCATAGGCTACACATCTCTTGACAGGGGTGAAATATTGTGCCCCCTGCCTGAGACAGAAGGTCCCTCCTGACCGGGATCTCTGAGGGAGGCCCATAGAGGAGAGACTGGCGTACAATATCGTGACAGACAACAATAAATGAGACAGACAGTTCATTCTCAGTTCATTCTCGCTGTTGGCTAGTTGACATTCAAGCATCAGACACGTTCACGCAGAGGCGTTCCCAAAGCGTCCTTCGACACAGCGTGAGTTCCCTCAAAAGGGAAGTCAGAATTCTGAGATAAAATGTTGCAATCTTTTTGGCGGAAACGGGCTTCCATAGTCATGGTCCACCAACTGCAAATGAGAAACTAATGTATTCAGTTTGTTGAAAATATGATTTTTTTTCAAATTGAATTTTGGCACTTTTTTGCTCTGAATAAGCATATTTCTTAGACTTAATTGTAACGTAGAAACATTCATTTGTTAGCTGAAATTACTGACAACCATCAGTCATTTGCATACCATCAATATTACAACAGTAAATCATACATATGCATTCTTAAAATAGCTGTCAAACACTGAAAGACAAAGACCCTGATGATCTGTCAAGGGTGTGACAAAGAATAGCTTGATAACTTTTTGTACATTCAATCTTAACTGCTTTTTTTTTGTTTGTTTTTTTTGTTTTGTTTTTTTTTTTGGTCACAAAATGTAATTCCAAAACTGAAAACTAAAGAGCTCAGAGGAAACTACAGAGGTTCAAAACACACCGCTGGTCTGGTTTGATCATCTTCTATTGGCGATAGGTGCATATTCCACACGATCCTCCTCTTTATCATCCTGTTAAAAATACAACATATAATAATAAATGTTATTTTGTCCTTGATGACATGCTACAATATGCAGATATTAAACCAGCCTCAAGTGAATAACAAAACGTTCTTAGGCCTGTGGGTGAGAGACTTCCTAATGCTATTTTTTAATGCTTGCAAAATGATAGTTGCTATAAAAATGTATTCCAGTTCAAATGGCATATAGACAGAATTGTATTGATTTCCCAAAAGTTTTGTGAGAATTGCAAAAGCACATCCAGTATGATTTGGACTGATGTCATCAACTGACACAGGAAGTACTTCATCAGTGGCTCTTTTTGAACACTGGAAATATTAACTAACATTGATCTGTTACGCTTTAGTTACAGGGTTGTGAGTATTATGACATGTTTCTAATCTTTTATACACATCTAATATGGTGCTGTTGTGTGTTTGTGTCTGAATAATGATCACACAAACTGCTGAAATTACACAGACACACAACATAAATTATTAATAAATGATCTTACCGATTTCTCTGCTTTTCTTTTGTGGAACATTACATCTACGTAAGTGACGTCTCCTTCACGAGTCTCAACTGTTTCAACGATAAGATGTAATATAATAAGTAGATGGATTAAAACAGCATAACTCAATGTTGTTAACTAGATCAGTTTCTATCTAAAACATAACTGGGTCATATTTTCTCTTGCCAATACAAATGTGTTTTACAAACACAAAGATGAAGAAGCCAGAGAAAAAGTGTTATTGTAAAGTAAAGGGTCAAGAGCTCAACTAAAGCAAACACTGATCACCATCATGGTGACTTGAAACTAAACATTCCATAAAACATTAACATCTAAACTTATATTAATGCTCTATACAAACTTGTATGATGTATGAAAACGTCTCGGGTTACATATGTAACCCTGGTTCCCTGAGTAGGGAACGAGACGCTGTGTTGAGACACGGTTTGAACGCCTCTGCGTGATTTCGTCGTGAAGCACATGTGAAATCGGTCCAATAGCGTGACAGAACGTCACAGGCGGGTGACGTCACCAAGCAGGAAACTATAAAGCATACCCAGAAACAAAGAACGCCAGCTTCGAAAAATCTTAAGTGAGCGCTCACACGCATGCCCAGAGTATGGCAAAGCGATGCAGTGTCTCGTTCCCTACTCAGGGAACCAGGGTTACATGCATAACCCAAGACGTTCCCATTCGTGGGAACTCGAGCTGCGTCGAGACGTGGTGGGAACCTCATACCCACTACACCATAGTACCAAATGCCGGTCCCAATCTCAATTAGGACGAAAGTACTACCGACCCTGAAGTGGAGCCTAAGTCTAGGTTATGAAACGTAATAAAAGTATGCGGTGAAGACCAACTTGCCATAAACTCCCGAAATCAAAGCTTTGGAGGCAGCCATACTCCTCGTAGAGTGAGACCGGACCATCAATGGTGATTCATGTCCGGAAGATTCATAAGCAAGAGAGATAGCCTCAACTACCCACTTGCTCATTCTCTGCTTAGATGCAGGACACCGTGTTCTGGGTGAACCATAACAAACAAATAGCTGTTTAGATTTGCGCCACAGGGCAGGTCTGTGGACATAAGCATCCAACGCCCTGACAGGGCGAAGCAGATTCAGTTTCTGCTGATCTGGTGTGGTAAAAGGTGAAGGACAAAAAACCTGGAGCATAATAGGACCCACAACTTGAGTAGGGACTTTAGGGACATATCCCGGTCTGGGATGAAGAAATGCTTTCACCATGCCTGGTGCAAATTCAAGACAGTAAGGGCCAACCAACAGGGCCTGAAGATCTCCAATTCTTTTGAGAGATAAAAAAGCAAGCAGAAAAATGGTTTTCAGAGTAAGGAATTTTTCTGGAACCTCCTCTAATGGTTCAAAGGGGGCCATAGTCAGGCCTTCTAAAACAATTGCCAGATCCCATGCTGGTGCCCTACTACGCTGCACAGGCCTAAGCCTCAGGGTTCCACGAAGAAATCTTATGACCAAAGTACTTCTACCCAAAGATAAACAATTCACGGGGGAGTGGTAAGCGGATATAGCCGCACATCGACTTTGAAGGTGGAGGAAGATAGCCCAGTAGCAAAACGTTCTTGCAGGAAGTCTAGTACTGAATTCAAATGGCAGTTCACTGGGTCCAGATGATGCTCTCTGCACCAAGAAGAGAACATCCTCCATTTTGTGGCATATGATTTCCTCGTAGAAGGAGCTCTGGAATGGAGAATAGTCCCAACAACCTCGGTTGAGAGACCGGACTTTATGAACTGAGCCCCCTCAGGGGCCAGGCCCACAGTTTCCACAACTCCGGCCGAGGGTGTAATATTGTGCCTCCTGCCTGACTCAGAAGGTCTTGCCTGATCAGAATCTCCATCGGAGATCCGCAAAGGAGAGACACAAGGTCGTTGAACCAAACTCTGGTTGGCCAAAAAGGGGCTACTAGCAACAGATGCAACAGTTCTTGGCACACCCTCTCCGGAACTCCCGGGAAACGCGTACAGACGCAGCCACAGCCAAGTCTGTACCATAGCATCCAAGCCCAGAGGAGCTGGATGAGTCAGATAAAACCATAGGAGGACAATGAGATGTCTCTAGGGATGCAAATAGGTCTACTTGCGCGCAACCAAAGTTTCTCTATAGGAGCTCCACCACCTTGGGGTGAAGTCTCCATTCCCCGGGCCTCAGCCCCAGTCTCGACAGGAAGTCTGCCCCCTGGTTTTGACACCCAGGGATGTAGACTGTCCTCAGTGAGAGCAGTTTTCCCTGAGCCCATAGAAGGATCTGATGGGCCAGCTTGTTTAGATGACGCGACCTCAGACCCCCCTGATGGTTGATGTAAGAGACCACCGACGTGTTGTCTGTACGAACCAACACGTGATGGCCTCTTAGGTCTGGGAGGAAGTGCTTGAGAGCTCGAAACACTGACATCATTTCCAGCCGATTTATGTGCCAGGAAAGAAGGCCTTGCCACAGACCCTGGGCTGAGCGACCACTCATGATCGCCCCCCAGCCCGTGAGAGATGCATCCGTCGTTAGCGTTACGCAACGACAAGGAGCTCCTAACACAGGTCCTTGAGCCAGGAACCAGGGTTTCTTCCACATGGCCAAAGCACCATCGCCACATGTCCTTGATCATGCGAAAAGGATTCCCCCTCTGGGAAAACCCCCTTGTCCTGAGCCACCACTATAAGGGTCTCATGTACAGAAGGCCAAACGGAATTATGTTGGACGTAGCTGCCATGAGACCTAACAACCGCTGGAACTGTTTTACAGTGATGGATTGCCCTAGCTTTATCATATTTATAGCTGAGAGAATAGACGTGATGCGAACAGGAGACAGACATGCCTGCACCGTGGTCAAATCCCATACGACGCCTAGGAAAGTAGTTCTCTGAACTGGAAGAAGCACTCTCTTCTTGGCATTGAGCCTCAACCCCAACTTCCTCATGTATGCGAGAACGACATCTCGATGTCGAACCGCCATAAGCTCAGATTGAGCTAAAAATCAACCAATCGTCAATTTAATTTAATATGCGGATGCCCTGGAGTCGCAACGGAGCCACAGCTGCATCCACACATTTCGTGAAAGTGCGGGGTGACAATGCTAGGCCGAACAGAAGAACCCGATATTGGTAAGCTTCACCCCCGAAAGCAAACCTCAGGAACTTCCTGTGTTGAGGATGAATGGATACATGAAAGTAAGCGTCCTTCAGGTCTATTGTCACAAACCAATCCTCGGACTTGTTTTGTGACACAATCTGTTTGAGTGTTAGCATCTTGAACTTTAATTTCTGAACTGTTCGATTTAGCAAACAAAGATCTAGAATAGGACGCAACCCTCCATCCTTTTTCGGAACAATGAAGTAACGGCTGTAAAACCCTGACAGCTTGCTGGGAGGAGAAACTCTTCCTATAGCTCCTTTTCGCAAAAGAGTCAGAACCTCTTGTTCCAACACCAGAGACTGCTCGGGGTCCACTACTGTAGATAAGACCGGGGCGGGCAAGACCCGATTAAATTCTGTAACCCTTTTCTATTATGTGCAGCACCCATAGAGAACATTTCGAAAAAGTTTCCATTCTGTTAGAAAATCTGCTTAGGGAACCAGTCTCTCGAGACTGGCCTCTGGTGTAATATGTGCCGCCAATTTGGCGCCCTGAAACAGCGAACCGGCAGGGTGCAACCGAATCGACCGCACTGCGACCCTCCTAAGAGGACCGCTGAGAACCACTGCGCCCCGAACCCCTCGGGGTAATGGGGTTGGCAGAATGGCCCCCTGAGGGCACCAAAGAGAAACGGACTGAGGTGTATTCCATTTCCCTCCGGAGGGGCCTGCCCTCAGAAGTCTGACGCAACTGGCGTCAGGACTTCTTTGAAGCCTTCTTGGCGATAATGACAGCCCTCAGGTCTGTCTTATCCCTTGAAGGCTTCGACTGTGGCTGAGACACTCTGCTTCTGTTGTGCCCTGTATGAGGAGCTGGCCGTCGGCCGAGACTGCTCCCGCCCAGCAGTCTCTGGGGGATGAACGCGGTGGGGAAGAAATCTCTGGAACACCGCCACTTGCATTTTTGACTCCTGGAACCTCTCGACGACAGCCATAACTGAGTCGCCGAAGAGGCCCTGGGGAGAAAGCGGGCATCCATAAGGATGTTTTTATCTCTATCCTTGATGTCAGTCAAATTCAACCATAAATGCCTCTCCGTGACCACCAGGGCTGCCATAGAACGGCCAATTGGTTTTGCCGTCTCCTTGGTGGCCCAGAAAGATAAATCTGCTGCTTTACGAAGCTCTTGAATCACCTCAAAGGTTGCTTCCCCACTGTCATCAATTTCCCCCAGCAGGTCAGCCTGATATGCTTGAAGTATCAACATTGTGTGTAAACATGCAGCAGCCTGACCTGCCGCCGAATAAGCTTTACCCACCAGCGCTGAAGTCGTTCTTAGTGGCTTGGTGGGTAATGTCGGGGATTTTAGGGACAAAGCCGATTCAGGCGAGAGATATCTCGCAAGCGTCTCTTCAACCTTAGGCAATGCCCCATAGCCTTGTTGTTTCAGCCCCGTGATGTTAGAGAAATTCATTGTCTGGGGGCTGAAAACACGATATTGAACAGGTCTTTTCCACGACCTCGACACCTCGGTGTGGAGGTCGGGAAAGAATGGTAATCCCCGACGTAGAGGTTGTGACCGAGAAGGGAGGAACCTTTCATCCAGCTTACTCTTTTGCTGAACCTCCGGCTTCTCTGGTTTCTCTGGTTTCCATTCAGTATTTAATTTTTCAACTGTGCGAGTCACAACCTCTAACAGCTCCTCATACGCTGGAGAACGGGATGGCGAATCCAAATCTCCAGCCTCGACACTACCAACATCCAACTCCTCAGAGCTGGATAATTGCAGTGCCGGTACCTCACTCTGGGGGGAAGAAACCGCAGTGCGTGCTTCCAGCCGCTGAGATGAAGTACTGGGTCTGCCAGGTGAGGGTAGAGAAGGGGCTGGGCCCGTGTCAAACCCCTCTGACAGATCCATTTGCGATCCCCACGAATGAAGCTGTGCCTCAGCAGCAGCGGGACCTGATCCGCGAGGAACGCAAGTCAGAGCGTCCTTCTCAAAGAACAAATGAGTCAATATGGTTAGTGGAAGTCAGTTGTAGGTGTTGTTTCTATTTTTTCAGTTCTTGTCGTTTATCTTTCCTTCAGTGATTCTACTTATTAACATCAGGCGTCTTCAATAACAGTCAGTCATCATTTGTTATAACACCAATTACTTTTAAAATTTTTATAGCCATTTAGAATTTGACACTTGCCTTCTTGATCAGTTTTTCTACACTTCTTGTAGATGCAGAAGATCCCAATGACTGCAGCAACAATCATCAGAGATCCCGCAGAGATCAGCACTGTTATCAACACCGAGTCTGTAAATGTAGAGAGAGACAGTTATTAGTGTGATCTAGAGATAAGCGGACATCAAGTTAGTAGCATTTATCTGGTTTTCATTTAAATTAATTTAAAAGAATCTAGTTTGTGGGTTACAGTAAAAATCAAATTGTATATGTTTTTTTTTATTATTTCAGGCTGAAAGGCAGCAAAGGATGGTGATGTTCTAGAAGTATGTATATAAACATGATAAACAATCTGAGGTATGCCGACGACACAACTCTGAAAAAAAGGAAGATACTGAACATCTGCTGAGGAAACTCAAGAGAAGATGGGACTAACTGAACATGAGGAAGAACAAGATCATGTCAACTGATGATATCGATAAATTCAAGCTCAATGTAGAAGAAATTTTCGAGTATGAACCTTTCAGGTGCCCTTGTGACCACTGGTTCAACTATCACTCAAGAAATAGTCATTTGGTGGAGTCTTTATATGAATGTTCAAGACATCAGATTGCTGATGAAGATGAGACTAGCTTAGACCATCATTTTCTTCTATGTTTGCGAAAGCTGGATGAGCCAGACCGAAGGAAGATTGACTCATTCGAAACATGAACGACGAGATGGACCAACAAGTCAATCGTAGAGGAAATCAAACCAGAAATGGAACTCAAAGCACAAATAATGAACTGAATATGTTGTACTTTAGTCACACGGTTTGAAGCGAAAGATCTCTAGAAAAGGACATCATGATTGGGAAGATTGAAGGTAAAAGGTGCAGAGGAAGACCTCCAGTAAGAATCTCAGTAGAGCAAAACCAAATCCTTTTTAATTCTGTAGTCTTTCATTTTCACTCGAATCTGAGCTGATGGGACATAACAACATCATATGTACATAAATAATTCATGTCCAAAAGTAGTAAGTGAACACTAATATCATCAGCGCCGCCGTACCTGAACATGCGTGACAGAGTTGAGCGATGTCCAGATGTTGAGTCTGGTGGCTGATGGGATTGTTCAGCACACATCTGTAGGTGTTTTTATCCTGATATTCCACCTCCAGAGGTAGAGAGAGACTGATGCTGAGATCAGACACACTGATGCTGGACAATAAACTGGTTCCTTTGTACCAGGAGAGAGTCACATGACTCACATTCACAGCTGAACACACCAGTGAACATGAAGATGAAGAACATTGTGAAGAGTTACTGCTGATGACAGGAACAGGCAGACGAGCTGAAAACATCAGAGAATAAAGACAAATGAGGTTGAATGAAGATATTCAAGAGACATCAAGAAGAACGTTTAAAAACAATCTGATATAGTAAACTAAATATAAACCTGCTATTAATAAAAAAGAGGAAGGGATTTAGTAATTTTAACTAATTATTCATGATAAGATACTTCATTAGATCTAGCTGTAATAAATTAAACATGTGAAACTGATATTTAACTCACCGTAGACAGTGAGATGAGTATAAGAAATCCCGGAGAAACTGCTGATCAATAGTTGATAAACTCCAGCATGTTTCATTGTGATGTTTGTGATGGTCAGAGATCCAGTTTGATTGTCCAGTTTCAGTCTGTCTCTGAATCTCCCGTCAAGATCATCATCATATACAGTGATTCTGTCGGTCCGTTTATTGATTTCAGCCATTAAAGTGTCTTCAAACCTCCACTGAATCGGATCATCCTCATCGTTCACTTCAGTAAGATCAGAGTTCAGAGTGACTGAATCTCCCTCCATCACCGACACTGAAACAAACACACATGAAGAACAAACAGAAACAGGTTCAACACAGATTTAGACCGTCATTTACAAAAGCAAATGGTTTTAAATTTGAAGTGAATATCATCATTAATCAACAGAAGTAAAATTGAGTTTGGATTAAGAATTGAATCTTCGTGATGATTAAAATATAAACCATGTGAAACTGATTTAACTCACCAATGACAGCGAGATGGAAATAAACCCTCTTATAGTTGATCTGTAGTTGATAAACTCCAGTGTGTTTCATTGTGATGTTTGTGATGGTCAGAGATCCAGTTTGATTGTCCAGTTTCAGTCTGTCTCTGAATCTCCCATCAAGATCATCATTATATACAGTGATTCTGTCGACCCGTTTATTGATTTCAGCTATTAAAGTGTTTCCAAACCTCCACTGAATCTCATCATCATCCTTCATCTCAGTAAGATCAGAGTTCAGAGTGACTGAATCTCCCTCATTCACCGACACTGAAACAGGGTTCGTCACAGATCAGTTTATTAAATTAAAGTTTCAAATTTAAAATAAACAATATCATAAAACAGCAAAAAAAGAAACTAAATGGTGTTTGAATTCATGTCAACTTTGTCATTAAAAAACAGGTGAAAATGTTTTTGAACTCACCAATGACAATAAGATGGAAATAAACCCTCTTATAGTTGATCTGTAGTTCATAACCTCCAGTGTGTTTCATTGTGGTGTTTGTGATGGTCAGAGATCCAGTTTGATTGTCCAGTTTCAGTCTGTCTCTGAATCTCCCATCAGGAACATCATCATATACAGTGATTCTGTCTTCCTGTTTATTGATTTCAGCTATTAAAGTGTTTCCAAACCTCCACTGAATCACATCATCATCCTTCATCTCAGTCAGATCAGAGTTCAGAGTGACTGAATCTCCCTCCATCACCGACACTGAAACACCAAACACTCCTGAAGATCAGAGTTTCACAGATTAAAATCACTTGAAGTTGGTTTGATGAAGCTTCACTAAAATGCTTTGAATCATTTAAGTGTGAAGTGAATAATATTCTGCAGCAGCACAAACACAAAAGATGTTGAATGAAAAGAGAAACAGATTTACATATGGACCCTGAACTAAAAAAGACACTTTTAACTGTGACGTGTTTGTTCTGTTTAGGTTTAGTTTTCTCTGTTTTCTCCGTGTTCTCGATCATTAGTTCATTAATCCCAGATTCTGTTCTTCCGATTATCTCCGTTAATTAAACCCTGAATTCTGTTCAGTTCATCATCCCGTATCGTCTACATTATGTGTGTTTGTCCCCGTTATTCTCCTGTGTATTAAAGACTGTTCTTTGACTGATTTCCTCTCGTGACACCGTCGCTGACACTAACAGCTAAAGTGAATCTTCTATAACTAATTTCACCAGCAATTTATCACAAGATACCAGAACAGAAACAACCGAAATCATAAGAACAGAATTTAAAACTCACCATCCAGACAGCAGAAACAGAGCAAAAGTAATTTGAGAATCATTTTCTTCATCGGTTCACTGAAAAGCCCAGTAAAGATGTCTGAAAACAGATTGATCTGAAACACTGAACTGTGATATTTATCTGGTTGAGTGTGAATCCTCCCTCAGCCTCAGTTTCCGCTCACACGTCCGGCTCCTTCAACATCATGAAAATCAACAAAGTTTTGCTGATCTTACATTTTCAAATGAATTCTGGCCTTTTATGGAAACTAATGAGAGAAGAGTGACATGTTGTTATTAAGTGATGATTATGTATCCAACACCACCTGATCATCTTTTCTCTTCATTTGTCTGGATGTTACAACTCAGTTACAGCAGCCAAACACAATCTAATATTAAAGAGTCAAGAGCTCAACTAAAGCAAACACTGATCTCCATGATGGAGACTTAAAAACTGTGATGAACTGTTAACATCACGTGTCTTCAATAATGCTCAATCGTCACTCAATGAATCACTTAATCATCTCATTATCTTTAACACTGCTTCAGTGTTCATTTAACACTCTCATATATTCATTTAACGCTGGAGTTTTTGCTGTGCTGTATCTACTGGTGTGTTATTTAGTGCTGTGAGCTGTCAATCATATGTGACTTTTGTTTGATCGTTGATGGGTTTTATTTCTCTGTAAAGATGTTTTGTGTGGAGTGGAAGATTTTAAGCTTCTTATTAGCGGGAGAGAAAATGAAGAAACGCTTCAGCCACAAACTGCTGACATGCGAATCAACCACAAATATCCAGCAGAGGCTGTTTAACCAGCGACAGATCAAACCAGACACACTGATGTTTGAACAGATAAAACAAAAGAGAGAAAACATTGCAGCCTTCATTTGACTCAAAAGCCAGTAAATCACATGTATAATGTTTGCCTGTGTAGTTACAACAAATTCATGAGAGATCATTAAGGAAAACAAACAGTAATCGTTCATTTAGAGAAATATCATTCGGTTCACAGAAAGTTGGGAAAAGTTGATGTGAAATGATTGATCATATAAGCAGATATTTTGCTTTTGATTGCAGACTTTGGTATTTTGGCGAATCTGAGCAAAAAAACTCTATTGAAATGCATGTGAGTTTACTTTGGTCTTTTTATCTGGAGAAACTGAGAAGTGTAGAAGTGATCTTTGATAGCAATGGGACATGTTTCTGAATCCCCCAAGCTCAGATGTTGAACCTCATATTAATTAAAATCTTTCGTATATCTGTGAATAAGCTGGACAATGACACCATTTTCTTTGGGAGCTGCTGTGCAGCCAAAATTATTTGCCAATTGTTACTGTAAAGCTGCTTTGCCACAGTTTGCATTGTAAAAAGCATTGTTTCTAGGACCAGGAACGACCTCTTACAATGTAAGTCACTAAAGATGCATTCACACCACCAATGACTTTGTTGCTGAATTTCACTAGACTGTACTATGAGTCGCTCATGGGCGTTCCTAGTGCATTCTCTCTAATACTATGGGTAGACGGCTCGTGTGCGCACATTTTAAGAATATAATCACAAATTAAATACCAAACCCATGGCCTACGACAGTTACAATCATCCCCCTAAACCTCATTCACATTCGAGTCAAGGCACCATGTGCATCCGGTGGCTCATGACGCCAAGCGTGATGCCTGGCCAGGAACACCAGTTATGACTTGCTAGACACACTAACTAATGGAAGTGATCTACAATGTTTCATGTTTAGTTGTATAGAAAAGTTCTTTGGTAAAGGCCCCGTCCTTAGTCCAAATCCTGGGTATGCAGATTTGGTTGATCCAGCCTGAAGATAAAGGATTGTACAATATAGTCATATATCGACAATGACCTTCCAAACCATAATGCCATGCAAAAAACATGTTTTTTTAAAACTTTCGGGTGGCAAAGAACACATTGTAAAGGCCACATATAATACCCTGATGATTCCCAGAAGCATCAATTCATTTAGAAGAGTAATGAGATCTTGAAGAGCTGCTCCTGTAATCTTGTGGAGGAGAACAAATGCTGTAATCATCAGATTTGCCTGTCCTGGACCTAAATGAGATCCACGAATTGGTGGACTAACATTTATTTTATAACATTATTATTATTATGCTTTATATTTAAAGGAAGTTTACATGGTTTTATTTACAACATAACTTCATTTGGACATAGGGCTTTTTTTTGTAAATTCTATAAAGATTTATTCATATAAATCAAAACTAACTAATATTAGCGAGCGAAATTTTGATCCAGGAAGTGGTGCAGGACTGCAAGCTTTGAGGGTGGAAGTGATCTATTGCATCTATGCATCTACCAAATGTAGTCTTTGATAAAAACATGATTTTCTCAGCTTTTTGCTCAGAATGTTGCTTTTTTATGAAACTTACCTACATTCAAGTGTTGATAAAAAAAACGAATGCTTGAGGCAGTTAGAGTAAAGCAGTTTAAAAACCACTGGTGGTGGCTGGCAACTTTAAAAAAAAAAAACGCTGACAGGGAAAGAGTGAATGAAGGATAATGTGACCCACACAAAGTGTGTACACAATTGCGTTTTTATTTACTTTGAAATCTGTATATTTTAGTAGTACAATTATTACTGTAATGAGTCATCACTCGAGTTGGGATCCATTTGCAAGCTTTTATTAACAAAGTCGTAGTCAAACAGTCCAGGGGTAAATGGCCAGAGAACAGGGTTAACAGAGATAATCCAAAAAGCGTTACCGGGGAACAGGCAGAGATCAAGACAGGCAGAAAACAGTCGTAAATCCAGAAACAGGCAAACAGGTCAAAGAGGCAGGCAGCAATGGGTCAGAATGAATAAATCCACAGGGTCAACAACGGTAAATCAAACACGGGTAAATAACGCTCAGAATTGTGCCTAACGGAAACAAGACTTCGCGTTGACTTACCCCCGGTTTCACAGACAAGGCTTAAGCTAGTCTCAGACTAAGACGCATGTTCCAGCTATCTTAACTGAAAGCAACTTGTACTGACGTATCTTAAAATAAGTCACTGCCATTGCTTTGTCTCAAGATGCACATCAGTAATGTTTTATTCTAGTGTACATTTATAAAATATACTTAAATATCCTAATTGAACTAACACCTAATCCTAGTTTAGGCTAAGCCCTGTCTGTGAAACCAGGCCTTAGAGTTCAGGGTAGTCTTAAATACTGTTTGTTAATGAATTGCAGCTGGAACCACAATCAGTGCCGAGGTACGGGGATTATGGGAAATGTAGTAAGGAAAGTGTGTGCGAGTGTCAGTACTCAGGCGAGGGCGCCCTCTGCCGGTCAGAGGAGGGAATCACGGAGTTCGCCTCTGTGACAATTACATTATTTTTGTATGCAGTGTGCAAATTAACAAATATCCATTTGTTTATATGGACAGAGAAAAACAAGGACTCTTATTTTGATATTCTGGCCCGGGAGTTGCGACTGGACTGATGAACTGCGCATGCTCCTCATAACAACAGAGGAGCTGTGAAAGAGCAGACGCGACTCTCCCAGTCTTTTCATTTTATTTTGATATTACAGTAATCTGTCTGACGGGTCTCCGGAGGCGGGGCCTGCAACAGATTCTTGGGGGCTCGTCCGGGATCCACTCCATGTGACGCTAGGAGGTGGATCCAAAGATTCCAGAATCCAAGGGACCAGGCGGCGTTGGGGCTAGAGGCCGGCGGCTGCTACATCTACGGAGCAACGAGACAAGAGGGCGTGTGCCAGGAAATCTGTGAGCGTTGTCTTTATCCTGGAGTCAGGGCTGCCGCAGAAGGGACGACGGAGGGTGACCTAATGGCGGATCGTGCAAGGAAGCAGCTGGTGTGGGACATCAAACGAGAGTTAATTTCCTGCTGACGAACTGTTCCGCATCGCCAAGGTTATTGGGTCAACATGGCGCCAGTGAACTGGATCTGGAGGACAGTGGGGTTTGTTTTGACCATAGCAACGCTTTCATGTCCAGTGAACTTTTGCTAGAGACTGAGGACCAAGGTATGAGTGAACTGAGTATTGATACAAACACTCACCCTACACATATGTTACACCCACCCAGTCGTGGCCTAGTGGTGAGGGAGTCGGGCTTGTAATCTGAAGGTTGCCGGTTCGATTCCCACGCCGGCAGGAATTGAAGGTGGGGATTGTGAGTGAGCAGCATTCTCTCCACCTTTGATACCATGACTAAAGTGCCCTTGAGCAAGACACCTAACCCCTAATTGCTCCCCTTGTAAGTCGCTTTGGATAAAAGCATCTGCTAAATAATGAAAATGAAATGAAAACCCACCACTGATGACACTCAGACACCACCACATATTGCACCTGATTTAGGAGATGTTCAGGGGGCCATGACTGAAACAAACAGAGACATACATAAAATGCTTGTAGCATATGAAGAAAATACAGCAGTACATGTCACCTAACTTAACTCACACTTTAGCACAGGAGGCGCCACTGCAGCACCTGTGAGTAAGACTGAGCAACCCAAACCCAAACGTGTAGCTAATGACTTTGCATTCCCTATGGGGGGGTTCAGTATATCCTGCCCCGTGAGTTTAAGATACATGGCGGCCAGATTGGAGATCACTTGTCTGACAACACGTTCAACAATGTGTGCAGGCAAATAGACAGAGGGCTAAAAGAGAAGTTCAGCAATGCCGATGTTGTCAGGGGTGCGCTGCGTCATCAAGCCAGGCATTTTTAAAAACATGCTGATGAACAAAGACGACATGACTGTAGCTGAGTTAAAAGGGTTTTTACAATCACACCTGGGGGACCGAAATAGCACAGAGCCGTTCCGAGAGCTGATGTGCACTAAGCAAATTAACAAATATCCATTTGTTTATATGGACAGAGAAAAACAAGGACTCTTATTTTGATATTCTGACCCGGGAGTTGCGAATGGACTGATGAACTGCGCATGTTCCTCATGACAACAGAGGAGCTGTGAAAGAGCAGACGTGACTCTCCCAGTCTTTTCATTTTATCTTGTTATTACAGGTAAAAGCACGCAAATTATAAGAGAAACTGTTATAATATTTATAGGACAGTGATTGTAACTAACATTTCATTTTCCTTGCAAGACATATGCTTTTGAAGCCTAAATGTCCCCAAACCTTGGGCCAAAGTCAGTGTGTCTGAATAATGTACAAATATAAAAAAGGGGAAATGAATCTAGACAACTATCTATAATTGCCTCATGAGATAATGTTGTGGCAAATTCGATGTTTCTTCAGTTCGGGTCTCAAGAAAAAGTCTCAGAGTCTAAGTTCCAGGTCCCAGGAGTTTAACTTTGAGATGCTAGCTTCACATCTGACTCTATCTAGCCAGGGCACAGTTTTTATACATTTTTCTTATCTGTTAAAACTAGGGTTGGGTAACCATTTCGTCTTCCCATATTGTCTGCACTTTCAAACAGGCCTCATCGAAACCATCTGAGAGAGTTTTCTCCTGTGCAGGACATGCAGTAAGTCAGGAGAGGTGTCGTATTTTGCCAGAGAAGGCAAATGTGGTCATATTTCTGCAAAAAAATTGCTGAAATTTGAAGCTGTTAAATTATTGTAGTTGAGCGAGTTGGCTTAGGTTTTACTGTTGTTGTGTTTTGTATTTACTTATATATTCATGTATGCTTTAAATTTTAATATATTGTTCAATTTAAAGAACTTCCTGACTGAGTCATCCACCATCATTTTGTGGCTTTTTTTTAAAGTATTGGTTCAGGCACCAGTACCGTTTTAAAAGTATCGATTTGGCACCGGTATCAGAAAAAAAAAAAAACGATACCCAACCCTTTTCGAGTCAGTGAGAACTTCATGGTCACTTTATTTTAGTTGAAGATTACACCATCAATCTACATAGGAAGTTGTGGTCTACTGAAACTAGATGTGGTGAGCGTTGAACATTGTGAAATGGAGGAAAAAAGCTCTCAGACATCATCACGGTTCAAGATGTAGGTTATTTTTACACAGCAGCTCTCACATCACTGCACACGTCATTGTACCAATAAACCCGTTCAGAAGAGTTTGTCTCGTCACATTCGTGGCCTGAAACCGTTGAAGAAAATGCTCCTCATGGTTCAGTTCTGTTTGTGCTTGTGTCTGGTTGGTGAGTTTAAAATGTTTTATAACTTCAGTTTTTTTTGATAAAGATTTAGTATCAGTTTCTTCTAAATGACCTTTATATATCAACACTCAAGCTCACATATCAGCAGTATTAGTTTTCGTTGGAGAAGTAGCTCCAATGAACTCAGGTTTTATTCAAAATCGCTGCAAAGATAGAATTACTTCTAACCATTTACATTAGTAAAGCATGTATAAAATTATATAAAAGTCTCACTCTGCGTCTGTTTGGTGTTACAGATGAGATGAAGTCCGAGTCGGTGATGGAGGGAGAATCTCTTTACACACCGATAGAGAAATGAAGAATAATGATCTGATCCTCTGGAGGTTTGGCCCTGAAAACACTTTAATAGCTGAAATCAATGTAACGGACGGCATCACAGCCTTAGATGAAATCAACTGAAGTGTATCGGATGCTCAGAAACGAGGCAGAGACTTTAATGGCACAAGCATACTTTAATGAAAAGACTCCATGTGGAAAAACCTGGAACTCGTGATCCAAGATATATGAACACGATCCACCACAGACAATGACCAGCTAAAAGGCACAAGTTTAAATACACAGAGAAATGAATGATAATTAAATACGCTAACTATACCAGCTAATTGGACAACAAGGAGAGACAAAGCAAACAGGAAGAGTACCCTGAAACAATGAGAACAGGGGAACGTTCAAGCTCAAACCGGTGCGCAACGTTTTGCTACGGTTTCCGGGTTGAACGACATGTTTCCTGCGACGGGGTTTGAGATACGCTTTCTCTTGTTTGGTGGGCGTGTCAAAAATGTCAGCCAATCAGCAGCAACATGTACTGTATATAACTTAAAACATCTGAGGTGGCTCCGCTGAGACAAAAGTAATAATCATTCATTCATTCATTCATTTTCCACCGCTTATCCGGGGCCGGGTCGCGGGGGCAGCAGTCTGAGCAGAGACTCCCAGACTTCCCTCTCCCCAGACACTTCCTCCAGCTCTTCCGGGGGGACACCGAGGCGTTCCCAGGCCAGCTGAGAGACATAGTCTCTCCAGCGTGTCCTAGGTCTTCCCCGGGGCCTTCTCCCGGTGGGACATGCCCGGAACACCTCCCTAGGGAGGCGTCCAGGAGGCATCCGAAACAGATGCCCGAGCCACCTCAGCTGACTCCTCTCGATGTGAAGGAGCAACGGATCTACTTTGAGCTCCTCCCGAGTGACCGAGCTCCTCACCCTATCTCTAAGGGAGCGCCCTGCCACCCTGTGGAGAAAGCTCATTTCGGCCGCCTGTATCCGGGATCTCATTCTTTCGGTCATGACCCAAAGCTCATGACCATAGGTGAGAGTAGGAACGTAGATTGACTGGTAAATCGAGAGCTTCGCCTTGCAGCTCAGCTCCTTCTTCACCACGACAGACCGGTACATCGACCGCATTACTGCAGAAGCTGCACCGATCCGTCTGTCAACCTCACGCTCCTTCCTTCCCTCACTCGTGAACAAAACCCCAAGATACTTAAACTCCTCCACTTGAGGCAGGAGCTCTCCACCAACCTGAAGAGGACAAGCCACCCTTTTCCGACTGAGAACCATGGTCTCAGACTTGGAGGTGCTGATCCTCATCCCAGCCGCCTCACACTGCAAACCGTCCCAATGCACACTGGAGGTCCTGGCCCGATGGAGCCAACAGGACAACATCATCCACAAAAAGCAGGGATGAAATCCTGTGGTCCCCAAACCAGACTCCCTCCGGCCCCTGACTGCGCCTAGAAATCCTGTCCATAAAGATTATGAACAGGACCGGTGATAAAGGGCAGCCCTGCCGGAGTCCAACATGCACTGGGAACAGGTCTGACTTACTGCCGGAAATGCGAACCAAGCTCCTGCTCCGGTCATACAGGGACCGGACAGCCCTTAGCAAAGGTCCCCGGACTCCATACTCCCGGAGCACCCCCCACAGGGCGCCACGAGGGACACGGTCGAATGCCTTCTCCAGATCTACAAAACACATGTGGACTGGTTGGGCAAACTCCCATAAACCCTCCAGCACCCTAGAGAGGGTATAGAGCTGGTCCAGTGTTCCACGACCGGGACGAAAACTGCATTGTTCCTCCTGAATCTGAGGTTCGACTATCAGCCTTATTCTCCTCTCCAGAACCCTGGCATAGACTTTCCCGGGGAGGCTGAGGAGTGTGATCCCTCTGTAGTTGGAACACACCCTCCGGTCCCCCTTCTTAAAAAGAGGGACCACCACCCCGGTCTGCCAGTCCAGAGGCACTGTCCCCAACCGCCATGCAATGCTGCAGAGGCGTGTCAGCCAAGACAGCCCCACAACATCCAGAGGCTTGAGGTACTCAGGGCGTATCTCATCCACCCCCGCTGCCTTGCCACCAAGGAGCTTTCCAACTACCTCAGTGACCTCAGCTTGGGTGATGGGTGAGCCCACCTCTGAGTCCTCGGCCTCTGCTTCCTCAGTGGAAGACGTGTCGGTGGGATTGAGGAGATCCGCAAAGTATTCCTTCCACCGCCCAACGATGTCCCCAGTTGAAGTCAGCAGATTCCCACCCCCACTGTAAACAGTGTTGGCAGGGCACTGCTTCCCCCTCCTGAGGCGCCGGACGGTTTGCCAGAATTTCTTCGGGGCCGACCGATAATCCTTCTCCATGGTCTCACCGAACTCCTCCCAGACCCGAGTTTTTGCCTCCACAACTACCCGGGCTGCAGTCCGCTTGGCCTGCCGGTACCCGTCAGCTGCCTCAGGAGTCCCCCGAGCCAACCAGGCTCGATAGGCCTCCTTCTTCAGCTTGATGGCATCCCTTACATCCGGTGTCCACCACCGGGTTCGGGGATTGCCGCCACGACAGGCACCAGAGACTTTACGGCCACAGCTCCGAGCCGCCGCGTCGACAATGGAGGTAGAGAACATGGTCCACTCAGACTCAATGTCTCCAGCCTCCCTCGGTATCTGGTTGAAGCTCTGCCGGAGGTGCGAGTTGAAGATCTTTCTGACAGGGGACTCGGCCAAACGTTCCCAGCAGACCCTCACAGTACGTTTGGGTCTGCCGAGTCTGTCCAGCTTCCTCCCCTGCCATCTGATCCAACTCACCACCAGGTGGTGATCAGTTGACAGCTCCGCCCCTCTCTTCACCCGAGTGTCCAAGACATACGGCCGGAGGTCAGATGAAACAACTACAAAGTCGATCATCGACCTCCGCCCTAGGGTGTCCTGGTGCCACGTGAAATGGTGGACACCCTTATGCTTGAACATGGTGTTCGTTATGGACAAACTGTGGCTAGCACAGAAGTCCAATAACAGAACACCGCTCTGGTTCAGATCAGGGGGGCCGTTCCTCCCAATCACGCCCCTCCAGGTAGCACTGTCGCTGCCCACGTGAGCGTTGAAGTCCCCCAGTAGAACGACAGAGTCCCCGTTCGGAGCACTTTCCAGTACCCCTCCCAGAGACTCCAAGAGGGCAGGGTACTCTGCACTGTCATTCGGCCCGTAAGCACAAACAACAGTGAGAGCCCTATCCCCAACCCGAAGGCGCAGTGAAGTGACCCTCTTGTTCACCGGTGTAAACTCCAACACATGGCGGCTGAGCTGGGGGGCTATGAGAAAGCCCACACCAGCCCGCCGTCTTCCTCCGCAGGCAACTCCAGAGTAGCGGAGAGTCCAGTCTCTCTCAAGAAGTTGGGTTCCAGAGCCCAAGCTGTGCGTGGAGGTGAGCCCGACTATCTCTAGTCGGTATCTCTCGACCTCCCGCACAAGCTCAGGCTCCTTCCCCGCCAGCAAGACGACGTTCCATGTCCCTAGAGCCAGATTCCGTGTCCGGGGATTGGGTTGCCGAGGCCCCTGCCTTCAGCCGCTGCCCAATCCACAATGCACCAGCCCCATTGGTTCCTCCCGCAGGTGCTGGGCCCACGGGAGGTCGGCCCCACGTCGCTCATTCGGGCTGAGCCCGGCCGGGCCCCGTGGGGAAAGACCCGGCCACCAGGCGCTCGCCTACAAGCCCCAACCCCAGGCCTGGCTCCAGGGTGGGGCCCCGGTTGCGCCATACCGGGCGACGTAACGGCCTTTGTTTTTTTGGAATCCATATGGGGTTTTGAACTGCTCTTTGTCTGGCCCATCACCTAGGACCTGTTTGCCTTGGGAAACCCTACCAGGGGCATATAGCCCCCGACAACATAGCTCCTAGGATCATTTGGGCACTCAAACCCCTCCACCACGATAAGGTGGCAGTTCCCTGGAGGAAGTTAGTGAACCCAAAACACAAGACGCAAGTATAGAAGTCTAACTTAATCTCACTGATTCTTGAGATAAGGGACAAAACCAGTTTTAGATGTTAGTATTTATTATTTTACAACACATTATTATAAACTGATGTATCTCAGATAATGAAGCAAGTAAGGGAACAGATTTTTCTGAAAATGTTTTCTTCTAAAAATGTACATTTATTCACTTCAGAACTCTGTCAGACACATTAAAAAGTATGCTATTTTAATTTAATGCATCCAATAACAGTGTAAAATACACATGACAAATATACAGCAGTAATAGTAAAGTGAGATCTGTGTGTCTCTGAGAGAAATAGAAACAATAAAGCCTTACAAATAAGATTTACAATCTGACACTGAGAGAGCAGAAGCTCAAATAATCATCAGCATTTATTATGACAAAAACACACTTGAAGAATCTTTAAAGTTCAGCGTTCTGCTTTAGATTTAAGCACTTCCTGAAAAAGATGAACAAGTAAAGCTATAAATTAATAAATCTCACAAATATTAATACATGCAAAGTCGGTGTGTAAGAAATGAGATCATCAATCATGTACCTGATGTGTGAATCTGTGCTTGATCTCGTTCAAGTCTTCCGGATCTGATCTCATAAACCACAATAAGGACAGTAGCCACGCCCACCAGAGCAGAGAGGACCAATCGGATCACAGCTTCAATAGGACCACAACAGTGGACAGAGTCTGAGGAGTAAAAACATCAAACTGAGATCAGATCAGTCAATAAACGCTAATATCATCAGCGCCGCCGTACCTGAACATGCGTGACAGAGTTGAGCGATGTCCAGATGTTGAGTCTGGTGGCTGATGGGATTGATCAGCACACATCTGTAGGTGTTTTTATCCTGATATTCCACCTCCAGAGGTAGAGAGAGACTGATGCTGAGATCAGACACACTGATGCTGGACAATAAACTGGTTCCTTTGTACCAGGAGAGAGTCACATGACTCACATTCACAGCTGAACACACCAGTGAACATGATGATGATGAAGAACATTGTGAAGAGTTACTGCTGATGACAGGAACAGGCAGACGAGCTGAAAACATCAGAGAATAAAGACAAATGAGGATGAGTGAAAATATTCAGGAAACATCCAGAGGAACCAAGATGATCAAAAGTGAAACAATTTCATAGAAAGTTCAATATAAACCTGCTGTTCATGTAAAAGTAAGAGAATTAGTCATTTGAACTAATTAGTCATGATAAGATTCTTCATTAGATCTAGCTGTAATAAATAAAACACGTGAAACTGATATTTAACTCACCGTAGACAGTGAGATGAGTATAAAAAATCCCGGAGAAAATGCTGATCCATAGTTGATAATATCCAGCATGTTTCATTGTGATGTTTGTGATGGTCAGAGATCCAGTTTGATTGTCCAGTTTCAGTCTGTCTCTGAATCTCCCGTCAAGATCATCATCATATACTGTGATTCTGTCGGTCCGTTTATTGATTTCAGCCATCAAAGTGTCTTCAAACATCCACTGAATCACATCCTCATCGTTCACTTCAGTAAGATCAGAGTTCAGAGTGACTGAATCTCCCTCCATCACCGACACTGAATCAAACACACATGGAGAACAAACAGAAACGGGTTCAACACAGATTAAGACCGTCATTTACAAAAGCAAATGGTTTTAAATTTGAAATGAATATCATCATTAATCAACAGAAGTAAAATTGAGTTTGGATTAATTGAATCTTTGTGATGATTAATATATAAACCATGTGAAACTGATTTAACTCACCAATGACAGCGAGATGGAAATAAACCCTCTTATAGTTGATCTGTAGTTGATAAACTCCAGTGTGTTTCATTGTGATGTTTGTGATGGTCAGAGATCCAGTTTGATTGTCCAGTTTCAGTCTGTCTCTGAATCTCCCATCAAGAACATCATCATATACAGTGATTCTGTCGGCCGTTACATTGATTTCAGCTATTAAAGTGTTTCCAAACCTCCACTGAATCACATCATCATCATCCTTCATCTCAGTAAGATCAGAGTTCAGAGTGACTGAATCTCCCTCCATCACCGACACTGAAACAGGGTTCGTCACAGATCAGTTTATTAAATTAAAGTTTCAAATTTAAAATAAACAATATCATAAAACAGCAAAAAGAAACTAAATGGTGTTTGAATTCATGTCAACTTTGTCATTAAAAAACAGGTGAAAATGTTTTTGAACTCACCAATGACAGAGAGATGGAAATAAACCCTCTCATAGTTGATCTGTAGTTCATAACCTCCAGTGTGTTTCATTGTGGTGTTTGTGATGGTCAGAGATCCAGTTTGATTGTCCAGTTTCAGTCTGTCTCTGAATCTCCCATCAAGAACATCATCATATACAGTGATTCTGTCGGCCGTTACATTGATTTCAGCTATTAAAGTGTCTTCAAACCTCCACTGAATCACATCATCATCCTTCATTTCAGTCAGATCAGAGTTCAGAGTGACTGAATCTCCCTCCATCACCGACACGGTCTTCAGTTTAACATCACCAAACACTCCTGAAGATCAGAGTTTCACAGATTAAAATCACTTGAAGTTGGTTTGATGAAGCTTCACTAAAATGCTTTGAATCATTTAAATGTGAAGTGAATAATATTCTGCAGCAGCACAAACACAAAAGATGTTGAATGAAAAGAGAAACAGATTTACATATGGACCCTGAACTAAAAAAGACACTTTTAACTGTGACGTGTTTGTTCTGTTTAGGTTTAGTTTTCTCTGTTTTCTCCGTGTTCTCGATCATTAGTTCATTAATCCCAGATTCTGTTCTTCCGATTATCTCCGTTAATTAAACCCTGAATTCTGTTCAGTTCATCATCCCGTATCGTCTACATTATGTGTGTTTGTCCCCGTTATTCTCCTGTGTATTAAAGACTGTTCTTTGACTGATTTCCTCTCGTGACACCGTCGCTGACACTAACAGCTAAAGTGAATCTTCTATAACTAATTTCACCAGCAATTTATCACAAGGTACCAGAACAGAAACAACCGAAATCATAAGAACAGAATTTAAAACTCACCATCCAGACAGCAGAAACAGAGCAAAAGTAATTTGAGAATCATTTTCTTCATCGGTTCACTGAAAAGCCCAGTAAAGATGTCTGAAAACAGATTGATTTGAAACACTGAACTGTGATATTTATCTGGTTGAGTGTGAATCCTCCCTCAGCCTCAGTTTCCGCTCACACGTCCGGCTCCTTCAACATCATGAAAATCAACAAAGTTTTGCTGATCTTACATTTTCAAATGAATTCTGGCCTTTTATGGAAACTAATGAGAGAAGAGTGACATGTTGTTATTAAGTGATGATTATGTATCCAACACCACCTGATCATCTTTTCTCTTCATTTGTCTGGATGTTACAACTCAGTTACAGCAGCCAAACACAATCTAATATTAAAGAGTCAAGAGCTCAACTAAAGCAAACACTGATCTCCATGATGGAGACTTAAAAACTGTGATGAACTGTTAACATCACGTGTCTTCAATAATGCTCAATCGTCACTCAATGAATCACTTAATCATCTCATTATCTTTAACACTGCTTCAGTGTTTATTTAACACTCTCATATATTCATTTAACGCTGGAGTTTTTGCTGTGCTGTATCTACTGGTGTGTTATTTAGTGCTGTGAGCTGTCAATCATATGTGACTTTTGTTTGACTGTTGATGGGTTTTATTTCTCTGTAAAGATGTTTTGTGTGGAGTGGAAGATTTTAAGCTTCTTATTAGCGGGAGAGAAAATGAAGAAACGCTTCAGCCACAAACTGCTGACATGCGAATCAACCACAAACATCCAGCAGAGGCTGTTTAACCAGCGACAGATCAAACCAGACACACTGATGTTTGAACAGATAAAACAAAAGAGAGAAAACATTGCAGCCTTCATTTGACTCAAAAGCCAGTAAATCACAAGTATAATGTTTGCCTGTGTAGTTACAACAAATTCATGAGAGATCATTAAAGAAAACAAACAGTAATCGTTCATTTAGAGAAATATCATTCGGTTACCAGAAAGTTGGGAAAAGTTGAAAAAAAGTGAAAGTCGTGACATGTTGTCAAGTATGGTGACCCATACTCGAAATTGGTGCTCTTTTCTCATTTAACCCATCCCAAGTGCACACACACAGCAGTGAGTAGTGAACACACACACACACAGTGAACACACACCCGGAGCAGTGGGCAGCTATAGCACCTGTGAGTAAGACTGAGCAACCCAAACGTGTAGCTAATGACTTTGCATTCCCTATGGGGGGGGGGGGGGTCAGTATTTCCAGCCCCATGAGTTTAAGATACATGACGGCCAGATTGGAGATCACTCGTCTGACAACACGTTCAACAATGTGTGCAGGCAAATAGACAGCGGACTAAAAGAGAACTTCAGCAATACCATGCCAGGCATTTTTAAAAACATGCTGATGAACAAAGACGACATGACTGTAGCTGAGTTAAAAGGGTTTTTACAATCACACCTGGGGGACTGAAATAGCACAGAGCCGTTCCGAGAGCTGATGTGCACCAAGCAAATTAACAAATATGCATTTGTTTTTATGGACAGAGAAAAACAAGAACTCTTATTTTGATATTCTGACCCGGGAGTTGCGAATGGACTGATGAACTGCGCATGCTCCTCATAACAACAGAGGAGCTGTGAAAGAGCAGACGCGACTCTCCCAGTCTTTTCATTTTATCTTGTTATTACAGGTAAAAACACGCAAATTATAAGAGAAACTGTTATAATATTTATAGGACAGTGATTGTAACTAACATTTCATTTTCCTTGCAGGACATATGCTTTTGAAGCCTAAATGTCCCCAAACCTTGGGCCAAAGTCAGTGTGTGTCTGAATCATGTACAAATATAAAAAAGGGGAAATGAATATAGACAACTATCTATAATTGCCTCATGAGATAATGTTGTGGCAAATTCGATGTTTCTTCAGTTCGGGTCTCAAGAAAAAGTCTCCAGGTCCCAGGAGTTTAACTTTGAGATGCTAGCTTCACATCTGACTCTATCTAGCCAGGGCACAGTTTTTATACATTTTTCTTATCTGTTAAAACTAGGGTTGGGTACCCATCTCGTCTTCCCATATTGTCTGCACTTTCAAACAGGCCTCATCGAAACCATCTGAGAGAGTTTTCTCCTGTGCAGGACATGCAGTAAGTCAGGAGAGGTGTCGTATTTTGCCAGAGAAGGCAAATGTGGTCATATTTCTGCAAAAAAATTGCTGAAATTTGAAGCTGTTAAATTATTGTAGTTGAGCTAGTTGGCTTAGGTTTTACTGTTGTTGTGTTTTGTATTTACTTATATATTTATGTATGCTTTAAACTTTTAATATATTGTTCAATTTAAAGAACTTCTTGACTGAGTCATCCACCATCATTTTGTGGCTTTTTTTAAAGTATCGGTTCAGGCACCAGTACCGTTTTAAAAGTATCGATTTGGCACCGGTATCGGAAAAAACCCAAACGATACCCAACCCTTTTCGAGTCAGTGAGAACTTCATGGTCACTTTATTTTAGTTGAAGATTACACCATCAATCTACATAGGAAGTTGTGGTCTACTGAAACTAGAAGTGGTGAGCGTTGAACATTGTGAAATGGAGGAAAAAGCTCTCAGACATCATCACGGTTCAAGATGTAGGTTATTTTTACACAGCAGCTCTCACATCACTGCACACGTCATTGTACCAATAAACCCGTTCAGAAGAGTTTGTCTCGTCACATTCGTGGCCTGAAACCGTTGAAGAAAATGCTCCTCATGGTTCAGTTCTGTTTGTGCTTGTGTCTGGTTGGTGAGTTTAAGATTTAGTGTCGTTTTCTTCTAAATGACCTTTATATATCAACACTCAAGCTCACATATCAGCAGTATTAGTTTTCGTTGGAGAAGTAGCTCCAATGAACTCAGGTTTTATTCAAAATCGCTGCAAAGATAGAATTACTTCTAACCATTTACATTAGTAAAGCATTAAATTATATAAAAGTCTCACTCTGCGTCTGTTTGGTGTTACAGATGAGATGAAGTCAGAGTCGGTGATGGAGGGAGAATCGGTCACTTTACACACCGATAGAGAAATGAAGAATAATGATCTGATCCTCTGGAGGTTTGGCCCTGAAAACACTTTAATAGCTGAAATCAATGTAACGGACGGCAGTGTGACTGTAAATGATGGTTATGATGAGAGATTCAGAGGCAGAATGATGGTGGATTATCAAACTGGATGTCTGACCATCTCAAACATCAGAACTGAACATGCTGGACGTTATGAACTACAGACCAAACACATGAAGAAGTTTTTCATTCTCACTGTCCATGGTATATTAATCCACACCTCATATTTCTGATGTTTTGGGTTATTCTTTTCTAATTTCTTTTAAATGATTTACTTATGTGAAGGTCTTACTCTGGGACAAACCCTGTTTCTGTTGTTCTTCAGGTGTGATTGGTGATAAAGATGAGGTGAAGTACGAGTCGGTGATGGAGGAAGACTCAGTCACTTTACACACTGATAGAGAAATGAAGAATAATGATCTGATCCTCTGGAGGTTTGGAAACTATTTAATAGCTGAAATCAATATAGCAGGAAACAGCAATGCTGTATATGATGATGTTCTCGATGGGAGATTCAGAGACAGACTGAAACTGGACAGTCAAACTGGATCTCTGACCATCTCAAACACCAGAACTGAACATGCCGGAGTTTATCAACTACAGACCGACCATGTGAGGAGGTTTTTCATGCTCAGCGTCTATGGTGAGTTTAACGTCGACTTTACCTCTCTTATAGTACCTCGATACTTAAATGTAATTTTCAAGTTTTTATGCTCTATTTTGATCATTCTTGGTTATTTTGAATGTTTCTTCCTCAGTCAGTAAAACAGTGTTGTCTTCTCTATCTAGATCACAAATATTTGTTCTAAGAATTTTCCAAACAATCTGTTTCGGTTATGGAAACGTTAAAACGTCCAGTTTTCTTAAATGTTAGAAAGATGTTCCTGAAATGTTCTTTCAACTCAAGTTTTATTAACATCTCCAAAAACAAAGTCCAATTTCCTCATTGTTGATGGAAAGTAATTTTTAGGATTAGTTCACTTCAGAATTAAAATGTCCAAGAAGTTCTCGTCTTTCTTTCTTCAGTCGAAAAGAAATTAAGGTTCTTGAGGAAAACATTCCAGGATTTTTCTCCATATAGTGGACTTCACCAAACGGGTTGAAGGTCCAGATGTCGGTTTCAGTGCAGCTTCAAAAGGATCTACGCGAGAAACCATCAGACATTTTATAAAAAAATTAACATTATATACTTTTAAACCACAAATGCTCGTCTTGCACTAGCTGTGCAATCTGCCACACAGTACGTAATCATGTTGTAAAGGTGATGTTGACGGATGATCCGCAGTAGGGCAAAAAATCTCATTTCTCAACTTGAAAATCGTCCGACATCGTTGTTTTACCCTTTGTTTGTAAAGGCGTTTGACTGGATCGGTACTTCCTCCTATGTCACATGACCTTTCCAACATGATTACGTCATGTGTGGAGCATCACAGAGCAGTGCAAGACCAGCATTTGTGGTTAAAGTATACAATTTTGGTTTGGAAAATGATCGATTTGTTTCTCTAGGTAAGTTATTCCTCGTCTGGGATCATGTAGAGTCTTTGAAGCTGCACTGAAACTGACATCTGGACCTGTTGAACCCCAGTGAAGTCCACTATATGGAGAAAAATCCTTGCGCAACGGGTCCAAGTAAAGTCCTTTACAAATGTGTCCGCTGCAGTTCGGTATACACAATTGAAGATATTAGAAGACGTGCTTGTCTTACGGTTCTATAGTAAAAGTAAAGCATTTAAACATGATGATGTAGTTGTTTATATTTTTAGCAAGTTTATTTATATACCAAATTTCATTCACAATGGTAATTTTACATAACAATTAGAACGAAAATACCAGGTATTAAAAAAAAGTAAGAACTAGAAATAAAATAAATGAGAACTGATTCCCATGAGATTAAAAAGATAAATGCGAGGCAAATGTTGGATCACAATAATTAGGAACCACAGTTTCCACAAATCCCTTCACTCGATTGGGATGTTCTCTTTTATTCTGGGATTATTTTTCAGGATTAAACACGTATTTATACCGAGGCTCCGAAAATTCTTCAAGAAGAACACAAAGAATGACCTTCTCAGCTGCCATTCTTGCCACTCTTGCGTCATCAGAGCAGGGTGTTCGACGCACCACTGATTCCGTTTAAAAAATGTTTTGCAACGTTTTTTTTGAGAACGCTGACTAACCAAGTCTGGGATCTTGATTAATGCAAATTCCCACTATTAACCCTTATGTGCTGTTCGGGATGTTTTCATCCACTATGGGGAATTTTTGAGTCTTAATTTGGCCATAACTTTCTCCGTGTTTCAGCAAATGGAATGATTTTTGGTGACAAATCTTATTTTTACACATATTTTGGGAAAATGCTTTGAAAATGTTCAAAAACTCAACAGTACTCTGTGGGCAAATTCACGACCCTTTCGTTATGTTCCGATTTTAACTGCTTTAAAAATGTATCAGATAAATATTTTTGTTAAATTTTTTTGCCTAAATCTATTAATCAACCTCAGTCCTGATCAAAACTACTAAATTTAAAAAAAAAAAAAAAATCAGGATTTTAACTCTTTAATTGCCAAATTCATAAATGATGAACGAATGAAAAACGTGTCAAAGATTAGAAACAACATTGGCTTTGATGCGTTGTTAGTTTTTGTGCAGCATCATATTTTAACGTTTTAAAGAGTTAAAATCCTGATTTTTTTTTTTAAATTTAGTAGTTTTGATCAGGACTGAGGTTGATTCAAAGATTTAAGCAAAAAAAATTGAAAAAGATACAAATTACTTAATTTTTCTTTTGCATGCATATTCTTTAAGTAAGTTTCACATATGGAATTAAGTAAACTCTACTTAAATAAGTTAAGTAAACTTAACATCGAAAATAAGGAATTTTAACTTGAGTAACTTTTACTTAGTTGAAATCTCCTCTGCAATACATTTTACTTTAACAAAAATAACACTGAATTAAACCATGCTTTACTTAGAAACATCGACGTATATATTTCAATAGACATCGTGTAGTCAACATATCTACAAACTAAAAATATTTCAGTGCTTGAACACAGAGCCCTCAACACTTGTCACGCAATTCACAATGACGGTAACCATTGATGGATTGTTTTTTTTTTTTTTAGTATAAATGTGTCATTTAGTAGTAAATGAACTCCAAATATCACAAAATGGCAAGTTACTAAACCTAACGACAAAACCAAAAAATAATTGTTTCCCAGCTGATAATACAGCTGGGAAACAACAAAAAATCAAGCTCATTAATTATTCAAGGCCCAGTGCATGATGGGAACACCAGTTCCATATTTACACTTTAATATCTACAAGCTTGAATAGAGCACTAATATAGAATTTACATTTTTCAACCATTTTTTAACTATCTTTTTCATGTAGAAATTACATTTGTTTTTTCTGGAGTGTTTATTTAACCATAAATTCATTTTTATCAGTGTTGTCATTAGTTATGTATACTTAATGTATACTTGGTTTTGTATAACATGTATACTGGGTTTTTCCGTTTAGAGTGACAGAGTGTTGCTAAATATGGGTGCGCCTCAACTTCTGATTACTGTAATGTTATTCTATCTAAGTGTTGGTGGGAAAACACAGCATGATTATGTAAAGTTACCATTAGAGGAAGTTAAGTTGGTCAGCTTGGTATTACGAAGTGAGTACGGCCTCTAGGATATTAGTCATCGCCTCTGTCTAATGACCAAGACTGACGAGTTTGTGAGTAAGAGATTGTATGAGATTGTCGAGACTCTGGAGGAACGGGTGTCATTTCAATAAAAAGCTGAATAGAATAATCAGATGTGTAGCTGAACTATTATACAAATAACCAACAATTGGTATTCTAATCCATATTTGAGGTCTTGATAAAATGGGAGTCAGAAAAACGTCAATTGGAATTAAACTACTTCGCCAAACTGAAAAGACAGAAGGCGAGAACATTGAGAACATTTTTGAAGACCAGATGACATTGAACAAACATGCTACTAGAAGAACGTTTGTTCATAACATTCTGGCAAGGTTCTCTCAATGTTATGAGAACGCTGAGTAATTGAATCATCTACTTCATTTATCTCTCATGTTCTCCAGCTCCTCTGCCTGTTCCTGTCATCTTCAGTCACTGTCCTCAAACTCCTTCATCATCATCATCATGTTCATTGCTGTGTTCAGCTGTGAATGTGAGTCATGTGACTCTCTCCTGGTACAAAGGAACCAGTTTATTGTCCAGCATCAGTGTGTCTGATCTCAGCATCAGTCTCTCTCTACCTCTGGAGGTGGAACATCAGGATAAAAACACCTACAGATGTGTGCTGAACGATTCCTTCACTGATCAGACTCAACATCTGGACATCGCTCAACTCTGTCACGCATGTTCAGGTACGTCTGACATTAGTTGACGTTAGCAGTGATATTCAGATTTGTTCACTCAGCTTCACGCTTTTACTCATCAGACTCTCTCCGCGGATGTGATGCCGTTGAAGCTGTGATCCGATTGGTCGTCACTGCGCTGGTGGGCGTGGCTGCCGTGGCTGCGGCTGTCGTGCTGGTTTATGACATCAGATCCAGAAGAGCCGAACTGGATCAAGCACAAATTCCCACGTCAGGAAATGTTGCAGTATCAGCAGCTCATTTTCACCCTAGAAGATGATTTGAAAACAAAAAGCAACACATTCTCGCATTAATTAAGTGTTTGTCATGATAAATACTGATGATTGCTTTGTAGATTAGATGCATGCTTTTCTTTTTAACCTTTTCCCCACAATGTTCATGTTTGTATAGTGTTGTTATTGTGTGGTCAGTGCTGGTTACTGATCAGAAGTGTCTCTGAATGCTGGAGCTTCTCTACTGGCTGAACACAAATATAAAAGCTTTGGTGTTTTGGTTTTTTTTAAATCCACTTTCACAGCTTTATTGTTCATGTCACCCTGAGATAAGACTCAAATCTCTCTTGTTGCCCACTACCTCTTTACCACTTGTTTCTGTTTGCTCTGATCAATAAAATGTTCTCTTGTGTCAACTCCACGGCCCAGTTCACCCATTCAGCATTAATGGTAATCAGTGTTGGGGAGTAACGAAATACAAGTAACTTAGTTACGTATTTAAAATACAAAATTTGAGTGACTGTATTTCATTACAGTTTCATTTTAAATGGGTGGTAATCAGATTACAGTTACATCTGAAAAGTGTTTTAGATTACCAAAGTGATTACTTTGAGTTTTAATGTCATTTAAACAGCGATTGGTGATTCTCTGACTCTGACCGTCTGAAAAAGAGGAGTTAAGATTCATGTTTTCCACTGTTTTCATGTTTTGTGAGTTTGCATTTCACAATTCTGACTTCTTTTTCTCAGAATTGCGAGATTTAAACTCACAATTGCAAGTTATAAAGTCAGAATTGGGAGATAAAAACTTGCAATACTAATTTTTTTGCTTGCAATTGCGAATTTAGTATGTGAGTTTATATCTCATAATTCTGACTTTTCTCAATATTGTGAGTTTATATCTCATAATTCTGACTTTTCTCAATATTGCGAGTTTATATCTCATAATTCTGACTTTTCTCAATATTGTGAGTTTATATCTCATAATTCTGACTTTTCTCAATATTGTGAGTTTATATCTCCTAATTCTGATTTTTCTCAATATTGCGAGTTTATATCTCATAATTCTGACTTTTCTCAATATTGTCAGTTTATATCTCATAATTCTGACTTTTCTCAATATTGCGAGTTTATATCTCATAATTCTGACTTTTCTCAATATTGCGAGTTTATATCTCATAATTCTGACGTTTCTCAATATTGTGAGTTTATATCTCATAAGTCTGACGTTTCTCAATATTGTGAGTTTATATCTCATAATTCTGACTTTTCTCAATATTGTGAGTTTATATCTCATTCTGACTTTTCTCAATATTGTCAGTTTATATCTCATTCTGACTTTTCTCAATATTTTCAGTTTATATCTTATAATTCTGACTTTTCTCAATATTGTGAGTTTATATCTCATAATTCTGACTTTTCTCAATATTTTCAGTTTATATCTCATAATTCTGACTTTTCTCAATATTTTCAGTTTATATCTCATCATTCTGACTTTTCTCAATATTGCGAGTTTATATCTCATAATTCTGACTTTTCTCAATATTTTCAGTTTATATCTCATATTTTTGACTTTTCTCAATATTGCAAGTTTATATCTCATAATTCTGACTTTTCTCAATATTGTCAGTTTATATCTCATTATTCTGACTTTTCTCAATATTGTGAGTTTATATCTCATCATTCTGACTTTTCTCAATATTGTCAGTTTATATCTCATCATTCTGACTTTTCTCAATATTGCGAGTTTATATCTCATAATTCTGACTTTTCTCAATATTTTCAGTTTATATCTCATATTTTTGACTTTTCTCAATATTGCGAGTTTATATCTCATAATTCTGACTTTTCTCAATATTTTCAGTTTATATCTCATAATTCTGACTTTTCTCAATATTTTCAGTTTATATCTCATAATTCTGACTTTTCTCAATATTTTCAGTTTATATCTCATAATTCTGACTTTATAACTCACAATTGCAACTTTATATCACACAATTCTGAGGGAAAAAGTCAGAATTGTGAGATAAAAACTTGCAAGGACCTTTTTTGTGTTTGTTTCACACTTATTATTATTCCAAAGTATTCTAAAGTATTTCGATTAAGTTACTAAACTTGAGTAATGTAACGAAATACATTACAAATGACTTTTTAAAGCATGTATTTTGTAATCTGTAGTGAAAAACATTTTAAAAGTAACCCACCCAGCCCTGAATATGTTGATTTTGGACAATCGGGAGCATCTGCTGTAAATAACGATGAGCCATTTTCCACAATCGGAGCATGTTTCATGAAGTTAGGAGCAAAAACACGATAAATGCCGTATATGTATATTATTCACATATGAGTCTTGCGGTGTTTCATGTACAGAAACTTACCCAAATTAAGTCAAAGCCCAAAACACTTATACATGTTGTATTCTACTCCGTGAAACCTTATAAATGACACATGATTACCTGAGTTGTATAATGTTTTTGACGCACTGCAGTACATACTACAATAACAAATTTCAAACTTATTTATTTATCAGAAAATAACTCAGAACTACTTAGGAGTTAATCAAATTAGCATTGGTGTGCATAGTAAAGTTGCGACTCTAATCTTTCACACCTGTTTTGTTTTGATCAAGGCAGTAGTTTTGAAAAATGATTATCTTTTGTCGCTAGGTGGCGCCAGTGGTACAGTCGGATTACTCAGCACTCCTTAAGTGTGCTATTAATATATTTCTTTAACCCTTAAAGCCCTGAAAGCATTTTAGAGTTGTTGTTTTCTGAATGACATGCACAAAAGTAAAGACTCAAAACTCCAAAACTATAGCAAGGAGAGTCAAAAGGGAGGTATAGTTTTATATACTTTTGGACTTTCTCATGCTGAAAAACTGCTGATAAAAGTAAAAAAAAAAAAAAAAAAAAATATATATATATATATATATATATAGATAGATATTCTAACCATTTTGATCAGCTTCTTAAGAGTTGATCAAATCGCCATCTACTGGCATCACAATGTAACAGATACTTTTGAAGTGTAACTTAGTTTCAAAGGTCAAATTTTCATTATTTAATGTTTGCAACACAGAAATTTGAAACTTTTTAAAAAGTTTTAAACAGACATGACGGCAGCGTGAAAGCAGCTTTAAATGACAATGATTCCACTATGTTTATTAAACCTTTGAAATCACAATCACACCATAATAAGATTGCGTATGTGTTTGAATCTTTTAATTAAATTCATCTTTATTTATATAGCGCTTTTTACAATGCAAATTGTGTCAAAGCAGCTTTGCAGTAATAATTGGCAGATCATTTTTGGCAGCTCTTAAAGAAATTGATGTCATTGACCATCTTAAATAAATTCAGTATTGATTCATTCCATTGTAAAAATCAATAGCTATTCATTTAGTGAATTTATGTATATCAGCACTGGAGAAAACAGTGATGCAATCGTTCGCATACAATGGTGTCAAAGCAGGCAGATCAAAAACACTGCTGAATATCAAGCTAAGGAAGCCAAAGGCAACAGCGGCAAGGAACCAAAACTCCAACAAAAAAAACCCCAGGAAAAAACAGGCTTAGACGGGGGGCCAGATTGATTCAGGCAGAGTTACGGGTCATAAGTCTGGACTATTAATTACTTTGAGTTTTAATGTCATTTAAACAGCGATTGGTGATTCTCTGACTCTGACCGTCTGAAAAAGTGGAGTTAAGTTTCATCAACATTTTAATACTTTTAAGAGGTAACAATTTTTTTTTTAGTACTGTCCTGAACAAGACAAAATGACTGAATTTATAAAAAAAACTGCCCAACTGTCAACTGAACTGTCCTGTCATGACCTGATGATCCACGACTGTTTTCATGTTTTGTGAGTCATTGTATAATTCACTCGACACTGCAACTTTTTCTCACAATTTGTTTGCATTTCACAATTCTGACTACTTCTTCTCAGAATTGCGAGATTTAAACTCACAATTGCGAGTTATAAAGTCAGAACTAGGAGATTTAAACTTGCAATACTTGCAAAACTTTTTGTCTTGCAATTGTGAATTTAGTTTGTGAGTTTATCTCTCATAGTTTTGACTTTTCCCAATATTTTCAGTTTATATCTCATAATTTTGACTTTTCTCAATATTGCGAGTTTATATCTCATAATTCTGACTTTTCTCAATATTGCGAGTTTATATCTCATAATTCTGACTTTTCTCAATATTTTCAGTTTATATCTCATAATTTTGACTTTTCTCAATATTGCGAGTTTATATCTCATAATTCTGACTTTTCTCAATATTTTCAGTTTATATCTCATAATTCTGACTTTTCTCAATATTTTCAGTTTATATCTCATAATTTTGACTTTTCTCAACATTGCGAGTTTATATCTCATAATTCTGACTTTTCTCAATATTTTCAGTTTATATCTCATAATTTTGACTTTTCTCAATATTGCGAGTTTATATCTCATAATTCTGACTTTTCTCAATATTTTCAGTTTATATCTCATAATTCTGACTTTTCTCAATATTTTCAGTTTATATCTCATAGTTTTGACTTTTCCCAATATTGCGAGTTTATATCTCATAATACTGACTTTTCTCAATATTGTGAGTTTATCTCTCATAGTTTTGACTTTTCTCAATATTTTCAGTTTATATCTCATAATTCTGACTTTTCTCAATATTGCGAGTTTATATCTCATAATTCTGACTTTTCTCAATATTGCGAGTTTATCTCTCATAGTTTTGACTTTTCTCAATATTTTCAGTTTATATCTCATAATTCTGACTTTTCTCAATATTGCGAGTTTATCTCTCATAGTTTTGACTTTTCTCAATATTTTCAGTTTATATCTCATAATTCTGACTTTTCTCAATAATGCGAGTTTATCTCTCATAGTTTTGACTTTTCTCAATATTTTCAGTTTATATCTCATAATTCTGACTTTTCTCAATATTGCGAGTTTATCTCTCATAGTTTTGACTTTTCTCAATATTTTCAGTTTATATCTCATAATTCTGACTTTTCTCAATATTGCGAGTTTATCTCTCATAGTTTTGACTTTTCTCAATATTTTCAGTTTATATCTCATAATTCTGACTTTTCTCAATATTGCGAGTTTATATCTCATAATTCTGACTTTTCTCAATATTTTCAGTTTATATCTCATAATTTTGACTTTTCTCAATATTGCGAGTTTATATCTCATATTTTTGACTTTTCTCAATATTTTCAGTTTATATCTCATAATTTTGACTTTTCTCAATATTGCGAGTTTATATCTCATAATTCTGACTTTTCTCAATATTTTCAGTTTATATCTCATAATTCTGACTTTTCTCAATATTTTCAGTTTATATCTCATAATTTTGACTTTTCTCAATATTGCGAGTTTATATCTCATAATTCTGACTTTTCTCAATATTGCGAGTTTATATCTCATAATTCTGACTTTTCTCAATATTTTCAGTTTATATCTCATAATTCTGACTTTTCTCAATATTTTCAGTTTATATCTCATAGTTTTGACTTTTCTCAATATTGCGAGTTTATATCTCATAATTCTGACTTTTCTCAATATTGTGAGTTTATATCTCATAATTCTGACTTTTCTCAATATTGCGAGTTTATATCTCATAATTCTGACTTTTCTCAATATTTTCAGTTTATATCTCATAATTCTGACTTTTCTCAATATTTTCAGTTTATATCTCATAGTTTTGACTTTTCTCAATATTGCGAGTTTATATCTCATAATTCTGACTTTTCTCAATATTGTGAGTTTATATCTCATAATTCTGACTTTTCTCAATATTGCGAGTTTATATCTCATAATTCTGACTTTTCTCAATATTTTCAGTTTATATCTCATATTTTTGACTTTTCTCAATATTTTCAGTTTATATCTCATAATTCTGACTTTTCTCAATATTTTCAGTTTATATCTCATAATTCTGACTTTTCTCAATATTTTCAGTTTATATCTCATATTTTTGACTTTTCTCAATATTTTCAGTTTATATCTCATAATTCTGACTTTTCTCAATATTTTCAGTTTATATCTCATAATTCTGACTTTATAACTCACAATTGCTACTTTATATCACACAATTCTGAGGGAAAAAGTCTTTCAATGACCTTTTTTGTGTTTGTTCCACACTTATTAGTATTCCAAAGTATTCTAAAGTATTTAGATTAAGTTACTAAACTTGAGTAATGTAACGAAATACGCTACAAATGACTTTTTAAAGCATGTATTTTGTAATCTGTAGTGAAATACATTTTAAACCAGGCTTAGACGGGGGGCCAGATTGATTCAGGCAGAGTTACAGGTCATAAGTCTGGACTATTAATCGTGCATACATATGAGCCTATAGCCTATATATTTTTCTATGTCATATTCGTAGCAGACCTCAAAAGTAACCCAGGCTTAGACCCCCGCTTCTGCGATCCATGTTGAGTGCCATATTTAGATAGATAGATAGATAGAGAGATAGATAGGAGAGATGGGGTTGGGGGTTTATTATAGCAAGTGGCTAAGTCTGGTGGAAGTTAGCAGTAACGCTAAAATTTCTTGAAACTGCATTAGCAGGGACGCGAACCTGAGAACAAACCGCCGCTGAGACCGCCGATTATCACACGCAAGATTAGACCGGGGAAGTCTGACTTAGGCCTCGGCATGCTCATGATTGCCTTCATCTGCTCACTGTGTTGCTTCATCATCAGATTCATAGTCTCATCGTGTCTTTTGTTCATGTTTTCTATCATCTTTTTAAACAGCTGGTCACTTTCCTTTTCAGCTTCTTTATTTTTCCTCCTGAAGTCCTCTATTTCTTTAGTCATCCTGTCTGCCTTCTCCTTAAATCCCTTCTCCATCAGATCAGCCTGCTCCCTCAGTTTACTGTCCATGGCACGCTCAGCCTCCTCTCTCTGGAGCCTCAGCTCCTCGTCCATCTTCACCTTCATCTGACTCATCCTCTCTTCATTACTCCGTTTCTCTGATTCCATCTTCTCTTCGAGATGTCGCTGCTTTTGTTCCTTGGTATTTATTTCCTGAGCCAGGAGAACAGCCTTCTCTTTTTCCTCTGAAAAAATAAAATTAAGTTTAATGGAAACCCTCAGTTCAATGAATCATTGAGGCAATTCGCTGAAATTTGTTGAAGAGAACAACCGGGAGCCCATAATTGAAGAGTTCTGCCCGATCTGAACAATGTGTGACGGTTGCAATACAGTTTAGTCCAGCAAAACATTTTCTGCTAAGGTTAATTTTATTCAGATGATCAGGTATTGCGCTGTGTTCTTCATAAGTGCTCAACAATATTTTGCATGCAAGAAATTGATCAAATTGATAACATTGGATGAAATAACTATCTTTACTTTAAAAGCTCAAATAGGTGTTTCGTAGAAACATTGAAATATGCATCTCTTTCCCCACAAGTTGTCAGCTACCACTAGATGGTGCTATTGGTGCCTCATCCAGAATGAGAAAGACTCTCACCCATAATCTTTTTCTCCTTCTCAGTCAGATTCTTGTCCGCCTGCAGAATGGCGCTAGAATCCACAGACTTCTGCTTCAGAAACTCTTCAAGTGTGTCTTCTGCCTGTGGACAAAACATGATAACCTGAAAACTGCTACTACTGCTATTATTGTTACTATAGCTAGTACTACCTCTACTACTACTACTAATATTAGTAATGATAATTTGAGTAATAATAATAAAGAACAACAAAATAAAGCTATAATCAGATATATATTGGGCATGAGTGTCTCTCAGTTTGGTTTTACATCTCAATCGACACATTTTTGTCAAAAACAGTTCTTTCACAAAAGTGTCAAGGTAGTTCTTGACACTTTTGTCCAAATCCAAAGTACAAGTGTCCATGTCCCAGCCACTATTTGGCCAGAAGATACTAGGATTTGAACCAGGTCCCTACTTGTTTCCAGTTGATTTCTCTACCCCTAATCCACTGTCTCCCACATGCTACGGATGGGTCAATTATGTGACAGGACATTCTTTTGTCCAAAGGCCTTAATAATAATAATAAAAAAACAAAGATATGACATCCAAAGTTTGTAAGGTAGTACAATTAGATCTCTTTTATTGAATCAAAAGGTTTTAATTATATTTTGCTACATATAAAGGTATTTTAAAGATTATGAAGTGTCTAAAGGTCATTCGGTTTAACCGTCCAAAGGCCAATACTTTTGCTATATTTTGTTTGTGATTAAAATATCTTAAAATGTAAAACTATGTGTAGAAGTTGTTGCTTTGTTATGAGAAAGAATGTCCTTAAAAATGAATTTCATTGATGTCATTTGGAGTAACCAATATAAAGGGACCATTGGTCATGCAGTCAATATCATGTGACAGGATGTGACATCATTCACACACCTGAAAAGAACCACATGGTCATGAAGCAAAGTAACTAACTCACTCCTAACTATTTGAAAAATGAATGTTTTCATTTGCTTATACACATGTCCCGAAACATCAGGTCATTCGGTACAACTGTTATAAAAAATGTTGTAATATTTTAAAAACTTAAACTTAATATAAATTGATTGATTGTCCTTTTGCTAGCTAGATATCAGTCTGTTAACATTGTTTGAATATATCATTTAATATAACCAAAAGAGCCATTCAGTAAAACCGAAATTTTGATTAAAGCAAATTACATTTTGGTGACAAATTTTGTCCATCTTGTAAAAAATGACAAAAAGTAGTATTAATTGATTATGAAACCCACATAATCTCATTATGTTTTTTTGTTTTTTTTTACACATTTAAAAACATCAACGACCCGAACTCATATTCTAGGAAAACTGAAAACATCTGAAACCGGTGATGTTGCAGTAATTGTGTCAAATGTCGACACTTACCTTGACTCCTTTATTGGCTTGGATTTTGTATTCCTTTACAACATCTTCAAGGTCCTGGGAGAAGAGAACATAACCACCAGATATGGCATAAAATCCTTTCTTGTGTTTTTCCGTCATTGGTGCCGAAAGGGATGACAGGAGATTCTCACATCTTTTTTTTGAAGCCACCTCATTTTGGCACAGGTATCCATCAAAGAGTTTATTAATGTCTTCCTGCAACAACATCAGAAAACTTTAAACACCATTTAGACAACATCAAAATCTTGTGTAGCAACTAGAAGTTGGTGTGCACTGTTATAGATCGATAGACCGATCGATAGATAGAAAGATATAGAGTTTAGTACATTATTTACTGGGCATCACCTCAAGACATTTCATGAATGTCCCCTCACTGTCCTTAAAGGAACGCTTCATGAAGGTTTGTGTCGCCATGCTGCTGAGATGTTGGTGTTCTGAGGACACATCCTTCAGTTCCAGAGGGAAGGAGTCCTTCAGTTTCTCCATTCCCCTCTGGTAAACCTCAAGACCTTCCTTCACTGCAGCCTCATTCTCAATCATAGCCATAGCAATCACAGCATTGTCCAGAAATGGGACTTCACCACTGGAGATGGTGTCCACGTATGTCTTCACCAGCTGACCCAGAACTTGAGGGAAAGAGAAGGGTCAAACAAAACATGCAGTCCAGAAAGTGTCGTAAACAAAGTCATATCAGAACTCAATTTATGCTATTTTCAGTGAGAATAATTTGCATTTGCCAATTATAACATTAGGGTCTTACAATGTTTTGCAAATGTTACATCACATCATTTCATATCCTATTGAATCACCTCTTCCCGTGACTGTGTATCCATCTTTCAGCCTTTTCACTTCACTCCCGTCAAAGATGAACTTGCAGAAATGATCTGAGACCTTCTGGAAATCTGGGGAAAGGTCGGCAGGATCCAAGCTTTCCAGACGAGACACATTCTCTGGGGTGGTTGGAAAGGGGAAAGTAAAACACTTCCGGGATGGGAAATAATTTCGGATACATTCCCGTGGAAGGTTGAACTCTTTAACTGATCTTGAAGTGCCTTTAAATGATACAAAACACCACCGTGTTAAAGAGGTTAGCAAAATACTGTGTTGCTTGTAAATTGCAAATCCCTATTGCTTTTGTTTGCTTGCATTTAACAGATATTATGTACATTATTAATGATATTATATTTTTATAGTTATATATTTTATATGAATTGATTTATTAAAATAGTATTTCCCAGGCTCAGTGATATTTCTAGTATGCAGCCATCTGGTTACAAAGTATAATGCAGACTCTGATTTTCCAATCATGGTTTATTTTGTAATTCTGGCTGGCTGTACAGTATCTCTTACATATCTTCAAATATTACCTGCTTTCAGCTTCAAGGCATATTCTAAGTATTGGTCCTCAGTCACATATTTTCCATTGATTTTATTTTCCAGTGTGAAGTCCCTCACAGCCCAGATGAAACTAGGAAAGAACTTAACAAACTCTGAGTCGTCTTCATCCTCATCAGATGATTTGACCTTTATATACTCGGTCAATTCTGTGACATATCTGGAGATGGTTTAGGTTTGAACACTAACACTGCTTATGTTTCTTTCAGACAAAAAGAGTTGATGACGAGTATTGCAGGCGCCTTTTTACACTCACTGACATCATGGACTCCCAATGATTGATTGATGTGTTTGCATGTGCTTTAAACACCAGTCACACTGATGCCATCCCTCATAGCGTCAATAACAGACACAGCGTCACGTTCCGGTACCTCATAGAGTCAATTACAGACACAGCGTCGGGTTCCCGTCCCTCATAGCGTCAATATCAGACACAGCGTCGCGTTCCCGTCCCTCATAGCGTCAATATCCGACACAGCGTCACATTCCCGTCCCTCACAGCGTCAATATCCGACACAGCGTCGCGTTCCCGTCCCTTATAGCGTCAATATCAGACACAGCGTCGCGTTCCTGTCCCTCATAGCGTCAATATCCGACACAGCGTCGCATTCCCTTCCCTCATACCGTCAATATCCGACACAGCGTCGCGTTCCCGTCCCTTATAGCGTCAATATCAGACACAGCGTCGCATTCCCGTCCCTCATAGCGTCAATATCAGACACAGCGTCGCGTTCCCGTCCCTCATAGCATCAAATATCCGACACAGCGTCGCGTTCCCGTCCCTCATAGCGTCAATATCAGACACAGCGTCGCGTTCCCGTCCCTCATAGCGTCAATATCAGACACATCGTCGCGTTCCCGTCCCTCATAGCGTCAATATCAGACACAGCGTCACGTTCCCGTCCCTCATAGCGTCAATATCAGACACATCGTCGCGTTCCCGTCCCTCATAGCGTCAATATCAGACACAGCGCAGCGTCGCGTTACCGTCCCTCATAGCGTCAATATCAGACACAGCGTCGCATTCCCGTCCCTCATAGCGTCAATATCAGACACAGCGTCGCATTCCCGTCCCTCATAGCGTCAATAATAGACACAGCGTCGCGTTCCCGTCCCTCATAGCGTCAATATCAGACACAGCGTCGCGTTCCCACCCTTCATAGCGTGAGGGAATATATGAATGAATATAAATAGTGGTTTGATTCTTTAAAAAATTTGCAGTATAAGGCAAGGAGTTCAATGATGGAATTTTGACTTTTATGTTTTTTCCCCATAAATAATGCTATTTTGGACATTTTCAGGCAAAACAACATTCTGCTGTACTATATCAACTCCAATAATAACAGTAAATGTATGTAGTATGAATAAAAGGATACTGCAGTTCCTCTATGGCCTTGTTGTCTATAGTTCCTCGACTGTTCAGCACTAGAGTGCTACTCAGAAGGACGGCCAGAGAGAAGATCTTGGTGTCATGCTTCGAGTCCCCCTGAGACAGATTGGATACATTCATTAGACAAAGAATGACATTGCAAGATTGTTAACGGACATAAACCTCTGACAGATACTGAACATCCTGGTGATAAAAATGTGATAAGGACTACAGGTGATTAAACTAGTATGTACATTCTGCACCTACGTCCTACGTCCAGTGTCAAACATATTGCTTGGCACATTCTATGAAGATAACCACTATAGTTCTAGTGCAAATAAATGAAAAAGTAATAATATTTTAATAAACGCTGAAAACTCTCATCAATGGTTCTAATGTATGTGTAACCCCTCTACCCGGGTCCTACTCGACCCGCTCGGAGCAGGCCTCAAACCCGGGTCTTCCGGCATTGGGAGTCAGACGCTCCAACAAGGAGTCTAAAGGCTGCAACCCTGTCGCATCTGTCGCTAGAGCGTCTCTTGAGGTCAGAGGAGTGAGGTTTACTCGCACAGCAACTACTAGCTGGCCTCCGTTACACTCACCCCCCTAAACCTCACTCCCATCTGGGTCACGGCACTAATGTAACCCCTCTACCCGGGTCCTACTCGACCCGCTCCGAGCGGGCCTCGAACCCCCGGTCTTCCGGCATGGGAGTCGGACGCTCCAACAAGGAAGCTAAAGGCTGCAACCCTGTCGCATCTGTCGCTAGAGCATCTCTTGAGGTCAGAGGAGTGAGGTTTACTCGCACAGCAACTACTAGCTGGCCTCCGTTACACTCATCCCCCTAAACCTCACTCCCATCCGGGTCACGGCACCAATGTAACCCCTCTACCCGGGTCCTACTCGACCCGCTCCGAGCGGGCCTCGAACCCCAGTCTTCCGGCATGGGAGTCGGACGCTCCAACAAGGAGGCTAAAGGCCGCAACCCATCTGTCAGCATCTGTCGCTAGAGCCTCTCTTGAGGTCAGAGGAGTGAGGCTTACTCGCACAGCAACTACTAGCTGGCCTCCGTTACATATGCCTTATCACACTATATCATATAAGCTTTCACGTCACCTTGTCCACGTCTCCGAGTCCCTCAGTGTCCAGCAGCACCAGAGTAGTTCCTGCTTTAGTGGGGTGAGGCACACACCACATCCAGATGCCCTTCGTCTTGGACTCGATGGTGCTGCCCAACGCAAACCCTGATAAATTCAGACACACAAAAATGACTTGTATGCATGGAACTGCATTATGTTTCCGTTAAGCTTTTGGATGGTATAAGGACTGCATGTAAAGCTCTAACCTGTTTGTTGTCCAGCGAGGCGGTTCATCAGGTAGGACTTCCCGGTGCGGTACAGACCCACCACGGCCACCACCACCACCGGCTCCTGGATCTGCTGCAGGATCTGTAGAGCCGACTGCTCCACACACATCTTCCCATCTGACTCCGTGCCAATCAAACACACTGGTTTGTCCATGATCACTGGAGAATACACATACTGAGCTAATCATATTCTCAGACAGTTGGGATTTCCTCATAATGTAGGAAATTCCCTATAAGTGAGTCAGAACAGCACACACACACACACTGATTTAAAGTACACTGATCTTTTTTTTTTATATAGACACAGAAACTATTAAAACCATGCCTTCGTTACACATAAGATTACAACACAGAACAGAGATGAGACCTGAGTGATAAAAGAGAGATGGCTGTTTTAAATCTTACTAAAACTTACCTCTCTCTGTGATTTCTCGTGAGGTCTGAAGGACACAGTTTGACAGCAGTTCCTTCCTGGTTTCCACCCTCCAGACCACACCTCTAAATCCAGCCCCATTTCTTCCTATTGACCTCCAGTGAACTGTTGGGTTGTGTCTGCTTGCATCTCGTAACCTTTTGATTTATTATTTCTCATCAAAACTGCCTGTTCGTTTTTACACAAATATTCCTTTTGATGAGCATTTTTACCCACTATATACAGGCTTTTGGAATATGGATGTATCCATTGTGATAGAAAATGTTCTTGATAAACATTGAAAGTGTTTTAGAGAAGATGGATTTTTCGGGATTTACTCAGTGCCTGTTTTTGAGAGGAAGTGGTTATGTTACAATACGAGATGTGACGGCCTCAAAAAGGGTCAAAAGCTATTTTACAATAACAGAACTGAAACGAGCAGACATGGATCTTCAGATCAAAGACTGTGTAAGTTTTGACTACTATCTATATGCATACCTTGCTGACTTTGTTATCATGTTATCAGTCTGGACTTACAAGAATGCTTTGCACAATAGTATCTTACATCAATACAAACCAATCAACAGATCAGTATAACCAATCGCAGTGCATTTAGTTTTTTTTTAGGTATGGATATGTGTGAATTTTTCTGTCCGGGGAATCTCTCCGTTGTCAAATAAATCTATGTTCCTAGGATAGTTGCTTTTAGATGGGATGGCATCACCATATTCAGGAAAGGAATTACCCCCCTGAAGTATCACTTTAATATATGACAAAGTAACATGACAAACAAAAGGGCTTGAACACAAGGACTATAAGGATCACATGACAAAAACATCCAATAAAAGATGGCACACAAAATAAGGGAAGCATATGACCAGATCACATGAAGGGCAAGGGAATCACATGACAAACAAGGAACTAAGACTGTGAGCATGAATACTAAATAAACACATGAACAAAACCCGAACAACATAATATTCCCCTTGTAAAGGGCAGCTCCTGGACTGTGGAGCAGTGGCTGAGACCATGAGACTTGCATGTTAGAAATCAGGAATGGTGGGAGAACATTGTGCTTGGTACATTTTTTGTCTTTAAACTAAACTTGGGTCTTCAGCCGACAGAGTTTAAATCCCATCCGGCTAGCTCGCTCTTCAAAGATTACGTGTTAGGTCAGTAGGTGGAGAGTGGGCCTGTTTGAACGCATTCGACCACATTGAGTGTGTTTTCGACTATCTCTCTGAGAAGTGGTCAAAAGTGACTAAGGTCAAAATGTTTACACCTTGTGATCCACAGGGCTGGGTGGGTTACTTTTAAAATGTATTTCACTACAGATTACAAAATACATGCTTTAAAAAGTCATTTGTAACGTATTTCAGTACATTACTCAAGTTTAGTAACTTAATCTAAATACTTTAGAATACTTTGGAATACTAATAAGTGTGGAACAAACACAAAAAAGGTAATTGTGAGTTTTTATCTCACAATTCTGACTTTTTCCCTCAGAATTGCAATTGTGAGTTATAAAGGCAGAATTATGAGATATAAACTCGCAATATTGAGAAAAATCACAATTATGAGATATAAACTCGCAATATTGAGAAAAGTCAGAATTATGAGATATAAACTCGCAATATTGAGAAAAGTCAGAATTATGAGATAAAAATTCGCAATATTGAGAAAAGTCAGAATTATGAGATATAAATTCGCAATATTGAGAAAAGTCAGAATTATGAGATATAAACTCGCAATATTGAGAAAAGTCAGAATTATGAGATATAAACTCGCAATATTGAGAAAAGTCAGAATTATGAGATATAAACTCACAATATTGAGAAAAGTCAAAATTATGAGATATAAACTCACAATATTGAGAAAAGTCAAAATTATGAGATATAAACTCACAATATTGAGAAAAGTCAGAATTATGAGATATAAACTCACAATATTGAGAAAAGTCAAAATTATGAGATATAAACTCACAATATTGAGAAAAGTCAGAATTATGAGATATAAACTCACAATATTGAGAAAAGTCAGAATTATGAGATATAAACTCACAATATTGAGAAAAGTCAGAATTATGAGATATAAACTCACATACTAAATTCACAATTGCAAGAAAAAAAGTCAGTATTACAAGTTTATATCTCCCAATTCTGACTTTATAACTTGCAATTGTGAGTTTAAATCTCGCAATTCTGAGAAGAATTCAGAAAAGAAGTCAGAATTGTGAAATACAAACACAATTGTGAGGGAGAAAACAAATAGTGAGAAAAAGTTGCAGTGACGAGTGAATTATAAAACGACTCACAAAACATGAAAACAGTCGTGGATCATCAGGTCATGGCAGGACAGTTCAGTTGACAGTTTTTTTTATAAATTCAGTCATTTTGTCTTGTTCAGGACAGAACTAAATAAAAATAACATTTTTATGATCCTCTTAAAAGTATTAAAATGTTGATGAAACTTAACTCCTCTTTTTCAGACGGTCAGAGTCAGAGAATCACCAATCGCTGTTTAAATGACATTAAAACTCAAAGTAATCACTTTGGTAATCTAAAACACTTTTCAGATGTAACTGTAATCTGATTACCACCCATTTAAAATGTAACTGTAATGAAATACAGTTACTCACATTTTGTATTTTAAATACGTAACTAAATTACTTGTATTTCGTTTCTCCCCAACCCTGGTGATCCATCCACTTGTGATCCGATCGGTCAAAACGCATTTTAACACCAGGTGTAAACAGGGATTTATTTACACACACAATTCTAGATTTTCATGTCTTTTAAGTCCCTCTCATTCATCTTCTCTTTCAATTTCTTGAGCCTGAAGGGCTTATAGAGTTTGACACTAGCAAACCTTATATTGCATATAGTGAAAATCTCCTTTAATGTCATCATTTTTATTTGTACTGTTTAGTGGAGCATACAGTATGGAGGACCACGAGTGCCACATAAAAATAAAATGAAGAATCAATTAATTCATTTAATAATTCACACGTAAAAAGTTATATAAATACACTTTTATATTGGCAAATACAAAATTTTAAAATTTAAAAAATTTAAAATTTAAATTTTTAAAAAGCCATTTAAAAAGCCATTTAAAAATATTTACAAATGTATTTTTTTTATTGTTCTATTAATCTACGTTTAAAAACAGGAATTAAATAAACAACTTTAAATATGTCTATTTATTTGCCTATATAAAAGTGATTTATTTATATCCATTTTTATGTGTGAATTATTAAATTAATTAATTGATTCTTCGTTTTATTTTTATGTGGCACTCCTGGTCCTCCATAATACAGATGGCACAATTTCATTGAAAATAAACAGTGAAAAATCGAAATGTGAAATTAACTCATTATTTTGCCTAATTATTGATAGTGCTCAAATTATTAACCCACACACACACACACACACATTTTGTTTCTACAAATACCATCTGTTTGTTTGAGGATTTCATGGAATGCCAGAGAAATAGTTGAATCACGAATTAACCATATTTGTCACTGTTTAAAATAAAATAGCAATAAACATGTGATTATGATATATCATAGATCATTTACACTACACATTCAAAATATGCTTGTGAAGTGAAATTTAAATTTCCTAATGTATCATATCAAACGTCACTAAAGTTCATGTGAAGATAGAATGAGATTGTTTTATTGTAAGATTATACCTCTGAATAAACTGTGAATGCATTGTGCAAACACAATCTCAGTTAGATGATCGCAGAATTAAAGCATTTCACAAGATACAACATCCGTCTGAACTTCGTGCATTCATGTGCTGAATGGCCTCCATCTGTTCTCGGTGTTGCTGCATCATCATAGCCATAGACTCCTCATTTCTCTTGTTGGAGTTCTCTAACATCTCTGCAAACTCTCTAGCTCTGTTACTCTCAGCTTCAGCGTTCTGTCTCTTGAACTCTTCCATCTCCTGGCTCATCCTGTCCGCCTTCTCCTTAAATCCCTTCTCCAACAGATCAGCCTGCTCCCTCAGTTTACTGTCCATGGCACGCTCAGCCTCCTCTCTCTGGAGCCTCAGCTCCTCGTCCATCTTCACCTTCATCTGTCTCATCCTCTCTTCATTACTCCGTTTCTCTGATTCCATCTTCTCTTCAAGTTGTCGCTGCTTCTCCTCTTTTACTTTGATTTCCTGCTCCAGGAGGGCTGCTTTCTCCATTTCCTCTGCTCATTCATTGAGAAAAAGTGAAAGAAAACTTGCTTTTTAGAGACTCAAGCTATGAGAATAACAGTCATTCATTGTCCTTTAAGGAAATATACTCATGTGAACGCTTATAAATATACTAATACACCTTTTAAGAAGAACACTTCTTAAACTTCCAATATTTTAGAGTTTATTTTCATCCAAGTTGCACTCTTTCAAAAACATCAATGTATGTGTCGTTTGCTAATGTAGTTCTGGCCTTATATGAATAAGAACTGAATTAGAACCAGGGAAAAAAAGTTAAAGGGATAGTTCACCCCAAAAAAGAAAAGTCATTTACTCACCCTCATGTCCTTTCAAACCCCCATACAACTTTCATTCATCTTCGGAACACAAATGAAGATCTTTTTGATGAAATCTCAGTGCTTTCTGTCCTTCCATTGACGGTCTACACAACTACCACTTTCAAGAACATCACGATGTATGCGTGTCGTGTTGACGCAAGAATACACGTTGCGTTGGAGGTTAATATTTTGTAAATAAAGTAGTAAATTATTTTTTGCACAAAGCAAGCGCTCGCGACACTTCATTAAAATTGAGGTTAAACCTCTGGTTACTTTGTTTTTACTACCTTTCTGAGGCTTGAAAGTGGTAGTTGCAATGGTGGTTGTCAATGGAGGAACAGAAATCTCTCAGTTTTCATCAAAAAGATCTGTCATGAGGGTGAGTAACGGATGACAGTTTTGATTTTTTGGTGAACTAACCCTTTAAGTTACAGCCAGAAGAGTTCAAAGTACTGATTTTCATCACACTGATCTTGATTCATAATGATAAAGGCATACACAGCCACCCTGGACTATAATTGCTGTTGCAGAGAGCAATTCTTGGACCCTTGAAACAACTTGTACCAAAATAATTTGGCTGTTACATCATCTTGTCCAAGTCCTTCAGTGTCTCAGCAAGTACTCTTACAAGTACCTAAACCTTTGAGCACCTCTTACATAAGGGACCGGGTAAGAATATACAAACAGGGAAATTGGGATTTAAATGCTTAAGACTCTCACCCTTAATCTTTTTCTCCTTCTCAGTCAGTTTTTTGTCAGCCTGCAGAATTGCTTTGGAATCCACAGACTTCTGCTTCAGAAACTCCTCTAGGACCTCTTCAGCCTATTGACATACAGACACATCCAGTAAAAAATTGATAATTGTGATGATATTTCTGTAATGTGCAGTAGTGTAATATGGGCAAGACCTTGACTTCTTTATTGGCCTGGCTGTTGTAATTCTTCACAATGTCCTCCAGATCCTTGCAGAACAGATCATAGCCACCGGGTTTGGCATAGAAACCTTGCTTGAGATTTTCCGTCATTTGTGCAGAGAGGGATGACAAGAGATCCTCACATCGTCTCTTTGAAGCTTGCTCGTTTTGGTACATGTATCCATCGAAGAGTTTATTGATGTTTTCCTAAAAACATAACATGTAGCATGCAAGTAACAGTTAGCGTATAATGCATCAGAGGACATCTATATATACTCTGACATCTCCTCACACCACTGAACCAAAGGATAGGGCTGCAAAATAATAACACCGATTGGTTTGCAATGATTTCTGGTTTTGAAAACATATTGCAATTTCATTACATTTTTCAGTGTAACTGAGTCAAATGTTCCTTTTCGAGGGAACTCGCGCTGTCTGAAAATTTGAGGCTGTGGGAACGTCTCTGCGTGATTGTGTCATGAACCAGGAAACTATAATACTTACCCAGACCAAACAGCGTTAGCTTCTTTGCCTACAGCAAGCACTCTTTGAGAAATCATCCGTCTATTTGGTTTTTGTCTGTCACAAGCATGTATGTTCATTATATTAGACAGATGACCACCTATCTAATAACCTGTAAGACCTTTTAGCCTGAAAAGAGTGGCCACACAGCAAGGAACTGATTTGATGAGGTGGTGATAGGTTTCCTGGGGTATCTGGGTAACAATGTCAACAGCAGGCCCTCCAGTTCCCGTACATTGCGGGGTGGTGGTAATGTAGCCCAAACTTTTGCAAGTGGGACCACAAATATTCAATTGGGTTCATATCAGGCCAAGGTATTAACAAAAATTCACCATCCTGTTCCTCGAACCAGTCCTTGATTCTGGCAGTGTGGCATGCCGCATAATCCTGTTGGAAATGGCCATCAGTGGCAAGGAAGATAGTTCCCATGAATGGGTGCACCTGATTCGCAACAATGTACAGATAACTGACAGCTGTCAGGGATTGTGCCATTGGGATACTGGGGCCTAAATTGTCCCAAGAAAACCACTGGCTGCCTGCATCTGCTCAAGAGTTCATCCAGGTGCCATTGCCTCTGTTGGTAATTGCGGCATCTATGCTTGGCCTTCGGCATGATGCACCAGGAATCTTGATTCGTCAGACCAGGCCACTTTCTTCCAATCGTCCACAGTCCAATCTCGATGATCTTGGGCCCCATTTCAATGCATTGTTGGCAATAGTCTGCAGTAAGCACCGGGACCCGGCTGGGTCATTGGCTACCCAAGCCCATATGCAGGGGGCTGCAATGAATTGTTGGCTGACACACATTGCCCTGGTCACCACTGTTGTAGCTACTGGCGATTTATTGCACTGTGGCCCTGCAGTCACTGTGAACTATGACAGTCTTCGTACCCCTCTGGCATCGATGAGCTGCGGACTCATTTGGCTATCCACGCACCACTTTTGATCTGTACTCACTTCAGCGGCAGTGAACAACTTAAATGGCACGCTGTTTCCTTTGGGACTTGGCCATGGTATTACAAGGCCTATCCCTGGCTCCGTTTTGAGCATATCGAGGATGTTCCAGTTAAGTTTCTGACTCTAAAAACTTTCTTTCTCCTTGCTATTATGTCTCTCAGAATAGGAGACTTGCAAGCCCTGTCGGTTTCCCCGTCATGTTTGTTGTTTGCACCAGATTTGGTGAAAGCTTTTCTATACCTTAGACCAATTTATGTTCCCAAGGTCCAATGTGGCAAGATCTATAGTACTGCAGGAGAGAATGAAGCTACTTTGTCCAGTTAGGGCACTAGATGCTTACATCCACAGAGTTGCCCTGTGGCGTAAATTGGATCAGCTGTTTGTGTTTTTTGGGTCACCTAGGTAGGGGTCTCCAGCATCTAAGATGAGCAAGTGGATAGTTGAGGCTATCTTTCATGCATATGAAACAGATGGCCAGCCTTCACCTGTGGATGTCCGGGCCCACTCGGTGAGGAGTATGGCTGCTTCAAAAGCTGTTTTATGAGGAGTTTCCCTTCTAAGATGTATGCAGTGCAGTGGCCTGGTCCTCTCTGCACACATTTATTAGCTTTTATAACCTAGATTTGGACTCTACACCAGGGTTCCAGTTGCTCTTGTCTTAGTGCTACTCTTCATGATTTCACACAAGACAGGCCCATGTTTAGTATGGTACCGTGGGTATAAATGTTCCCACAGCATTGAATTGTCTGATGCAGCTTGAGTTCCCTTGAAAGGGAGCATCTCAGGTTACAACTGTAACCATCATTCCCTGAAAAGGTTCCCTGCCATACTTCCTACATGTGATTGACTTGTTTCAGCCTATTATAAGCCAACGCTGTTAGGTCTGGGTATGCTTTATAGTTTCCTGCTCATGATGTCACCTGTCTACGTCATGCCATTGGATAGATTTCACATACCTCACAACACAATCACGCTGAGGGGTTCACACAGCTTCAAATTTTCAGACGTAGCATCTCGTTCCTTTTTCAGGGAACCATGGTTACAGTCGTAACCCGAGACGTTTACCGTAACATTCTAAATGAACTAAAACTGGAAATCTGTGAAGAGACCTAGCCTACCTCTAGAGATTTCAGGTACTTCCCATCAGTGTCCCTGAAGGAACGCTTCATGAAGGTTTGTGTCCCCATGCTGCTGAGATGTTGGTGTTCTGAGGACACATCCTTCAGTTCCAGAGGGAAGGAGTCCTTCAGCTTCTCCATTCCCCTCTGGTAAACCTCAAGACCCTCCTTCACTGCAGCCTCATTCTCAATCATAGCCATAGCAATCACAGCATTCTCCAGACACGGCACAGCCCCACTGGAGATGGTGTCCACGTATGTTTTCGTCAACTGACCCAGAACTTCAGAGAAAGTAAGAAGTCAAACAAAATGGTATGGAAAAGGTATTGAACAACAGACCATCTGCAAGTACATGCAAACACTTACATGTAATTTGATTTAATTTTTAAATTTAATTTTGAATCACCTCTGCCAGTGACTATTATTCCATCTTTCAGCTTCTTCACATGGCTCTCGTGAAAGACAAACTTGCAGAAACGATCTGTGACCTCCAGGAAGTCAGAGGAAAGGTCAGCAGGATCCAAGCTCTCCAAACGAGACACATTCTGTGGGGTGGTTGGAAACGGGAAAGTGAAGCATGTCCTGGAAGGGAAGAATTTTTGGATGCACTCCCTGGGCAAGTTGTACTCCATCACTTTTTTTGATGTGCCTAAAACAAATGAGCAAAAGTTGTAGATCCCATCAATTCAAATATTATTAAACCACAAGTATCAGCTCAATAAATTATGAATTTTAAAATAATGTGAAAATGTGTTGAAAAACCTTTTAACAGATATTAGTCACACAAACGATAATCTTTTTTTAAATTACCATGTTTCAGCTTCAGAGCAAACTCTAGATACTCATTTTCTGTTGCATCTTTGCCATCGATCTTTCGTTCAAGTGTGAAGTCCCTCACAGCCCAGATGAAACTAGGGAAGAACTTCACAAACTCGCTTGAATCGTCAGCATCCTCATCTGGTGATTTGACCTTAATGTACTCTGTTAGTTCAGTAACATATCTGACAGTTTGTTCAGGCCAAACATGTCAGATGTGTCAAGTTACTGTCAAACAACCCATGATGCATAGTCTAACAAAACAAATGTGTAATTCTATGAAGTACAAAGCAAATTATCAACACCAGTGCTACATACTTTTCAGTATCACCAAGTCTAGCTATGAAGGAAGTAGTTAGATGTAGATAATTGGGTGTAGATGTAGGCAAGTAGAAGTAAATAAGTTTCTCCTATATAAATAAACCCAGTGCACTTCCTCATAATACACTGCCCCCACACATGGCATTAAAACATCTGTAGCACATGTGATGTACAGGGAGAGCAGAATTATTAGGCAAGTTGTATTTTTGAGGATTAATTTTATTATTGAACAACAACCATGTTCTCAATGAACACAAAAAACTCATTAATATCAAAGCTGAATATTTTTGGAAGTTTTAGTTTTTAGTTTTAGCTATTTTAGGGGGATATCTGTGTGTGCAGGTGACTATTACTGTGCATAATTATTAGGCACCTTAACAAAAAACAAATTTATACCCATTTCAATTATTTATTTTTACCAGTGAAACCAATATAACATCTCAACATTCACAAATATACATTTCTGACATTCAAAAACCAAACAAAAACAAATCAGTGACCAATATAGCCACCTTTCTTTGCAAGGACACTCAAAAGCCTGCCATCCATGGATTCTGTCAGTGTTTTGATCTGTTCACCATCAACATTGCGTGCAGCAGCAACCACAGCCTCCCAGACACTGTTCAGAGAGGTGTACTGTTGTGGAGTACTTGGACGCGTGTGATGGAGCATTGTCCTGCATGAAAATCATGTTTTTCTTGAAGGATGTAGACTTCTTCCTGTACCACTGCTTGAAGAAGGTGTCTTCCAGAAACTGGCAGTAGGACTGGGAGTTGAGCTTGACTCCATCCTCAACCCGAAAAGGCCCCACAAGCTCATCTTTGATGATACCAGCCCAAACCAGTACTCCACCTCCACCTTGCTGGCGTCTGAGTCGGACTGGAGCTCTCTGCCCTTTACCAATCCAGCCACGGGCCCATCCATCTGGCCCATCAAGACTCACTCTCATTTCATCAGTCCATAAAACCTTAGAAAAATCAGTCTTGAGATATTTCTTGGCCCAGTCTTGACTTTTGGGCACTCCAGTGATGTTGCAGCTCTGAAATATGGCCAAACTGGTGGCAAGTGGCATCTTGGCAGCTGCACGCTTGACTTTTCTCAGTTCACGGGCAGTTATTTTGCGCCTTGGTTTTTCCACACGCTTCTTGCGACCCTGTTGACTATTTTGAATGAAACGCTTGATTGTTCGATGATCACGCTTCAGAAGCTTGGCTATTTTAAGACTTCTGCATCCCTCTGCAATATATCTCACTATTTTTGACTTTTCTGAGCCTGTCAAGTCCTTCTTTTGACCCATTTTGCCAAAGGAAAGGAAGTTGCCTAATAATTATGCACACCTGATATAGGGTGTTGATGTCATTAGACCACACCCCTTCTCATTACAGAGATGCACATCACCTAATATGCTTAATTGGTAGTAGGCTTTCCAGCCTATACAGCTTGGAGTAAGACAACATGCATAACGAGGATGATGTGGTCAAAATACTCATTTGCCTAATAATTCTGCACTCCCTGTATTTGTACTCATTTGAAAACATTTTGGATACAAACCATCAGCTAAATGACATGATCGTTGTCTAGATTGTCAGAAGGATACTGCAGCTCCTCTACAGCCCTGTTGTCAATTGTCCCTCGACTGTTGAAGACCAGGGTGCTGCTCAGTAACACAGCCAGAGAGAAGATGTTGGTGTCATGCTTTGAGTCTCCCTGAGAAAGAGAAAGACAATCATGGAGTTAGAAAAACTGGAGATTACTCTCAAAGAAAGTTGCTCGACTTTTAACAGCCTTTAATCAGTGCAAATTAGTCTTTAAGTAAAGGTGTGGGATCTATTTTTTGAGAAAGTGCCTCCTACTGTAATGCCCGGGTGGTCGACAGAAGACGAAGGCATTGGTTTCCAACACAGACTGATTTATTCAAATACACAAAGTAACTGGGAACATGCGCGACAGTGTGCATCAGCACAGACAAATGAACATACAACAGGCAGGAACTTACCCCCGGAACTTACCCCACCCCCGGAAAGGCGCGTCTATGGAGAAGGAAAGAGGGTGAAGGCTTCCGAGGAGGGCGTGGCGCTGGTGACAAGCAGCAGATTGGAGACGTTGGCCACGGGTACCATGGTGATGTTGACGGAGGGAGGAGCCAAGGAGGAGTTTTGACAGCAACCTTGGGGCCGATGGACCATGGTGCATGGCGGAGGAACAGGTGGAACTTCCCGGCCGATGGACCTTGGTGACACCCCAGGCCTGGAAGCTTGGTGCTGAGCTGCTGGCTCACGGGACTGAGGTGCCAACGACGGCCTGGATGACTGGTGCAATGCTGTGGTGAGTGAGGATGACGAGGAGGTCAAAGGGAGGGAGGAGCTTGATGACGGCGTAGGGGTGACGGGTGACGGCACAGCCGCCAACCCGGAAGTCCGTGGTGGAAGTTGGGCGTCGACCCCCAGAGGCCGACCTGGGGAGATGAGGGAGTCCAGCGGAGCTTCCGGGCTGACAGGCCAAGGAGGTGATGTGGGAGGCGTGGGCTAAGGTGATGGTGATGGGCTGACAGGTCGAGGTGGCGACACGGGCCTGGAGGCCCGGAGTGGAGCCGGGGACATCGCCTCAAGCCATGCTAGTGGAGGTGAAGCCGGAGGCGCTGAAGAGGAGCCAAACAGAGTGAGTGGTGGAGGCAGAGCTGAGGAGCTTGATGACAGCAGCGGTGGCCACGGATCCAGGGGGCTGGCTGTAACCAGCGATGGCGACGGGATCGTGAAGACAGGTAAGGGACTGGAAGCGAAGATGAAGAAACAAGGGTGGGGAAAGGATCCGCGGCCCACAGGTTGATGAGGTTGTGGTCCGCTCCTGGCTCTGCGATGGACTGACCCGCTTGCATCACCTCCAGGGCTCCGAAGTCATCTGTTCCGGCTCCGACCTGGGTGCGTGCCCCGGGCTTCCAGGCTGAGGCAGAGCAGCCGCCCTTCCGGAGCATCCCAACCAGGTAATCCAGGTACGGCCGTGCCTCTGGGCGAAGAAGAAACCAGGTAGCGGGTGAATCCATTATTCTTTCTTTTTCTCATGTTGAGAGGTCTGTTGTTCTGTAACGCTCGGGTGGTCGACAGGAGACGAAGGCATAGGTTTCCAACACAGACTGATTTATTCAAATACACAAAGTAACAGGGAACATGCGCGATAGTGTTCATCAGCACAGACAACAACAGACAAATGAACAAACAGCAGGCAGGAACTTAAATACAAAGATGACGATGATTAAACGAGGACAGCTGACAAGGCAACTAATTAGACAAACGGTGATCAACTCGAACTAATAACGACAAGACGGAACTAAACAAGACATACACGTGACACCTACAAACGAGCAAGCTATTTATTGAATACATGTGTTCATTCTCAAAAGCCAACAACATGCTGAATGTGAAGTTTATCTGAATAAGGACATCTGCTCTAAAAGTGAGAGTATTCTTGGACCCTTACAACTGCTTGTGACATTTGATGTTAGTTCCCGGGAGATTGGCATGGTAATGAATATGACAATGTTAATGTATTTGGTCATGTGCGGAATAGATCTGTTACGCTGCTGCAGAGCGAGACTTGCTACTGCCAATACATTCACAGACATTGCTGTGAGCATGTAAGATATGCTGCTGCTGTATATGTGACATACATGAATCAACCCCCCAACAAAGCAGGAAACCAAAAAAGGGCAGAGCCTTCTTCAACACTTAACAGATTATTTACAGGTTGTCAAGCCAATGTCAATAAAGCTGTTGTGCAACAGCTGAAAGAAGACTATTGCTATACATTTGTAAAGCAACTTTTCACCCTACAGAGTTGCACTGGGTAATGGGAGAAAAAGACAGTTCAAGTACTATAAATGTGATGTGGAGTGAGAGAACAAACTGCTACTTTTTTTTTTAATGGGACCAGATGTTTTACTATGTCTATGTGTGCCTTGGGTACCTTGCCGAATGGCTTAGCTCAAGAAATGCATGCTATGTGTTCTCGTAAACAATAGATAACATTGCAAGCTGATAGAGATAGGAACCCAGCAAGCACTGAGCAAGCATCATAAATAAGTCATTTCAGAATGATTACATAACCCTTACATACTCTTATTTGATACATGAAAAGCTATTAGGAATGTGTCATTATTTTAAAGCACATGCTTATATACTTAAACTGTTTTCATGTCCATGCTACACAGCATATAAAACAGCAATGACCTACAATAGACTTCTGCTAAACACTTCTGCTTAAGCTTCAGTAACTACGGGTGTAGTCAACGGCAGATACAAATTCTCCAGCAACAGGCTTCCTCGGTACTTTCATTTGGCAACATTTCATTCATGCCACCGCAACAAACGGAGATGGATGAGAGAGGAGATTAGATGAGAGGAATTTGATTTGTGGCTTCTTGCTTAAAGCTATGCTCTCTTGTTTGACGTCAAACGTTTAACCATTGCTGTGGTATCCTATCACAAAATGCGGCAAAAATTCCCACACGACATTAATAGTGTGATTAAGGTGTGACCTGTCTATAATGCACTTTGATAATGTGACTATCATAGGAATACTCCACATCTTAATTCGATTTGTGTTTACTTTGAGTATTACTTTAGCCGAATTAAGGGAATCAGAAATTGCTGTTTATGTGGCAATCAGAGTATTGTCTTAATTGCGTTAATATTAGAATATTTTTGTAAACATACTGAATGATTCACTTGTGCAACTGTTGACATTTCTAACATAAAGCTAGTTTAAAACTTGTAAAGATTTAGGAATTAATAAGCGGACCACACAATATGCGCAGAGAAGTGGAATAAAACAATCACTTTTCTTAGATGTTGATTCCAGATGCGTTCTGAAAGCGCTAAAGACTGCAAACAGCAACACTACATGTATTTGTTTGAATGTTGAGCAGCAGCTTATTGGCTTCTGATGGAACAGCAACCAATCACCTGTTTTATGTAGATAATGTCGTGATCGCTAGCAAATGAGTAAAAGACCTGCGCCTTCTAGTCTGCGCCATGTAGAGTTTCATGTCAGAACTAGGCAATTGTATTTCACTACGTCACCTTGTCCACGTCTCCGAGTCCCTCAGTGTCCAGCAGCACCAGAGTAGTTTCTGCTTTAGTGGGGTGAGGCACACACCACATCCAGATGCCCTTCGTCTTGGACTCAATGGTGCTGCCCAACGCAAACCCTGATAAATTCAGACATACAAAAATAACTTGTATGCATGGAACTGCATTATGTTTCCGTTAAGCTTTTGGATGGTATAAGGACTGCATGTACAGCTCTAACCTGTTTGTTGTCCTGCGAGGCGGTTCATCAGGTAGGACTTCCCGGTGCGGTACAGACCCACCACGGCCACCACCACCACCGGCTCCTGGATCTGCTGCAGGATCTGTAGAGCCGACTGCTCCACACACATCTTCCCATCTGACTCCGTGCCAATCAAACACACTGGTTTGTCCATGATCACTGGAGAATACAGTTGACGAACATTTAAAAAGTAACTGCAGTGTACTAGAAATAAGAGGTTAAGATGGGTTGAGAAATAATCCAGTGTGTAACAAAGGATCCACTGGAGGCGAGTTTAGGTGAGACCCCAAGTGAAGCTTTATTTATACATCCATGAAACAAACATTAACCCAAAGACTAGACTGGACTAGACTAGACTGGACTAGACTAGATTGGACTAGACTAGACATGGCTGACGCGAAACTAACGTTTCGACACAGTGTCGAGATCCCGAAGCGTAGATGTTTCGAATCACTGCTCCGAACTGTGATTCAAAACACCCATGTCACGTGACTATCGCTAAATGAAGCTTCTGCGCGTTTCGACAGGTGTCATGCTTGCCGAGTCTGAGTTTGATTGACAGGGGCGGGAACAAACCACACAATCGCACATCTGTCTCAACTCCCACAAAGTTTAAAAGAGGAGTTAAAGCACCTTCACCTCGTGGGTTTTTGTGAGAGGAGAAAGCAATTAATATTTTTGAATAAAAATCTGTAAAAAAAAAAAAAAAAAATTAGACCATTGTGGATTGATTTGTTTTATTAATTTTCATTTTTCGTGACCAAAATAACCTACTTATTGTTATTATATATTATAGTTATATAGTGAGGATGTTAAAAACTCACCACATTAACAAAAACACAACGCTTATTTTTTTAAACGGTTTGTTGTCAAAGTTGTTTCAGATAACATGTGCAATTGACCACTAGGTGTCACCGTGGAGACGGTGTCGGTATAGTTTCGAAGCCTCGACACAATACGGCACATTTGCTTCAACTGTTTCAGTGTTTCATGAAGCCTCGCTCTGCCCACCACTAGACTAGACTAGACTATAAACAGGAACAACAGACTCACCAACAGTGGTTACAGGGCATACAATCCACAAACATCAACAAGGAACAATGGAAACACGAGGGTTTAAATAGACAGACTTATTACAAACAAGAAACACCTGTGAACAATGATTAAACCAGTGAACCAATCAGAACATGACATGACACAGAGGAATCACATGACAAGAAGCACAAGGATAAACAAACAAGACACATGACAATGAAACTTGAAACTAGGAACATGAACAAAACAAAAGCTAGACATAACACCGTAAACAATACAATAATTCCCCAGATGAGCAGCTTTTGCTTTTTCTGTTTAGGGAAGTGTTAAAGTGTTCCTCTTGTCATCTAAACAATAAAAACACATCTTTCAACACATACAGACATCCACACATGAACACAAACTACACAAGAACACTGAATGAGACGCATAAACATGTTGTAAGTTTTGTTTGTGTTCAACTACCATATCAGTTTAAATTCAAACTCTGGTCAATAATCTTACTGAGTTTAGTTGATGAACAAAGTCATTTTGAAGTTGCACTAAAGTTTATCAAGACATGTCAGGGTGTAGAGATCACACACACACACACACACACACACATTTATGTATAGCTTATGGTGACTCTCCACAGCTTTTATGCTGATCTAATGATATTTTCTATCCATTGTAATTCTCATGTAACCCGTGGATGAAGTAATGTCACACTTACCGTTTTGCTGTACTTAACTTCAGTGGCTCGATCTGAGTTGTATACATGTTGAAGCTTCCTGACATCCGATCAGTATGTCTTTAGGTCCAGCCTCTTAAAGCTGATTGGTCTAGAGTAAGTTCAGGGATTTCCCTCTCAGTAACTCTGGATATTCCCTGTGGCTGATTTACATCCCCTTTTATTTACTGAGCAAGTACCAATGTACTGTTTAACTCTTGGTTTCACTTTCAAAATTAGCAACTGCAAAGTGTGTTAGAAGAAACTTGGGATTCTTCCAGGATGTGCAACCACATTGTCATTGTTAATCTGTGGGGGTTTTTTTTCCTGATGAACTTCACTGGAAATTCCCAACAATGTCTGACTTTCTCCTCAGATTATCAGATGTAATGAAAGAACTGGGGAAAGTATGTTTACCCTAGACTCAATCAGAAGTGTGTGACACTAACAATACAAAGGTCAAGAGTGCAATGTCCAGGAACCTCTTTTACTCAATTTTCTACCGTAAAAATGTGTTCAGTAAGTTTACTGTTCAATAAAATGATTGCATAAAGCTTTAAAGAAAAACAACACCACTTAACCTTGGCTCTTCAACATTCACATGGAAAGATATCAGATTATAAAGTCTCTGAAATAGCAGACGTCTGCCATCATCTGACATGTTGAGCTTAGAGGTTGATAGATACAAGGTCAATAATGGTCTGTAACAACTCAAGATGGCCGAACCTTTCAGTGTGTGCTGTTGATGAAAGTAATAAAATTATAGCTAATTTAAGCAATTTCAGGGGCATGCTAACTGAGTGAGTGGATGTTAGCACAAATCAAGCATAACCTTAGTTCACGTCAGTCAAGCTCACATCAGCTGACTCACGTCTACTTATAGGAATACAATACCTATCAGCGTCCCTATATAGAAGATTCATTCAGTTTTATCAGCAGCTTTGCAGCTAATTACCCTTCTCCCTCCCCAGCTCCACCTCTCATCCAGTCAGGACTTGGCCTCTGATATACCTCTTTGAATCAGTCTAATTTTGAATTTTGTTGCTACATTAAATTACTGTCAATAAAAACATTAATGATATCTGCATACCTTATGTTGTTTTTGTTCCGTTTACCCTAAGGGGTTATCGGTCGTATCCATTTTAGGCTGCATGGATGGGCAGAAAAAAGAAAAAAAAGAAAAAAAAAAAACCCCACCAATCCAAACTAACTGTCCATCATCTTTGTCAATAGTGGTCCAGACAAAAATGTTTTGCTTCTTTAACTAATTATCAAAGTTTTTTGTTAGTGTGTGCTCCTCCTACAGGCATTGGGGAGGTTTGTTATGAAGGCTGCAAGTTCAATCCAGAAGATCGTGACAGTTATTGACCATGAGATGTGCGTCAGGCAGTATCAGCACCACTTAAAGTAGATCATCTTCAGAATATGTAATGTATTTTATTTAGCCATCACTAAAAATTTGATAACACAAGTTGATAACAGACCAGCCTCTTGGTATTCCATACACAACTTTATTGTATTACAGAATAAACAGTGTCACAGTATATACAGTGTTATATAAATAAATGTGACTTTACTTGCTTTAAAGCTGAAATTTACTTTTCATAATTGCTGAAGTTTTGCAATTACTGTGAAGCTGCTTTGAAACAATCTGCATTGTGTAAAGCACTAAATCAATGTGACTTGGCAGTGATTATTTCACACAGAAACTATCAAAATTCCCACTGCTACTCATTTTATGTGGGCCTCTGATTATCATAAACATCATGTCGCCTTACTTTGGTCAGTCGAATCCAATGTTTGAAGATCTACGCAACATTCACTGATCCAGGAACTGCAGTTGGCTGCAGCTGGCCATGGCTTGACTGCTAAATCAAATCTTATACATCTGATATTTATTATAGCTAAAAAATAATGTAATTACGGAGACAGTGTTTGCAATGCCATTTCTATCAGAGATGCTTCTGTCAGATTCTAAATTCCGAAATCAGCCAATGTATTTTACATAAATAAATTGATCATACATTACCATATTGAATTGACAAAATGAACTGAACTTGAAGCAGCTGTGATATAACAACAAAAAACTTGTGGCTACACAGTAAAAACCCCAGAGTTAAATCAACTCTGCTCAGATAACATTTGGTCCCTCTCTAAGTAGTGTTAAAGTAACACTGAAGCAGAGTTAAAGTTAATGAGATAATTAAGCAATTAATTAAGCGATGATTGAACATTACTGATGAACACCTGCTGTGAACAAGCAGAATCTCTGAAGAAAAGAGAAACACAAGAACAACAACTGACTTCAGCCACAGTCTTAGATGAAATCAACTGAAGATAAAAGACATTCAATCTCTGAAGAGTGTTACTTTAACACTAGTTCAGTGTGACTTTAACACTATTTAGAGAGGGACCAAATGTTCTCTGAGCAGAGTTGATTTAACTCTGGGGTTTTTACTGTGTATGATTCCAAAAAGTCTTGTCAAATTCAGTGAGATTATAGTAATTATGAATAAACGCAGTGAGCTACATCTTTCACTGTAATGAACAGGAGGATCGAGATGCGGGTCTGGGTCTGTTGTTAATGGCTTGCATCTGCTGTGCGTGCTGCTGCCTCAGCACCTCCATGTTCTGTTCATTTCTTCGCTGTTGATCCGATATCATCTGTGCATACCGTCTCGACATTGTCTCCTCTACACCTGCATTCTTTCTCTTCAACTCGTCTATCTCCCAGGTCATCCTGTTAGCTTTCTCCTGAAAGCCCTTCTCCATCAGGGCAGTCTGCTCCCTCAGTTTACTCTCCATTGCTCGGTTTGTCTCCTGTTGTTGGCGGGACATCTCCTGTTCCATCGTTTCTATGACCTGTCTCACCCTCTCTTCATTATTCTGTTGTTCTGTCATCATCTTCTCCTCCAGTTGACGCTGCCTCTCTTCCTGGGTTATAATTTCCTGTTCCAGAAGGACGGCCTTCTCTCTCTCCTCTGGTCAGCCAAAAAGAAGTGGTTGAAGGAAAGATGGAGAATAGACAATCAAGTTTGAGTAATGTCATCCCATGCGTTTAACAATGAGTACACTGAAAAACTGCAGCACTGGAGTCTCAGATTCAATCTCCTTTCTACTAAATGCATGAATTGCTTATATAGCTTGCGGTTTTTACTTAAAAGAATAGATTTTTATTAAAAAACAACAACCGTACAATTGGGATGGTCCTATTTATGTTATCATTATGTGTGTTAAACTTTTACCACAAATTCTTCTTTCGTTTTCGGTTAGTTTATCATCAGCCTGCAGAATGGCTGTAGTCACTGCAACCTTTTCCTGTAGAAACTTCTCCAACACCTCAGCAATCTATGAGGACATACAGGGAAAGAGTAAACATGATGTTAAAAATCGAGAAGTATTGTCATAATTAAAGCATTGATCTAACATTTATGACCTTGACTTCTTTGCAGGCCAGTGTATTGTACTGCTTCACGATGTCCTCCAGGTCCTGGCAGAAGAGATCATAACCACCAGCTCTGGCGTAAAATCCTTGATCGATTCGTTCTGTCATGGGGTCAGAGAGAACTGAAATAAGGCTTTCACATTTTGCCTCTGAAGCCTTCTCATTGTCCCAGAGATACGCATCAAACTGACGACTGATGGCTTCCTAAAACAGCACACAGAAAAACAGGAAAGGATACTTAATGCTCATTGTTTGAGTTCTTTTGCACATTATCCAAAGCAACTTATAAGTCATATCTATCTACTAGTGGTGGAGGGTACCTACAAGGTGTCTATCCTAACCACTGAGAACAAGCAGGGGTTCAGAGTCTTTCCCAAGGACACTTGACATGTAGTCAGGATGCTCCAGAACTTAACCCAGGAACCTTTTGATTCTCAGTGAATTTCTTTAAACCCTGAGCCACTGTTTTCCAGGTACAACTTTTTGACATTTAGGGAAAAAATAAAATAGCCCTGTGATGGACTGGCCATCCATCCAAGGAGTTTGCCTGCCTATGTCCAGAGATGCTGGGATAGGCTTCAGCATCCCCACCCTACAAAGGTCAAGCGGTTTGGAACATGGAATGGATGGAAATTTCTATTTAATTTATGGTTTTCCCTTCCCTTTTCTTTCTGTGAGGGTAGCTCTTTATTTCACAGTCCTGTTCCCCATGTACATACTATGCCCTTATTACAGAAATTATAATAACTGGTAGTAACTGTAACGTGTATGTCTGTGTGGACTCTGTGATTTCCCTAGTTTTCATTGGTGCTGTGTGTCTTTGAGATCATCATTAGTTCTTTCTTTCAGCTGTGTCTTGTTAATTTGCCTCGTTATCCCCCGTGTGTTCCTTTGCGTTTAAGCACTCAGTTTCTGTTCAGTCCTTGTCCAGTGTTATTGTTGCTAAGTACATGTAAGTACACGTACTGTAAAATAAAGTGCAACAAAAAAAAAGATGATTAACAAGAAAAACCGGACAGTGCTTGGAACAACTTTGTCCTTATAAAGATATCTGCCTGCATACAAGCACATAACAGACAGATAACAACAACGACACACAAACAAACAAACACATTGTAACAAAATCAGATTTAAAAGCACGGAACGATCACAGAAGTCATCCACGAACTTCCAATGTGTCCTGATATGACCTCGGAGGTCGTTCCTGGAGTGCCCTTGATTTCCACTAGAGGGCACTCCTCCCAGCTCCTTGGCTTTCCCATCATGAACTACATTTCCCATAACCCATTGCCTAGACTCATTATTGCTTGATCATTTCCACCTGTGTGTCATTACCCTTGTTAACTGTCTACAAAAGCCCTGTTTATTCACTCACTCATTGTGAAATCTTATACACGTCACACTGCATTTCTGAACGCTCTCTCTCATCTACGGTGTTTAGGTTCTGATCTTCTGCCCGATTTCCTGGATTCCCGTTTGCTCGTGCTTTCAACCCTGTTGTGTGTTTTGGATTGTCTTCCCTGTGGTTTTGACCCTTGCCTGTCATATAGATTGTGGATTGTTACGGATTACAAGATTACCCCTAATAAAAACTGCATTTGGATCCTCAACCCATGTTTCAAAGCAGTTTGTAAAAAAGATACACATATACATACATATGTGTGTGTGCTCAGCACGATCTCAGAGGGAAGTGTGTGTGCTTCAATGGAAACAGCACATTAATATAAACCGGTGATTAAACTGACACTACCTGTGCGTTAAACTGTTTTATTCCACACCTTCCAGCCAATCAGAATAGAGTATTCAGACAGATCATGGTATAACAGGGGTGTCCAATCCTGCTCCTGGAAGGCCACTGTCCTGCAGAGTTTAGATCCAACCCCAATTAAACGCACCTGAACTAGCTAATTCAAGGTTTTTAGGCATACAGGAAACTTCCAGGCAAGTGTACTGAGGCAAGTTGGAGCTAAACTCTGCAGGACAGTGGCCCTCCAGGACCGAGTTTGGACACCCCTGTGGTATAATTTGTTATGGCAACTCCCACCTACCTCTAAAGATGTCAAGTACTTCCCATCCTCGTCCCTGAAGGAGCGTTTCATGAAGGTTTGCATTGCCATGAGGTTGAAACACTGGTGTTCAGAGTTGATTTCATTCAGTTCCAGGGGAAAAGAGACTTTCAGCTTCTCCATTTCACTCTGGTAAACCTCAAGCCCTTCCTGCACTGCAGCCTCATTCTCAATCTTTGCCATTGCGATCACAGCATTCTCCAGACACGGCACAGCTCCACTGGAGATGGTGTCCACGTACATTTTTGCAAGATGACCCAAAACTTTAGGGAGGCAGATAGGTCAAACACAAGGATTTAAAAAAGGTAAAAATAAATGGAAGCTGGCTGCTTACAGAGCAGCAAATAGTAATCTAGTTAACAGAAAGACTATTTTTCATCCATCATGTCAGGGAGATGTTGGTGAAAAAACAGGAAACACTGCCCACCATAAAACAAAACTGACAATCCAAAACATTAAGAGACTGATGTACCTCTGCCAGTGACTGTGTGTCCATCTTTCAGATGTTTCACTTGGCTCTGGTCAAAGATAAACTGGCAGAAACGATCAGTGACCTCCAAGAATTTTTTAGAAATCTCAGCTGGGTCCAGTGTCTCCAGAAAAGAGACGTTCTCTGGACTGGTTGGGAATGGGAAGGTGAAACATTTCCGTGATGGGAAATATTTACGAATGCACTCTCGTGGAAGGTTGTAATTATTCACTTGCCTCGAGTTACCTTCAAGAGAACAACACAAAGCTTTCCTTCAGTCAAACGATACAGTGTAAAACATTAATACTTTAAAATCAAAGACACTGTGAGCCTCTAATTTATCTATAAATTCGCTTGGATATCACTAAACACAGGGAGCTAAAATCAGTTGTTGGAACTGGCTAGGGAAAGACACAACCACAAACTAGCTGCACAGTCTGATAAAGTGGTTATACTTCCAGGCTTTGAATATTACCTAGTTTCAGATTCAGAGCAAACTCTAGGTATTCATCTTCTGTTACGTCTTGGCCGTTGATGTTTAGCTGCAGAGTGAAGTCTCTCACAGCCCAGATGAAATTGGGGAAGAACTTCACAAACTCTGAATCATCTACAACTTCATCGGGTGATTTGATCTTGACGTACTCTGATATCTCAGTGACGTATCTGTTTAGTGCGAGTTAAAGAGCAGTTGTAGATTCGCTATGAGCCATGGGACCATAAAACCAGTTTTCTCGAAAGAGTTCACACTTATTGTCAATGAAATTAAAGTCATGATCAGAAGGATACTGCAGTTCCTCTATGGCCTTGTTGTCAATAGTTCCTCGGCTGTTCAGCACTAGAGTGCTACTCAGAAGAACGGCCAGAGAGAAGATCTTGGTGTCATGCTTCGAGTCCCCCTGAGGATACCATGTGTTGATTTGACATGAGACCACAACCCATAATAGAAGACACATGATGTCTAACACTTTATTGAATGGTGCTCTTAAAAATGATCTGAGATTTAATATCAAGAAGATATTGATTTTCATGTTGTTTTATCATCATAGATCACAGTTCATTTCTCCATCTGCATGGATGCCAGAGGAGTCAGACCATTTTTTTTTTTTAATGTGGGCCGGTCAGTTCTCTTTTGAATATATACAAATAAATTGTTTTTACAGGCCGACAGTGCATAGGCTGGGTCTTTATGGCTAGCACGATTTCAATATGCTTATAATATTAATAATAATAAACGTTAAGCATTTGGCACAGTCGGTAAAGCCCGGCCTGGTCCCGAAATGGGCCGACCGACCCGCCCCCGTTAGTTACTGTTGCTATGTCCGAGTGCAGGTCACTTATGATGTGAGACAAAGTCTCAAATTTTGTAATTTTTATAGCAATTTAAACAATAAATACCATTTTGTGGCTCTTTAATGTGTCTTGATAGATTGCTGTAGCGCCTCAGTTCAAGCGGCTCGTGACACGACATTTTTCCACCAACATTAATCTAATAATTCCTCTAACTGCTTTGTCAGATATAAATGTGGATACGGCGTTATGATTGGTTAGATCGCTTGTCAATCAAACTCCCTGCGAAGTGTCAATCAAGCACTTCATCAGACAGAGAGTGCAACAGGCTTATTGTCAGTAAAAGGTAGATAATGGACCATGAAAAAAAACAGTAAAAGTGGTGGAGAAAAGGTTTGAGAAAGCAAAAAAAGCACTCTTAAGTCCGACACTGCGAAATGCATAAAATTAACCCAGCTCTTTTTAAAGGGTTTAAATTGGGCTGCTGCAGCGGAGGACAGTGCCGTAAAGGTAAGAAAAAACAGGAAATATAGCTAGCTCAATCATTTCCATGCTACTTGTACCAGTCACCTCTAATGAATTTTACTCTTTTTATACAGTAGCCTGCATTATATTAAAAAGTTGTAAGCTTAGCGCACAACCCCCATATATTTTAAAATGTCATTGTGATAATTGGTTACAAGTGTTAGCGAGCCTGTTACTGAATTACCTGACTGAAATACCAGCAGATAAAGTGAGATTTAGGGTAAACAGTCTGCGGTAAGCTACTTGCAATAAAATGAAAAATGTATAGCAACCCACCAGGTGAGAAAAGTACACTCCCATAATGTAGTTAAAGTGCTCTATTTTCGCGCACTAATTTTGTACTTAATATAAAATATTCTTCTTTAGTACTTCTTAAGGTAATCTTTAAGAACATCGAGGTGTATCATTACGCAACTGTGCTATTTTGAGACTCTAAAATGTGCCTTTAATATACTATCTGTATCTTCTAGGTTCAAGCGTACTACAAGAGGTAAATACATATGGCGTCGATACTTTGACATAGACACTATTTGATGAAACTAGTTTGGAAGTCACCTTGTCCACGTCTCCGAGTCCCTCAGTGTCCAGCAGCACCAGAGTAGTTCCTGCTTTAGTGGGGTGAGGCACACACCACATCCAGATTCCCTTCGTCTTGGACTCGATGGTGCTGCCCAACGCAAACCCTGATGAATTCAGACATACAAAAATGACTTGTATGCATGAAACTGCATTATGTTTCCGTTAAGCTTTTGGATGGTTTAAGGACTGCATGTAAACCTCTAACCTGTTTGTTGTCCTGCGAGGCGGTTCATCAGGTAGGACTTCCCGGTGCGGTACAGACCGACCACGGCCACCACCACCACCGGCTCCTGGATCTGCTGCAGGATCTGTAGAGCCGACTGCTCCACACACATCTTCCCATCTGACTCCGTGCCAATCAAACACACTGGTTTGTCCATGATCACTGGAGAATACAGCTGACGAACATTTAAAAGTAACTGCAGTGTACTAGAAATAAAAAGTTAAGATGGGTTGAGAAATAATCCAGTGTGTAACAAAGGATCCACTGGAGGCGAGTTTAGGTGAGAACTCAAGTGCAGCTTTATTTATACATCCATGAAACAAACATTAATCCAAAGACTAGACTTAACCATAAACAGGAACAACATAGACTCACCAACAGTGGTTACAGGGCATACAATTCACAAACATCAACGAGGAACAATGGAAACACGAGGGTTTAAATAGACAGACTTTTTACAAACAAGAAACACCTGTGAACAATGATTAAACCCGTGAACCAATCAGAACACGACATGACACAGAGGAATCACATGACAAGGTGCACATGGATAAACAAACAAGACACATGGAATATGACAAGGACACATGAACATGAAACTAGGAACATGAACAAAACAAAAGCTAGACATAACACAGTAAACAATACAATAATTCCCCAGATGAGCAGCTTTTGCTTTTTCTGTTTAGGGAAGTGTTAAAGTGTTTCTCTTGTCATCTAAACAATAAAAACACATCTTTCAACACATACAGACATCCACACATGAACACAAACTACACAAGAACACTGAATGAGACGCATAAACATGTTGTAAGTTTTGTTTGTGTTCAACTACCATATCAGTTTAAATTCAAACTCTGGTCAATAACGTTACTGGGTTTAGTTGATGAACAAAGTCATTTTGAAGTTGCACTAAAGTTTATCAAGACATGTCAGGGTGTAGAGATCACACACACACACACACACACACACACACACACACACATTTATGTATAGCTTATGGTGACTCTCCACAGCTTTTATGCTGATCTAATGATATTTTCTATCCATTGTAATTCTCATGTAACCCGTGGATGAAGTAATGTCACACTTACCGTTTTGCTGTACTTAACTTCAGTGGCTCGATCTGAGTTGTATACATGTTGAAGCTTCCTGACATCCGATCAGTATGTCTTTAGGTCCAGCCTCTTAAAGCTGATTGGTCTAGAGTAAGTTCAGGGATTTCCCTCTCAGTAACTCTGGATATTCCCTGTGGCTGACTTACATCCCCTTTTATTTACTGAGCAAATAGCAATGTACAACTTTTGGTTTCACTTTCAAAATCAGCAACTGTGTTAGCAGAAAAAAGAAACTTGGGATTCTTCCCAGAATGTGCAACCACATTGTCATTGTTAATCTTCACTGGAAATTCCCAACAATGTCTGACTTTCTCCTGGGTATCAGACATGATGAAAGGACTGGGAACATGTTTACCTGAGACTCGATCTGTAGTGTGTGACACTAACAATGCAAAGGTCAAGCGTTCAATGTCCAGGAAGGTTTTTACTCAAGTATAGTAGTTAGAATAAAGTCATATGCAAGAGTAAATGACTATTAAATGACTGCATTAAAAGCCTTAAGGCAAATAACAGACATTGCAAGAAAAACAACACCACTTAACCTTGTGTCTTCAACATTCACATGGAAAGATATCAGATTATAAAGTCTCTGAAATAGCAGACTGCTGCCTTCATCTGACATGCTGAGCTTAGAGGTTGATAGATACAAGGTCAATAATGGTCTGTACACAGTAAAAACCCCAGAGTTAAATCAACTCTGCTCAGATAACATTTGGTCCCTCTCTAAATAGTGTTAAAGTCACACTGAACTAGTGTTAAAGTAACACTCTTCAGAGATTGAATGTCTTTTATCTTCAGTTGATTTCATCTAAGACTTTGGCTGAAGTCAGTTGTTGTTCTTGTGTTTCTCTTTTCTTCAGAGATTCTGCTTGTTAACAGCAGGTGTTCATCATTAATGTTCAATCATCGCTTAATTAATTGCTTAATTATCTCATTAACTTTAACTCTGCTTCAGTGTTACTTTAACACTATTTAGAGAGGGACCAAATGTTATCTGAGCAGAGTTGATTTAACTCTGGGGTTTTTACTGTGTAGCAACTCAAGATGGCAGAACATTTTAACGTGTTTAATGGTCAAAAGAAAGGACGTTACTTTGACACGTAGCACCTACCTAAGCATTGTTATAGATCATGTACACCTTTTCATGGAAACGGTATTCCCTGGTGGCTGTGGCTCTTTCAGCAGGATAATGGTTCAGGAATGGTTTGAGGAGCACAACGAGTTTGAGGTGTTGACTTGGTGTCCAGATTCCCCAGATCTCAATCCAACAGAGCATCTGTTGGATGAGCCGAACAAACAAGACCACCTCGCATCTTACAGGACTTAAAGGATCTGCTGGTCCAGATAACACATCTCAGGATCAGGGCTGTTCTGAGGATCCAACATAATATTAGGAAGGTGGTCATAATGTTATGCCTGATCAGTGTATGCAGCAGCTATTTTAAATTCATTGCCAAAATATCAAAAACAGTGTCATTCTATGGAAATGTCCATTTTTCTGTCCTTAGCCTTTATAGAAACATTAAACTTAAAAATCATGTCTGAATTACAATTTCTTTATATCTTAAAATGAATGTTATTTGAATAATTACACCTTGTTGAACCATCAATATGGCAATATTTGTTTTTTAATTAATTATATAGAATTCCCAACAGTCATGTACAGATGGAAAGTGCTTTATTTTGCACCATTAAAAATACAATAATGTGTTCATAACTATCAAATATATGATGTAAATGAAAAATGTGGAGTAAATACTATAAAATATTTAATGAAAGTAGTGGTCACTGGTGTTACCATTGAACAAAAATCTGAAATAAATATCACACTGATGACATCACTTGACTTCTTTCTTCCTATTTCCTGAAGATTTATGAAGAAAGGCCCATGGTAACTCCACTGTCTCTTTTCTCATTTATCTCATGATTTCATCTGAAGGTATTAGTTAGTGATGGGAAACCGAGGCTTGAGCCAAACAACGGTTACTTGTTTACAATTACTCAAAGCTTTTAACACAACGCAATAGCGACATCTGCTGGTCAGACTTGTTTTCTCTACCATATCTAACAAATAATTTTCCTTTTATGCATCAGATGGGGTCATGAAGCACTAATTTCTTCAAACCACCTGTCCTGACCTTCTGATACCGCATGACATTTGAAGCTTCAAACAATCACGTCACTGATTCGAAAGTGTTTTGATATCGGCCATCACTAGATATTGCTGAAAGGTCGTTATTTTGTAATATTTATAATTTTAAAGTCGAACCGCTGCACTCATATGAACTGTTTTAAATATGTTTTAGTATCTTTCTGGGCGTTTGAAAGTGTAAATGATCTTCCTGTCAATAGAGACTCACTGAACCATTGGATTTAATCAAAAATATCTTTTTGATGCTCATTTTCCACTCTTGCCTGTTTCAAGGTTAAATGCATCATGTGCCACAGACTAAATAGTTTAGGAAATTTTACTTCATTTATTCAGGTAGATTCCAACATAAAATCTTAATATGTGTGATATTGTTACCAGAATTTTAAAGTAGATTGTATGTGATATTTTTTACAAGAGGGCCACACTTGAAATAAACAAATATAATTTAAGACAAGAGCAAACCGTGTGATGATTGAGAACATTTTGTATGAAAACACCACCGAAGAAACTTTAATTGTGCTTAGATGCTTTTTGTATCTCTAGTGACTGACAAAAAATAATAATATAAAGAGATTAAACTGACAGAGAAACATAAAATAGAAAATAGCCAGCAGGGAAATATATTTTTATGATGATGATGATGATGATGATATAAGTATTTGAAAATAAGAGTTATGCTCAGTTATTTTCATGCATTTTTTTTCAAATGTCTTCTGGAAGTGAGAGTTCATTTTGTTTTGGGTGTGAAAAAAATCCAAGCAGCAATTAAATATACAAATAAAAGATCAAGATAAAAAGGATATGTTAAGTCCTAATATTTTATCTATTCATAAATATTATATACAGGGTGAGATGAATATTTTTCAATTGCTTTGGAGCAGTTGGCCCATACTTTAAAAACCTATTGAAATAAATCATATGTTCTTCAGGATATTACACGTGATTTTTCCACTTGTGTGGATTGTTACCAAATTACAGTTCATGTAGATGTTCATTATTCTTCATTTCCTAAACATCTCTTCAAACACTGTCATTATAATGCAATTTTTATTGTTGCTAGAAGGATAATATATAGCAGTGAGTGCTGTTTGCTGGTTCATCTGTAGTTTTTTTCTGTTTGCACACAATGCAAAAAATTCTAAACTTTTTACACGGTCCCTATCATGTTTACCACGTGGACATTCAGTGGAGATTCAAGTAAGTAACGTTATGCCATTAATACAATAATTTGACCATTTTGATTGATTGTGAAAATTGTAGTAGGTCGACAATCGTTGGTTGTCAATATCATGTCACTGCTTAGAACTTTATTGCACATATACACCTTTTTCTGAACGCGGAAGTCTCTCTCGACTCGTACTTCAGAGTTGATGGGAAGATGGATGGAGCCAAATACAGGGCAATCTTAGATGAAAACCTGTTAGAGTCTGCAAAAGACTTGAGACTGGGGCGGAGGTTCACCTTTCAGCAGGACAACGACCCTAAACATACAGCCCGAGCTACAATGGAATGGTTTAGATCAAAGCATATTCATGTGTTAGAATGGACCAGTCAAAGTCCAGACCTAAATCCAATTGAGAATTTGTGGCGAGACTTGAAAATTTCTGTTCACAGACGCTCTCCATCCAATCTGACTGAGCTTGAGCTACTTTGCAAAGAAGAATGGGCAAAAATATCACTGTCTAGATGTGCTAAACTGGTAAAGATATACCCCAAAAGACTTGCAGCTGTAATTGCAGGAAAGGTGGTTGAATACAAATGCACGGCACACTTTTCACAAATTTATTTGTAAAACATTTTGGACACCACCTATCATTTTCCTTCCACTTCACAATTATGTGCCACTTTGTGTTGGTCTATTACATAAAATCCCAATAAAATTACATTTTTGGTTTGTGTTTGTAATGTCAAAATCTGTAAAAGTTCAGCGGGTATGAATACTTTTGCAAGGCACTGTATATATACGATACTATATTATTAATATAATAAATTTACCTGAAAATATTGTTGACATGGTTACACATATGTAGTTGTGGATTTTAATTTTTCTCAGTCAGAATTGACTCTCTGTGACTCGTTTAGCCTTCAAAGGGAAAGCGTCCATATAATTCCTTATAGACAAATATTTTTTATTCAAATTTTCCTTAAAAGTCTTAATGAAATGTATATTTTAACAGAATTCTGCACTATGAAATATTATATCATCCTTTACATTATATTTATGAATTATTGCACTTGACTATTTATGTATAGCACTTAAACCATAATTTAGTGTGGGTTGCAGTTAAATGGAGGAAACTTGTCAGTGATAAGTGATAATAAATCACTTGTTCTTTTGAAATGATTTTAGAAAAAAAAATAATGTATTTTTTTTAAATCATTGAAATGATCACAGAAGATTACCTTTTTTAGTTTTGGGTGAATTATCTCTTTAAGCTTAAGTAAACATTAGTTAGCATGAATTTACAATGTTTTGCATTTTCTTTACTTGAAGAAACGTTTAAAATGTCAACTTAAAGTGTGAAGAAGCTTGTCTGGGTAGTTTAAGAATCTGTGGGGAGAGTTGAGGTCCAATTTCGGCAAGTCATTCTGTCATCTTAACAGTGAAGCAACAACAAGGCAGAAAGGTGAAATATTAAAATGATTATAACACCATGTCATCAAGCTTTAAAATAAACAATAAATAACATGATGATCATGACAAATATCGTTATAGGATGTTCCTCAATGTATCTTATCTTTTGTGCACAGGTTTTTCCTCACAATGAAGAGCCAGTTCCTGTAGGGAAAGATAGTATTGTTGTATGGTGATCTCCGGAAATATAACAGGTAAATATAAGTTCAATATATTACTGTTGTTATGGTGTCAAGCTGTTATTATGCCCGATTTATCTGGGAAAAAGTCTCGTCCAGGGCATCAGTCAGTTCCAATGTTTGGCCCAGATTATCTGGTAAAGTGAGGTGTTTACAAATCAAATCTTAAACCAATTCCAGACGTGGAAACAATGAGCTGAGCATCGTTACATGGCCTCGCAGCTGACAGTGAACGTGCATTTAAATAGGTAAAGTAATGCAGAATTTTTTTTCAATATTGAGTTTTGACATGCTTTAATGCCACCGCTGACCGACACCAGACCATATAAACAGGTAAAATATGAATGGTTACACTACAATGTCACTTTTATATCGTTAGCAACTATTAGTTGACCTTGTTTATTTCTTATGTTAAATGTAACGCTAACTGTGAAAATATTTTTACTCTGTATTTAAGTCTAAATTTTAAGTACATTACTTTAGGATTTATTCAACTCCACTCCATCTCAGAGACAAATATTGTATTTATGAAAAATGAATGTTTTGGACATCATGGATATTAAAGTTTAATTTAGATATTACATATTGGTGAAAAAAGTATGAACACTATACAATAGAAAGTGAAAATGCTTCTATTGTATGCTTCAAAATAAAAATTAACACTATGGCTGGGGATTGACTCATTTCACAATTGGATAAAATTTTGATTCAGAAGCTTGCAATTCAATATTGATTAGGTACAGTACATGTCAGTTTGTAGGTTATGTACTGATACAATCTTTAGAGTGGAAATATTTTATTGTTTTTTTTTTTTCCCAATGTATTTTTGTACATTAAAACTTAACAGTTACACCACATCATTCACATTGACGTTTATGTACTGTGGGTGGAATTTTTAGATGGCCCTTAAAGTGGGCGAGTATTAAAAGTGAAACTAACTTTACCACGCTTCGCTTCTCGCCTTCTTGCAGTGCATTTACCATTGGTACGTGGTGGAAAAGCTTGATAACAAAGAAACAGGAAGTATCAGTAAGAGAACTGAGAAACGGAAGGACATTTTTCGTGAGGAAGTATCTAATCTCTGAAAGATCTGAAAATTGTTTGGATCCACATCGTTCTATAACTCAAGTTAGCAGTACTTCAGTGGATTATGCCTCAGCCAGGTTTTGATTTAATTGTGTTTAATGTCAAAATTGTAACTCCATGCATATATTAAACTAGGCCTCAAACAGTCTAAATAGGAAGCAAGTAAGCATCGCTTGTATTATTACAATTTTGTACATGGTAGTAAAGGATATTTGAAATGTTTTAATTGTTTACATGATCAGGTTTATGATGTTTATGATGGCAATAATGGATAGATGTAGATTATGCAATATGCAGAATTATATTATGAAGTATACGTTTGTGCTAACAGATACTAGCTGTGTTTCCATTACAGATTTGCGGAAAATCTTTGCAATATTTTCTAAATATCGATTGAATGCTATTGCAAGATGACTGTGTTTCCATTAACCAACGTTATGCGACTGAAACGTCTTTTTTCCCCCCCCTCTCACGATAAGTCAAAAATAATGGCAACAGATGTTGGTAGATTTACGTATATTCCAGCCATTACACTAGCCATTATTTTTAATCATAAGAGATGTACTTGTGTTATCCAAGCATTTATTGCAAGTGTTTCTGAGTGTTTCTCCCTCCTATCTGGTTCAAGGTCTTGATTTTAAATTCAAATTGTGGCATTTCTTTGTTGTTTAGAATCCAGTGGTCCCGTATTGTCTTTTATGAGTTTAAGGAAGAACTATAGTCTTCTGTCCAAACATGCTTAAAGAATGATTGACATTGACATAGGTCAGCTGACCTGTAAATGTGAAAAAAATATTTCCATTGCAGTTCTGCTAAATACTCCTATTTTGAATTGCCTGAAAAACCACCTTATGTGAGCGTAAAACGTTTTTGTGATACATGGGAGTTTTTAACTAGACTACCTGGTTTGAGGTCAGTTTGAAGTTTTAGGGTGTCCTTAAAAAACATATTAATGAGAAATAAGAATTGATGAGCAGACATTTCTCTCGAAAAAGTGCTTTATAGCCCAATGTTATTTGAAAGTTATTTGAAGGCAACATTTAGATTATTAATAAAAAACAATGTAAACTAGACACCTGAAGCATGAAGTCATTAAATCTTAATATAACACTCATCAACAGTGAGGATGGAACGCACACTCCAAACACCTGCTTCTACCCGTTCTGCTATTGTGTGAAGAGAGCAAACCATGGACAAAGCAGGAGAGATACAAGATGGTGACTTGTCTCCGAGTGGCGGGTAAGCTAATGAAGTAAACCTAAAAGAAAATTGCTTCTCTGTTAAAGGACACAAATTAAGCAAATAACAACAACAACAACATAACACTGTAGATCAGTGTTTCTCAAACTTTTTCAGCCCAAGGACCACTTTATCTTCCAATTTTTTTCTGAGGACCACCTAACAGAATCCCACTCTAACACGCCCCCCAAAAACAACAAAATAGGAAGGATAAACTAAATTTAAGTTTACTATGCAACTGTTTCAAGTCAAAAACGAATTATTCAAAAACAAATGCAATGATATGATCAGAAATTATTATATGAATTTTATTTCATTTGAAAAAGTAAATGTGAAATGAGCTGCAGCTTAACATGAACAAACTGCACATGTGAAAAAAAAACAAAACTGCAATTAAACATACTGTAACAGCCTAGATTAATGTCATTCCCACTTAATGTCATTCCAAAGAGCCATTAGTTTAAAACTGAGGTGGTGGGTATAGGAAGTCTATGGTTGTAACTATGGTAACAATAAAATGCTGAAAAATGTTCTCTTTAATGTGCAATATCACTGAAATGACTGGGATTTTATACATACAACAAAAACTAGAACATTACAAAACTAATAGATCTGTGGATTTTATATTTTGAGATTTCCATCTCAAACTTAACGTGAATATTAATGATGAGTTTAGGTCATCTTTTCGCGGACCACCACACTTTATAGCACTTACTGCTATAGATGATAACATTAACATAAAGTTAATTTTTATTTGTTTAGTCTTCTGATCTTCCTTTGAGCCTCATTAGCACAATGCACACATAATACGTAAGAAATGTGTGCATTTGTGACTTCATTCATAGTAAAATATTTCATTGATTGCCTTTCTGTGCACTGCATGTAACCAGTTCCAGCTCGTGAAATGAAGAAACATGTAAATGTCTGTAAATAATGGTATCATTAATGTGTTTTTGTATATCAAGTAAACGACAAAGATCTTTATCACCAGCACCCAGCAGTGTGTCCATGAAGAGTAACTGGTCTATGGATCACCCTCTGAACTTCAAAGATGATGGAATTTCATCTGAACATGAGTAAGATTTTCTATCTCAAATAATTTTGTCCATGAAGAGATGTGTAGATGTGTGATTAGCTTACAGAAAACTGAAAGTGAAAGTTGTGACGTATTGTCAAGTATGGTGACCCATACTCGAAATTGGTGCTCTGCATTTAACCCATCCAAGTGCACACACACAGCAGTGGGCAGCTATTGCTCCAGCTGCCCGGAGAGCAATTAGGGGTTAGGTGTCTTGTTCAAGGGCACCTTAGTCATGGTATCGAAGGTGGAGAGAGTGCTGTTCATTCACAATCCCCACCTTCAATTCCTGCCGACATGGGAATCGAACCGGCAACCTTCAGGGCTGAATTTAGATTATCATCAAAAAGTTGATTTATTTCACTAATTCCATTCAAAAAGTGAAACTTGTATATTATATTCCTTCATTACACACAGACTGACATATTTCAAATGTTTATTTCTTTTAATTTTGATGAATATAACTGACAACTAAGAAAAATCCCAAATTCAGTATCTCAGAAAATTTGAATATTACTTAAGACAATACAAAGAAAGGATTTTTAGAAATCTTGGGCTACTGAAAAGTATGAACATGAAAAGTATGAACATGTCCAGCACTCAATACTTAGTTGGAGCTCCTTTTGCCTGAATTACTGCAGTGATGTGGCGTGGCATGGAGTCGATCAGTCTGTGGCACTGCTCAGGTGTTATGAGAGCCCAGGTTGCTCTGATAGTGGCCTTCAGCTCTTCTGCATTCTTGGGTCTGGCATATCACATCTTCCTCTTCACAATACACCATAGATTTTCTATGGAGTTAAGGTCAGGTGAGTTTGCTGGCCAATTAAGAACAGGGATACCATGGTCCTTAAACCAGGTACCGGTGGCTTTGGCACTGTGTGTAGGTGCAAGTCCTGTTGGAAAATGAAATCTGGATTTCCATAAAGTTGGTCAGCAGCAGGAAACATGAAGTGCTCTAAAACTTCCTGGTATACGGCTGCGTTGACCTTGGACCTCAGAAAACACAGTGGACCAACACCAGCAGATGACATGGCACCCCAAACCATCACTGACTGTGGAAACTTTACACTGGACCTCAAGCAACGTGGATTGTGTGCCTCTCCTCTCTTCCTCCAGACTCTGGGACCCTGATTTCCAAAGGAAAGGCAAAATTTACTTTCATCAGAGAACATAACTTCTGACCACTCAGCAGCAGTCCAGTCCTTTTTGTCTTTAGCCCAGGCGAGACGCTTCTGACGCTGTCTGTTGTTCAAGAGTGTCTTGACACAAGGAATGCGACAGCTGAAACCCATGTCTTGCATACGTCTGTGCGTAGTGGTTCTTGAAGCAATGACTCCAGCTGACTCCCCCAGTATCCCTATTGCTTGTACACTTTTTTTCTACCACATCTTTTCCTTCCCTTCGCCTCTCTATTAATGTGCTTGGACACAGAGCTCTGTGAACAGCCAGCCTCTTTTGCAATGAACTTTTGTGTCTTGCCCTCCTTGTGGAAGGTGTCAATGGTCATCTTTTGGACAACTGTCAGGTCAGCAGTCTTCCCCATGATTGTGTAGTCTACAGAACTAGACTGAGAGACCATTTAAAGGCCTTTGCAGGTGTTTTGAGTTAATTAGCTGATTAGAGTGTGGCACCAGGTGTCTTCAATATTGAACCTTTTCCCAATATTCTAATTTTCTGAGATACTGAATTTGGGATTTTCCTTAGTTTTCAGTTATAATCATCAAAATTAAAAGAAATAAACATGTGAAATATATTGGTCTGTGTGTAATGAATGAATATAATATAGAAGTTTCACTTTTTGATTGGAATTAGTGAAATAAATCAACTTTTTGATGATATTCTAATTATAAGACCAGCACCTGTTCACTGGGTTGTTACCACTTAATAGCACTCAATTTGTAATTTCTACTCTATGCAGTTCCAATTTCCAATTCCACCCTGGAGGCCATGTGCAGGAGCAGGCAGTTCAGGTGGCCTCTAGGGTGTCTCTAGGATTTCGGGACCCCCTGGTGGATCAGGGAGCTCTGGTGGCCATGGAGGAGTCCAGGGCAGAGTCACCGCTAGGGCTGTGAGGTCAAGCGGCCATGGAGGAGTCCAGGGCAGAGTCACAGCTAAGGCTGTGAGGTCAGGCGGCCATAGCGGAGCCCTAGGTGGAGTCCAGGTTGTGGCCTCCTTCCCTCTGGCCGCCGTGGACGGAGACACTGGGCGCCCCTCCAAAATTTTCAGGGGAGGAGTCCCCCATTTCTGCGAGCCGGGCTGCGGAAGGATAGCCCCTGGCTCAGGCGGCGGATGATCGGGCTGACGGTCTGGCGGCGGATGATCGGGCTGACGGTCTGGCGGCGGATGATCGGGCTGACGGTCTGGCGGCGGATGATCGGGCTGACGGTCGGTCAGTCGGCGGATGATCGGGCTGACGGTCGGTCAGGCGGAGGATGATCGGGCTGACGGTCAGACGGCGGACGATCTGGCAGATCGGGCGCTGGTTCTGGGAGGTCTGGCTGAGACGGCTCGTGGTGCGCTGGAGCGGGCTCGTGGTGCGCTGGAGCGGGCTCGTGGTGCGCTGGAGCGGGCTCGTGGTGCGCTGGAGCGGGCTCGTGGTGCGCTGGAGCGGGCTCAGGGCGCGCTGGAGGTTCAGGGCGCGCTGGTCAGGGCGCGCTGGAGGTTCAGGGAGGTCTGGGAGCTTTGGAGGCTCTGGCAGCAGTGGCACGAGTGCAGGGGACGGCTCAGGGCTGCAGAAGGATGGCTGTTGCGAAGTGGCGGTGGTGTTTCCCTCAACTTCACAGACGGTGAGGGAGGAGCCACTCAGCCACAGCACATATTGCAGGTATTCCACCAGGGAGCCCTTGGTCGCTGCCGCGGGTGCCTGCTGATGCAAAAGGTCGTCCAGGCCGTGCCAGAAGATGGTTTTCATAATCTCATCATTCCAGGTGACCAGATGAGAAAGTTGGAGAAACTCCTCGACATATTCCTCAGTCGACTGGCCGTCCTGGAAGAGAGTTAACAGATGATCCTCTGGCTTGGCGTGAACACTCCTCTTGTAAATAGTGGTTGGGTTCGTCATTCTGTAACGCCGTGGTTTAAGGAAGGAGCGCTCGAAGACAGAAGACGGATAAATCTTTAGTATTTTAATCAGTAATTCACAAGGTACAGGTAACCACTTAGTAACGTTAATGACGAACAAAGACTGGACTGACACAGAGGGAATAAATACATCAGAGAACAAGAGGGTAACGAGTAAAACACAGGTGGCAGACATGATACAAACAAGACACAGCTGACGACGATGGACTAATAACGAGACAAGCACATGGTAAAACAAAACAAAGATCACATGACTGAACCGAATGCAAAACAAAGAACATGTGACTAATGACAGGACAGGGGAACAGAATAAACAGACAAACATGGACACGATTATGACATAAATAAAGATGTATTTGTTGTATTTCAAGCTTAGTCCAGAACATTTTACAACTTTACAATTACATTAACATTTCCATAAGCTAAATGTACAGAATTTAATATCTGCATTATTACTCAAATAATTTTCTTATTTTGCTTTTCATTGGCATAAACATACATTCGGGTGTAAAAAGTTTGGAAATTTTTTTTGAAAAAGGTCTCTTATAGGGTTGGGTCCGAGTCCACCATTGTCAAGTCAGAGTTGAGACCAAGTCCTTAATCCATGAAGTCCGAGTCCAAAGGGGACTGAGTTGGACTAAAGTCAGAGTCCTTTACATCCAAATCCACATAGTCTGGCCAAGACTTGAAAGATTTAAATGACTTGAAATTGCAATTGTAAACTCAACACTTAGCCTTTCAATTAATATTTTAGCCTTCACAAAATGTGGCAATGTACAGTTGCAGTCATAACACCTTTACATACACCTTGCAAAATCTGCAAGGTGATGCGCTTCATGATGCTCAAGAAGGCAGCACAATATCTTAAAAGCCAGGGGTAAACTTTTGAACAAAATGGCGAAAATATTTTTCAGTCCAATGGTTTAGCGAGACGTCAGAGGCGGGTGACGTCACGACCAGGAAACCATAAAGGGGATACACACAGTTTATGTGTCGTTTGTTTGGGGGTGGGCCCAGCCTTATCTCTGCCCTCACCTGGCAGATTCAGCGCTGCGGTTTCTTCCACCCTGATTGAAGTGCCGATACTTCAGATGTCCAGTTCTGAGGAGCTGGATGTCGAGAGTGTCGACTATGAGGACTCACCAAATGTTGGCACAAGCACTGATGAGGAGTTGGTGGAGGTTTCGTCTCGTGCTGTGGACAGATTAAACCTAGATTGGCCCACAGTAAGGCAGGACGTTCGTCCTAAAAGCAAATTGGATGAACAATTTCTGCCCTTGCAAGCTCAACCTCCGCGTCGGGGCCTTCCGTTTTTTCCCAAACTCCACACTGAGGTGTTGAGATCTTGGAAGAAACCAACCTCATATCGAGTGCATAGTGCGCTGACTACGCACTATTCGTCGATATTGGGGCTGAATGAGCATGGTTATGGGTCGATGCCGAAAGTGGAAGAGACGCTTGCGAGTTATCTCTCTCCACAGCCGGTATCGGCCTTAAAGGCCCCGACGCTGCCCACCAAACCCACCCATGCCTCATCGAGTTTGTTGGACAGGGCTTATCAAGCCTCAGGTCAGGCTGCGGCATGCCTCCACACTATGGCGTGCTGCAGGCCTACCAGGCTGAGCTGTCAGGAGATCTGGAAGAGGGCGGGGGCCTTGGTCCTGACACAGTCGATGAGCTGCGTAGAGCCACAGATCTGTCTCTCCGGGCCACCAAAGAAACGACCAGATCAGTAGGCCGCACTATGGCAGCACTGGTGGCCACGGAGAGGCATCTGTGGTTAAATTTGAGTGCTATAAAACAGAAAGATAAAAGCTTTCTTCTGGGCTCGCCGCTGTCGCCCCCTGGCCTCTTCGGCAACGCAGTTAACACTGAGGGCAGTCCCCTCCGGAGAGAACTGGTCAACACCGCAGTATACGGTGCCCGGTTCTCTTCGGTGCCCTCAGGGGGCTGTTCTGCCAACCCTGCCACCTCGTGTGCTTCAGGGCGGAGCGGTCTCCAGCGAGCTTTTTTCTCAGTGTCCACCCGGCAACGTAGCGGCACTGAAAGGCTCTCTAGGTCCTGCAAATGTTGGTGGGGCCCCAGCAGGCTCTGGTGATGGAACAGGAGGTAAAAACTCTGTTGGGGAAGGAAGCCATAGAACATGTGCTTCCTCCCGACAGAGAGTCCGGGTTTTACAGACGATATTTTATCGTTCCGAAGAAGGTAGGAGGTTTGTGGGCAATTTTGGACCTGCGGCTTCTAAACCAGTCAGTGATGAAGCTCAGTTTCAAAATGTTAACCTTGAGGCAGATCGTGTCACAGATCAGGTCTGAGGACTGGTCTGTCACGATAGATCTCAAGGACGCATACTTCCATGTTTCCATCCTTCCACAACACAGGAAGTACCTGAGGTTCGCTTTCGGGGGCGAAGCTTACCTATATCGGCCTAGCGTTATCACCCCGTACTTTCATCAAATGTACTCACTGTGAAACAGTTACAGAGACTATTAGGTCTGATGGCAGCAGTGTCCAACGTGATACCGTTTGGCCAGTTGTACATGTTGACGAAGGATTGCTTCCCTCACAGGCTGAGGGGCGATCCTGGAGGGTCGTTCAACTCAAGGTCTGTGGAGGGGGCACCAGCTTGCCTGGCATATCAACTGCTGGAAATGCTGGCTGTCCTTCTTGCTCTCAAGAATTTCCTCAGTGGCCACCATGTGCTCGTCCAGTCAGACAACACATCGGTGGTCACCTATGTAAACCATCAGAGGGGTTTGCGGTCACGTCCACTCTGCAAACTGCCTCACAAAATCCTCCTGTCCTCTCGCTCAGGGCAGCTTACATCCCTGGGTCCCAGAATGTCGGAGCAGACATCCTGTCGAGGCAGGGGCTGAGGCCCGGGGAATGGAGGCTCCACCCCTAGGTGGTGGAGCAGATATGGAGTTTGTTTGGCCAGGCTCAAGTGGACTTGTTTGCGTCTCAAGAGACGTCTCACTGTCTACTCTGGTTCTCCCTCACGCATCCAGCTCCTCTGGGACTGGATGCTATGGTGCAGACGTGGCCGAGGCTGCATCTGTACGCCTTGAATACCCATTAAAAGGACTTTGTCCGCATTACTCCTTCGTCTTCATGCGTCCCTGGCAACACTACATTTACATTTAGTCATTTAGCAGACGCTTTTATCCAAAGCGACTTACAAGTGAGAAATACAAACAAGCGATTCTTCATGAATTGGCAAATAGACACAGGAAGTGCTCACAATACAAGTTTCATACATTGCTCAGTACCATAAGCTAGAGAAACGGGCCGACTTAGATGGGGTAATGGTGGTAGTACCAAGCTGTATGTTGATGTTGTGTTGTAGAGTAGGAGTGGCAGGGAAGACTAAAAGCTCAGTCTTTGCCAGGTTGAGCTGCAGGCGGTGTTCTTCCATCCACGTCGAGATGTCCGCCAGACAGCTTGAGATCCGTGCAGCTACTGTGGAATCATCTAGTTGGAAGGATAGGTAGAGTTGTGTGTCATCAGCATAGCAGTGGTAGGAGAAACCATGTCCCTGTATGATGGGACCCAGTGATGTAGTATAAATGGAGAATAGGAGGGGACCAAGAACTGAACCCTGAGGAACCCCAGTGATCAGTTGATGAGGTTTGGAGACCTCCCCTCCCCCGGTGACTCTGAAAGACCTACCTGTGAGATGCCAAGTGACTACACTTAACACTAGCCATAATCCCAGTCAATTTGAATCTGATGACTTGTGCGGCTCTTTTTTGCACCACTTTCAGATAAAATTGGATGCTCTATGTGGGTCTCTTGGCACTGAACAGACCAATTCTACTTGTGAGCAAGCTCAATCTATTCAACTGTTAAATAATTTTACTCTGACAAATCCTACCTTAATTACTTAAATAATACAGAACTCGAATTCTTCCTCATGGCAGTTAGATCCTGCACCCACATTCCTTCTGAAACACTGTACTTATGTCATTTCTGCTCCTATCTCACACTTAGTAAATATATCCTTTATCTCTGCTACTGTTACAATTTCACTGAAAACTGCTGCTGTTACTCCTCTTCTTAAAAAACAAAACTTGGACCCAGAAGATTTCACCAACTATCGTCCAATCTTCAATTTACCATTTATTTAAAAGATAATGGAAAAAGTTGTTGTCAGTCAGCTACAGTCTTTTCTAGCTCAATGTGATCAGTTTGGCTTTTGATCTGGTTTCCACTCACATCACAGCACTGAAACTGCTTTAGTTAAGGTTGTCAACAATTTGTTACTTTCTTACTTACTTGGGCCATTAGTATTTATTACATACATCATGCCTCTTGGACATATTATTTGCCATCTTGGCTTTCATTACCACTGTTAAGCTGACGATATTCAGATATACACTGTTTGCCGACCAGATTCTATTCACCAAACCACATCAATTTCTACCTGTGTTAATGATCTAAAGGCCTGGTTAAATTCCAATGTTCTCAGTTTGAATTTGAGTAAAACAGTGATGAATCCGGGCTATCATCACACGTGGACGCGTGTCTTCTCCAGAGGTTTGCCTCCCCAGACGATGTGCTCGATCCACTTCCAACAGCTTAGAGAAGTTGCTAGCGCCCAACAGGTCAGGTATAAACTTCGTCAGAAATTCCATGGGGCGCCCATTCTCTATCTTCTCAGGTAAGCCGACGATCTTAATGTTTTGCCGCCTGGAGCGAGCTTCCAAATCAATCATTTTCTCACGGAGAGCTTTATTCTCTGACTGTACTTTTACGCACTTCTGCTCGACGAGGGAAAGGCGGCGGTCATAGTCGGCGGTAGCATTTTCCACCTCCTCGATTCTATCCCCAAGGCACACTAAAGATGCTTGAGTGGACGCTAACGATGCTTCCAGAAGGTCAAATCGATCAGTCATCAGTCATTGGTAGAGTCCGCGTTAGTCTCGCCACTCGATCCCGAGGATGCCGCGGCCTGTTCTGCCATCTCCGACGGTGATAGAGCAGGAGATTCATTCAATGCTTTATCCAACTTCTTTCCCTTTTCAACTTTGGGTTTAGTCATTATACAACTCTTCAACAAGGGGAATTATGAAGTAAAAGTGACCAAAATTAAAAAAATGACAGATTAACTTAAAATATGGAGAGGAGCTCGACAGAACACGTCTACTCCATTCGGTACTCAATAGCGCCCCCCCCCTCCCCCTATATCTTATTTAACCTTCATTGGTTGCCAGTGTCATCTCGCATTACTTTCTTTTCCATTCTTCTGCTTACCTTTAAATCACTCAATGGTCTTGCTTCTCCTTATCTCTCTGATCTACTGTCTCCTTCTGTTCACTATCAAAAGCTACACTCGAGCTGCACTTTATTCAGCACTATGGGAACATCTTTAGTGACCAGCTGTGAATATGTGTATAAAACATCAATGAAATTGACCTATATTTATAGCCTCCATGACGTCATCGGAATGCACCGGAACGAGGCTATGACTAGATGAACCACAGGTGTATCTGCAGGTCTTTTGTCTTCAGAGGCCATTCTGTGAAGTGTGTCTGACAAGCGCTGCTTAAGCTCTTTCTTTCTCTCTCTTTCTCTCTCTTTGTTAGTTAGATTTTGCAGGCAGTGTGCAGATACTTTCTCTCAATCCTTTTCATCTCTGTCACACAAATGAAAAGCAATCGCATATATAATAAAAAGAGAAAGTATGAGTGATCAAAACAAATGCTGTGTGTCCCGTGTTCATGGCTCGTGCCTGTATGCCACACACACCAGTTTGCTTTGTGTGTTTGTGGGACGAGCATACTGCCCTTGAGTTTGAGCATAGGGATTGCGAGCATTGTGAATGTTCACAGTTAAAGTACTTTGTGTTCGCTTCGCTTATTTCAAAGGGGTAGCACCCACAATGTGATCATGGGGCTCGTCTGGCTGAAGAGCGAGAGAGACGGGTCAGTCCCTATCGCTCGCTCTTTCTACAGATCGTGATGTCCTTTTGCCTGGACTGAGGTGTGCCTCTCTTCTTTGGCTCAGGCGGAGGACACTGAAGTGTTTTCCATTGAGAATGGAATATGAGTTAGCCCGCCTCCGAGCGTTTCTCCCGTGATGATAAAGCGAAAGGGGAACTGCTCTGGGCGGTCACTCATGCAGTGGCCATATTACAATGGTCACAGTAAAGAACCCCCGAAGAGTTAACTCACTTATAAAATAAATGATGTGTCTGCGCCCATGACGTCGACCCATTCAAATATCGCGGGTGTGAAGGCACACGTTTGTATGATGCTGCCTTAGATCGTAGAGACGCTCACGTGCCATCTCTCCCCTGGGAGTGCATCAGAGGCGTTTCACAGCCTGACTCGCTGTGAAATGAGTTCCTGAGGTTCGCTTTCGGGGGCGAAACTTACCAATATCGGGTTCTTCCTTCAACCTAGCCTTGTCACCACGCACTGACTCAGTCTCAAGAGCTTGTGCTTCGAGATCAATCCTTGATCATTTTGCCTCTCTGGGGCTGAGAATCAAATGTTACTTTCTCGACCTTGCAACCAGTCACTCTCAAAGCCTTCTGCCCTCCGCTATTCACTACGCCAGATCAGAAGAGACTTCACAGACTGTGCGGGGGGTGCCCCCTTGCAAAATGTTTGTGATGCAGCAGGTTGGTCCTCTCTGCACACATTCATAAGGTTTTATAGTTTGGATGTTCATGTTACTCCGGGCTCTTACGTCCTTGAGTCAACATCACAAGCTAGAGACTCTCTGTGCTTTGTGACACTCTTCACAGCCTAGGGGTCCGGACACACAGTGCGGCAGCGTGGGTATTCTCGTTACAATAGCACTGAATAAAGTACAGCTTGTGTGCAGCTTTTGATAGGGAATGCCGGGTTACTTCACTGTACTTCAAAGTATTTCCACATGTCTTGACATTTCCACATGTCTTGTGTTCAGATTTTCCCTCCACTCCTTAGTTTCTAGGGTTACTGATTTGCTTTCATTATTGTTTCATTCATGTCAGGTGTGTGATATTAATTAGTCGTGTTTGATTCCCTGTGTCCCTGTTATTTAAGCCCTGTGTTTCCTTCTATCCGTTGTCGAGCAGTGTTAGTCTTTTGAGTGGTTGGTCTGGCTTTTTTCTCTTGTCTATTTCTCTTGTCTTTGAAGATATCACATTAAATGTTGTCTTAAGGAATTCCTTCATCGAGTGCGTCCTTGAATCCTACTAACTCGTAACACTTAGACAGCCAGCCATTGAGTGAGGACAGTCTGCTAAGTATCTCATCACTCCGGCAAACAGGGAGAGGCCAAGAGCAAATTACAGTGTCTGACATCGTACTTGCGATTTTAGACACCTCTGTTATGTTAATTTTAGTGATCTCCAACTGGCAAAGTCGGACATCATTACTGTCGACATGAATAATAATCTTAGATACAATTCTAATCCTATTTATGATTAGCATTAGCCAGCACTTTTAAATTTGCTTTGATGTCAGCTGCTCTGGCTCCCGGCAAACATGTGACTATGGTTGCTGGTGTCTCTATTTTCACATTCCAGGTAATAGAATCGCCAATAACTAAGGCACTTTCAACAGGATTCTCAGTGGGTGTGTCACTGAGTGGGGAGAACCTGCCTTACATTCATAGTATCCTCAATTAAAGTTTGGATATGTGTCTCTAATTTTGAAACCTTCTTTGTCAGCCTGACTATCTCTCTGCATTTATCACATGAGTAAATCTCACCGCAGACAGAGAAGTCTATACTATACATGTGGCAGGCAGTGCAAATGACAATAACGGGTGAAGGTGACATGACTTAATGTTTGTTGACTGATCCAACACACCACAGTCGTTTGATGGACTCGTAAAGCCGCTAGCGATAAAAAAAAAGAAAAAGAGAGCAAGCAAATGAAAGGTTAACAGGCCAGCGAAATGCTAGCCTGTTGTGCTACCTATAACAATTTAGATTAATGCTAGCGATTTCAGAATAATGTGATAGGTAATATTTGACAATATTTGACATACAGTGATGGGTAAGTTATGTTTAACAATATAAACAACAAGGAATGATTGTTAATAGAAATTCAAAACAAAAACCTAAATGGAGCCTACAGATGCAGACCAATCAGCAGTGAAGCAAAAATGTTGTAACTTTCAGTGGACTGAATGTTACTACATGTTGAAGGTGTCCACTGAAGGTGTTTTGAAGAACCCAAGTGCAGTTTATTAAAAGAAAGTAGCAAAACACAATCCTAAACAGGCATGGCATGACATCATGCCTGCTTTGCACACTCAAACATGAAACAAGAATCACATGTGTTAAGAGAAAGTAAAACTGAAATGTTGTTGAACTGTTGTGTGTTTGTGTCTCTGTGTTCATACAGAAAAATGACAGAAGCCAGAATTTCTCAGGATGAGTTCCTGTGTCAAGTGTGTCTGGATCTCCTGAAGGATCCAGTGACCATTCCCTGTGGACACAGTTACTGTAAGAGCTGTATTACAGGCTTCTGGGATCAGGAGGATCAGAAGAGAGTGTACAGCTGTCCTCAGTGCAGACAGACCTTCAGTCCAAGACCTGCTTTAGCTATAAACACCATGCTGACTGAAGTGGTGGAGAAACTGAAAAAGAGAAAACTTCCTGCTGACTGTTACGCTGGAGCTGGAGATGTGCAGTGTGACGTCTGTACTGGAAGAAAACACAAAGCCGTCAAGTCCTGTCTGGTGTGTCTGAACTCTTACTGTCACAATCACCTTGAACAACATGAAAGTTTGTTTAAAAGAAAGAGACACAATCTGACTGAAGCCACTGGACGACTGCAGGAGATGATCTGCCAGAAACACGACAAGATCCTTGAGGTTTTCTGCCGCACTGATCAGAAGTGTATATGTGTGCTGTGTGTGATGGATGAACATAAAAACCACGACACTGTATCAGCTGCAGCACAGAGGACAGAGAAACAGGTATGAACTTAAAGAGGTCTCATTATGCTTATGATTTTGTTTTGTGGGGTCATACTAGAATATATTTATATCATTTAATGAACAAAAAACTCATTGTTTTTCTTACAATTGTTCTTATAATTGCATTGTTGCAGTGTCTGTTTTTACCCTCTGTCTGAACACTGTTTTAGTTTCAGTTTCTTTAAAACCAAAAATCACAGTCTGCTCTGATTGGTCAGCTGTTCCCAGTCTGTTATCATTGGTCTATTACTTAGAGTGTGTCGGAAATGTAACATGCTTCATCTTAACCAGTGATGGGGAGGTGGAGGGATGCTGGAAGAATAGTCGTTGGGACGGTGCAATGACTGCTGCTTATATACACTCATAATGATGACTGAGAGGACTGAATGATTAGATTCCTCAGTAGTACCCCTTTAAACCAGTAGTCCACACAAAAAATTAACATTCATCATTTGCTCATGTTATTTTAAACTGGACTTTCTTTAAATAGTAAGAGAGTAAAACGCCTCAGGTTACACATGTAACCATGGTTCCCTGAGAACAGGGAGAGCATGTCAAAGAATGGCTGTGACAAATGTCTGAAAAAGCAACTGAAATGCCAAGAACCACTCCTCCTACAGGTCACAAATAGGCTGTCAGTGACAGCATTGCCTATGGCCACAACCCAAGCTATAAGCCTCAAAGAGGCCTACAAAATATATAGAAGCCTACCAAGGCCGCTCAAAGGCTTGGAACCAACAACTTCAAAAGGAAGGGGTCCCTTTAAGGGAATGTGGCCAGGGAGCTAAAGGAGCCCCGGCCAGTCACTTCTGAGGACAGCAGCATGCACAACCCACCATGAAAGGAGGGAGTACTCGATATGCTCGACCTGAGCGCCACTGGTGTTGGCCATATATGGGGCACAGAACTCTGGGAGCGAAGTGAACTAGACAGAGAAAGGGTGAAAGCCTCAGCAAAAACTCTTGTTCCAAGACGGGAAAAACTGTCTGAGCTCAGCTCTGGAGGAATGGAGGCCCCAACAGGAAGAAGTTCTACTGGAAGGGCCTGCAACTTTCCAACCCCATGACATCATTAAAATCAAGGAGCTTTGGTGGAGAGATTGTTCTAAGCTTGAACTACCACAGGGGAGACTTTCTATGAAAGCCCACAACACCTGGCTATTTGTCTGTGCCTAACACCACCAGGGAACTGTTGCAAGAGTATCAAGAGGAGTCTCAGCTCAACCTAGACAGATTGAGGAGGCCACAAGGCCTGCTTCTCATGTTATTAGCCTAATGCAGAAGATGGGCCCCGGCCGGGGACGACTCTCAAAGTTAGAGGCGGCGTACCAGGATCACTAGCTGCTGGAGAGGCTCTCCTAGGAGTAGCCTACTATGAGCTCACGCTAGGAGGCGGAAAGCTACAGCAGAACTGCCTCTGTCTAAACAGGCACATTCCAAAAGTACTAGCCTGGGCTGGATATTAGGGCGGCCCTAAAAGAAGGGCCGGCACACACGCACTCATGACCTTCCTGAAGCTCAATTGAGTGGAGATTTGAGCCTAATGACTCTAAAGAAAGGGGGCTGTCTCACGCAACACAGGTGAACTGACCATCTGGAGCTCAGTGGAGTGGTGGCTTCAGCAAAATGGCTCTCTAAATGAGATGAAACCAACACACTCACCACAGGAAATATCAAGGTGGCCTTAACAGGCTTGAGGACATCCGCTACCTGGAGCTCAGTAAAGCAGAGGCTTCAATAAAAACTCAAAACTAGAAGCTAAAGTTCGTAGAACAAACTTTGATGTTGGCTTGGGAAAGCCTTGAAGTGCAACCAGAGGGGAAAGTGCATACACACTCATTATGCATTCGGAAGATTAAAGCATCTGAGTTATTGTTATGTCTCCCATTTATTTTGGCATCTAGGGATTTTAGGAGGTAACACAAAAACCATTAATGAAAAAATATATTAAGCTAAACACTTTTCTCTGCTATGGAGGTGCGGTGTGTGTGATTAAGAAACAGGCAGAGGCAACACAGAGTTAGAATTCTACGTTTAGTAAAATAATCCATTCAACATTACAAAGCTCCCAATAATGATAATAATATAAACCAATAACCCAACATACCTTCAAAAAAGCCAACAAATATCTATTTACAAAATATGTACAAATAATGAATTAAAGACAACAAAAGTGAGGGACAAGGGCGCTGCAAAAGAAAAGAAAAAAATCAAACATAATCACTCTAACTAGCACAGATCAAAACTAAACTAAACCAAAGAAATTAAAGAAAGTAACATCTTCAGCATAGAACGCCACTAACTATGCTGGCTCACTAACATAAATACAATATTTGGCATCCACTCATAAACTAGTGTGTTTAGACAATTTTACCCTGCGTGTAGTAGAATGTAAGTCACGTGACATGCTGAGCTGGTCAGCTCTGAAAAATAAGGTTAAAACACTCTTTAATAAGGTTAAAAAACACATGGTGCGATTCAATGCATCAGAGAACAGAAGAGAAGCGAACAGTGATTAACTTACCCATAAATTGTGTAAGACCTGCATTCACACAATTAATGGTTCCAGTTGCAATAAACAAACTCTTCCCCAAAGACGGCCAACACCTGCGGTCATGATCTGGCTGGAGCTCGGGGGAGCAGAGGCTTCAGTATATCGCCCTTTATTCTCACAGCAAGAGGAAACCACCCAACCTAGGGAACTCCAGAGCCCCAGTTAAACATCCTAATACATAAAATATAGAAATGTAATAAACACGTTATGATTAAACACCCCCTTCATTCCTTTCTACAGGGCGCTGGGGTCACTGAATTTATAACAGCTTTCACAAAGGTAGAGGTGACCTAAAAGGCTCAACCTGAGACTTTAAAGAGCGGAGGCCTAAATGTAAAAGTGGCCTGCCATACTATCACAGCCTGAAAGAATGTGCTCACTATCAAGCTCTGTGCCTGACCCTAGAAGGGTTCCAATGATGGAACAAACACATCATTTGCCCAGCCTCAGGCCTGATTTAGAAGCATTTGTAATGAATAAACACCCCCTTTATTCTTTACTATAGGGAGTAGAGGTCACTGAATTTATAATGGTTCTCACCAATGGTGAAACTAACTCCAAGCCCAACCTGTGGCTAGAAAGAGTGGAGGCCGTAATTTTTGGCCTGCCATACTCTTGCAGCCTAAAAGGATGCACTCACTACCAAGCCCAACACTGGAACCCACAGAAGGGTTCCTAATGATGAAACAAATTCACCATCGACCCAGCCTCAGGCCTGTAAAGGGAGCGGGGGGAAGCACGGAACATAATCTGCTGCCGTGTATGCCCTGCCATATATGGGCAGGTCCAGACCTTTCAACACCAATGCCACTCCAGCCACGAGATAGCTTGCAAATATTTCATCTGACAGAGGCATCGACACGTATTCAAACTCACGCAACCCCTCAACATCCTCATAATTTACATGCTGATGATGACGGATGCGGGACGAATACAGATTCTTCCATAGCCTGTTGATCTTAGAGTAAAGACCAAAATGGAACGGAATGGTCAATATATGTGGGTGCAGATTGAAAAATGAGACTGGGTTTTCCTGTGGAAAACTCTCACAGTGCGAGCAAACAGCTCTCTCAAGAGCTGAACGTGCATGCTCCTTGCCCCGACAAACAACGTACAAGTTGTGCTTTATTAAATGACACAAGCCTTGTACACAAACCCACACATTACTCGAAATGTATATAGAGCACTATCTGCTGATCTTGAGGACGCAAAGACAAAAAGAGGAAGACTTGTTTTCTAGGTGCTCCTTATGTGCGTTAGAGTCGCAACTAGTAGTGACGTCATAGGCTGTCACCAGTCAATACTATTGTCGTGATTTGATAGAGTTTCAGACACCGGTTCACGTGGCGGTGTTCCCCATAGACACAGTGCAGGTTCCCTTTCGAAAGGGAACAAAAAGTATTTGAAAGAGATAATTGAAAGAATTTGCATTTCTGGATGAACTATTCATATAAGACTAGGCATTAATGAAATAATTTACGATTGAACCCCTCAATCTTACCGCTTCACTGATGCTGGATTCATATCTGTTTACTTGATGATTTATGTGATGTTTCTCCTGTCATTGGTTTGTCCTTTAGCACCAGCTGAAGGAGACGCAGAGGTCGTTCCAGCAGAGGATCCAGCAGAGAGAGAAAGATCTTCAGCAGTTGAGAGAGGCTGTGGAGTCTCATAAGGTGAGTCTGGAGAAGAAGAGAAGTTTGACAAGTCTCAGTCAGGACTCACTGAAGCCACTGTGTGATTGTGATGTGTGTCCTAACAGCGCTCTGCACAGACAGCAGTGGAGAACAGTGAGAAGATCTTCACTGAGCTCATCCGCTCCATCGAGAGAAGCCGCTCTGAGGCCACAAAGAAGATCAGAGATCAGGAAAAGACTGCAGTGAGTCGAGCTGAAGGACGACTGGAGCGACTGGAGCAGGAGATCAATGATCTGAGGAGGAGAGACGCTGAGCTGGAGCAGCTTTCACACTCACAGGACCACATCCATTTCCTGCAGGTAACAGAGATCTAGAAGAACAGGATCATAGTGGACTTGAGCAAGAGACTCACAGAGAAACATTTCATGAGAGCAGAATGAGGCGTTGACTGAAGTGTTGATCTGTGTGTTCGGTTATTATATAATCATCAGTCAGACTCTCATCTGATCTTCTGCTGTTGAGAGAGACGCACTTACAAATGCAGTTCAGCTCTGGAAATCTCTTAGGAAACATTTTACTGAAAGATATATTGAGCTTCCAGACAGCAACAGCCCAAAACTTCCCTAATATTTAAACTTTGTTTTACAACAATGTAAAAATGCATGAATTGATGGTACCAGTTTCACCCAGCTAGATTTCCCATCATCTCTTTTCCTATCATTTTACAATTCTTTACAAATTTTAAGTTATGTGTACCAAAATAAGAATCTTCAAACTGAAAAACTTTGAATGAATGTTCACATAGTGTGTGTCAAACACTAGAACTTATAGCACTGACATGATATAATGAACATGAGAAGAATGAAGCTGATGCTGTGAAAGTGCTGGATTGAGGAGAGTTACTAAAGATCAACTCAAATCTGACAGTAGAGCAGGTTCTTGGCTGAAGTGTGGAGGTGATGAGCTTTGATTTCTGTTTTCTGTAGAGTTTCCAGTCTCTCTCAGCTCCTCCTGAATCTACAGACGTAAATGATCCCTTCAGTTCTCTCTCCTCTTTTGATGTTGTGAGAGAATCTGTCCTTCAGCTGAGAGACAAACTGGAGAATTTCTGCAAAGAGGAGCTGAAGAAGATCTCTGACAGAGGTAAAGTCCTGGAGATTCATCTGCTCTCAGAAATGATCCTCCATCATCTCATATCATGTAGAAGATCATGTTAGAAATGTCTGAGGAACGGATGCGGGGATCATTTTCTCTTGACATGATAATCACACTCTTCATGTATTACAGGCTGGTGCGATCAGGAGGATCAGATGAGAGTCTACAGCTGTCCTCAGTCCAGACAGACCTTCAGTCCAAGACCTGCTTTAGCTAAAAACACCATGCTGACTGAAGTGGTGGAGAAACTGAAAAAGAGAAAACTTCCTGCCGACTGTTACGCTGGAGCTGGAGATGTGCAGTGTGACGTCTGTACTGGAGAAAAACACAAAGCCGTCAAGTCCTGTCTGGTGTGTCTGAACTCTTACTGTCACAATCACCTTGAACAACATGAGAGTTTCTTTAAAAGAAAGAGACACAATCTGACTGAAGCCACTGGACGACTGCAGGAGATGATCTGCCAGAAACACGATAAACTCCTTGAGGTTTTCTGCCGCACTGATCAGAAGTGTATATGTGTGCTGTGTGTGATGGATGAACATAAAAACCACGACACTGTATCAACTGCAGCACAGAGGACAGAGAAACAGGTATGAACTTAAAGAGGTCTCATTATGCTTATGATTTTGTTTTGTGGGGTCATACTAGAATATATTTATATCATTTAATGAACAAAAAACTCATTGTTTTTCTTACAATTGTTCTTATAATTGCATTGTTGCAGAGTCTGTTTTTACCCTCTGTCTGAACACTGTTTTAGTTTCAGTTTCTTTAAAACCAAAAATCACAGTCTGCTCTGATTGGTCAGCTGTTCCCAGTCTGTTATCATTGGTCTATTACTTAGAGTGTGTCGGAAATGTAACATGCTTCATCTTAACCAGTGATGGGGAGGTGGAGGGATGCTGGAAGAATAGTTGTTGGGACGGTGCAATGACTGCTGCTTATATACACTATAAGCACTTATATACACCAGCACATGATTTCGTTTTTTTTTTTTTTTTTTTGATACAACATTGAATTAATCAATGCACGCTTGATGAATAGTCATCTTAATCTTACATACATTAATTCACAGTGGCTAATGGCAGATATAACCCTGATATATATATGTATAATTTATATTTATTTTAAATCATATTCAATAAATTAGAAATATGAAAAGTATGAAAATTAAATGAATTAATATATATGAAGCCTTAATAATTATATATAAAACCTTTTTATATATATATATATATATATATATATATATATATATATATATACATATATATAAAATACTTTGATCGTGTTTCCAGTGAAGCTGAACTATCGAATTCATTTCACACGGATCGACTCTCAAGCATAGAATACATGCGTTCATGCGGGTTACAAACATTTTAGAAAATCTCACTTTTGTATTCGAATAAATCTGCAAGGTCTGTGAAATATACTATACTTTCTCACATACAGTTTACTTTCTTTCTTTGTTGTGGTTGGTCAGACAAAATAAACCCAAAATTTTCAGTCCATTCACATTTGAGTTGTCTATTTTGCCTAGTCAGTTTTTGAGTCGCTGACAGACTAACTGCGAGTGACCACTGGTGAAGAGTGCGAGCATTTTCAATGCACCAGTGGTTACGTAACGTCAGCAATGATGCTGCGTTTGAATTTTCACGACAGAGAAAGGTAATACATTACCTTGACAACACTATTTGACATTAGCGTAAACATTTGTCTCGGGCGGCCCGTTGGCCGCCTATTGAGTTACCCTGGTCTCAGCCATTGCTGTTGAAATAACTTAGTGCCTTTCTACCTGTGCTCTCATCATTAGTTGTGTCTGTATGCTGGCTCTTCCTTTCCACTAGCATCCTTGACCTCCAAACCTTTTTTTTTTTTAAGTATTCACCTTTTTATTTTTATATAACTTAATTCCTAAACTTCATGAATTCCTAATTGGCGCGATTCATCATCATTGTGCAATACGCGTGTACGTTTGCTCTTTAGCATATAGAGCTCCATGTGTCTTGTGGAAGAACATTATAGCCGGAACTACTTCTCTCTGTTTATGTCTGTGATGAGTCACGCAGGTACTGGGATAGTTCGTAGCCGAGCTGAGCCAAGTCTAAAATAGTTATGAATTTAAACACTTATTATAGGCGTACCATAGTGATTCAAGATAAAACACAAACACGGTTTGAAAAATGGATTCATGATGTACTCGTTCATTATATAAATTTTGTTCATTTTGTAAACAAAAAAGTTACGGAAGGCAGCAGCTGCTGATACCTGTTACACCCGGACAAATAACATGGTCATGCACTCTCACAAATGCCACCACAAAAAATTTTCACTTGCACATTCTCAAAAAATGGTCGCAGTCTGGGACCCTGCTTCTTTTTTTGAAAGGTATGGAAGCCCGTTCCCGCCACTGTTGAGGAAAAAAAAATTATATTGAGAAACTTTCCCATAATAATGAGTTACAAAGTATTACTCTTCTGAAATAATAAATCTCGTAATAACGAGAAACTTTCTCATAATAATGCCTTAGTATCTCATAATAATGAGAAGCTTTCTCATAATAATGACTTAGTATCTCAAAATAATGAGAAACTTTCTCATAATTATGACTTATTATCTTATTATATTGAGAAACTTTCTCATAATAATGAGTTACAAAGTAATTGTTACAGAATACAGACTCACAGAGGATCAGGTTAGTATATTTTCTTTTATTGGAACACAACAGATATGGAGAACAATGGTAAGCAATGATGAGAGAGTATTTAAGCAGGTTATGTTTAGCAGAGATAATGACAGTCTGTTTGTTACTTGTAGATGGAGATTGGGGACGACGATCACACTGGTGAGTCCGTAATTCAATGTTGAGACCGGACGAAGTGCTGATGTGAAGTGTGTGCTTATGAAGGGGAGCAGGTGATGAGGTGATTGTGAACAGGTGATAGTGATCAGTACTCTGGTGAAGGGGTGCGTCGTGATTTGTTGGTGAGTGAGCCTGACCGATCTCTAACAGTACCCCCCACCCACGGCCCGCTCTAGAGGGCCGAGGACCCTGGCGTCACAGCGGTCTGCCTCTTCCTGGAGGTGCAGGATGATCTGGATGGTCTTGGTGGAATGTGGTAAGTAATTCAGGATCTAGGATATCTTTTCTGGCTACCCAGGACTGCTCTTCAGGACCGTATCCTTCCCAGTCCACCAAGTACTCTAGCAGACCATTGCGACGCCGGGAGTACAGAATTTCTTCCGAGATGAGTGGGAGGGGAGGTTCCTCTTCTGGGTCAGGCTCTGTGGAGGGAACAGAAATGGGTAAGTGATGTGGTTTGAGTAAAGAGACATGAAAAGTTGGGTGAATCCGATATTGTGGAGGTAGTTGTAACTTGTAGGTGACCGGGTTAATCTGTTCCAGGATGGGAAAGGGACCAACGTATTTGGGACTCAAGTTTTTACAGGGCAGGCGCAGTTTGATGTCCCTTGTAGATAACCATACAAGCTGACCTGGTTGATATGGTAGTGAGTCCAAACGACGAGCATTGGCGTAATCTTGTTGCCTGCGCACTGCCCTTTGGAGATGGTGGTAAGCTGAGTCCCAAACCCTCTCACTCTCTCGGAAAACAATTATCTACTGCAGGAACGTTAGAAGACTCTCCCGACCATGGAAAGAGAGGGGGCTGGTAACCGAGCATGCACTGGAAGGGAGTCAATCCAGTAGCTGCTTGGCGTAACGAGTTCTGTGCGTACTCGGCCCAGACCAGGAATTGGCTCCAAGAGTCCTGGTGACCGTGGCAGAAGGTTCTGAGGAAAAGTGCTACCTCCTGGTTCTTCCTTCTGTTTGACCATTTGTTTGAGGATGATATCCTGAGGACAAACTGACGGCCACACCTAGGAGTTTGAAGAACCCTTGCCAAACCTGTGAGATGAACTGTGGTCCTTGATCAGATACAATATCCTCTGGAATGCCAAAGTAACGGAACACATGGTTAAAGAATAGTTCAGCGGTGGTCATGGCTGTAGGTAGACCTTGAAGTAGTATGAGACGGCAGGATTTGGAAAAACGGTCAATAATGACAAGGATGCATGTATACCCATTAGAAGAAGGTAGGTCAGTAGCAAAATCCACTCCTAGGTGTGACCACGGGCGTTGGGGAATTGGTAATGGAAGGAGCTTTCCGGTGGGAAGATTCCTTGGTGTTCTGGAGATAGCACATTCCCCACATCCTTGGACGAACCTTTTAACCTCCCGGGCCATGTTCAGCCACCAGAAGCGTTCTTGTAGCAATGAGAGGGTACGATTGGTCCCTGGATGGCCAGTGCCCACTGAAGAGTGTACGGAGTGGATGATTTGAGTGCGTTGTGGTTCGGGAACGTAGGTAAGACCTACCGGGCACCCCAGCGGAGGTGGTTCATTCGCATCGGAGGTAGCGAGTTCTTGATCCCAATCCCACTGAATGGGACATAAGGAGATCTGAGTGGGAAGTACAGGTTCTGGTGATTCAGGGTTTTCTGCTGGAGCTTGAATGCGCGAGAGAGCGTCAACCTTGATGTTCTTACTGCCTGGAATGTAGGAGATTTTGAAATGGAATCTGGTAAAGAACAGGGCCCAACGAGCTTGTCTTGGATTGAGTCTTTTGGCATCACGGAGATATTGAAGGTTTTTGTGGTCAGTAAGTACAATGAACTCTTCTTGGGCTCCTTCAAGCCAGTGACGCCATTCCTCCAATGCGAGTTTGATAGCCAGGAGTTCCCTATTGCCAATGTCATAGTTTACCTCCGCCGGAGCAAACATCCTGGAGAAGAAGGCACATGGGTGAAGACGAGATGGTGTCCCCTGCTGCTGTGACAGTACGGCTCCTACTCCGGTGGTTGAGGAGTCAACTTTTACAATAAATTGAAAATTGCAATCATACGTTTTCCGTTTTCTGTAGTTCTTGACCAGGTTTGCACACACTGCAGCAGGGATTTTGGGATGGTGTTCTTGGGATTGTACTCATTCTTCTTCCTTCAAACACAGAGAGTGGAGTCCAAAAAGCTCTATTTTTGTCTCATCAGACCACATGACCTTCTCCCATTCCTCCCCTGGTTCATCCAGATGGTCATTGGCAAACTTCAGACGGGGCTGGACATGCGCTGACTTGAGCAGGGGGACCTTGCATGTGCTGCAGGATTTTAATCCATGATGGCATAGTATGTTACTAATGGTTTTCTTTGAGACTGTGGTCCCAGCTCTCTTCGAGTAATTGACCAGGTCCTGCCATGTAGTTCTGGGCTGATCCCTCACCTTCCTCATGATCACTGATGCCCCACGAGGTGAGATCTTGCATGGTGCCCCAGACCGAGAGAGATTGCCTGTCATCTTGAACTTCTTCCATTTTCTAATAATTGCGCCAACAGTTGTTGCCTTCTCACCAAGCTGCTTGCCTATTGTCCTGCAGCCCATCCCAGCCTTGTGCAGGTCTACAATTTTATCCCTGATGTCCTTACACAGCTCTCTGGTCTTGGCCATTGTGGAGAGGTTGTAGTCTGTTTGATTGAGTGTGTGGACAGGTCCAGTTAATACAGGTAACGAGTTCAAACAGGTGCAGTTAATACAGGAGAACAGGAGGGCTTCTTAAAGAAAAACTAACAGGTCTGTGAGAGCCGGAATTCTTACTGGTTGGTAGGTGGTCAAATATGTCATGCAAGAATTATGTCATGCAATAAAATACAAATTAATTATTTATAAATCATACAATGTGATTTTCTGGATTTTTGTTTTAGATTCCATAACTCACAGTTGAAGAATACCTATGATAAAAATTACAGACTTCTACATGCTTTGTAAATGGGCAAATACTTGTTCTCCCCACTGTACTTAGTACGATTACATGCGTGTATTCAGAGTGTGGCATTTGACAGAAGTTAAAATGAGTGAAGAAACTGCGAGAGAACATATCCAAACACCAACCTCACAATCCACGCTAGAGATTTAATTCCAAAATGTGGGTCGTCATCACTAGCATGGTGGTGGTTTGGTTTTGAAAGGTCAGATGTTAGACAAAAGACACCGATCTGCAAACTGCCGAAAATCAGTTGCAGTCAAAAGCAACTTGACTACCGCACTGAATATGATTGTGAGGATTATGAAAAGCTTCGGGAGTCAGCTGAACACGGCACGTCTGTAGCAGACAGAGCAAAATCAAAAACACATGCAACAAACGTTGGCTGAATCATTTAGCAAGAAAGTTCCTTAAACAGAAAATCACTCTCTCAGTGATTTTACTTCTTATATCTGCGGCCTCTTGACCAGACAGATACAGCAGGAGCTGAAACAAACCTCCTTCTGAGAAAACAGAGGAAGATCTGATTGGAGGGACTTTTTGGGATTAGTTCTAAAATTCCAATTTAATTTTGTTATTTGACCCATTTATTTGATTTCAGTTTCACCAAAGAAATATACATAATTTTGTCTTAAAAATAAAAGAACACTTCATTTATAATTTTGTCTTAGAAATAATAAAAGAACACATCATTTATAATTAGGGCCCGAGCACAGATGGTGAGGACCCTATTGTAATTGCTGGGGCAATTATTCATCTTCTCCGAAATTAATTTCTCATAATGATCATTTCTGATTTATGAGGGCCTAAACATGCTCAAAAACTTCGCACACGTATCAGAAGTGGTGAAAACGTACGTCTGATATGGGTTTCAAAATTAGGTGTGGCAAAATGGCTTGATTGCGCTACCAAAAGATTTCAATTAAGTGCCCTTCGCACTATGTTTCACGTATGAAAAGTATGTTTCAAGTATGAAATTCAGTAGGCACATGTAACAGCACAATACGTACAAAAAAGTCCTTTGGGGCAAAATCTGAAAACCCAACAGATATTTTGAATTGTCTCTGCAAACTTTTTATAGTTTTTGCCATTTCCACACGTATTTTAACGAACTCCTCATACGGCTGTAATTGGATCTACATCATATTTGGTCAGTTGAAATTTTCTTTATATTTCTCCTTTTTTCTCCTCCATATTTCTCCTGTATCACTCTACACTGTTTCCCTAAGGCCGGAGAAAGGCACAATTGTGGTCGTTAAGCAGGCAGTACGTCGAGACAAGCAGCATATAATCACAGTCCAGTAAAACAGGCAAGGGTCAGGACAGGTAGCGAGGAATCAAACTATAGGAAACTGACAGGGTCATGACAGGAAGACAAGACAAGGATTAACGCTCAGAAATGCACACTGTGGTAATACAAGACCTCGCCCCGAATGCAAGACTGAATGTAGCTTAAATAGTCCCATGAATAAGCTACAGCTGGGGAGTGTAATCAGTGCTAGGTCCAGGGCTGATGGGAAATGTAGTGTCTATGAGTGATGTCTGAGGTTGAGTGCCTTCTAGTGGCTGTTTAAGGGCACTCCAGGGGATAATCCTGAGAGTAAGTGACTTATGCCATAAATTGTTGCTCTAATGTGATAATGAATATGAGAAGAATGAAGCTGATGCTGTGAAAGTGCTGGATTGAGGAGAGTTACTAAAGATCAACTCAAATCTGACAGTAGAGCAGGTTCTTGGCTGAAGTGTGGAGGTGATGAGCTTTGATTTCTGTTTTCTGTAGAGTTTCCAGTCTCTCTCAGCTCCTCCTGAATCTACAGACGTAAATGACGATCCCTTCAGTTCTCTCTCCTCTTTTGATGTTGTAAGAGAATCTGTCCTTCAGCTGAGAGACAAACTGGAGGATTTCAGCAAAGAGGAGCTGAAGAAGATCTCTGACAGAGGTAAAGTCCTGGAGATTCATCTGCTCTCAGAAATGATCCTCCATCATCTCATATCATGTAGAAGATCATGTTAGAAATGTCTGAGGTACGGATACGGGGATCATTTTCTTTTGTCATTATAATCACACTCTTCATGTATTACAGGCTGGTGCGATCAGGAGGATCAGAAGAGAGTCTACAGCTGCCCTCAGTCCAGACAGACCTTCAGTCCAAGACCTGCTTTAGCTAAAAACACCATTCTGGCTGAAGTGGTGGAGAAACTGAAGAAGACTGAACTTCCTGCTGACTGTTACGCTGGAGCTGGAGATGTGCAGTGTGACGTCTGTACTGGAAGAAAACACAAAGCCGTCAAGTCCTGTCTGGTGTGTCCGAACTCTTACTGTCAGAATCACCTTGAACAACATGAGAGTTTCTTTAAAAGAAAGAGACACAATCTGACTGAAGCCACTGGACGACTGCAGGAGATGATCTGCCAGAAACACGACAAGATCCTTGAGGTTTTCTGCCGCACTGATCAGAAGTGTATATGTGTGCTGTGTGTGATGGATGAACATAAAAACCACGACACTGTATCAACTGCAGCACAGAGGACAGAGAAACAGGTATGAACTTAAAGAGGTCTCATTATGCTTATGATTTTGTTTTGTGGGGTCATACTAGAATATATTTATATCATTTAATGAACAAAAAACTCATTGTTTTTCTTACAATTGTTCTTATAATTGCATTGTTGCAGAGTCTGTTTTTACCCTCTGTCTGAACACTGTTTTAGTTTCAGTTTCTTTAAAACCAAAAATCACAGTCTGCTCTGATTGGTCAGCTGTTCCCAGTCTGTTATCATTGGTCTATTACTTAGAGTGTGTCGGAAATGTAACATGCTTCATCTTAACCAGTGATGGGGAGGTGGAGGGATGCTGGAAGAATAGTCGTTGGGACGGTGCAATGACTGCTGCTTATATACACTCATAATGATGACTGAGAGGACTGAATGATTAGATTCCTCAGTAGTACCCCTTTAAACCAGTAGTCCACACAAAAAATTAACATTCATCATTTGCTCATGTTATTTTAAACTGGACTTTCTTTTTTCTTAGGAAAACAAAAGATATTTTAAGGAATGTGTCATCTGTCTGTATATTTAAGTCAATACGGTCAAAAAGTTCAAGCAAGAAAGATCAAGAAATCCATACAACTCCAAGGGTGTAATCTAATTTTTCTGAATCGATATGAAAAATCACGTTTAACCATGTGAGATGCATGAGCCAGTGAGGTTTGATGTTGTTGATGCGTCACCATATGACAGCTGTAAACTCATCTCTTTCGTGCACACCTAACCTCATCTTAAAAAAAAGATCCTTTCATTACCTCTAATCCATCCCTATTCTAGCTTATGCTGCTTATGCTACTCTGAGTAATGTCTGAAAATTTTATTGCTCACTTCCTGTGTGTTTGCCTCTTCTGTGTGCCACACACGACTTGCTTGTTGTGTTCCTCACTTGTAAGCTGCTTTGGATAAAAGCATCTGCCAACTGAATAAATGTAAATGTAAATGTATATGAGAGCAGAATGAGCCGTTGACTGAAGTGTTGATCTGTGTGTTCGGTTATTATATAATCATCAGTCAGACTCTCATCTGATCTTCTGCTTTTGAGAGAGACGCACTTACAAATGCAGTTCAGCTCTGGAAATCTCTTAGGTACCATCCAACAAACACAAAATATTTTTTACAACCTTTCACAATGTTTTATTTTGGTTGCAATTAGGTAATGTTGACAACATTTAAAAAAAATATTTTAAATACACACTTAAAAAAATAAATAAAATAAAATATTTTAGAAACTTGAAATATCAAACTCAAACTCACATTGCTCTAATGTGATAATGAATATGAGAAGAATGAATCTGATGCTGTGAAAGTGCTGGATTGAGGAGAGTTACTAAGGATCAACTCAAATCTGACAGTAGAGCAGGTTCTTGGCTGAAGTGTGGAGGTGATGAGCTTTGATTTCTGTTTTCTGTAGAGTTTCCAGTCTCTCTCAGCTCCTCCTGAATCTACAGACGTAAATGACGATCTCTTCAGTTCTCTCTCCTCTTTTGATGGCGTGAGAGAATCTGTCCATCAGCAGAGAAACAAACTGGAGGATTTCTGCAAAGAGGAGCTGAAGAAGATCTCTGACAGAGGTAAAGTCCTGGAGATTCATCTGCTCTCAGAAATGATCCTCCATCATCTCATATCATCTAGAAATCATATTAGAAATGTCTGAGGAACGGATGCAGGGATCATTTTCTCTTGACATGATAATCACACTCTTCATGTCTGTTGATTTCCACAGGCACTTTCACCAACATTGTTCCCAGAACCAGGAACGACTTCCTACAATGTAAGTCACTGAGAAAACAAGCAGAGAAACTCACTGAGTGTGTTCATGTTCTTCCTGTAGAAGGAGAAAGAAAACATGACAAGAGTTTTATAGTTGATCATGTAGATGATGATTTGCACAGGATATCTGGTAAACTGTACTGAGACACTGATGATATATTGAACATGAAGAGTTCAGAGACATCAGGGGCCAGTTGTTCAAAAGTAATCTGATCAGATTTTGGCAATCGAATTGGATCAAATCTTAAAAAGAGTTTTTCAAAAGGAAAAACAGATTCTGAAATCAGATTAGATCACAAAATCTAATCTCGGTTTTGATCTGGATAAATTCATCAGTTTGTGTTGTTCAAAATTTTTGTTAAAAAAAAGAGATTTTGGAATCAAAAAATAGTCCCCAAACAGCTGTAAATATCAAGCAAAAATATTATATTTGATTGAAAGTGTTTTTTTTTTTATCACTGTGTGTAAACTACATTGGCACAACCATAAGAGAGATGAACAAGTAAAAAATGTTTTTCCGAGCAAACGTTTGTTTTTCAGGTGAACGCTGCACGTTAATCTGATCATGATTAAACTTTTTGAACAACTGGCCCTAAAAGATCAGGCAGATTCATAATTCCTGATTCTGATGTGTTTTTTCTCCATCAGATTCCCATCAGTTCACTCTGGATCTGAACACAGTGAATAAATACCTCCATCTGTCTGAGAGGAACAGAGTGATTACATTCACTAACACAGAACAGTCGTATCCTGATGATCCAAACAGATTTGAAGTTTTTCAGGTGTTGTGTAGAGAGAGTGTGAGTGATCGACGCTGTTACTGGGAGATTGAGTGGAGTGGTGTTATGTTTGGTGTGTTTATATCAGTGTCATATAAGAGCATCAGCAGGAAAGGACGGGGTAATGAGTGTTGGTTTGGGTATAATGATCAATCCTGGAGTTTGAGGTGCTCTTCCTCCAGTTACTCATTCTTACACAATAAGATAGTGACTAAACTCTCTGTAAAGTCCATCATCAGCAGGAGAATAGGAGTGTATGTGGATCACAGTGCAGGAACTCTGTCCTTCTACAGCGTCTCTGACACAATGAGCCTCATCCACACAGTCCAGACCACATTCACTGAACCGCTCTATCCTGGGTTTTATGTTTATAATGGATCAGTGAAACTGTGTTGATGAATCAGAATAGACTGTAGAGAGATTCTACCCATAATGCTTTGAGCTCATGATAAATCAGTAACAGTGAGATGTTATAGAGTCTCTTATTTTCTCTTCATTACATTAATACTACAGCTGAACTTCTGTCAGTGAAATAACGTCAGAATAAATGTAACGTTTTAGGTTACAGCTTGCAAAGTACTGCATAAGTAAAATGAATTTACAGCGTAATTTTGGTAATTGTAGTGTACCTATAGAGTATGTATGTGTAGGTATAGGTGTAGGTACTGAAGGCAAGTTGGAGAAGTGCAGTTTTATTTTCTTATATCCAAAACATGAACAAAAAGAACAAAGAGTGCGTCTCAATCAGCTCCCGAGCTCATGAATCAGTACATTGTGTACACGAAGTTGAGCACTGGCAAGGACCCTGGCTCTCTACACAAGGGACACTGGCTACAGACACGCTTGTAAGATGTCACCAATGGTATTATTATTATTTTTTTAATGTTAAAATATAATATAAAAACTATATGATAGTTTATTTTTGCAACATTTCAGCTGATTATTAATTATAAATGTTGACAAGATTGTTATGCTTATGTTTAAATATTATAAAGTTGTTCTGTTTAGCAACATCAGCTAAATATTAATTGTAATGGTTAACAACTTTATGTTATGTTAAATATAATAAAGTGTTCTCTTTTAAACTTTAAAACATGTCTGGCTGATAATTAAGGTGGCTCTTGCAATTTATCTATTTTGCGCCAGCATCACCGCGAGCACTTTTACGTTTGTTAAGAAAACTCTGGTTGGCTTTGGTTCTTCCAGAAAATGTTTCCCTTTATAATATTTTATATAACTGTTAGTTCTTACTGTAACGGAAGACAGACTCACAAGATATCAGGTTGATAGGTGGTGTTTTATTGAACACAAACGGATCGACAAACAAAGGTGAGCAGCAATGAAGTTGATAATAAGAGGAAGTAATAATGATAGATACTGACATACAGATCCTGCTGGAGTGAGACAATGGTGACACAGTACAGAGCACACTTCAGATCCAGGATATCCAGGCAGGTCAGTATCCACAGGTAATGGCAGACAAGGAAGATCAGGAAGAGGGAACATCCGAGGTGAGCAATGCTGGGAGAATGAGTCCGTAGCCGAAGTTGAGACCAGACGAAGTGCTGAGGTGAAGTATGTGCTTATATGAGGTGAAAGTTAATGAGGTGATTGATGACAGGTGGCGATGATCAGTATTCGGGTGATGGAGTGCGTCGTGATTGGATGGGTACAGAGCCTGACTGATCTCTAACACGTACCTTATGTAAACACTTTGTAAGGAGAACAGCAGAGATACCAGTGTCAAGTTTTGCTGTCTATTAAAAAATGAGCGGTATGATGAAAATGTTTAAGAAGTAAGCACCATTATGTTGATGTTCACTGACACCTAGTGGGTCCAAGATAGTACTGAAGATAATGAACAACCAAATTTTTCTTAACCATTTCCATTTTGAACAGTTTCAGTACACATAAAACCAGTGCAGACCTTCCAACCTGTACGCATTTTGACCTCAAAGTACGCTGATACGATTTGCCACTCATATCTACGCAAAAACCTGGTGAGTCCTCTGTGCACATGCAGTACTCAAATCAAGCAACAGCAAAAGTAGAAGAGTTCAACCAATCATAGCGCTGGGTTCGTTTCCCAAATAGCAAGTGGGAATGATTGACAAATGCATTAGGCCTTTCATTAAAAAGAGACTGAAAATCGACAGAAACACAAAATGCTGCTTGATCTCCTGCCACTGATTGATTTCTAAAGCGAGGACAGGACAGTCACAGTACTTCTAACTTCAAACGGGAATAAAATACTTTAGTAATGCTGAACAATAAATCTAAATAAAATTGAAATCGCTATATGGCTGGTGATTGAATATGTTGTGATTTTGACTGACAAGCGTGAGTCTGGAGGAACAGGTGTCCATTTATTCATTCTCAGTGTTGAGAAACATTGCCTACATGTGTTACGTTAGTTATTATTCATACAATACCTAATTATGTTACATATTTTTATGAAAACTAGCGTGTTAATTACTTATGGATTTAAAAGTACTGTCTTAATGCTGTGCAAGCTCTCTCACACAAACGTGCGTACACAGACAGAGAGAAGATCATTGTAAAATGAAAATTGACGTTGCTAGGTTCATGCTTTTTTTATCTGTCAAAATGTCAGAAAGCATTTTGTATTATCCATCTGCTTTTTTAAAATTTGTGATGGAAGCTTCACAGTTAAGACGTCACAAATATAAACCCCCTTTTTTGTGGGATTTATATTATTTCGATATTGGAATAAGTATTTTAAATGAATCGCATGTACACAATGTTTTTTTTACTTTTTTCTGAGGGTTTCATAATTTTAGACTATTGACTACAAAACCTCCATTTAAACAATTCGGACTCAGCTTAGGACCAGGGCCAGTTTCTGATGTCACCCACCCAGTATTGAATTTCAACTGCTTCCCTCAGGCCAGAGATTTAAACTCTCTTTGTGTCTTTATACATGCTGCAATCATGTTTTTAAATGGCCTATTATAAAATGTGTTGTGTTTCTGTATATATACTGCTGCCTACATGAAGAATTTCCTTCAAGGACAATAAAGTAAAGTAATGAATGGATCTCTAAGGGCCTCTGCTGGGTATCTATGGTCAAAACACTTTCTTTCAAAAACGTCTCAGGTTACGTATGTAACCACAGTTTCCTGAGAACAGGGAACGAGACGCTGCATCCAAAGCGCTAGGGGAACTGCCTCCGCGGGAATTGGTGTCTGAAACACATATCCAATCTCGGCAATATCACATTGACTGGCGACAGCCCATGACATCATAACAATGCGACCCACATGTATATAAGAGGCGCTCAGATAACATGTCATCCGCTTATGGTCTGAAAGGACTGTCAGCAGGCATGCCCCGAGCCATGGCAAAGAGACGCAGTGTCTCATTCCCTGTTCTCAGGGAACTATTGTTACATACGTAAGAGCTGAGACGTTCCCTTTTGAAAGGGAACTTGCGTTGTGGCCAAAGCACTAGGGGAACGTTATACCCACGCCGCCATGCTGAGGGCAGTGCATGCCAACGTATGGCAGTGACTACTGTCAGAATCAGGCAAATTCAAATGAAACACAGATTAAAAATATTAAAAAGGCACAAAGCATTCACCGCATGCTCTTACCATACACCTTGATTTTAGAAAAAGCACGAAGCACTCAGCATATGCTTTTACCACACACATGGATTCTAGGAAGGGCATATTCTGCACTCATTCTACCATGCACATGGATTTTAGAAAGGGCACTCAGCACTCAGCACGTGCCCCTTTTCCAATTTTTTTTTTACTTCAACAGAAGGGGTTCCTACAAGGGAGGGTGGCTAGGGTCCCCAGGGACCCCCAGACAGTCACTTCGCTGGGGACACTTGTCAAACATGAATGCCACCAGGGAGGCTGACCAGGTTCCTAGCTGTACTAGTAACCCAGTCTGCCCACAACCTGTCTGTTTCTACAGAAACAGAGTCTCCGATAAAGATCTCAAAGAGACATCCAGAAAGAGGGACTGTGAAATGGCTGTATCCACTCAGACCGGATCTTAGAGATGGGCATCTTGGAGAGCTCGTCCTATGAGGTCAACCAGGCTATAGGCTAGAATACGAAGGTGAGCAGGATTAGCCCAGTCTCAGGAAGGCCAGATTAAAAGGCCAACCATCACATAATCAGCAAGCAGAATACTTTAGTAAAAGCATCCTTTTTAAACACATGTGGCAACATACCTTTGAGGAGGCCCATTCCAGCCTACTACTCCAGATGACCATGGGCATCAGTTCGTGGCACCTACTCTTGCTGCTAGCACACTATTGGGGACTCGCTCACAAGAGGCCTGCTAAGGCCTACTTGTCTAACCGGAGGTCTAGCTAGCTGCTAAAAACTCCCTGAAAAACTGAGGGCTAGCTAACAGGATGACCTACCAGGGCCTGACTACCTGACTACCTAGCTGTCACAAAACCCAAAGTGCTGGTGACTACTCACACGAAGGTCTGTCCAAGGCCAACAATTCAGAGCATATCTTATTGGTACCACTGATGAGGGCTCACCACAGAGAGGTTATTTGTGAATTTATCTATAGTTGTCGGGAGAATTGTTCTGCCTAGTCGATATCGCGGCACAAATTGACAAATATCATCAGTATGCAGTACGCAAGTTACAAGATAGTGATCAGAGACATCATCACTTTGCAGTAGAATTTCTATATCAGTAAGATTTATTCCATGTGATATAATTAAATCTAGAGCAGTGCTAAACTGTGGGCCGTAGCAGTATTGCAGGGGGGCCGTAGCTAGTCCAAATCAATATATTAAAATAATTAAAATATTCCAATTGTTCCAATTTTTTTGAAAGTATGTAAGGTTAGTCTTATGGATTTAAATATATTTGTAAAGAATGTTTACATCATAGTTCTCATAATTCACATGAAATTCTTACAAACTTGTTAATAAATGTATTTGTAGGTAAATGTCGGTATATATTTTTTAACAGCGGGGTCGTGGAGCTTTTGCAATGTTTTTGGGGGGGCCTTACCCCTCTTAAGTTTGGGAAGCTCTGATCTAGAGTATGATTAAGACGGTGAGTGGGTCCAGTGACGTTTTGTTTGACCCCAAAGGAGTTTAGTAAATTTGTAAACGCAGCCCCTAACGCATCGTTTCTATTGTCTACATGAATGTTAAAATCTCCAACAATCAGAGCTTTATTGACGTTGACCAATAGGTCTGAGAGAAAGTCTGCAAACTCTTTTAGGAATTCAACGTAAGGCCCTGGAGGTCTATAAGCGGTAGCCAAAGCAAGAGATAGTAACGACTTTTTACTTATATCTGAGAGTGTAACATTTAGTGTAAGAATTTCAAATGAATTAAACCTGTTGTTTGTTTTCTGAGTAACGTTCAGAATATCTCTATGGATTGTTGCTACACCACCGCCACGGACAATCGGACGCCGTTTATTTTTATAACAGTAGCCAGGTGGACAAGACTCATTAAGACCGAAATAATCATTTGGTTTAAGCCATGTTTCAGTAAGGCAAATTACATCAAGACTATTATCTGTGATCATTTCATTTACGATAACTGCCTCAGGTGTCAGCGATCTAATGTTTAGTAGCCCTAGCTTTAGAAATTGTTTTTGTTCAGTAATTTTGCAAAATTCTGGTTTGATCACGATCAGGTTTTTACTAGATCCTTTATTTTTATTGTTATTGCTAAACCTCACTATTCGGGGAATAGATACAGTTTCTATAGACTGCATTACACTCACATTTCTATCAGTTAAGTGGGCAGGACACATACTGTGATTTGAGGTTTGACTTTCTAATCATACAGTGCGAAGTGTCTTGGAGATGTTCTCCGACAGAAGATCAGCTCCGGTTCTGCTGGGGTGCAGGCCATCAGCACGGAAGAGCCAAGGACGCTCGCAGAAAAGATTCCAATTATTTATAAAGAGTAGCTTATGTTCATTACACCAAGACATCAACCACTCATTTAAAGCAAATAATCTACTGAACCTTTCATGTCCTCGTCGGTACGTCGGAAGTGGTCCGGACACGATGATCCTCGTCGTGGGCGATGTGGCTCGTACCGTCCCGATCAGGCTCCTGAAGTCCTGCTTCAGCATCTCCGTCTGCTGCCGCAGCCTGGTATCGTTCATCCCCGCGTGCAGCACTACAGCTCCGATGGTCTCAGCACCGTTGAGGATCACGGGAACCTGTGCAGCCACATTGAGAATATGAGCACCAGGAAAACAGTGACTGCGCACCTTACCTTTGGCTGTGGTAGCGTGGACGTGGTGGACGATGGAGTCTCCGATGACCACGGCGTCGCGTTCTGCCTCGCGGAGAGGGGAGAAGCGGTTCCGAGTCGAGACCCCGAAGACTGGGGGCGGCGGTGGAGGAGAGGTCCTGGTCCGAGGCCTGGCTCGTGTCTTCCGCTGCTGAAGCACCCAAGGTCCCTGGTGTGACGGCATCGGGGTGACCGAGGGCTGGTATGAACGTATTCTGGGTGCTCGTTCCCTGTCACCAGCTGACGCGCACAATCGCTGTATCACGTGTTTTGGCGTTCAGCACGCTGAGGCAGCATTGTGAATAGTTCATGTTCTCATTGTGGGAATATGACTATTGCAGTGTTGAGATCGCGGCTTGGGTACCTTGGTTCTGAAGGCCAGGCCCCCGTCCCTATGCCTCGATCTAGCGGTCCTTCTGGTTTCGGCCTGAAGATCGCTACTTCGGTGAATAGACTGGGAGATCTGAGGATTACGGTCAGGGCTTCCCCGCCTAGCCAGTGGGCCCCTGACCCCTCACACGCACTGCAACCCGTGGTGATGCCAGAAGAGCGCACTGGTCCCCCTCATGAGCGACCAGCCGTCTCTTTTGGCCCACCCGCTGATGAACAGATGTCGATCGCGGCATCAGAAGGTGAGTTTGAGTCTTCTGGGGATGAAGGCTCAGACACGCTGCCTCCCTCTGGGAGAGTGGTGTGGTCCAAACCTAACCCAGAAATGACTGCCATGCTTTCCCGGGCCGCCGGGAGTGTCGGGCTAAACTGGAATTCTCCACCGTGTCCCGAATCCTCCCAGCTGGATGATTGGTTTCTCGGGGCAGCCCGCACTGGTTCCCAGCCCTCTGCCCCGGTTCTTTTCTTTCCGGAAGTGCATGAGAAGGTGACTAGATCGTGGAGGACACCTTTTTCTGTTCGAAACCTGCTCCGCCTTCACCGACCTTGACGTGGTGCAGCCAAGGGTTACATGGGGATCCCCCCGGTTGAGCATGCTGTCACGATGCAGCTGTGTCTGGCGGCCGCCAATTGGCGGGGCAACCCGTGCCTCCCGTCCCAGGCCTGTAAGTTCTTGTCCAATTTAGCGGACAAGGCTGACTGAGCCTGTGGGCAGGCTGCATCTGCCCTGCATGCCATGGCGTTGCTGCAGGTCTATCAGGCCAAGGCACTCCGTGACATGCCCCAGGCCGGTTTTGACCAACAGCTCGTGGTAGAGCTACGAGCCGCCACTGACCTCGCCCTCTGGGCGACGAAGGTGACAGCGTGCTCGGTTGGTCAAGCGATGGCCATGCTGGTGGTCCAGCAGCGCCATCTATGGCTCAACCTGGCCAACATGAGGGAGGTCGATAAGTATTGGTTCCTGGAATCCCCTGTGTCTCAGGTTGGGGTATTCGGCAACGCGATTGAGAGCTTCGCCCAACAGTTCTCAGCCGCACAGAAGCAAACAGAGGCCCTGAAACATGTCTTGCCTCGGCGGGCCGCTGCTGCCTCCACCCAGCCGTCGGTGGCTGCCTCGTCGTCTGCTCGTTGCCGAGGGCGCCCACCTGCATCGTCCTCCGCCACTGCTCAACTGTGCAGCCGACAAGCTCTCACGGCAGCCTCTGCTTCGGGAAGAATGGAGACTCCATCCCCAGGCTGTCCAGCTGATATGGCGTCGCTTCTGGACTGCACAGGTAGATCTGTTTGCCACCCCGGACATGATCAGGTCAGTGTTTTCCTTCCTGCAAGAAGGGTTGGAGCGAAGGCTGTCTCCCTTCACCCTCAAAGTGTATGTTGCCGCTATTGCCGCACGTCACGATGCAGTTGAAGGTAAGTCACTGGGAAGGCATGACCTGATCGTCAGGTTCCTAAGGGTTGCGAGGAGACTGAATCCGCCTCGCCCACTCTCTATACCCTCTTGGGACTTGTCCCTGGTGCTTACAGCTCTCCGGGGACCTCCCTTCAAGCCTTTGCAGTCAGCTGAGTTAAAAATTCTGTCACTTAAAACAGTTCTCCTGCCTGCATTGGCCTCCATCAAGAGGGTAGGGGACCTACATGCTTTCTCGGTCTATGAATCGTGAATATGTGCCCAAGGTTCCTACCACTCCCTTAAGAGATCAGGTAGTGAACCTGTAAGCGCTGCCCTCGGAGGAGGCAGACCCAGCCCTGGCTTTGCTCTGTCCCGTCCGCGCTCTGCGTCTGTAAGTGGACAGAACTCAAAGCTTCAGGACCTCAGACCAGCTCTTCGTCTGTTATGGAGGCCAGCAGAAGGGAAAGGCTGTCTCCAAGCATAGGATGGCCCACTGGGTAGAGGACGCCATCGCCTTGGCTTTTCAGTCCCAAGGCGTGCCTTGCCTGCTCGGGTTGAAAGCTCACTTCACTAGAGGAGTAGCTTCTTCCTGGGCGCTGGCACACTGCACCTTGCTGACAGATATATGTAGAGCTGCGGGCTAGGCGATACCCAACATGTTCGCTAGATTCTATAGCCTTTGTGTAGAATCGGTATCTTCCCGTGTACTCCCCCTACTGGCGCGAAGTACCCTTTCTAGTGTCCGCTTGCATACAGCACTCCCGCCCGCTGGGCCAGGTACGTGCATCTATTGCTCCAGTGAGTTCCCCAGTTGGCGAACCCTGTTGAGTCCTCCGCCACACCTTGTGGTTTCGGACATTGCAGAGTGTCCGTTGCTAGGCCCTGATTAACTTGCCTGTGCTAGGCTGGGTACCATATGTTGTGACCCCTACGGCGGTCCCATATGTGTAATGTCCACGATAGCCTTCCTATGGGAAGCCCGTGTCTTTCCTTCCGCTCTGCTGTCCCTGTCAGATGTGTCTCCCCCTACTTAGGCTGGAGCCATCCCAAGGAACAGCAGTAGACTTCCCAAGTGTAAGTCTGGTCCCTTCTCCATCCAAAGTGCGCACCGGGATGCTGTGGCTTACGCTGGGTGCTGGAGGGGGTCAGTAATTGTGGCGTTTTGTTAGGGATCCCAATTCGTCAGTTCAGTTCTGACATACGTCGAACGTTACCGACTGAAAGGGAATGTCTCGGTTACGTATGTAACCCTCGTTCGCTGAAGGAGGGAACGTGGACGTTTGTCCCCCCCAGTTCCTGTACCCCGCTGAGCATGGACCACTGCTCATCTCCTCAGCGAACAACAAAGTGTTAGCATTCCCCGCTTCCGTATTTATACCTGTTCGCGGGGGCGGGGCGCATCACGCAAAGCTCGCACGCCAATATGCATTGGCTCGTTTAGTTTAGGCTCGAAGGTGATAGGGCTCTCGTACGATTTCCCAATTCGTTGGTTCAGCTCTGACGTACGTCTCCATTCTCTCCTTCAGGGAACGAGGGTTACATATGTAACCGAGATGTTTTTAGTGGTCTCGCTTTGCTGTAATCCTAGAGTCATGCAGTGATGTTAGCCACTCCCATAACAGATATATATATATATATATTTATTTATATTTATAAAGATATTTGTATTTATTTTATGTTCTGTGAAGAGCCAACCGTTCTTCATTTGGCAGATATTAATTCTGGTTTGTGCATTGTAATTCACAAAAAGTCTACAAAATAAGTTCAGTTCGTAACATGTGTATTTCCAATATATAAAATATAAAGACTAATACTTTTTTCTGATGTCTGGACTGTATTTTCAGGTGTTCTTTTGAACAGAATGAAGATGTCCAAATTTTTCTTATTTTGTTGAAATTTCTTTTTTTCATTGAGTTCTGCCCTTCAGAAGAACCAGAAGATACTTGCATGTTGTGAGACCTCCCTGGTAGATCAGTACTGTTTGTACAGTCTGTTTGTACTTATCTCAGCCATTTCTTGGCATGCACTCCCCTCAGCATTGGCGGCGTGAGTATTTTGTTTCTCAAACGTATCTTAGGACGCAGTGCAAGTTCCCTTTCAAAAGGGAACGTCTCGGGTTACAACGTTAACCCTGGTTCCCTGAGAACAGGGAACGAGACACTGCGTCTCGTAGCCATGCCTCAGAGCTGCCTGCAAACAGCCCCTTCAGTGGATAACATGTTCTATAGGCACTCCTTATATACTTCCTGGTCACACTAGTAATACATCATAGGCTGTCGCCAACCAATAGGATTGTAATGATTTAATAATTGCTTTATATACCAGTCACACAATGGCATTCCCCAAACGTGTCTCAGGATGCAGTGTCTCTTTCCCTGTTCTCAGGGAACCAGGGTTACAGTCGTAACCCACAGATGTCACTGGAGTCGCCTTTTCTCTGGTGGGTTGCAAAGAGATGAATGGGTATGCGCAAACAGATAAGAGCAGCATCTGCCTTCAGTACTGCGCTGACCAGAGCCGACAAGCAGGCCAATAGAGCACTGACTGAAAATATGCACTTAAGCCTGGCCGACAATTCATAGATATTATGGATAGGAGATGTACAGATGTATGTGTGCTCTCTGAGATATACTGAATGATAGAAATTTCATTTTTGGGTGAACTAACCCTTTAATTTCTTGCATTTCTTATTGGGAGTCCCTTACTCCCAATTATGCAAATTGGGAAATTTAAACATATAATTATTTGCCCACATAGGACCCACATAAATTGCCCATGTGCAGCACATTCCCACATGGAAACCCTGCTGCCAGGATATAACCCACTTGGGGCACGTGTATCAATATTGGCTGGGCAGATAATCAAAATTTGACAAAGAGTTTACCACAATTCACTATCATAGAATAAATACTATTCTGGAAGCTCTGGAGCAACTGAGGTTTTTTTTAATGAAAAACTTACAAGTCATGTGAATGAATGATATGACATTGCTTATGTTTACGTTTATGTACTGTGGGTGGAATTTTTAGATGGCCCTTAAAGTGGGTGAATATTAAAAGTGAAACTAACTTTGCTTCTCGCAGAGCATTCAGAACTGATACATGGTGAAAGAGCGTGATAACAAAGAAACAGGAAGCATCGGATAGACAATTGAGAAACAGTCCTAAAATGGAAGGATATTTTTACGTGAGAAAAGTAAGTATCTAATCTCTGAAAGATCTGAAAATCGTTTGGAACCACAACGTTCAACAACGCAAGTACTTCTGTGGATTATGCTTCAGCCACGTGTTGATTTAGTTGTGTTTAATGTCAACATTGTAACTCCATGCATATATTAAACTATGATTTAGATGATTTAATGAATTTTCTTCCTTTCCTATAGCAATGAATGAATGGAATTTTTCCTCAGGGACACTTCAATGCATTGTCTGATGTGATACTGTAGTAGACGGTTGCACAGTCATAAATTTCTCTCAAGTATTAGCAATCTTTTAAACAAAGAAGTTCATAAAGTCATTATCGCTGTGCTGTTTAGAAACATCTGAGGTTGAAGCTTAATTTTTTTGTTAATTTAGCCACTGGATCAAATAAATTGCTAGGGTTGGGTGTTTCTTATACGAGGGTTGAAAAATAATCAGATCTAGCAGTTTTAACCCCTCTCTGTATGCAATCATGCTCTTTCTCCATAAAATGGGGGAAAACTCTAATTTTGCTTTCTTCCAGCTGCGCTCCATTTTTCTGGCTGCTCTTTTATGAGCCTTAGTGTGCTCTTTGTATGATGGTGTTTTACTATTTTCTTTAATCTTTTTTAAGCACAAAGGAGCAACTGTGTCTAGAGTGTTGGAAAAAAGAGAGTCAATAGTCTGTTGCAACATAGAGTTCTTCTAAGGAATGCTGAGGAGATGAAACTTACAGTGAGGAAAATAAGTATTTGAACACCCTGCTATTTTGCAAGTTCTCCCACTTAGAAATCATGGAGGGGTCTGAAATTGTCATCGTAGGTGCATGTCCACTGTGAGAGACATAATCTAAAAAAAAATCCAGAAATCACAATGTATGATTTTTTAACTATTTATTTGTATGATACAGCTGCAAATAAGTATTTGAACACCTGAGAAAATCAATGTTAATATTTGGTACGGTAGCCTTTGTTTGCAATTACAGAGGTCAAATGTTTCCTGTAGTTTTTCACCAGGTTTGCACACACTGCAGGAGGGATTTTGGCCCACTCCTCCACACAGATCTTCTCTAGATCAGTCAGGTTTCTGGCCTGTCGCTGAGAAACATGGAGTTCGAGCTCCCTCCGAAGATTCTCTATTGGGTTTAGGTCTGGAGACTGGCTAGGCCATGCCAGAACCTTGATATGCTTCTTACGGAGCCACTCCTTGGTTATCCTGGCTGTGTGCTTCGGGTCATTGTCATCTTGGAAGACCCAGCCTCGACCCATCATCAATGCTCTAACTGAGGGAAGGAGGTTGTTCCCCAAAATCTCGCAATACATGGCCCTGGTCATCCTCTCCTTAATACAGTGCAGTTGCCCTCTCCCATGTGCAGAAAAACACCCCCAAAGCATGATGCTACCACCCCCATGCTTCACAGTAGGGATGGTGTTCTTGGGATGGTACTCATCATTCTTCTTCCTCCAAACACGTTTAGTGGAATTATGACCAGAAAGTTCTATTTTGGTCTCATCTGACCACATGACTTTCTCCCATGACTCCTCTGGATCATCCAAATGGTCATTGGCAAACTTAAGACGGGCCTGGACATGTGCTGGTTTAAGGAGGGGAACCTCCGTGCCATGCATGATTTCAAACCATGACGTCTTAGTGTATTACCAACAGTAACCTTGGAAATGGTGGTCCCAGCTCTTTTCAGGTCATTGACCAGCTCCTCCCGTGTATGTTCTGGGCTGATTTCTCACCTTTCTTAGGATCATTGAGACTCCACGAGGTGAGATCTTGCATGGAGCCCCAGTCCGAGGGAGATTGACAGTCATGTTTAGCTTCTTCCATTTTCTAATGATTGCTCCAACCTTTTTTCACCAAGCTGCTTGGCAATTTCCCCGTAGCCCTTTCCAGCCTTGTGGTGGTGTACAATTTTGTCTCTAGTGTCTTTGGACACTAGAAAATGAAGTATACACAAGATTAGATAATTATCTGAGATGTCTGCTGCAGAATTTCAATGGCATTTAGATCTAAAGCAGGGGCGGCGCTAGGGGTGGGCTAAGGGCCTGGAGCCCCAAATGTTTTTTCAAAAGCCCTGAATCTTTCAGGTTAGAGGTTTCTTAACAGTGCTGTTAAAATATAATTTTACAATACATATTTTTCTACTAAAATATGTTAAAACAGTTTAATAGTGCTTTTCTGCAGTATTCACACTGATACTGGCAGATCTTCTGCACAGCAAGCTCATTTACTAATTTGGGGGACAGACACAATCCCTATGTGATGATATCTTGATGAAAGAGTCTCTGTTTGTTGGGATTTATTTTAATGTGAGACAGCTAGCAGACGGCCGGTTTAGCCACTTTTCCAATTGTCTATGAAACCTATATTATTCTGTGGACACCACTTAGACAGCCAGCCATTGAGTGATGATAGTCTGCTAATTATCTCATCACTCCTACGAGCAGGAAGGGGTTCAGAACAAATTACAGTGTCTGACATTGAACGTGCGAGTTCACACACCTCTTTAATGTTAATTTTGGTGATCTCCGACTGGCGAAGTCGAACATCATTAGCGCCGACGTGAATAACAATCTTAGAGTGTTTAAGTTTAGCATTAGCCAGCACTTTTAAATTTGCTTTGATGTCAGGATTCTAAGTGGGTGAGTTCAAAACAAAAAGCTATACTTAGCTTACAGGCGCAGACCACTCAGCAGTGGACTGAATGTTACTATGTTGAACATGTCCTCTGAAGGTGTGTTGAAGAACCCAAGTGCAGTTTATTAAAAGAAAGTAACAAAACACAATCCAAAACAAGTATGGCATGACATCATGCCTATTTCACACACGTCATTCAAACACTAAAACAGGAAACAGGAAACACATGAGTTCAGAGAAAGAGAAACTGAAGTGTAGTTGAGCTGTTGTGTGTTTGTCTCTCTGTGTTCATGCAGTAAAATGGCAGAAGCCAGATTTTCTCAGGATGAGTTCCTGTGTCCAGTGTGTCAGGATCTCCTGAAGGATCCAGTGGCCATTCCCTGTGGACACAGTTACTGTAAGAGCTGTATTACAGACTGCTGGGATCAGGAGGATCAGAAGAGAGTCTACAGCTGTCCTCAGTGCAGACAGACCTTCAGTCCAAGACCTGCTTTAGCTAAAAACACCATTCTGGCTGAAATGGTGGAGAAACTGAAGAAGACTGAACTTCCTGCTGACTGTTACGCTGGAGCTGGAGATGTGCAGTGTGACGTCTGTACTGGAAGAAAACACAAAGCCGTCAAGTCCTGTCTGGTGTGTCTAGAGTCTTACTGTCAAAATCACCTTGAAGAACATGAGACTTTCATTAAAAGAAAGAGACACAATCTGACTGAAGCCACTGGACGACTGCAGGAGATGATCTGCCAGAAACACGACAAGATCCTTGAGGTTTTCTGCCGCACTGATCAGAAGTTTATATGTGTTCTGTGTGTGATGGATGAACATAAAAACCACGACACTGTATCAACTGCAGCACAGAGGACAGAGAAACAGGTATGAACTTAATGGCGTCCCATTATTCTTATTTACAGGCTCATGATTTTGTTTATGGTGTCTACTAGAATATATTTACATCATTTAATGTCTGTTTTCAGTTCAGACTTTTTTTAAACCCACCTTCCAAAAATCACAGTCTGCTCTGATTGGTCAGCCGGTCCAGTGTGTGTCGAAAATGTTACATGTATTATTGGAACGGCTCAATGACTGCTGCTCACATACACTCATAATGATGATTGACAGCACTGAATGATTAGGCTCCTCCCGAACCTACGTTTGTAACTTCATTTATAACATCTGACATGCACTGAACTGCATGGATCAATTGTTATAATAATGGTGAGAACACAACAAAAGATTGATGTTGTATACTACTGAGGAATAGGACCCCTTTAAACCAGTATTTCACCCAAAAAATCAACATTCAACATTTACTCATGTTATTCTAAACTGGAATTTCTTTTTTCTGCAGGAAAAAAAAAAGTATTTTAAGGAATATTTCATCTGTCCGTATGTTTGAAGGTAAATAGGGTTAAAAAGTTCAAGAAAGAAAGATCAAGAAATCCATACAACTCCATCTAAGCGACATGAAAAATCAAATATGGTGGCACATTTAATCGTGAGAAGAAACTGAGACATTCTTCAGAATATCTTCTTTTGTAAAATAAGGCTGCCACTTATCAATGAACCATAAATCTTAGCATAAAAGATTTTTAACCCCTCAGTCTCAACACTTCACTGATACTGGTTTCATATCTGTTTACTTGATGATTTATGTGATGTCGTTCCAGAGGTCGTTCCAGCAGAGGATCCAGCAGAGAGAGAAAGATCTTCAGCAGCTGAGAGAGGCTGTGGAGTCTCATAAGGTGAGTCTGGAGAAGAAGAGAAGTTTGACAAGTCTCAGTCAGGACTCACTGAAGCCACTGTGTGATTGTGATGTGTGTCCTAACTGCAAAATTTTAACAGACAGCAGTGGAGGACAGTGAGAAGATCTTCACTGAGCTCATCCGCTCCATCAAGAGAAGACGCACTGAGGCCACACAGAAGATCAGAGATCAGGAAAAGACTGCAGTGAGTCGAGCTGAAGGACGACTGGAGCGACTGGAGCAGGAGATCAATGATCTGAGGAGGAGAGACGCTGAGCTGGAGCAGCTTTCACACACACAGGATCACATCCATTTCCTGCAGGTAACAGAGATCTAGAAGAACAGGATCATAGTGGACTTGAGCAAGAGACTCACAGAGAAACATTTCATGAGAGCAGAATGAGCCGTTGACTGAAGTGTTGATCTGTGTGTTCAGTCATTATATAATCATCAGTAAGACTCTCATCTGATCTTCTGCTTTTGAGAGAGACGCACTTACAAATGCAGTTCAGCTCTGAAAATCTCTTAGGAAACATTTTTCTGAAAGATATATTGAGCTTCCAGACAGCAACAGCTCAAAACTTACAACAATGTAAAATCAATGAACGTGATGGTACCAACGTACGTTTTACCCAGCCAGATGTTACATCATCTCTTTACTTATTTTACAATTCTTTACAAATTTTGAGTAATGTGTACCAAAAACAGATAATCTTCAAATTGAAAAACTTGGAATGAAAGTTCACATATAGTGTAAGTGTCAAACACTAGAACTTACAGCTCTGAAATGAAATAATGAAAATGAGAAGAATGAATCTGATGCTGTGAAAGTGCTGGATTGAGGAGAGTTACTAAAGATCAACTCAAATCTGACAGTAGAGCAGGTTATTGGCTGAAGTGTGGAGGTGATGAGCTTTGATTTCTGTTTTCTGTAGAGTTTTCAGTCTCTCTCAGCTCCTCCTGAATCTACAGACGTAAATGACGATCTCTTCAGTTCTCTCTCCTCTTTTGATGTTGTGAGAGAATCTGTCCGTCAGCTGAGATACAAACTGAAGGATTTCTGCAAAGAGGAGCTGAAGAAGATCTCTGTCAGAGGTAAAGTCCTGGAGATTCAGCTGCTCTCAGAAATGATCCTCCATCATCTCAGATCATGTAGAAGATCATATTAGAAATGTCTGAGGAACGGATGCAGGGATCATTTTCTCTTGACATGATAATCACACTCTTCATGTATTTCAGGCTGCTGGGATCAGGAGGATCAGAAGAGAGTCTACAGCTGCCCTCAGTATGGACAGACCTTCAGTCCAAGACCTGCTTTAGCTAAAAACACCATTCTGGCTGAAATGGTGGAGAAACTGAAGAAGAGAAAACTTCCTGCCGACTGTTACGCTGGAGCTGGAGATGTGCAGTGTGATGCCTGTACTGGAAGAAAACACAAAGCCGTCAAGTCCTGTCTGGTGTGTCTGGAGTCTTACTGTCAAAATCACCTTGAACAACATGAGAGTTTCATTAAAGGAAAGAGACACAATCTGACTGAAGCCACTGGACGACTGCAGGAGATGATCTGCCAGAAACACGACAAGATCCTTGAGGTTTTCTGCCGCACTGATCAGAAGTATATATGTGTGCTGTGTATGGATGAACATAAAAACCACGACACTGTATCAGCTGCAGCACAGAGGACAGAGAAACAGGTATGAACTTAAAGAGGTCTCATAATGATAATTTACAGGTTATCATTTTGTTTATGTCCTACTAGAGTATATTTACATCATTAAATGATTAAAAATTAATTGTTTTTCTTATAATTATTCTTATAATTACATTGTTCCAGTGACTTTTTGCAACCTCTGTCTGAACACTGTTTTTATTTCACTTTCTTTAAAACCTGCCTTCCAAAAATCACAGTCTGCTCTGATTGGTCAGCTGTAGCCAGTCTGTTTGCATTGGTCTACTACTTAGAGTGTGTGTCGGAAATGTAGCGTTCTTTACCATAACCAGCGATAGAGAGGTGGAGGGATGCTGGAAGAATTGCTTATATACACTCATAATGATGACTGACAGGACTGATTGATTAGATTCCTAGCTTCATAACTGACTGATTCAGATGATGCAGATTCAAAATGGGATGACCTCCTGTTCCATTACCAGAGCCTGCTTGGGGCCCACCACCATGGGCAGGACCCCCATGAATCTGGGCGGGCGAGACCCGAACTGAATGGCATAACCCTTTTCGACTATATGCAGGACCCACTGAGAAATATTTAGCAGTAGTTTCCTGGTAAAGATTCTACTAAGGGAACCATTCTCTTGGGACTGGCCTCTGGTGTTCCCCGAACAACCAATTTGGTGCCCTGAAGCGGCGAACCGGCAGGGAACAACCGAACTGGTCTCTCTGAGACCCTCCATGGAGGGAACAGGCATCCCAGTGCTGCTACGTTTCCAGGTGGACACTGACGCTGCGCCCTATAGCATACAAGGTGTCAAGGGTTGGCAGAACGGCCCCCTGAGGGCACCGTATGCAGAGATGTAGACCATTACTCTCCGGGGTGACTACCTTCAGAGACCTAATACCACTAGTGTCAGGACCTTTTCCCCCCAGCCTTCTTAGCTTTAATGATGGCCCTCATTACCATTCGTCCAGCTTGCTTTTTGGATGAGCGTCCTGCCTCTCTACTGGCCACTCGATATTCAATTCAGCGACAGCGCGAGTCACAACCTCTACCAGCATCTCATACCCAGGAGAATGGCTAGATCTGACTGGATCTATCAGGTGAAGGCAGAGATAGGCTGGGCCCATCTTTAAACCCTCCGCTAGATCAGTTTTTAAATGAAGGTTGTTATTATTAACGGAAAACAAAATCCAAATCTACATGTTAAAACATAACTTAATTGTGGTATATCACACCCGAGTTCAATTTCTCTAGCCACACCCAGTCCTGATTACTGCCACACCTGTTCTCAATCAAGAAATCACTTAAATATAACCTGCCCGACAAAGTGAAGTAGACCAAAATATCTTCAAAAGCTAGACATAATGCCGAGATCGAAAGAAATTCAGGAACAAATGAGAAAGACAGTAATTGAGATCTATCAGTCTGGAAAAGATTATAAAACCATTTCTAAAGCTTTGGGACTCCAGCAAAACACAGTGAGAGCCATTATCCACAAATGGCGAAAACATGGAACAGTGGTGAACCCTCCCAGGAGTGGCCAGCCGACCAAAATTACCCCAAGAGCGCAGCGACGACTCATCCAAAAGGTCACTAAAAACCCCACAACAACATCCAAAGAACTGCAGGCCTCACTTGCCTTAGTTAAGGTCAGTGTTCATGACTCCACCATGAGAAAGAGACTTGGCAAAAATGGCCTGCATGACCGAGTTCCAAGAGGAAAACCACTGCTGAGCAAAAAGAACATTAAGGCTCGTCTCATTTTTGCCCAAAACATCTTGATGATCTCCAAGACTTTTGAGACAATACTCTGTGGAATGACGAGACAAAAGTTGAACTTTTTGAAAGGTGTGTGTCCCATTACATCTGGTGTAAAAGTAACACCGCATTTCAGAAAAAGAACATTACACCAACAGTAAAATATGGTGGTGGTAGTGTGATGGTGGTGGTCTGGGAAAGTTTTTCCTGCTTCAGGACCTGGAAGACTTGTTGTGATAAATGGAACTATGAATTCTGCTGTCTACCAAACAATCCTGAAGGAGTTATCCGGTCATTTTTTCGTGCGAGGGCCCTTTCATCGCTGTTTGCAGCTTTAATTTGTCTTAAATTTCATTGTTTAAAAAAATCATGAGTCGAGTGAATCGTCACATCCCTATAGAAAATGCATTTAGTATCCATACAGTTGGATTAACACAGTTCCTAAGGGTCCAAGTTCAAAAAATACGGAAATATTAGCAATGCTTCAGCATTTTGAAAACACAAAACCTGACCACTAACTGCTCAAAAGTTATGAATAATGCTCAATTTATTTTTAGCCTTTGAACTGCTTTTTCGTGATCAAATCTAGTCAACCCTCAAACCCTACTCAACATTTACATTCCTAGCAAATGATTTATCATCCAAACAAAAAGAGTCACTGGACAGTTCACATATAGTGTAAGTGACGTAACTCAAATCTGACAGTAGAGCAGGTTATTGGCTGAAGTGTGGAGGTGATGAGCTTTGATTTCTGCTATCTGTAGAGTTTCCAGTCTCTCTCAGCTCCTCCTGAATCTACAGACGTAAATGACGATCTCTTCAGTTCTCTCTCCTCTTTTGATGACGTGAGAGAATCTGTCCCTCAGCTGAGAGACAAAATGGAGGATTTCTGCAAAGAAGAGCTGAAGAAGATCTCTGTCAGAGGTAAAGTCCTGGAGATCCATCTGCTCTCAGAAATGATCCTCCATCATCTCATATCATGTAGAAGATCATGTTAGAAATGTCTGATGCAGGGATCATTTTCTCTTGACATGATAATCACACTCTTCATGTCTGTTGATTTCCACAGTCACTTTCACCAACATTGTTTCCAGAACCAGGAACGACTTCCTACAATGTAAGTCACTGAGAAAACAAGCAGAGAAACTCAGTGTTCATGTTCTTCCTGTAGAAGGAGAAAGAAAACATGACAAGAGTTTATAGTTGATCATGTAAATGATGATTTGCACAGGATGTCTGGTAAACTGTATTGAGACACTGCTGATACATTGAACATGAAGAGTTCAGATACTCTAAGAGTTCAGATCAGGGGCCAGTTGTTCAAAAGTAATCTGATCAGAATTCGGCTGTCAAATTGGATCTTATCTTGAAAATGAGTATCTGAAATCAGATTAGATCACTTTGTAAGATTGGGATACATTTGATAAAAAAAAAAATTGTGATTATACTGATCCAAGCAGAAGGGTGGATTTCAGGAACAAAACTGTAATAACTTTAAAACTGGTCAAAAAATAAAACATTTTTATCACGTAATATGCATACACACATTTTTTATTATGATGTTTATTAGTTTAACTGTTAAAGTAATAAATTAGAAGCAGACATTAGGCTACATATTTAGCCATTTGGTAGCCTACTTTAAAGAAATAAAAGAGATTTTGGTGCCTTAAAATAATCTAAACTACACTGGCACAACCATAAGAGAGGAACTAGTCAAAAGTGTTAGAACGCAAAGTTTCTGGGGTGAATGCTACACGTTAATCTAATCCTGATTAAACATTTTAAACAACTGGCCCTAAAAGATCAGACAGATTCATAATTCCTGATTCTGATGTGTTTTTTCTCCATCAGATTCCCATCAGTTCACTCTGGATCTGAACACAGTGAATAAACACCTCCGTCTCTCTGAGAGGAACAGAGTGATTACTGTCACTGGCACAGAGCAGTCATTTCCTGATCATCCAGACAGATTTGATGTGTGTCAGGTGTTGTGTAGAGAGAGTGTGAGTGATCGACGCTGTTACTGGGAGATTAAGTGTACTGGTTGTGTGTATATATCAGTGTCATATAAGAGCATCAGAAGGAAGGGAGAGGATAATGAGTGTTGGTTTGGATATAATGATCAATCCTGGAGTTTGAGATGCTCTCCCTCCAGTTGCTCATTCATTCACAATAACATACTGACTGATCTCCCTGTAAAGTCCATCAGCAGGAGAATAGGAGTGTATGTGGATCACAGTGCAGGAACTCTGTCCTTCTACAGACACAATTGTGTCTCAGACACAATGAACCTCATCCACACAGTCCAGACCACATTCACTCAACCGCTCTATCCTGGGTTTAGTGTTCATTATACTGGATCATCAGTGAAACTACTGATTTAGAACTTCAGTAACATGATTGTATGAAGGTGTGTAATAAATCCTCATATAGAGCTCCGGACGTCACGTGACACATTCTGTTTACACCTCCATGCTGGCAGGCAGGAACAGCCGGGAGCTAATATGACTGGTGGTAGCATGAGTTTCAAGGCAACAGAGTTCACTCCGCATCTTACTTAAAAAAACATAGACCTGTACATAGCAAAATGTATTAAATATAACAGATCCCTATAATGCCCCCGGGGTGCTTTTAACGTGTATCGATAATGGAACGGATAGCTTTCCTGACCTACAGTATCCTGATATCTACAGCTACCTCATCAACTTTCCCTCGTCCTACTTTGGAGACTATACTAAACTAAGCAATAAAAGCCTGGAGGGGTACAAATGGACGCTGTGATAATGCAGTAAACTACATGGCAATGTTTACTTTGACTCACTCCACCCTTTCCGTTAAAAGTGAATTAAATTAAATTTTTGGTGAGCTGTTCACAAGATGAGTCCAAGGCCTGTTACTACCCATCCTGGAGCCTGCCGAAGTCGCACAAAACTCTGCAGTGCAGCCAAATTGTGTTTGGCGAGCAAGTCGACACATGAACCTGCCAGTGTGGAACCTATATCAATGGATAACTACACCGCACTTGTTTTTTTTTTTTTTGTTATGTGTTTGATTTTTGGTGTTTCCTTTCTGTCTTTAAACAAGAATTTTTTCATATAGTTGTGGACATTAAGGAATAAATTTCTGTTAAATTGAATTTTTTGTATTTCTTTGGGTAATTGGTGGTGTACTTTGCTATCTGGGTTGTTTCATTTCTTTTTGGCAGTTTTAAGAAAACTGTCTAGTGTCTGAAGTTGTGTAAAAGAGAATTTATTGAAGTCAAGGGCAGCCACCACCATTGCAACACAATCTAATTTTGTGATGAATATTCAACTTTGTTGACTTCTGGTTAAAACCTCCTTTGTCGTCATTGGAAAGGTAAGTCAGCGGTGTTGTTAGGTAACGTAATCGACCCTAGCTGTCCTTGTTTTTAGGTAACGTAGTCAGCACAACTTTATCACTGTGAGTACAGAAAACATCATAATGTCATGAAATCATTGAAACATTAAAGTATCCAAATGAGGTGTCATTAGTTTCCCTTGAAATAATCAATAATTATTTTTGGAAATGTTTATGGAAAACTTTGTGTTTTATAATGTGTATATTGAAAATATTTACATAGCCTATATCAGCCCGGTTATTTTACACATTTTAAACTCTTTAGGGTTACTATTAAACATAAAAATCCTTATACAACACTTATAGAAATACTGAGATAAAAGACAAAAAAATGAAATAAAAACAAAACCATCTGTTGTTTTGTGTTGGTTAGTACGTTTTATTGCAGTGAACCATTTCAGTCGTCTATCGCGATCCTTAGGAATATGATAAAATTATTTCCCCTTTGGTTTCCTCCGCCTGTTCTGGCATCCTGTTTTATTGGTTTCATAATTGTAATCGTTATTGTCAGGGTTATCAGCTGGAGTACCTGTGACAGCCACTAGAGGGCCTGAACTGCTTCTCTCACTTCTGGACTTCATTTCCCACAATCCACCTTGGAGTTTCATACCCTCACTCACACAGACAAATACTACATTTCCCATAAGCCTTCATACCTTCAATTAAATATTGATTAATTTGGGGTCTATCAGATACAGTACATAGGAAATTTCCTCAAAGACAAAAATCTCTCAACTAAAGCTGTAAATTATACAGGGAAACACAGCTGGTACATCATAATATTAAAGGTTAAAATTCATTGATTTGTAAGCTATATAAATCACACACAAGGAAGTTTCTATAATAACGTTTTAATAATTTTTTAATGAAATGATTGTTTCTAGAAGAAACTTTCTACTCATTTTTTTTCATTTATATAGGTCTAAACATTTAAATGGTGTCTGTCATAAAACAGATTTATACATTCAATATTGAAGCACATCCAAATACAATGAATCAGCAACAGCCGACAGTGCATATATTTAGCAAAATACTTCTCTCTAAGTTCATTTTTGTAGCTGACTAATGAGTTTTTGGACAATGAACGGCTTTTCTGAGATGTGACATTTTTACAAGCTGTTTTATTGACATCTTTCCATGGTTGAAACACTGATTGATCGATTACATGCGACATGATACAGAATTTCGGTAAGTTGTACTTTGGCCCACATATTTAGATTCAAAACGGCAAATTTCGCCGAAAGGTATGGAAGCCTGTTTCCGCCACTGAAAAAAAAAAAAGAAGATTTTTGCGACTTTTTATCTCAGAATTCTTTATTCTGAGATAAAAAGTCAGAATTCTGAGTTATAAAGTCAGAATTCTGAGTTATAAAGTCAGAATTGTGAGTTAAAAGTCAGAATTCTGAGATATAAAGTCAGAATTCTGAGTTATAAAGTCAGAATTGCGAGTTATAAAGTCAGAATTCTGAGTTATAAAGTCAGAATTCTGGGATAAAAAGTCACAATTCTGGGATAAAAAGTCAGAATTCTGAGTTATAAAGTCAAAATTCTGGGATAAAAGTCAGAATTCTGGGATAAAAAGTCAGAATTCTGGGATAAAAAGTCAGAATTCTGGGATAAAAAGTCAGAATTCTGAGATAAAAAGTCAGAATTGCGAGTTATAAAGTCAGAATTCTGACTTTTTATTAAAAAAAAAAAAAAAAGATTATTGCGACTTTTTATCTCAGAATTCTGACTTTTTATCCCAGAATTCTGACTTTTTAACTCAGAATTCTGAGATAAAAAGTCGCAAAAATCTTCTTTTTTTTCAGTGGCGGAAAACGGGCTTCCATAGAAAGGCGTATAGTTTTCAGGTATATATTGAATTAATATTACCTGTAAGGAAAGAATAACACAACAAAATTAATCATAAGCAGATCGTCTCACTTTCCTTGCATTATCTGCTCGTCTCTGCATTATCTGTAGTATTCAGTGTGCTTGAGCAGACCTATGTGAGAGCTCCACCTAGTGGTTTGGAATACATCGCAGTACTGCAGATCTCTATTAAAACAGTCAACTGGAGCCCATGAAACACAGCAAACATTTTCAGTCTGGATAAATTACCACCTCTGAATAGAATTACATCAAACTCTCGATTTTAAATAGGGGGGTGCTAAATGGTCACGTCTGTCCATTGTCGACTGTTTTCTATAAATATGTTTGTATTGGCTAATGTTTATTCAGCTAATATTTGTGTTCTTAATAATGTGGAATGATCAAATATAAACCCTTTATTTCTGTGGGATTTAGTATCACATTTGGATATTGGAATAGGAAATTAAGTATTTTACACAATCTACTTCATGTCTTTTGTCCTCTAATTGACAATTCATACTTTTTTTTATTAAGTAAAGTCATTTTTGCTTAGAAATCTTTAATTATTTTCATAAAGTAAATGTAAGATAAAAATTTATTGTACTGAAGAAACTTGGGTTAAATTGATTATTAGTAACTAAGTAACTAGTACAAGTAACTAACCCTAAACCAAAACTTACCCCTAACTGTAACTCTATTGTAAGTAGATGTAGTTCATTAATAGTACTCAGTAATTATTTGAGTAATTACAATGTAACTACGGTACTGTAAAATAAAGTGTAACCAAAATGAAAAATTCTTTTGACATTTTTTTTCATGTTAATGTAAATGTCAAATATGACACAAACTACACATAGCCACTCACCATGACACAGTTTTTACTTTATGTATGAGGATTTATTACACACCTTCATACTAACAGGTTATTTCAGTGAAATCACACAAAATTCTAAATCAACACAGTTTCACTAATCCATTAAGATAAACCCCAAACCCAGGATAGAGCGGTTGAGTGAATGTGGTCTGCACTGTGTGGATGAGGCTCATTGTGTCTGAGACGCTGTAGAAGGACAGAGTTCCTGCACTGTGATCCACATACACTCCTATTCTACTGCTGATGGGCATTACAGGGAGATTTGTCCATATGTTATTGTGTATGAATGAGTAACTGTAGGAAGAGCAGAACAAACTCCAGGACTGATCATTATATCCAAACCAACACACATTACCCTGTCCTTTCCTGCTGATGCTCTTATATGACACTGATATATACGCACCACCACTCCACTCAATCTCCCAGTAACAGCGTCGATCACTCACACTCTCTCTACACAACACCTGACACACATCAAATCTGTCTGGATGAACAGGATACGACTGATCTGTGCCAGTGAATGTAATCACTGTGTTCAGATCCAGATTGAGCTGATGGGAATCTGATGGAGATAAAACACATCACAATCAGGAATTATCAATCAGGGGCTGTATTCACAAAACATTTAATCTTACCACTAAGAGTTCTCCGAAATGGCAGTCAAAGTTCGTAGCCAAGAGTAAAATCTGTTCACAAAGCAGCTGAGACAAACTTTTACTAAGGAATAGAGAGGAATATTAAGCTAAGAGAAAGGGTGGGTCTGACCTCATTGCTATGGATGATGTCAACACACTTACTAACTATGGCCACAGTGATTGGCTGATGGGGGAGGAGTCTCTGTCAGCGATTTAATCATAGAATTATTGTAGAATGAGGTATCATGTTGCCATATAGAATTTCTCCTAAATCTGCAAGTTAGGAGCTACTTTTAGCCTTAAGATGAGGCCTTGTGAATACTGCATGAATTAGGAATATGATCTTTTAATGTATCTGATCTCTTCATCTTCAATATATGAACAGTGTCTCAATTTACCAGACATCCTGTGCAAATCATTAATTACATGATCAACTATAAAACTCTTGTCATGTTTTCCTTCTCCTTCTACAGGAAGAACATGAACACACTCAGTGAGTTTCTCTGCTTGTTTTCTCAGTGACTTACATTGTAGGAAGTCGTTCCTGGTTCTGGGAACAATGTTGGTGAAAGTGACTGTGGAAATCAACAGACATGAAGAGTGTGATTATCATGTCAAGAGAAAATGATCCCTGCATCAGACATTTCTAACATGATCGTCTACATGATATGAGATGATGGAGGATCATTTCTGAGAGCAGATGAATATCCAGGACTTTACCTCTGTCAGAGATCTTCTTCAGCTCCTCTTTGCAGAAATCCTCCAGTTTGTTTCTCTGCTGATGGACAGATTCTCTCACGCCATCAAAAGAGGAGAGAGAACTGAAGAGATCGTCATTTACGTCTGTAGATTCAGGAGGAGCTGAGAGAGACTGGAAACTCTACAGAAAACAGAAATCAAAGCTCATGATCATTATCCAAAACTGGTATTATCGGGTCATCTTTAGTCGTGACAGGCTGTGAATATGTGTGTATAAAACACATCAATGAAATTGACCTATATTTATAGCCTTTGTGACGTCATCACAATGCGGCGACACAAGGCTATAATTAGACGAGCCACAGATGCATCTGCAGGTCTTTTGTCTTCACAGACTCTGCTGTTGTGTGTGTGTGCAAGCATCAAAAAGAAGCATTGTCTTATCTATACTTTCCTTTTCTAAGAGAGTTGGAGGATAGGTTTCTGTCCGGTGGAAGGGGGGAAGGGGGGAAGGGGGGAAGGGGACCACAACAACAGTCGCTTCCCTACTTTGAGGACCTCCACAACGAAATATCTAAGTTGTGGATAAAACCAAATACTTCCCATGTTTTTGTGCCCTCGACGTCGATTTAATCGAGTATCGTGGGTGCCGAAGTGCAGGGGTATACGGCGATGCGCCAGGTAGAAGAGATCCTGACTAGCTATCTCTCGCCTGGGTCTGCATCGTCGTTAAAGAAGCCAACCCTCCCATCAAAGCCTTGCCGTACGACTTCAGCACTCGTTGGAAAGGCTTTTCAAGCTGCAGGTCAGGCTGGTGCTATTGAAGGATCTGAGTGCGGGCACCACTATTGACGGAGAAGCCTTCGCTGAGCTTCGTCTCGCTACAGATTTATCTCTCTGTGCCACTAAGCAGACGGCCCGTGCCATCGGCCGCTCTATGGCTGCTATGGTGAGCACGGAGAGGCATGTGTGGCTTAATTTAACAGGCATTAAGGACAAAGAAAGAGTCTTTATGTTAGACGTGCCTGTTTCGCCTTCCGGCCTGTTTGGCAACTCCGTCAGCACGGTCGTCAGCAGATTTCGGGAGGTGAAGAAGTCGGAGGAAGCTTTTGTTAAGTTTCTTCCCCGCCGCACTCAAAGGGAGGGGCCGTCAGCTACCCAGCCCCAACGTGGTCCTTCACAAAGGGAGGCTGAAAAGCAGAGCATGGGGACTCGCGCTCCCCCTCGGAGAGATTGAGTGCTCTCAGCAGCCTCCTGGAGAAGAAGTCCTGAAGGTCCTGCGTCCAGTCCTGTCGGGATTGCCCCTCTCGGGACGGGGCGCGTATTAAAAAATCCAGTGTCCGCCCCTTCTCGAAATTCCCACGAAAACCCTCCTTCCCCGCCACCTCTGGTGCTTTGGGGGGGCAGCCGTTTCCAGTGAAAAGTTAAATGTTTCATTGATTCCCGTCACATACCGGGACGCGCAGCATCTAACATCCCCCTTAGAGGAAGTATCAAAGTTAGATCCCATTTCAGAGAAGCTGGCAGCGTGGAAACTACTGCCAGGTATTTCTGCATGGGTTCTAAAGACAGTACAAATAGGATACAGAATCCAATTTATTCGTCGTCCCCCGCGTTTCAACGGCGTGGTCTCTACTAATATGAAGCCGGGGCAAGTGACATTACTGTCACAATAACTGAAGTCTCTCTTGAAGAAAGGGGCCATAGAACATATTCCTCTTCTAGAGAGAGAGTCAGGTTATTACAGCAGATACTTCTTGGTCCCCAAAAAGGGCGGGGGGCTGCGTCCAATCCTAGATCTTCGAGGCTTAAACTGTTCAGTCAAAGCTCTCAACTACAAGATGTTAACAGTAAAGATGGTCGTGTCTCAAATCCAGCATTGCGATTGGTTCGTCACGATCGATCTCAAGGACGCATATTTTCACATAGAAATATTGCCACAACACAGGAGGTTCCCGGGGTTCGCTTTCGGAGGCAAAGCTAACCAATATCGGGTTCTTCTATTCGGCCTAGCCCTATCACCCCGTACATACACAAAATGCATGGATCCTCCGTTGCGACTACAGGGCATTCGCATTTTGAATTACATATATGACTGGCTAATACTAGCACAGTCACAAGAGATGGCGTTACAACACAGAGATGTTGTACTGGCTCATCTACTCTCTCTAGGGTTAAAGCTAAACGAGATTCTCTGTCTTACCCAGTGTTATGAATCCTGTTCTGTTGTCCCCCATTCACCTGCCACTAGATGTCACCTTCCCATTTCAGAACTCTATCATGGACTCCATACACCACACTACACTTCCCATAAGCCCCTTATGTTAATTACTGCCCAGCTGTAGCCAATCTAGCTCCCTATTTAAGTCTGTTCTGTTTCCCTGGTTATTTGCGAAGTCTTGTTGATACTGTAACATTTCTGAGCGCTACCCTTGTCTTGTTTTGCCTATTTTCGAATCCTGCCTGTGTCATCGTCCTGTTGTTTATCTTCCTGCCTTTTGTCCTTAGCCTGGAATATTTACTACGAGTTTGCCTTTCCCCTGTTGATTCTGTTTGCTATTGAGTTGACCATTATGACGAGCAGGGCGGGCGAGAGCCGTGAGGGAACGGCGCGAGGCCGGTGACGCGAGTGTTAACGAGCTTCAGGTGCTCGGCGCACCGGTCTCGTATCTCTCACGGAGGAGCTCCGGAAGCATAAAGGAGGAGCGACGACAGTGAAGGACGAGAGAGGACCAGGCCTGGATTTTATGTTGTGTTTTATTTTATTTATGAGTTTATTTTGTTATTAAATGTGTTGAACGTTTAAAAAAAAATTCTTGGTCTGGCTCCCCGACACACTGCCGCTCGGTCCTCAGCCCGCCGAGAGGCTCTTCCTCGCGGTGCCATGCGATGGCACTGGACGCTCGGTGGACGGCCCGATCCTCCTCCGCCCCCTGGCGGCCGGCGATGGCTCCTCCGCATGAGGGCAGCCGGCAGCGAGCCCGCCGTTCCCTGCTCCTCCCCGCTTCGGCGGCAGGCAGCAGGCCTCGGCCCACGGCGGACGGCGGCTCCTCCCCGTTACGGCGGCAGGCAGCAGGCTTTGGCCCACGGCGAACGGCGGCTCCTCCGCTCCCTCATGGACGGCCGCCACCCCACCTCGTCCCAGGGGCGCGGCAGCGAGCTTTCCGTCCCACCGATTTCTCACTCGCTTGCTCCAGTACCACCGCTTCGGGCAGCCACTCGCGGTCTTCTCTCCCGCGCTGCCCGACCTCCTCAGCACCGCGATCCCCCTCAGCAGCGAGGGCTCTTCGACAGCGTGTCCCTCCTTCCTCCCGGGTTTCGGCACCAGGGTAACAAAGTTCTTAAGAACGGGAAGAAGGAGGCGGGAACCGGCAAACGTTCAACACATTTAAAAAACAAATAAACTCACAATAAAACGAACGTAAAAGGGTGGCAGTTCCTCACGGCGACTGCCGCCCACACAAACAAAATAAAACACAACATAAAATCCAGGCCTGGTCCTCTCTCGTCCTTCACTGTCGTCGCTCCTCCTTTATGCTTCCGGAGCTCCTCCGTGAGAGATACGAGACCGGTGCGCCGAGCACCTGAAGCTCGTTAACACTCGCGTCACCGGCCTCGCGCCGGTCCCTCACGGCTCTCGCCCGCCCTGCTCGTCACAACCATTTGTAAATAAAGCTGCATTTGGATCAAATTCCCACTGACTCCCAGTTACACCCAGAGAACGACATATCTAGGGGTCGTATGGGGTTCAACCACAATGCGGGCACAGTTGTCTCCCGTAACCCTGAAGAATGTCAGGCTAGGCCAAGATTATACTGTCCTACAGTATCAAAAAATGCTAGGTCTCATAGCATCAGCATCCTCTGTAATACCTGTAGGTCTGCTGCATATGAGACTGTTTTAGTTGTGGCTCAAAGCTAAGGGATTTAATCCCAAGCTCCCTCCACCAGAGCAAGTTATGCCAGTAAATGGGCAGTCTTTCAAAGATAGTGTACTATGCACAATGCAGATCCAGTAAACTGCCAGATTGTTACAGTTCTGGACTTTCTGCAGGAGAAATTATCGACGGGGACATGCCCCGCTACTCTAAAGGTATATGTTCTTTCGGGTTGCCACGCTCATGTTGACGGGAAACCGTTGGGCCAGCACGCTCTGCTCTCTCGCTTCATTCAAGGAGGTAGGCGACTAAGGCCCCCTGCCAGAACCAGAATTCCTTCTTGGGACCTAGCAATAGTCCTGGAGGGATTGGTCCAGGAGCCCTTTGAACCGTTAGAGTCAGTTTCGGATAAGCTGTTAACTCTGAAAATGGATTTTCTAATGGCAATAACTAATTGGGGATCTACAGGCTCTGTCAATTGTGCCATCTTGATTAGACTTTGCCCTAGGTATGATGAAATCCCTTTCGACCTTACATCCGGTAACTCTCGAAGCCTTCTGCCCTCCGCCGTTCACAAAGGGGGTGTCCCCCTGCAAAATGTTTGTTATGCGGCGAGTTGGTCCTCCCCGCACACATTCATAAGGTTTTATAGCTTGGATGTTCATGTTACTCAGGGCTCTAGCGTCCTTGAGTCAACATCATAAGCTAGTGTCTAAGACCCTTTACGCTTTGTGACACACTTCACAGCCGGACACACACGCTTTTGAAAGGGAATGACTCGGGTTACTTCACTGTAACCCTGTTCCCTGAAAAAGCAGGAACAAGAAGCTGCGCTTCATTGCTGCACTGGGATGTCACAGGACTACGTGTCAGACAAAAGTACCTGCGGATGCACCTGTGGCTCATCTAATTATAGCCTTGTGGTGGCGCATTGTGATGATGTTACGAAAGCTATAAATATAGGTCAATTTCATTGACGTGTTTATACACGCATATTCACAGTCAGTTACTACCTAAGACGTTCCCCTAGCGCTGAACAAAGCGCAGCTTCTCGTTCCTGCTTTTTCAGGGAACAGGGTTACAGTGAAGTAACCCGGGTCATTTTTCTAGATCTCTGTTACCTGCAGGAAATGGATGTGGTCCTGTGAGTGTGAAAGCTGCTCCAGCTCAGCATCTCTCCTCCTCAGATCATTGATCTCCTGCTTTAATCGCTCCAGTCGTCCTTCAGCTCGACTCACTGCAATCTTTTCCTGATCTCTGATCTTCTGTGTGGCCTCAGAGCGGCTTCTCTCGATGGAGCGGATGAGGTCAGTGAAGATCCTCTCACTGTCCTCCACTGCTGTCTGTGCAGAGCGCTGTTGGGACACACATCACAATCACACAGTGGCTTCAGTGAGTCCTGACTGAGAGTTATCAAACTTCTCTTCTTCTCCAGACTCACCTTATGAGACTCCACAGCCTCGCTCAGCTGCTGAAGATCTTTCTCTCTCTGCTGGATCCTGTGCTGGAACGATCTCTGCGTCTCCTTCAGCTGGTGCTAAAGGACAAACCAATGACAGGAGAAACATCACATAAATCATTAAGTAAACAGACATGCATACAGTATCAGTGAAGTGATGTGTCAGGGTTCTGGCACTTCTGTCTAGAGTATTTTCTTGGTTTTGAGACAGCTCTACATGGTCTGTGCATTTCACTCACCATCCGTTCTTGTCCTGTGTGTTGTGAGCGCCTGGGTTATTCTTATTCCAGGCGCTTTCGTGTTATCGTGTTCTGTGTAGCACCCGGGTTGTTTACACCTGCCGCATGCTTTCATGTTGTGTTTTGTGTGAGTGTGCTCACTGGCTCCGTGTTCGAGTTATGTTCTGTGTGAACATGCAGCTTATGAGTTCCTCATAGTTAAGAGCACATGGCTTGTGATTTGGTTTTCATTGGTCATGTGCTTGTGTTTTTCTCATGTTTGGTGTGAGCACATGTCATGTGTTTCCTTGCGCTTTCATGTCTAATATCTTGACCCTGCCCATCTTGTTACCTGATTATTGGCTTAACTACCCCACCTGTCGTTGTCATATGTTTTCCTTTCATGTGGCCAAGTCCAAGTCTGTTTTCCCACTTGGGTAGTTTTGTTTAATTTTTATTTTTATTAATAAAGCCTATTTCTCCTGCAATTGGGTCCTCGCTCCTTTAATCATTCCCCAAAACTTAACAGAACGATCCAGCTAAAAGAGGACTCAGCAGAAAATGGGCATCTTCCTTTTTCCATCTCCCATCACTGGACTTTCCACCTGCCAAATATTGATCCAGCATGTGAACCCTCGGTACTTTCGTCAGCAGGGGGCTGATGTGAAAGGATTTTGCCCGGGATCTACTCATTGAAGTAGACCATTTGGACTACAGTGAGGTTGATATGAAGGAGGTTTTCAACATCTGCCTTGATCAGCCTCTCAGTCTGTGGGAGATATATAAGCTGGGGAATATTGGTTTCTGCTGAGTGGTATGCTGAGGCACCTCTTGCCAGTAGACCAGAACATCCAGAGAGAACTTGTGCGGTTCAATGTTGACCTGACCAGCCCCAGTTTCAAGGAGGGAGAGAGCATTGTGGAGTGGTGGGGTCATGTCTTTGACCAGCAAGATAAGTACCCCTCCCTGCGCGCAATGGTTAAATGTTGCCTCTCCATCTTTCACAGACCAAGATTTGAGTTGTCCTTTAGTTTGATGAATGATGTAATTGACCAAAGGAGTGGCAACACGAATGAACCAACATTTAATGCAATCCAGATGGTCAAGTACACCCTGCAGTCCAGGGGGAAGACAGCCATGCAGCTCCTCAGAAGGGACGATGTGAAATTTGGGGAGGTGGACAGAACACTATGCAAGAGCATCAACTCTGCAGCAGTCACATACAAACGCCAGCAGAAGATGAATCAGAAAGAAAAGCAGAAGCAGCAGAGCAAGTATGGCTCACAAGTATCTGGCAGTGGTCAGCAGGCCAACAAACAGAATGCTGAAGAAGAGAAAAGGCCGAGGCTGAGACATGTGGCAAAACAGCGAAAGCGGGCCATGGAGACACTGGTGGTTCAGGCAAAGAAGAAAAAATGAGATCTGGTTCTGAGAGTATTACGAACTGTAATGTAAATTGTCATCTTTGCCATTAAAATCTGAATTACAAAACATTGCATTGGCTGTCAATCATGATGGAAGAGTAGACAAGTTAAGTTACAGCATGTCCACCATCTCTTGTGGGGGTTATGCATTAAGCCATTTGTGGTACCCTTACCCCATTGTGCCTCATATACTATAAATGTTAGACCCAGTGACAGGCTGGCATCAAATGGCTTGCATAATACTTAGTAAGGAGGCCATAATAATTTTTGACTCATGGCTGAAGTTAAGTTTCTCCAGCTCTCCCCAGGTTGGCAAAAAAGCATCAGATTGATGCTTTAAAATATGGAATATTTAAATTTTTATTCCGGGGGAGCATGCACCCGGACCACCCTAGACGAGTAATATCCTTCTCACCTTTTTCACCCCTGACCCGTTTTCATGCCTGCATCATATCTGGTCCTTGGGTCTTTAACTTGTAAATTCCCCTACAGTTAATGGTGGAAAGTACCAAGAAAAAAGATAGTCCTACCAGTTTGTAATAACTTGAGTAAACACTGCAACAATGCAAATTATGAGAAAATATATATTTTTCTAACATTAAATGACACAAATATATTCTAGTAGACCCCATAAATACAATTATGAACCAGTAATTGAGAATAATGGGACATCTTTAAGTTCATACCTGTTTCTCTGTCCTCTGTGCTGCAGCTGATACAGTGTCGTGGTTTTTATGTTCATCCATCGTACACAGCACACATATACACTTCTGATCAGTGCGGCAGAAAACCTCAAGGATCTTGTCGTGTTTCTGGCAGATCATCTCCTGCAGTCGTCCAGTGACTTCAGTCAGATTGTGTCTTTTTCTTTTTAACAAACTTTCATGTTGTTCAAGGTGATTCTGACAGTAAGACTCCAGACACACCAGACAGGACTTGACGGCTTTGTGTTTTCTTCCAGTACAGACGTCACACTGCACATCTCCAGCTCCAGCGTAACAGTCGGCAGGAAGTTTTCTCTTCTTCAGTTTCTCCACCATTTCAGCCAGCATGGTGTTTATAGCTAAAGCAGGTCTTGGACTGAAGGTCTGTCTGCACTGAGGACAGCTGTAGACTCTCTTCTGATCCTCCTGATCCCAGCAGTCTGTAATACAGATCTTACAGTAACTGTGTCCACAGGGAATGGCCACTGGATCCTTCAGGAGATCCTGACACACTGAACACAGGAACTCATCTTGAGAAATTCTGGCTTCTCCCATTTTACTTCATGGATATAGAAAAACAAACACACGACTGCTCAACTACACTTCAGTTTCAGTTTCTCTCAACTCATGTGGTTCCTGTTTCCTGGTTCTGTCTAAAACAAGCGTATGGAGGACCAGGAGTGCCATATAACAATAAAAAGAAAGATTCAATTAATTAATTTAATAATTCAAACATAAAAATGTATATAAATAAATCACTTTTTATATGGGCAAATTAATAGACATATATTTAAAGTTGTTTATTTAATTTCTGTTTTTAAATGAAGTTTAATGAGACAATGAAGCAATAAATTTAAAAAATCTTTTTTGAATGTGTAAATAAATAGACGCATTTGAAACGGGTTATTTAATTCATAATAAAGTACATTAGTAAATCATTTTAAATGTGCATTTAAATCGCTTTTTTAAAAAGAATTTGGCAAATGCTTTTCTTTGTCGGTTTGCCAAATGCTTTTCTTTATCCATTTGTCAATCGAGTGGTAAAATGCCATTGGACAGTGCACACGTGGGAGCAACTTTCGTCTCAATTTGAAGAGCCAACCTGGGGAATCTGAACGTGTTTGGAGAGGTATTGTAGAGGATTTGTTAGCTTTAGCTGATTTTTGGGAAAGAAATTCTCCTCTCGATTATCAATTTATATGTTAAAGAGTTTCACAGTTGAGGGAAGACGCGGCTAACGCAGCGGATAATTGTGGTTGTACAATAAATGGAAGGATTTGGGTTAAGTTTGATGAGGTCATTCAGCGACTCAGTCTCTCGGAATGCCGCAGCCCTCATGCTATGGTTGAACTTCCAAGCATTCTTGAACAACACCAGACGTTGGATGTACCAGCAGAAGAGACAGCAAGATGTATTGGTGTGTCGTTAAGGACAGTCCGACAAAAACTTGCACATAATGGTTTAAGGTATGTAAAAGAAAATGTTTTATTATGGATAGGCAGGTCAATCCTAAAATGTTTTGCCTGAGGAAAGGAAGACGTACACCGAGGATGGCAAGAGGGTGAACAAATTATGTGGCTTCATTTAACAATTCCTTTAATGCAAAATGTGTTGAACTACGCTGTGCCAAATGTAGGTGCCCACAGTATGCCATTGCTCAGGTGGGTTTTGAATGACTCATAATTGTGATGGATAGGCAATTTTAACACAATGTTGCAAGTGTTTGCCTCTGGAAATATTTTCTCTGGTGCATCATGGAGAAATTCGATTTGGGGCTGCTGCAGAAAGCCATGAGGTGGAATGGCTGAAGACCCTGAAGTAAACTCCAGCACATTCTCCAACGTCAATGGTGAACATTCTCCATCTGTAACACAGGTAGATATTCAGTCTAACTACGGCACTGCCATTCCAAACAGGCTGAAAGTGTATCAGCTACTTTTGAGTAAATAGCTTGTAAATAAATAAACTGTGAAATCATTCTCCATGTAACCATGTGTTACGGAGCTGACCAGACGTGGTCAGACTTGGTCTTCCTCCATAGCCATGATAGGGCAGGACAGGGAATCATAGACGGCCTCCATTGCCGTGAAAGGGCAATGAGATTTCATTGACGGATACCGCTGACACCTCTGGAGGTACAGTGGTAAACTCAGGACACCGGGAGAGTTCATTACTAGGTGCCACCACCATACAAGGGGCCGAAGCGAGGGGCTGGGATAATGGAAGACTGACCTTGATAATCTGGGTGTGATAATAAGTCCCCTTGGGTCATAAATAAGTCGGGGCCCATCGGGCAGGGCTCTTTACTGGACGTAGGCACTGTGGCATTCCCTGTGCAACAGTGTCTAAGCATTTAAAATAATACAGTTAAGACAATGTCAGTTGCAATGAGATTGAATTTAACACAGCAGATCTACATATTCTTGGATCCATGGCTAAAACATTAACATCCTGTAATCATAATTCCTGATGAGGACAGTGTGACAAGCAGGGCGGGCGAGAGCCGTGAGGGAACGGCGCGAGGCCGGTGACGCGAGAGATAATGAGCTTCAGCTGCTCGCTACACCGGTCTCGTGTCTCTCACGGAGGAGCTCCAGAAGCATAAAAGAGGAGCGACGACAGTGAAGGACGAGAGAGGACCAGGCCTGGAAGTTATGTTGTGTTTTATTTTGTTTATTTTGCCTCACGGCGACTGCCGCCCTTTTACTTTCGTTTTATTTGTTTGGTTATTTTATTAAAAGTTGTTGAATGTTCACCGGTTCCCACCTCCATCTTCCCGTTCATAAGAACTATGTTACAGACAGCAAGTGATTTCATCAGTTAGAAATTTTGGACTTATTAAGAAGGGGTGACCATTATCATAGCTTTGCCTGGCACATTTTGTTCTTGGACACTTTGTGCCCCTTTCCATGGTCATTGATTTTAGGATGATTCCATGAACCAGAGTCTTAGTTTGAACTAACGGAGGACAGTTTTATGTAAAGGTTCAGTTTTAATAACAAAAACATGTGTAAAATAAAACAAGATGTACAAATGCATAAAAGAAAACAAATTATACATACACTTCATATTTAAATGTATTTAATGATTTGTAGATTACATTGAACATTTTACATTGGAAAAATTTACAACATTTGCAATTGGTTTGTTGAAAGGATCATTATAAATGTTTGGGTTGCAAAGTATGCTGGGTAACTGACCTCACCTCAGAATATAAAGTGGCAGTGAAGTCAACTGTCAAGTGTGTGTGTGACGTCTCTGTTGTTGCTCATAGGCTTTTCACACAGAAACACTGAGGAGTTTAAACCATAAACCCCAAATCCAGGAGAGAGAGACTGAGTAAATGTGGAAGTGAATGTGTGTAAGTGTGTGAGTGTGTGTGTATCAGAGATGCTGTAGAAGGACAGCGTGCCAGCTGACACATCCACATACACGCCAACTCTCCTACAGGAGCGGGAAGGGGCATGTATGCCAGTGAACGTATTATTGTACCAGACGATGAATGCGTCATTAGAGCAGATCAGACACCAGGAGTTTTCATTTCGTCCAAACACAGCGTCATTCCCTCTTTTCCTACTGATTCCTTTATATGCCACTGAGATAGCAGCATCTCCACTCCATTCAGCCTCCCAGTAACAGCGTCCAGACAGAGTCTCTCTACACAGAACCTGAGACCACTCATCAAATCTCTCTGGAAGATCAGGATAGGGCTGATACTCTCTCACATGTGTCACCTTCCTGTTCTCCTCGGACAGAATGAGACGAGAGTTTGCTGTGTTTGGATCCAGTGTAAGATCACAGGCATCTGAACACAAGAAGACAAACATTTATAACAAACAACAATCACCAAAGGTGCGTGTGTGTATACATATACGTACATTTGTGTAGTCCTGCTGTAATTCTGAAATCTCCTCCATGATCCAAACTATAAAACACAACAATATGTTAGCAAAGTAAAGCAAAAGTACAAATATATTAAAACTAGATAGAAACATTCTAAAACATGTAAGCAACCTGCTAAAACTTGCTAGCAGCATGTTAAAATATGATAGGCTGAGCTTTGTGAGGTACAATCAGGCTGCATTTGCACACAAGTCATTGCCTGATAACCCAGCTAGCAAATTGCTGTGGCCCAGATCCAGCCCATACTGAAACCAAGCCATAGCAGTATGGTGTGTAAGCCAAGAACACAGAAAATAAACCTGGGGCCTGTCCTTCTTATGTGGATTACTCTGTTAACTGTATTTTACTGTTGACGATTTGACATGATCCAGGATTGTTTGGTTCTTCAAAGCTCATGCTTGGGTTGCTGTCATAGCAACAAGTTCATAAGCTCAGACCTGCTCAGGAGCAGGTTTATTTTTCTCATAAACATGATTAGACTGCGTCTTTTTGAAAGTCTGTCCCAGCCATTTATTTTATATAAATAAACAATAATAATAATAATAATAATAATAATAATAATGTTGTGTAGTCTATAAATAATAAATATATTGGAGCCTTACACAATGAACTCTGTATGTTGACAGTTATTCTAAGGGTGGCTTAGGGCAGAACCATGCTGAAGGTGGTTTAAATCATACCTATCTGACCATTACGATTTTGTTTATGTTAAACAGGGAGTTACCCGAGTAAACATCAGTAAATTATGGAGTGCCGCAAGGGTCCGTCTTAAGCCCTTTGCTATTTTCAATATACATTTTGCACCTTAGTAATATTATTAGAAAACATGGAATTAGTTTCCAGTGTATGCTGATGATACTCAATAATATAACATCATTTGTATTATCTTATCATAGATTTGTATTATCTTAGAACTGTGCATTTCTGACATATGGACATTACTTTGATAGTCACATCTGATTAACAATTATTCTAAATTTTAATGTAGAAACATGATTTTTCTGTGAAGCTCATTTGAAGCAATAAGCATTGAAAAAAGTGTAATACAAATAAATGTGAATTAAATTAACATTTATCTGTGTTTATATGGGAATGTTAAAATAGTATATAGACACAGAGGAGTTTAAATAATAAAACCTAAAAACTCTTTAAGCTTAACATACTTGAGTTTGATCAGTGTGCAGTTTGGATGGTTGAGTGCATCAGATAGCAACTTGACTCCTGAATCTCCGGGGTGATTGTAGCTCAGATCCAGCTCTCTCAGGTGTGAGGGGTTTGAACTCAGAGCAAAAGACACATAACCACAGCCTTCCTCTGTGACCATACAGCCAGACAATCTACAAACACACAGCAACAGTACACATGACATTAGTTTGGCAATCATATTTGTTATTTTCTGTAGTTTAGTAGTAAACATGGGTAAGATAATGGTAATGGCTGTTCACTGCAGTCAAAACATCCATGACAGCTGTTATCTTGTCCATTCTGGCAAATAATCATGATCATCAACAATTATTTAGGATGGAAATTAATGTGAACATGATATAAAAGAATATGTAATCCTACAGCCATCTGTATGAATATGAAAAAAATCACATGCCTGTAACTTGTTATTTTGCCTAGTTTCTTGTATTCCATCGATGCCACATATGGATATAAAAATTAAAGACTGTTTATTGTGAGACCATTTTGTTATTTTTTTTTTTAAAGAAAACCATTTACCTCAATATCTCCAGCTGACAGTTTGGACTCTTCAGTCCATCAGAAAGAAGCTTCACTCCAGAATCCTGCAGGTCATTGTTACTCAGGTCCAGCTCTCTTAGGACAGAGTTTGAAGATTGTAGAGCTGATGACAAACTCTCACAAGACTGAGCAGTGAGATTACAGTAATGTAGCCTGTGTAGAGAACAAACAAGCACTATAATGTATTTATCAGGTAGGGTTTATAATCTAGAGTACAGATAACTTGGAAAAACCTTTGGTGTTTGTGGTGTTTGCAAAACTAAAACCATCATGGTGTTTGCAAAACTAAAACCATCAGATGTGTTAAGTGATTACTGATTACTGATGTTAAGTGATTACTTTAAATGCTTTAAAATAAATGTAAAAGGCACCCTGTAGTTAATATTTTAAATTTGTTTCAATAATTCAACTCTTCATATTCTTCATACAACATTAAACCAATATTTTGAGTTTTTTTTTATTTAAGAATTAAGTTATATTATTAAATACAATAATGCAATTACGAAAAAAATATTTTACTTGTATTTGTACTTTTATGGAAAAATACTTTAGTATCTGTAACGAAGGAGTCAAGTAGAGATCCAAATGCAGTTTATTAAAGGAAGCAGTAGTCAGACAGGCAATAGTCAATACAGGGGCAAACAGAGTCGTGGTCAGTAAACAGGCAGAAAATCCAAAGACAGGCAGCAAACAATCAGGAAACAGGGAACAGCCACAATCGAAAACCGGGAAAACAAGACACAGGATGAACACTCGGAATTGGTACGTAGGTAACGCAATACTTTGCGGTGCATGTGTGTGTGAGTAGTGCTCTTATAGTGGTGTGATTGTAATTAGTGCTAGGGTAATGTGTTGCAGCTGGCGGGGTGATCAGTGACTGGGTGAGGGGCTTATGGGAAATTTAGTCTGTGTGACTGAATGTGAGTGTGAGTGAGTGAAAAGTAGTTCATGGTGAAGTGCCACTCTAGTGGTGATCATGGGCACTTCACCTGACAATCGTGACAGTATAATTTTTGACATTTTTGCAATAAATAATTTATTGTTGTTACACTTGTCTGCTGTTTTTCTTTAAAACTACATATTTTTAAGAAATGGCTTGGGTAGGTTTAGAGGTAAGAGTGGGATTAGCGGCTAAAATAAAAAGTGGGATTAGCATCAAATTTTACAAATATCTTTATGATATAAAAGATTCGTAAATATTTTACATTTTTAGTTGTTTATTACATTTTAAAAATGTAATAATGTTTACGATTAAGTGTTTCCAAAGTGTCCATATTGTATTAAAAATGAGACCAGGCTGTTTTATTCACTTATTTTTTTGTCTTTGCCAACAAGCCACCAATTTAAAATTAAAATCCAAATAAAACTGTTTATGAACAGTGTATATGTATGATTGTAAAAAAAAAAAAGTACTCTTACAGTGCTCTTCTGGTGTTTTTGATCACTGGCAGCAGTCTCATCAGTGCTTCATCAGATCTTCTGTATTTCTGCAGTTCAAACATCTCTTGAGTCTCTTCTGACATCAAGAGCACAAATACCAGACCAGACCACTGAGCAGAGGAGAGATTCTGTGCTGAAAGTTTTCCTGAGCTTAGATTCTTTTGGATTTCCTCCACAAAGTTATCTTTCAGTTCACTCAGACAGTAGAAGAGATTGATTGTCCGCTCTACTGATTTCTCTTTCGCTATTATGTTTTTGATGTAGTCAGCAGTGTCTTTGTTCTCCGTTTTAAGTTCTAGTTCTGGCAGTAGTTCCTTCAGATCACTCTGATTTGACTCCAGTGAGAGACCCAGAAGGAACCGGAGGAAAAGGTCCAGGTTTCCGTTCTTACTTTGTAAAGCCGTGTTGATCGCAGCCTTATGAAGTGGAAAAAATGATTTTTTGGACAGTTTCCAAGTCAGTTTTTCTTTCCAGGATTGTGGAAATAGGTTAGCTTTTTCATCTTTGCCAATCAAAAGTACATAGAGAGCAGCAAGGTATTCCTGGACGCTGAGATGTACAAAGCTGTAAACTTTTCTTGATGAAACAGCCTTTTCTTCCTGAAAGATCTGAGTGCATAACCCAGAGAACACAGAGACTTCACTGACATCTAGTCCAGATTCTTCAAGATCTTCTTTGTAGAAAATCAGTTTTCCTTTCACCAGCTGTTGAAAGGCCAGTTTCCCTAGCTTCAGGATGATCTCATCAAAAGACCTGGTATTGGCTTTAAGTGTAGGATCATCAATGTATTTTGTTTTCATTTGCTGCATCTGTGAAAGTAAGAAGTTTGTGTACATGCCTGTGAGAGTTGTGGGTGATTTGTCATTGCTCTCTTGAGCGAGCTGAGGCTGAAGAACAGTGAGAGAGATCCAGCAGAAGATGGGGATGTGACACATGATATACAGGCTCCTAGATTTCCTAATATGACGGATAATCTTTCCAGCAACCTCAGTAGTGCTGTTATTTTTGAAGAATTGCTCTTTTTGTTCATCGTTGAATCCTCGCACCTCTATCACCTGATCAATGTAGTTACGAGGTATCAGACTAGCTGCTGCTGGTCTGGATGTGATCCAGATGAGAGCAGATGGAACCAGGTGTTTCTTGATCAAGCTTGTAATTATCTTACTTATTGTTGTTTTTTCGTGAATGTCTGTAAATCTGTCAGCTTCTATAAAGCTCAAAGAGAAGTGACATTCATCCAGCCCATCAAAGATGAACATGACTTTACCATCACCTTCAGGAAGAGATGGCAGTTCTTCAGGACTACTAAAGAAGTATTCATGAAGCAGTTCCATGAGACTAAAGTTTTTTGTGATCAAATTTAGCTGACGGAAAGGAAGAGGAAAAATGAAGGATATATCCTGGTTTTCTTTTCCTTCAGCCCAGTCAAGGATGAATTTACTAACGGAGACTGTTTTGCCTACCCCTGCGATCCCCATTGTCAGCACCTTTCTGTTTCGTCTATCCTCATGAACTTTGAAAATATCCTTGCACTGGAGTGGTGTGTTCTTGGCATCAAATTGCTTAGCATTCATTTCAATCTGTCTTACCTCATGGTTGTTCACTCTTCCTCCAGTCTCATTCTCCACCATGTATAGATCTGTGTAAATATCATTCAAGTATTTCTGATGACCCGTCTGTAAATTGCCAAGCAATATCCTCTCACAGTCCTGTTTTAAACTGTTCTTGAGTGTTAGGCTGGTCCCTGTGTAATCATGAGAAACAGCTTTATGGTCCAATGAGCCTTTGAGAAAGGAAAAAGGAAAAAAAAGGCAGCAAAGAGTAAGCTGTTACAGTTTAGTAACCTCACTATTCTTTGCTTTGAGTAAAACATCAAATTACTGTAAACAACACGAGTGTTTCAAACTACTTAACAGCAGTCATTTGAAAGTCTAAAGCAGGCGGTTTCAGGTGATCTGCTTCTTCATCAAACTCTTTATCAGTGCACAGGTTTTCTTTGACAATACCAATGTAAATGTTGAAAAAAATAGTTTAGCAAAAGTCAATGATCAAGTGCTTACGTAAAGGGAACACTAATCTCTATAATGGTGACTTCAAATGAAACCAGTATTTTCAGTAAAACAACTTTGACTAGAACTAAACCTCTGACTTTTTCTTAGACATATAAAAGAAATAGTCAAATTGGTTTGATAAGATGGCAATGCTATATTTGGAGTTGGTTAATCATCCTCTGCTGAGATCTTGAAAAATTTATTGTTCTTTTATTTGCATTTGATTTCATCTAAGGCTGAGTGGCTGGAAGTCAGTTGTAGTTGTGTTTCTGCTCATCTCATTTTCTTTTCAGTTCTTGTTGTTTTTACCTTCAGTGATTCTGCTTGTTAACAGCAGTGTAACAAAGTTCTTAAGAACGGGAAGAAGGAGGCGGGAACCGGCGAACGTTCAACAAGTTTTAATGAATAAATAAACAAACAATAAACCAAAAAGTATAAGGGCGGCAGTTCCTCACGGCGACTGCCGCCCACACCAACAAAATAAAACACAACATAAAATCCAGGCCTGGTCCTCTCTCGTCCTTCACTGTCGTCGCTCCTCCTTTATGCTTCCGGAGCTCCTCCGTGAGAGATACGAGACCGGTGCGCCGAGCACCTGAAGCTCGTTAACACTCGCGTCACCGGCCTCGCGCCGTTCCCTCACGGCTCTCGCCCGCCCTGCTCGTCACATACCCCCATCGCCCCTCGCAGGCCGGGGGGTACCCACGAGGCTGCGCCTACTCCCCCCGGGGGCCAGTCTCGGCGGCCACAGCGCCTGGGGGTAAGGACAGACGAGACGAGAGAAAAGGAGACGGAAGCACAAGGAGCGACAAGGACGAGAGAGTGGAGAGAGGAAAACAAAACAAAAAAAAAAATTCTTGGTCCAGCTCCCCGACACACTGCCGCTCGGTCCTCAGCCCGCCGAGAGGCTCTTCCTCGCGGTGCCATGCGATGGCACTGGACGCTCGGTGGACGGCCCGATCCTCCTCCGCCCCCTGGCGGCCGGCGATGGCTCCCCCGCATGAGGGCAGCCGGCAGCGAGCCCGCCGTTCCCTGCTCCTCCCCGCTCCGGTGGCAGGCAGCAGGCCTCGGCCCACGGCGGACGGCGGCTCCTCCCCGTTACGGCGGCAGGCAGCAGGCTTTGGCCCACGGCGAACGGCGGCTCCTCCGCTTCCTCCTGGACGGCCGCCACCCCACCTCGTCCCAGGGGCGCGACAGCGAGCTTTCCGTCCCACCGATTTCTCATTCACTTGCTCCAGTACCACCGCTTCGGGCAGCCACTCGCGGTCTTCTCTCCCGCGCTGCCCGACCTCCTCAGCACCGCGATCCCCCTCAGCAGCGAGGGCTCTTCGACAGCATGTCCCTCCTTCCTCCCGGGTTTCGGCACCAGTGTAACAAAGTTCTTAAGAACGGGAAGAAGGAGGCGGGAACCGGCGAACGTTCAACAAGTTTTAATGAATAAATAAACAAACAATAAACCAAAAAGTATAAGGGCGGCAGTTCCTCACGGCGACTGCCGCCCACACCAACAAAATAAAACACAACATAAAATCCAGGCCTGGTCCTCTCTCGTCCTTCACTGTCGTCGCTCCTCCTTTATGCTTCCGGAGCTCCTCCGTGAGAGATACGAGACCGGTGCGCCGAGCACCTGAAGCTCGTTAACACTCGCGTCACCGGCCTCGCGCCGTTCCCTCACGGCTCTCGCCCGCCCTGCTCGTCACAAGCAGGTGTCCATCACTAATGTTAAACCATCACTTATCACATTAACTCCACTGTTTCAGTGTTACTTTTGACACGCTGTAGTGTAACTCTGAACCGCGTTAGTTTAACTTTGCGGATTTTGCTGTGAAAAACTAGTACTAGCCCAAACTAGCGCGCTTCTCTTTGTCGGCACCAGTGGTGATCGACAGGTTAGAATTTGGGGTCAGTCAAATTAGCGGAATACATTGTCCAGTACTTGCACTCGTTAACGGCGGAAACTGGTGCACGTGAGTGGTTGAACTTGAGCTTGTGACAAGAAAGAGAGAGAGAGAATGACCGTTGATGTACTAAGAACAGGGAAGGTGATCGGAGCAGGAAAACAGCAGTAAAGCTGTCGATGTGGTGTGATAATTACTGCTAAAGTTTTATTGCATTTATCTTTTGATATATTGTGTTTTGTGTTAGAAGGGATCAATTTATATTTATATATCATTTACGGATTTATAATTTAAGTTTGCCTTCACATGGGCATTTTTAATTTTAATGTCTGTTAAAAAGTGCTTCGGGGTTTAAAAGAGGCATTAGTTTACAGATTAGTAATATTTAAAGATATTTGTTTTTTTAATTTATTGTTAAGCAATTAGACTAGCTATGTTGGAAAATAGGTGTTTGATAGATGTTTGTGTGACGTTAAGTGTGTGCTTCTTCCAATTCCTGTGTTCACGCAATGGGGTTCATTCGTGATAAATTTTCTCCTTTACAAATATTTAAAGTGCAAAAATGTCAAACTTTTCATACTGCGTCGTAAACTACTGTGTGTTGCTTTATAAACTTGACATTACAGCTAATCAGCCTCTTAACACATGGTTAGCATTAATGCAAAGCGATTAGTGTGTGCTCTGCTATGACAAAAAGCAAAAGATAGAAAACGTGCAAAGTTTTTATGTTCCTTATGTGATCTTTAACATAACAGTTGTATGTTTTGTATTTTGTGCCACTTCATTTTAATTGATTTATGTGTATGAGTTAACTCAGATTTGCAGATACATTGTGTAGTTGGTGTAGTTATTTTGCAAAATATGTTTTAAACATTGAGGAAATTCTAAACTTATCATTTGCATTCATGTAAATGCAACATAAATGAATATGAATATAAAGTATGTACAATTAATTTTACAGGAGTGCGGAGATCTAATAATTTAAAAATACTGTTTCTGACATTCTTTTTCTTCCACAGAAAGATATATGAAGAAGAATTCAAGAAGTATTTGTAGCAGTTTCCAAGACAAGTTAACTTCAAGTACCCGAATTGAACATGCTAGCAGTGTAGAATTATGTTACTGCTACCAACAGTTTAGAAAAGCTAGTTAAGGAAAATGTGCTGCAATGGATGCTGACATTTATATTTTACTTTTTAATTGTACATTGATTAATATTAAGTATTTAATCTTTGGTGGGGAACATTGGCAAGTTAATGGTATTGATGGTTCATTGGTTCGACCTCCATATACATGCCTAAAATGAATGAAATGTACAGATGGGGGGATATAGAATGCATATAGAATGCATATAGAATGCATTCATATAGTATCCATATAGAATGCCAGTCTATTGAGGTAAATGAGATCAGTTTCTCCTTTCATTTGCTAGTGTTGCAAGTATTGTAGCCACACATTAAATCTAAACACTTATTATTGGAAATGAAAACATGAAGAAACCAAAATCTTGCTTCTAATGTATATTTTGACATCTCATGAAGACTTTGGTTTATTTTTGAATGGAATATTTTCAAGAAGCTTTGTTACATTATATGTTGTATTTCATGTGAATTTTATTGTAAGGGGTTATTTTGTACCAATATTAATTAGTTTTAAATGTTTTTAAAAAATAAAATGTTATTTAAGCAATTGATGCAATCTCCAGCGTCTGACCCTTTTTAAGTAAATTCAACCTTCCGTGAATAAGTAATGTGTAATTATTTCTATTGGCTAATCATTATTAATAATAATTTAGTAGATGAACTGTTGCCTACTAACAATAGAGTTAATGTTACTCAATTTTTATAAGTAATTAGTTATGTAATTTAATGGGAAATTTTAGGTAGACATTATCTAATTTATTTTAGTTTGTCATAGCTGTAAAATTTAGGTACTCTTTACTCAATATATAGGATAGAATCTACCCAAACAAAGTGAGTGCAAATTGTTACTTCAATTTTACTGAGTAGATTCTATAGGTTGATCTTTACAGTGTAATATTTGATTACTTTATTCATTTTCTTTAGGCCTACCTGAAAACTACTGTTAGTTAGCTGAAAAGCACTGTTTATTTTATTTGAATCTTTGCTCTATTGTATTTATTTGTGCTATTGCTTGAAGTTTTACTATTTGTTCTTATTTTCTGACAGTTGTTCTATTTTCCCTGAACATAGCATGTACTGAACCGTACTGAAACTGTGACCCTAAAACCGAACCGTGAGTAATTTGTAAACCATTTAACCCTTCATAAAATCACTGCTGTTATATTTATACAAACACGTCAGAGCAGAAGGTTTATGCCGAACCATCACTCTTGTAAACAATCACTCACATTACGGTAACAGTAAATAAAATGTTACCTTGCTTGTGTTTGTTTTCCAACTGTTCAGCAAGAAGATTTTGGTTCATCTTCCTCAAGATGTTCAGTGTGATCTTCACCGCTTCTTCTGGTCCATATCGTGCCACCATTATATACACTGTGTCTAAGATATCTGCATTTTCCATTTCAGAATTTGATATACGCTCATCATTCTTTAAGTTCCACTAAAATGTCTTCAGATCAGCTCCTGCCAGTTCCATCAGTGAGTTCATGAGCAGCTCTTTAATGCACTCCATCATTCTTCTACCATTCACGTCTGCAGGACAAAAAAAAAAAAAAAGATCAGATATAGTTCCACTATTAATGTGTGGACCTAAATGCAAAATGGAAATGCAGTTGTGATTGGAACACCTCATCCAACTCATTATCCTCTGTAAGTCACACACAAATGCAGATACAGAAAAGCAAGCATCCCTACATCTATTCACCTGCTTGTTCTCAGTTGCACTTACCTTCTAGCTGAAACCCCACACTTCCTCAGAACAGAATAGTTGACACTGTTCTCACGCTCCGTCAGTGTTTCAACCACAGAAAGATGTAAAAACAGCTTGAGAACAATATGTGACAGTCACATTTACCTCAGGAAAACCATTCAATGACCACAGCATGTTAACTAAATAGAAAAAAACAACTCTGCAGAGAAGCAAATATGCACTTACACTTGCATTCACTTTCAAAGCTGAATTTTCAGCATCATTACTGCAGTCTTCAGTGTCACATATGATCCTTTATAAGAAGCACCCCCTAACTTGCACCCCACGCCGAGAACGTCCACATACTCGTCCAAAGGCATGGGCCATTCCTGTTCTCTGACCATGCACAACCAGCTCCATCCTCTGCCCCGCGATCACCATGACGGCCGCTCCCACGCTGCAAAGCAAGATGGACTCCGCTCCCAAGCGTTGACGAAAGAGGGTTGCCGCTCACAAGCCTCGATGCAAGATTAGCATATACCCGTGGCCGAACGAGGAATCAGGGGTAAGGCCACGGAGGTCACTCCGCCCTGGTCGCCTGAGGTTCCGGCTCCACCCTGGTCGCCACCCGGGACTCCACCCTGGGGTTCACCTGTCTTGCCTGTACCCGTCCACGACCTCCAGGGTGCCGGCCCCCCCTTCCCGATCTGTACTCACTTCGGCGAGAGGTTGCGCCTTCCGGGAGAGTACTGTTACGTGTATGTCTGTGTGGACTCTGTATTTGGTCATTTCCCTTGTCTTCATAGGTTCTGTGTTTCTTTGATTTCATTGGTTGCTGATTTGAGTTCGTTACCAGTTCATTCGTGTCAGGTGGGTGTTGTTAATTAGTCTAGCTTTGATCTCGTGTTTCTGTCTTGTGCTGGTCGTGCCTTGACGTTATTTCCCCTGGTGTCGTGTAGTCCTGAACTTCCTTGTCGTGCGCTTATTTCTTGGACACGTAACCATAACACACATTAGATCTTTGTTCTCCATTTTGATCCATAATTGTGGAAGTCCTTGAATGGCCTTGCTCCAAATTACTTATCAGATCTTTTGTCTCACCATCAGACCAATAGGCCTTTAAGGTCATCGAACACTCTGTTGCTGTCAGTACCCAAAACGCGCTTAAAGCTCAAGGGGGATCGTGCATTTTCGGTGGCAGCACCCCAGTTGTGGAATAACCTGAGATCAGCCACTTCTGTACTTGTTTTTAAATCTCAACTTAAGACACATCTTTTTAGAAAGGCTTATGGATTGGAGTAACTTCTGTACTGAGTATGTTTTAGAGTTGTTACTCTCTGTGATTGTTTTATCTTGTTGACTGCATTATTTTATTCTCCGTGCAGCACTTTGGTCGACTCTCTCGTATTAAATGTTAGTGTTAGTTAACTGAAGTTAATGTAAGTATCTGTTTCATCAGTGATCCAGCATCTCAGATGGAGGTGCATACCCACAGCAAGAACCCACAGAACTTCAGCATTCAGTTTTGCTGATGGTGCAAAACTTGCAACTTTGCAGTTGTGTTTGCAATTGTGGTCACCCAATTTGAAGACCTGCTGATCCAAACATCATGAAAATGTAGTGTTACGCTTCTGCAACATCTTTAGTGTAGTTTTAATTCATTTGGATTTTGCTGAAAGTGTTAATAACAAATTGTTCTTTTCAGTTTACTTTTACACTGTTTTAGAGTGGTATTGTACATGATCAAACATAAAATCAAGACTCTTTAGATAGATGTAAAAATTCAAGTATTTATTTAACATGGCGAAAAGTGGCTTCTTTAAAACATGGCAGAAGGTCAATTAATCACATTAATGAGATGTTGCAAATTTAAAACTTAAAACACAAATTCATCAAACTTGTCTAGACATGAAGATTTAAGAGCCGATTTGAACAAGACTGCAGTAAGGTACAACATACTAAAAGAAATTAGCAGACCCACATATGACATCTGTAAATCAAAAACTTTGTAATAAATGAGTTCATTGACATTGAAGATTTTACTGACAATCAACTCTCTCTAAGGCACGAATCTAGCTCTGAGCTAAGCAACTCTTGGACTCTGAAAAATATTTGTTTGTATGAATGTGTACATGTGCAGCACTTTGCTCAAGGACTGTTTATACATATATATATATATATATATATATACAGTATCTCACAAAAGTGAGTACACCCTTCACATTTCAGTAACCATTTTAGTATATCTTCTCAAGGGACAATAGTAGTGAAACTTGAATATATTTTAGAGTAGTCAATGTGCTGCTTGTATAGCAGTATAGATTTACTGTCCTCTGAAAATAACTCAACATACAGCCATTATTGTCAAAATAGCTGACAACGAATGTGAGTACACCCTAAGTGATAACAGTACAGAACTGTACGTCGTTTAAGCCACTTGTCCTATTCATCATGTTCATGTTTTTGTCTGCCTGACACGACCATTCAAATTTGTGTATCTTGTATTAGAGCAGTTAAAAGGTGGTGCTTTGAGTCCAATTCTCTCAAACTGGCCACTGGATGTTTAACATGGCACCTCATGGCAAAGAACTCTCTGAGGATTTGAGAATTAGAATTGTTGCTCTCCACAATGATGGCCGAGGCTATAAGATCGGTAACACAGAGTTACAGTACAGTGGCCTGGTCATACAGAGGTTTTCCAAGACGGGTTCCACTCAGAAGAGGCCTCGCAAGGGTCAATCAAAGAAGTTGCTGTGTGTCAGGTGTAGAAGCTGGCTTCAAAAAAATACGCGCATGAGTGCTGCCGGCATTGCTTTAGAGGTTGCAGAAGCGGAAGGTCAACTTGTCAGTGCTTTCTCTATATGTAAATAAAGACAAATAATCTTTCACAATCTGCTCTTACATTGTGTTGTATTCTCAAAACAAGATCAATAAGATTTTACTGATAGACATAAGATGGCAAATCATTGCAGTGTAGCTCTTTGGGGCACTTCCTTTAATGTGAAAGAATAGAACACAAACCTGTCAACAAACAGCGGAAAGAGGAAACCAGCACTTCAGACCGCAGCCTCAAGATCATAACAATCATAGACACACTCATACACAGCAAAATCCCCAGTGTTAAGGCCATTTCACACCACACCAACCAACGCCAACAAATGACAACGAACAAGTTGGCCGTTGGATTTAGAATGTTATGAAAAATAACTGTCGTGCTCACACTGAACCAATAAACACCAACAACCGAATCACAGAGACTCAAGTCTGACTGGGAAAAATCGATAACTACATACGTATAACCTTTAACAATATTTTCAAGCAAGTTTATTAGATTAATAATACAGTATCATATATATTTTCATTGTTTCAAACTATTAAGCAAACGTAAAAATACTAACCTGAAATCTGAAGCATTAGCCATCTATCTGAAGACTTGTGTTGGGGTTGTGTAGCCTTCGCCGTTTTTTAAACTTCTTTTAGCGCAACCAATCAAAGGCCTATACAACCATTTGTAGCTAAACAAGCCAAAACAAATTCATTTAAAACTAAACTTAGGTTAAACCTGCGTTGCTCTCACGCTTATACCTCTCTCTTTCGGCACGAATCCAAATATTTCCATTTCGGAAAGTATTTGGATGCAATAGGCTACTTACTATTTATTATGTAAAGTCCTTCACGCACGTGTTCCAGTATTGATAGAAAAAAAATTATTCTCTTCACATGAGTAAAACTGGCATCACCACAGAGGAGCAGCATTCTGCTGAACGGCATGAATTACACTACAGACTATTTAAATTGAGTTTTGTAACTTTTATATTGACTGTATTTTATTTTTTACAATGAACAAACTGCGACGTCACGTTTGCAGCGCTTTGCTGTGTGTGCGTGAAGCGCGGCGCTATAAAACCGCAGTCTTTGCTAGGGTGGACTACAGGTCCTTACATAGGAAGGCTACCGTGGACATTACACATATGGGACCGCCGTAGGGGTCACAACATATGGAACCCAGCTTAGCAGAGGCAGTATGCATGCTTAAGCTTAGCAACGGACACTCCGCAATGTCCGAAGCCGCAAGGGGTGGCGGAGGACTCAACAGGGTTCGCCAAACCGGGGAACTCTACTGGAGCAAATAGACATACGTATCCGGCCCAGCGGGTGGGAGTGGCGTATGCAAGCGGACACTAGAAAGGGTTTTTCACGCTACCGGCCAGTAGGGGCAAATACATGGGAAGATAACAATTCTACACGAAGGCTATAGAATCTAGCGAATGTGTTGGGTGTCGCCCAGCCCGCAGCTCTACATATATCTGTCAGCGAGGCGCCGTGAGCCAGCGCCCAGGAAGAAGCTACTCCCCTAGTGGAGTGAGCCCTCAACCCGAGCGGGCAAGGCATGCCTTGGGACTGATAAGCCAAGGCGATGGCATCCACTACCCAGTACCCTGTAAGCACCAGGGACAAGTCCCAAGAGGGTACAGAGAGTGGGCGAGGCGGATTCAGTCTCCTCGCCCCCCTCAGGAACCTAACGATCAGGTCATGCTTCCCCAGAGACTTACCTTCAACTGCATCGTTGTAGTACTGCCAAATAAAGAGATTGAGGTTAATGTACTGTCAATGTTTTATTTATGTATATTAACTGTAAAAGATGTCTCTCTTGTTGTATTGTACCGTCGAACTGTGGTGGCCTTGATTTGTTCTCGCGAGATACCAAAGGAATTGGATTACGTCATCGAACGGATATGGAGAGATATATAGAGAGAAAGGAAACGGAAAGAAAGAGAGAAAGAAAATGGCTGCGCGCTCACTTTAAGGAGGACCACAATCGAGTATCAAGGCAATTCGCTGTTGGTAGCCTGTGACTTCAAAGGACATCATCGTGGAACTGACCGAGTGGATTGTTTTCCAAGGACTTCGTCACAGAACAGCGCTTTTCCTATATGCGCTCCTCAAATGACACATGCTCACCGGTGAGATCGAAACACACATACACATACATGCACGGCAACGATTCAAAAAGACAGAGGACTTTATGGACATTATCTAATTTACCTTTTTTGAATATGTTGTATGAATTTATGTCTGATGTGAATTATTCAATATACTTTGATGCTGGCATTCATGCATTTGTTTTAGACTGGTGATTTTGATACAAATACCGAGAGTAAAGAGGCAATCCTAATCCGTGTATCGTGTAAACGGCCTTATTTTGGCTGAGTGTTACATATTGGTGGCCCGTACGGGGAACCTCGTTGGTTGTGTTTGTATCAGACTTATAAAGGTGGCAAAATGGATGTAGTAAATTTGGATACAGAAATTGTTGTGGGTGATCAGAACATTGTAATTAACGAAAATGTGAATACCCTTGAAAATGAACAGCAGAATGAAGAACAAATAGATGTAGATTTTTCAGCAGGTCCATTTGTAACTAGACGTAATCCTACTGCTGATCTACATCACTTTGTAATGTTAAATCAGTGTAATTAGCTTTGACGCTCCAACACTGACTTAATATTGTTTTAATGCAGTGTTTCTCAAACTTTTTCAGCCCAAGGACCACTTTATCTTCCAATTTTTTTCTGAGGACCACCTAACAGAATCCCACTCTAACACGCTCCCCAAAAACAACAAAATAGGAAGGATAAACTAAATTTAAGTTTAATATGCAACTGTTTCAAGTCAAAAACTAATTATTCAAACACAAATGCAATGATATGATCCATTTTTTTCATTATTAAAACACACTGATGTCAACCCCCCCGCCCGTGATCTGGTGTGGGTTAAGAGCCTGCCTAGTTTAGGTTTTCTTTTCGCGGACCACTAAGGGGCGATGGCGGACCACAGAATTACTGTTTTAATGGATCAATCTTGAATTTTCACTGGAAGCTAGGGTCAGTGTTGCCAAGTCTGTGGTTTACCCATGGAATTGGGCTGCTTTACACTGTTGCCGTGGGTTGTTGTTCATGTCTGCAATTTGAAGCGATCCCATAGTACATGATATTTAACCCCTGGAATGCAAATTTTACCATGGGAACCCCGCCAAAAAATCTCCTAAACTGTTTAATAGAGCAAAATTCTGTTGATGACTTTTTGTCAGCATGGTCTAGAGCTGATGTGTGGAAAGTTCTTACAAACAGCCTAGGAGGAGTTAGAAAAAGTCACATTTTAAAAAAAAAATTTAAATAAAATGTAATCATAAAAATTTGATTTATTGTTCGGGCTTAAAGCAATGATTCAGAAGAAAGAAAATTGATTCTGCCACATGGTTGTGGAGTTATTGGCCAAAATGTAAAGTTGCTTATTATATTGCCACATTGTGGCTGATTTTCATAGAAATTGGTACACATATTCATTTTCACACATTGTACAAATATATACATTAGATAGTAAAAAAAACAATTTTTTTAAATATCCTAGTCATATTAGAGGATATGTTAGGACGTCCACCAAAGAATGCAAACCAATTTTAAGGATCATATATGGTTATGATTGTATAATTTTTTTTTATTTGTAGCACACCCATTGGTAACATGAAAAAATAAAATAAAATGTGTGTGTCTTCAGAATATCCTGTTGTCTAATGTTTCCAATGCTGGGCCAAATGCGAGCATACTAATGTGTGCCAGAGCCACTGTCACTTCTTTTTATTTATACAAATGGAAAAAGGTCTGCACTATAAAAATATTTTATTAGGTTCAAACTGCATTAAAACCCTTAGTTATTGTTAGAAAATGTTCCAGACGAATGGTGTAAACGGCTCCTGTCCCCAATCTTTACTGTTTTGTCTTTTACGCAAAATCTCACACATTGGATGTGGTACAAACTCTTTAATCGGTAGGTCTTTTCAGCAAATCACTGAACAAAATACATTCAAATAAATATTTCACCAAGGATTCAAGCATTTGAATGCTCTGAACAGTTTCATAATTATGCACTTTTGTGATTTTAGCGTCTGAAGATGTGAACGGGACTTTTATAGGCTGAACCACGCTCCAGCATATGTTGTGATTCGGCTGAAGAAAGGTTTGTGTTTTTAAGTATTTTAAATGTTTAACTCAATGCAGACCGTTCAGACAAATACAATGAAAATACAATGAATCTGCAACAGCCGACAGTGCATATATTTAGCAAAATGCTTCTCTAAGTTAATTTTTAGAGATTTCAGTAAGTTGCACTTTATCCCACATATATTTATTGAAAACAATGAATTTCGCCGAAAGGCGTATAATTGCAGGTATATATTGAATTAATATTACCTGTAAGGAAAGAATAACACTACAAAGTTAATCATAAGCGGAGCGTCTCACTTTCCTTGCATGATCTGCAGTATTCAGTGTGCTCTTGAGCAGACCTATGCGAGAGCTCCACCTAGTGGTTTGGATTACATCGCAGTACTGCAGATCTCTATTAAAACAGTCAACTGGAGCCCATGAAACGCAGCAAACATTTTCAGTCTGGATAAATTACCACCTCTGAATAGATTTACATCAAACTCTTGATTTTAAATAGGGGGTCCTCTGTTTTCATGACTTTTCCTTTACACTCGTGCCACATTTGTAGTTAATTTGCTAACCGTTTCTGTGGATTTAAATGAAATTATGTTAAGTCTGTTTAGACAATATTTGTTAAGTCTTGTTTATTGTATTTGTGGGTGATTTGTTGTCGTTTTGCCTATTTGAACATGTTAAAAAAATACAATTAAAAGATAGCTGCACGCAAAGTAATGAAACAAGAAAATAGCCTTCTACATAAATCACACCATCTGTAATGAAACCTTATCAGCCTGTCGAAATAATCCATCCTGTGACCGAAAAAGCTGCTGGATCTTGGGGTGGCGAAGTCTTCTGTAATCAATGGCGAGTCGATGGATTGGGATCCAAATGCAGCTTTATTTAAAAATGTGGTCAAACAGGCAATGGTCAAAACAGTGGCAAACAGGTATGGAGGAGGTTAGGCAGAATCGTTGTCGATTGTTACGGCCCTCTTTAAGTCTAGGGTTAGAGGAACACGTAACAGAATAAAATGTTGTGATGTGTGGAGGCAGCAAGATTGAGTTCCCAATCCCGGGACTTTGACAAAGACCAAAAATAATTCAATATCAAAACAAATTATATTATTAAACAAATAAGGAAGGATTAAGACTTCAAGAGAGGGTAAGGCCAAAATAACAAACATAAAACCTCTACCTATTAGGGAAAAACTAACTAAGCTAGAAAAGAAAAGAAAAGAAAGATACAATGATACACAAAAGAAATTCCTTGTAGTAGGCGCCAGGTGTACAACAAGGTTGCTAACACAATAACAATGATGAAAAATCAATCTGTGACGAGCAGGGCGGGCGAGAGCCGTGAGGGAACGGCGCGAGGTGGCGCACCGGTCTCGTATCTCTCACGGAGGAGCTCCGGAAGCATAAAGGAGGAGCGACGACAGTGAAGGACGAGAGAGGACCAGGCCTGGAATTTATGTTGTGTTTTATTTTGTTGGTGTGGGCGGCAGTCGCCGTGAGGAACTGCCGCCCTTATACTTTTTCGTTTTATTGTTTGGTTTTGAATTGATTAAAGTTGTCGAATGTTCGCCGGTTCCCGCCTCCTTCTTCCCGTTCTTAAGAACCTTGTTACACTGGTGCCGAAACCCGGGAGGAAGGAGGGACATGCTGTCGAAGAGCCCTCGCTGCTGAGGGGGATCGCGGTGCTGAGGAGGTCGGGCAGCGCGGGAGAGAAGACCGCGAGTGGCTGCCCGAAGCGGTGGTACTGGAGCAAGCAAGTGAGAAATCGGTGGGACGAAAAGCTCGCTGCCGCGCCCCTGGGACGAGGTGGGGTGGCGGCCGTCCAGGAGGGAGCGGAGGAGCCGCCGTTCGCCGTGGGCCAAAGCCTGCTGCCTGCCGCCGTAACGGGGAGGAGCCGCCGTCCGCCGTGGGCCGAGGCCTGCTGCCTGCCGCCGGAGCGGGGAGGAGCAGGGAACGGCGGGCTCCGGAAGCATAAAGGAGGAGCGACGACAGTGAAGGACGAGAGAGGACCAGGCCTGGAATTTATGTTGTGTTTTATTTTGTTGGTGTGGGCGGCAGTCGCCGTGAGGAACTGCCGCCCTTATACTTTTTCGTTTTATTGTTTGGTTTTGAATTGATTAAAGTTGTCGAATGTTCGCCGGTTCCCGCCTCCTTCTTCCCGTTCTTAAGAACCTTGTTACACAATCAAAAAGGTATAAACAAAAACAAATGCTATTGCTGCTTTCGAGATGAGAAGGGACCTCAAGTTGCAGCCTCCGCACAAACACACACAACTCTGTGCAACGTTGCTCCTTAAATCCCCAGATTCACTCCTCCAATCATCAGATCAATCATTGGAGTCAAGTGGCAGCCATTACTTCCTACTTGTGGGAAGTAGAGAGAGAGAGAGAGAAACAGGGAGAAAGGGGGGAAAAAAAGAAAAAAGAGAAACAGAACACAAATGTCCTTGGACGAAACATCGATAAACTGGCAAATAGATCGAGGCAGGCGGCAGGCAAACAACAGTCCATAAATCAAAAACAGTAAATCCAAGGGGCAGGCAGAGAACATTCAAAAAACAGGAAAACAGGCAAAAACAAGACCAGGAAAACAGACACGGGAATGAATGCTCAGAAATGACAGGGGTAACCAAATCAAGACTTCGCAAAGTCTCTGAGTGTGTGTGGAGCTTAAATAGTGTGGGTGATGAGGTGCAGAAGGTTCGGTAATCAGTGAATGGGTACGGGGCTTATGGGAAATGTAGTGAAGAGTGACTGCAGTGAAAGTGTATGTGTGTGAGTCCAAGGTGAAGTGCCCTCTAGTGGTCTTCACGGGGGGTGGGCTAAGAGGCAGAACGGGGGACCAGGTCCAGGTGTCCAGGGGGGAGCAGGGCGATGAGACGGCCGGGGCGGAACAGGCTGTGCAGGCGGCCTGGGCGGAACAGGCTGAAGGTATGAAGTAGTTTGTGTATTTCATACCTATTTTTATAAAGTAAATGTTAGATAAACATTTATTGTACTAAAGCAACTTGGGTTTACTTGATTATTCATACACCATTTTTAATGTTAAAAATTAATGTAAATGTCAAATATGACAGAACAGACTTTTGGGGAATATTTATTTTTCCTTCTCCCAATTATCATTGATTTGCAGTGAATTGCATATATGAGCCATAAAAGCCTGATGTATAATGATATGATACTCAACAAAAAACACATGCATGCATACTGTAATGCCGTGGGTCTCACTGAAGACGATGACGCAACTTTTCCAAAACACATTTATTCATAAACATGGGAAGACAGATTAACAGATTAACAGGCAGAGCAAACGTAACAGTGTGCATAGCACAAACATCGACAGACAAATGAACATACCACAGGCAGGAACTTATATACACACAGATGACGAAGACTAAACGAGGACAGCTGACAAGACTTAACTTATTAGACATGATGATTAACTCGAACTATTAATGTCAAGACAGAACTAAACTAGACCAGACATATGTGTGACATTACGCCCCCCCTCGGAAAAGGCGCGTCCTCGCGCCGTGACAGTTTATGGAGAAGAAAAGAGGGCGGAGGCTTCCGAGGAGGGCGTGGCGCTGGAGGCGGGCTGCCGACTGGGGATGTTGGCCACCGGCACCATAGTTGGGAGGAACCAGCGAGGAGTCCAGACAGTGGGGCGGGATGACGTACTGGGGCCGATCGACGGCGGCGGAACCACGGTGTTGGGTGGAGGAGCAGGCGGAACTTCCCGGACGACGGGCCTTGGCAACACCGCCGGACGGGAAGCTTGGCACCGAGCTGCAGACTCATGGGACCAAGGCGGCGCTGAGGCTCTGACTGACCGGGGTGATGCTGGTGCGACCGAGGATGACGGGGAGGTCGTAGGGAGGGAGGAGTCTGATGACGCCTGAGGGGTGACGGTGTGGAGGCGCAGCCAGAGGTCCGATGCGGAAGCTGGACGTCCACCTGGAGAGACGAGGGAGCCCAGCTGAGCTTCCGGGCAGATGGGTCGAGGAGATGGTGAGGGAGGCGTGGGCCTGGAGGTGGTGACTGGCTGACGGGTCGAGGTGGCGTCACGGGCCTGGAGGCCTGAAGAGGAGCGGGGACTCCGCCTCAAGCTGGGCTGGAGGAGAAGCCCGAGGCGCTGGTGCGGAGCCGCACGGAGAGAGCGTCGGGGGCAGAGCCGAGGAGCTTACTGACAGCAGGGAGGCCAACGGATCCAGGGGGCTGGCCGTAACCAGCGATGGCGACGGGACCGGGAGAACAGGCAGGGGAACAGACGAAGGGCTTCTGGATGGGACCGGAAGCGAAGATAACGGGACGAGGGTGGGAACTTGGGTGGGGAAAGGATCTGCGGCCCACAGGTTGAGGAGACTGTGGTCCGCTCCTGGCTCTGCGATGGACCAACCCGCGTGCTTCAACTCCAGGGCTCCGAAGTCGTCAGGTCCCGCTCCGATCTCGGAGTGTACCCCGGGCTTCAAGGCAGAGGCGGAGTGGTCGTCACTCCGGATCATCCTCATCAGGTAGCCCAGGTAGGGCCTGGCTTCCAGCCGGAGAAGGAACTGTATCGCCGGTGAGTCCCTCTCTTTTCAATCTATCTCGCGTTGTGAGTTCTGTCGACAGCTGACAAGACTTAACTAATTAGACATGATGATTAACTCGAACTAATAACCATTCCAGAGTTCCAATACAAGTTTGCCACTTATACTCACCATGACACAGTTTTTACTTTATATATGAGGATTTATTACACACCTTTATACTAACAGGTTATTTCAGTGACTAAAGTTCTAAATCAACACAATTTTACTGATGATCCAGTAAGATAAACCCAAAACCCAGGATAGAGCGGTTGAGTGAATGTTGTCTGGACTGTGTGGATGAGGTTCATTGTGTCAGAGACGCTGTAGAAGGACAGAGTTCCTGCACTGTGATCCACAAACACTCCTATTCTCCTGCTGATGGGCTTTACTGGGAGTTTAGTCTGTATCTTATTGTGTCTGAATGAGTAACTGGAGGAAGAGCACCTCAAAGTCCAGGACTGATCATTATATCCAAACACACACTCATTACCCCGTCCCTTCCTCCTGATGCTCTTATATGACACTGATATAAACACATATTCACCCCTCCACTCAATCTCCCAGTAACAGCGTCCACTCACTCTCTCTCTACACAACACCTGCTCATAATAATCAAATCTGTCTGGATGATCAGGATACGACTGGACTGTGTCAGTGACAGTAATCACTCTGTTCCTCTTGGACAGACGGAGGTATTCATTCACTGTGTTCAGATCCAGAGTCAGCTGATGAAAATCTGATGGAGATAAAACATCAGAATCAGGAATTTTGAATTTGGGGCTGTATTCACAAAACATTTTAATTTATTAAAAGTTACTCTCCTAAATGGCAGTAAAAGTTCTAATTTAAGAGTTTTCTCTTAAAACCTATTCACAAAGCTGCTGAGACAAACTTTTACTAAGGAATAGAGAGGAATCTGAAGCTAAGAGAAAGGGTGGGTCTGACCTCATTGCTATGGATGATGTCAACACACTTACTAGCTATGCAGACACTAATTGGCTGTGAACCTGTGTGAACTCGTGAAAACAGCTGCCACAGGACATGATTTATTTAGTTATTTATCGTTCTTTGACAGAAAACATGTTATTTCCTGTATCAATTCTCATGTGTGTTTGGTTATGAAGAACATGAACAAACTCAGTGAGTTTCTCTGCTTGTTTTTTCAGTGACTTACATTGTAGGAAGTCGTTCCTGGTTCTGGAAACAATGTTGGTGAAAGTGACTGTGGAAATCAACAGACATGAAGAGTGTGATTATCATGTCAAGAGAAAATGATCCCTGCATCCATTCCTCAGACATTTCTAACATGATCTTCTACATGATCTGAGATGATGGAGGATCATTTCTGAGAGCAGATTAATCTCCAGGACTTTACCTCTGTCAGAGATCTTCTTCAGCTCCTCTTTGCAGAAATCCTCCAGTTTGTCTTTCAGCTGACGGACAGATTCTCTCACGTCATCAAAAGAGGAGAGAGAACTGAAGGGATCGTCATTTACGTCTGTAGATTCAGGAGGAGCTGAGAGAGACTGGAAACTCTACAGAAAACAGAAATCATCTCAGGTTACGTATGTAACCATAGTTCCCTGAGAACAGGGAACGAGACGTTGCGTCGTAACGGTAGGGGAACCGCCTCTGCGGGGACCGGTGTCTGAAACTAATATCCAGTCTCGTCAATACCAACTTGACCGGCGACAGCCCATGACGTCATATCGACGCGCCCCACGTGTATATAAGGGGCGCTCAGATAACATGTCATCCGCTTATCGTCTGAAGAGACTGTAAGCAGGAGGACCCTGAGGCATGGCAGAGAGACGCAACGTCTCGTTCCCTGTTCTCAGGCAACTATGGTTACATACGTAACCTGAGATGTTCCCTTTCGAAAGGGAACTTTGAGTTGCGTCGTAACGCTAGGGGAACGATATACCCACGCTGCCATGCTGAGGGGAGTGCATGCCAAATTATGGCAGTGACCACTGTCAGAATCAGGCAAATGAAATGCCAGACCCCCAGGGTCCCACTGGGCTGTCAGTGACAGCGCTCCCAGCAGTCAACACCTCAGCATTAAGCCTTAAGGCGGCCTCTACACACATATGGAGACCTGCCAAGGCCGCACCAAGGCCTGGGACCAACAACTTCCTCAGAAGGGATCCCTTGAGGGAGCGTGGCCTGGGTCCCATAGGCAACCCAGCCAGTCACTTGTTTGGGAATGAAGTCAAACCTGGATTCCACCATGGAGGCTGGCCCGGCCTCTAGCTGAGCTAGTAGCCTAGCCTGCCAACCACCTGACTGTTTCCTCAGAAACAGTGTCTCTTACAAAAATCTCACAAAGAGACATCCAGAAAGAGGGACTGTAGAAGGGCAGTAAACCAACTCAATCAACGGATCTTAGAGACGGGCATCCTTGAGAGCAGGACTCAGCGAAGTGCTATCAACCCTTGCAAGCGAGGGGAGTCCCTGGCTCAACCCTATGAGGGGAGTATATAGACCGCGGCCGTCAGGGAGGCTGGCCCGGCCTCTAGCTGAGGTAGTAGCCTAGCCTGCCAACCACCTGGGGGTTCTGTCTCCGACAGAGGTCTCACAGAGAGACGTCCAGAAAGAGGTACTGCAGAAGGGCAGTAAACCAACTCAATCAACGGATCTTAGAGACGGGCATCCTGGAGAGCAGGACTCAGCAAAGTGCTATCGACCCTATCAAGCTAGGGGAGTCATTCTGCTCAATCCTAGGATCAGCACAGCACCTATGTTAACGGCGCCATGGAGGCCGTGGACTCTGAGGCTGGCGATGTCCAGCCACTGGGGCTCATTTCAGAGCGACCACAATGGCCGGCTAACTGGTAGCTGCTGTCTAGGGCCTACCACCACAGGGAGGCCTGCTAGCACACAAGGCGGCCTGCTAAGGCCAGCTTACCTGATGATTTAGACCAACCAGCTGTCATATATCCGTACCCCTGGGGCTCACCCACAGGGAGGCCTGTCAGCATACAGAGCGGCCTGTGAAGGCCAGCTTACCTGACAGTATGACTACTAGCTGTCTAGGGCCTGCAACGCTGGGGCTCGCCCACAGGAAGGCCTGCTAGCACACAGGGCGGCCTGCTAAGGCCAGCTTACCTGATAGCTTAGACTAACCAGTTGTCACATGCCTGCAACCCAGGGGCTCGCCCACCAGGGGGCATGCTCGCATACAGGGCGGCCTACTAAGACCAGCTTACCTGATAGCCTCAGACTAAACAGCTATCCCATGCCTGCAACCTTGGGGCTCGTCCACCAGGGGGCATGCTCGTATACAGAGCGGCCTGTGAAGGCCAGCTTTACCTGATAGCATGGTAACTAGTCGTCTTAAGGCCTAAAACCCTGGGGCTCGCCCACAGGGAGGCCTATCAGCATACAGAGCGGCCTGTGAAGGCCAGCTTTACCTGACAGCAAGACTACTAGTCATGGATAGCCTGCACCGCCGGACTCGTCCACAGGGGGTATATTAGCGTACAGGGTGGCCTGCTAAGGCCAGCTTACCTAACGGCAAGACTTACTGGTCTGTCGATGGCCTGCAACGCTGGGGCTCGCCCACAGCGCGGCCTGCTTTTTTCCCAGCAGTGCTAGTATTCCTAAGGTCAAAGTCACAAGACTATCCTGCACTGAAATGGCCATGAAGATGGCCTGTCTTGAATATACAAGAGGGCCTACCCACACACAGCAGCAGCCTTAACCACACTCGCAAGTGGGGAGGCCAACTTACTGTTAAATACTAAAGCGGTGGTTTGCCAGAGGACCTAAAGCCTCAGCGCAAGCGGGACCCGAACCACGAAGCGCAGATGCCGCACTCCCTACCCTCGAGAAGAGAGCCAGACGAGACCTGAGCGCTCTTAAAGGGAACCGCTCACAATTCACACAGGCAGCTCCCTCGAGTGCTTCCCGTGCATGCTCTTCCCCCAGACAGTGAACGTACAAGGTGTGTGTGTCATCTGGCGTCAAAAAACGAGGACACGGATCCACACACTTTACAAACCCTTTGGTTTTCCTTGCACACTTCATTTTATTTGCTTTCTGTTTCAGCAGTTCAAAACAACAGTCCCTGAAGACGATGAGAGGATGACATGTTATCTGAGCGCCCCTTATATACACGTGGGGCGCGACGATATGACGTCATGGGCTGTCGCCGGTCAAGTTGGTATTGGCAAGATTGGACATTAGTTTCAGACACCGGTCCCCGCAGAGGCAGTTCCCCTAGCGTTACGACGCAACTCGAAGTTCCCTTTCGAAAGGGAACAAAGCTCATCACCTCCACACTTCAGCCAATAACCTGCTCTACTGTCAGATTTGAGTTGATCTTTAGTAACTCTCCTCAATCCAGCACTTTCACAGCATCAGCTTCATTCTTCTCATTTTCATTACATCACATTATAGCTATAAGTTCTAACGTTTGACATTGACAGTATATGTGAACTTTCTAGAAAAATACTTGATGATCAAACATCTAGCAATAACATAAATGTAACAGATCATGAGCATCAATGGCATCACATGAAAGGGTTGATTTTGGGAAACATTAACAATAACAATTTGTAGTAAAGACAAGTAAAGAGATGATGGGAAATCTAACTGGGTGAAACTGGTACCATCAAGTTCATAGATTTCACGTTGTTGAAAAAAAAGGTTAAATATACAGTCAAGCCCGAAATTATTCATACCCCTGGCAAATTCTGACTTAAAGTTACTTTTATTCAACCAGCAAGTTTTTTCTTGATTAGAAATTACACAGGTGTCTTCCAGAAGATAAGAATAATAATTTTGGAAATGCCACTTTTTGTTCAACTGTAAATAAAAGATGAGTAATCATTTTTTCCACAATGATGCCTCTTGTACATCGTCTTATTATCTTCTGGGAGACACCTGTGTAATTTCTAATCAAGAAAAAACTTGTTGGTTGAATAAAAGTAACTTCAAGTCAGAATTTGCCAGGGGTATGAATAATTTCGGGCTTGACTGTATATACATCAATATATCTTTCAGTAAAAGGTTTCCTAAGAGATTTCCAGAGCTGAACTGCATTTGTAAGTGCGTCTCTCTCAAAAGCAGAAGATCAGATGAGAGTCTGACTGATGATTATATAATAACCAAACACACAGATCAACACTTCAGTCAACGGCTCATTCTGCTCTCATGAAATGTTTCTCTGTGAGTCTCTTGATCAAGTCCACTATGATCCTGTTCTTCTAGATCTCTGTTACCTGCAGGAAATGGATGTGATCCTGTGAGTGTGAAAGCTGCTCCAGCTCAGCGTCTCTCCTCCTCAGATCATTGATCTCCTGCTCCAGTCGCTCCAGTCGTCCTTCAGCTCGACTCACTGCAGTCTTTTCCTGATCTCTGATCTTCTGTGTGGCCTCAGAGCGGCTTCTCTCGATGGAGCGGATGAGCTCAGTGAAGATCTTCTCACTGTCCTCCACTGCTGTCTGTGCAGAGCGCTGTTAGGACACACATCACAATCACACAGTGGCTTCAGTGAGTCCTGACTGAGACTTGTCAAACTTCTCTTCTTCTCCAGACTCACCTTATGAGACTCCACAGCCTCTCTCAGCTGCTGAAGATCTTTCTCTTTCTGCTGGATCCTCTGCTGGAACGACCTCTGCGTCTCCTTCAGCTGGTGCTAAAGGACAAACCAATGACAGAAGAAACATCACATAAATCATCAAGTAAACAGATATGAATCCAGTATCAGTGAAGTGATGTTGTTACTGGTTCAATCATAAACATATATATATATGTGTGTCCTTTTGAGAGATTTGTCATGAGTGATTTATAATCAAGGTATTTATCAATATTTGTCCTTCTACATTAATGAATACATAAATGATTTGAATGTTTTCTTAAAGCTTATGAGGTTTACTTTATTGGAAATATTCTACTCACTCTTCTCTATGCAACAACTATTCATTTGACTTTCGTGCCATTACTATTACATCCCCCTTCATTACTTTTAATCTGCAACTCCTTATTTGTGCACCACAAACCACCTCACAAGTTACCTTCAGAAGAAACCTGGGCTCTCTTGCCCCCTCAGATCTTTCCTCTTTTGTGTCATCCTCCATTCCCTCACCCACTCAATTCTCAGCTTTGGATGTCAATACTGCTACACACACTTTATGCTCCACTTTAACTTCTTCCCTAAACAGTATCTGTTCTCCGTCATCTAGGTCAGCACGTGCTACTGCTTCCAACCCTTGGCTATCCGATGCTCTTCGTGAAGACCAGACCAAACTCAGGGCAGCAGAAAGGAAATGACCAAATCGAAAGACCCATCTGACCTGGGTTCCTATCAAGACCTGCTATCATCTTTTTCTGGTGGAGTCCATCTAGTCAAGACCTCATACTTCCACAACAAGATCAACAGCGATACGAACATACGTTCACTCTTCACGAATTTCAACGCACTTCTCTATCCCCCTCCACCACCACCCACTACATCTTTGACTGCTGATCAATTCGCCAATTTCTTCACGGACAAGGCATCTTCCATCAGCAGCCAGTTCTCTGCACCACCCATACAGGAACTCAGCCCCTCCTCATCCACTAATCTTCTCTCTTCCTTCTCTCTTCTCATGGAGGTGGAAGTATCAAAACTTCTCCTCTCCACTCATCCCACGACCTGCCCTCTAGACCCCATCCCCTCACACCTTCTACAAGCCATCTCTCCCACTCTTATACCAGCACTTACACACATTATTAACTCATTATCTTCCGCTTTCAAGCAGGCTCGGGTAACCCCACTGCTAAAGAAACTCACATTAAACACATCACTTGTTGACAATTACAAACCTGACTCTTTCCTACCATTCATATCGAAAACACTTGAACGAGTTGTGTTCAACCAGGTGTCTTCTTTCCTCACACAGAACACAATCCTCACAATTGCCACCGTGAAACGTCCTGCACAAGTCATGGTTGTGAAGATGGTTCAGGTTGATCAGCTTGTTCTTCTCGACTGTCATTATCAGACTCAGGTTTGAACTGATACAGCAAAACTGACGCCATAGTTAATGTAGTTACAGTAGAATTTAAAGAATCTCAGTGATAAACTGCATTACATTTCTGGCACACTCTGAGCAGTAGACTGCTCAGCTGACCAATCAGAGCAGAGTGTGATTTTCAGAAGGTGGGTTTTAAAAGAAACCGAAACTAAAACAGATGTTGAAAACAGGCGATGCAACAATGCAAATTAGACGATTTGCATTGTTGCAGATGAAGATCAGACGAAATTAGATGAAGAAAATATGTTTTTTTTAACAATAAATTATGGTGTCTACTGGAATACATTTACATAAACAAAATGATGGACCTGTAAATGATCATATTGAGACTTCTTTAAGTTCATACCTGTTTCTCTGTCCTCTGTGCTGCAGCTGATACAGTGTCGTGGTTTTTATGTTCATCCATACACAGCACACATATACACTTCTGATCAGTGCGGCAGAAAACCTCAAGGATCTTGTCGTGTTTCTGGCAGATCATCTCCTGCAGTCGTCCAGTGGCTTCAGTCAGATTGTGTTTCTTTCTTTTAAACAAACTCTCATGTTGTTCAAGGTGATTCTGACAGTAAGAGTTCAGACACACCAGACAGGACTTGACGGCTTTGTGTTTTCTTCCAGTACAGGAGTCACACTGCACATCTCCAGCTCCAGCATAACAGTCAGCAGGAAGTTTTCTCTTCTTCAGTTTCTCCACCACTTCAGCCAGAATGGTGTTTTTAGCTAAAGCAGGTCTTGGTCTGAAGGTCTGTCTGCACTGAGGACAGCTGTAGACTCTCTTCTGATCCTCCTGGTCCCAGAATCCTGTAATACAGATCTTACAGTAACTGTGTCCACAGGGAATGGCCACTGGAGCCTTCAGGAGATCCAGACACACTGGACACATGAACTCATCCTGAGAAATTCTGGCTTCTGCCATTTTACTGCATGAATACAGAGACACAAACATACAACAGCTCAACTACACTTCAGTTTCTCTTTCCCTGAACTCAGGTGATTCCTGTTTCCTGGTTCTGTGTTTGAGTGGCGTGTGCAAAACAGGTGTGTCTGTAAAGCAGTTTCCTCATTCCTGCTAGGTTTTTACAACCCCAATATTTTGTAAAATGGAATAATATAAAGAATCTGTGATATGTTAATTATCTTTAAGTTTTATTTAATTGACAAAAGAACGAAGAAAAGGTTTTCACAGACCATCTTAGTTTTTTGGCTTTTAGAATGAATATGTTAGTCTTACTGTTATCTATAAGCTAGTGTGCTCCAAAATTCACATTTAGAAGGTATTAGTGTTCAAAACTACTTACAGTCTTTCTCTTCCGCCAATATGGATCAAGGATTTTGATGACATCACTCTGCACTTCAGCTTCTCATGAGATTTTCTGTCGGATCAAATCCTCTCTCTGAAGCCCCGCCCACTACAGTATAAATAGATGCTGAAGCTGTGGCTAAAATCGGTCACTTGTTCACACATTTACTATTTTCTACAAGGTGAATGGCACACAGTGCACTATATAGGGGATAGGAAATGATTCAGTCAGTGTAAATATGCTTTATTTCCATTGAGGTGAATGAAGTCTGGTTTCACGTTAGTGTCACGTGAACCGCCACTGCACTGGTCCAGAGACACAATAACATGGACTGGATCATGAAATTTAATGCATTAATGCATTGTCAGGAAAAGTTTGAGAAGGTAGTGGAAAGGAAATACCTGACAATATCAGTGTATGCAAATGTATTTCTAGTGACATAGAACTGCCACGCAGTGAGATTTGAAATGCAAACAACTTGTCAAGCCGCTTCTGAGATTATTCTTTCTTTTGGGAGGCAGTAACTTCATTTATCGTGCACTTTCGACTTTACAAAAGTTTTACATTCACAGACAGCTTCATTACACACTGCATGAAAGGGAATATTCAAAAAACATAATGGGGCACTTTAATAGTAATCTCCCATGTCTTCATGCTATTTTATGATAGGATCCTACGACTTGAAAAAAAATTCATTCATTGATCAATTTTACTGTCGAAACAAGGGATCTCAAAGACAGCAAAAAGTAAAACTGTGTGCAGTGAAGAGGAGGCTGACACTGTTTAAGGAGCTCCATTAAATTGACATCAGTGCATATGTTGGATAACTAAAAATGAGAGATGCCATTTCTCAGCACTTCTACTGGCCTCGTAGGCTTATTAGGACTTAAATTCAATAAATGTATAATATACAGTCAATATATGTCAAATGTTTCCAGGTCTCTGAGTGTTCAGTGTACCAGAAAAATAAAAATATATATTGTCAATCTGGAATCATGAGTCAAAGGGATGAGATCCAGTTGCGAGCTTTATTCAAAAACGTGGTTAAACAGCCAAAGGTCAATGACACAGCAAACAGTAATTGCAGGGACCAGGCAGGCTCGTAGTAATAGTTCAGGCAAAAGATCAAAAGGCAGGCAGGAAAACAACAAAAACGATGATATAGGCAGGATCAGGAAACAGGTAAACAAGACGGGAATGATCGCTTGGAAAAGTAACACTGGGATTAACAAGACGTAGCAACTAAGTGTGTGTGCGCTGGACTTAAATATGGTGGGATAATGAGAATCAGCTGGAGCAGTGATCAGTGACCGGTGCGGGGATTCTGGGAAATGTAGTCCGGGTTTGAGAGTGAGTGTGTGGTGCATAGTTCTTGCTGAAGTGCCCTCTAGGGGATCTAACGGGCATTTCAGCTGGCGATGGTTACGCAATCAAAGTTTATTCATTAAAGTTTGGCTGTTCTCTGAGCCATGCATTATTGCATTTAAAATTTCCTTTAAAGATATCATTGTTTTATGTTTGTGCAACCTTTCTGATCTTGTTTGCTTTTTCACTGAACAGCTTCATTTCAGTGTTCAGGATCCCTGGAAAACTGATATACAAAACGCAAACAATCAATTCAAGCTTCTGGTTACAGATAATAAAAACATTGAACAGTCAGAAACAGAGACTTAAGATGTATTAAGCTACATGGCAATCTAAAAATGGGAACCATATTTAAAACACTTTCTGACTGTGAAGCGACATGACAGATCCAAACAAACAAGGATTACAGGGAGTTCTATTGTTATTGCTACTATCTGTTAGGAATCATAAACCTTGAGGTGAATGGTGTTTAAAACTAAACATTTGCCAGCCCATCAACTCGGTGCTGCCATTCTCTCCACTTGGTTGCAACCAAAGAGTGAGGCAACAGTGGAAGACTCTTCGTTTAAAAAGATTTCAAGGGCAGCTTTTACCAAAATGGACAGACAAGGGAGGTTAGTGAAACAGTGAGTCTTTATTATAAGGACAATGGAGAAAAGAGTGGGAACACAGGTATGGATGAATGACTGATGAAAGTTATCCTGATGACTTAACTGGCAGTGATGCGGTTTCTTCTGCAGATGGCGAGCGATGAAGGTGACAGGCAAACTGAAGATCCAGGAAGCTGGCAAAGGGGAACAGAGGACGGCAGACAGAAGATGGATCAGGAACACACAGGTAGGTTTCTCAGGTGAGTCTGACAGGAAGGTTGTGGAGCTTGTCATAGATGTGGAGGTACACATAAACAAGACCAGACAAGTGCAATCTGTGAGGGCTTTTTGAGTGGAGCAGATGAGTGACAGCTGGTCGAGATGGGTGATAACAGATGGAGTGCAGGTGGGTAGAATGAGGGATGATGGGAAATGTAGTGCGGATAAGGTGACTGAGCTGGTCACTGTGACACAAAGCATTTGGAATAAGCAGAGTAGAAGCACCCAAGCTTCTGACACCAATAAAGACAGACTTGGATGCATGTAACTCGGACAGTCAGTTTCCGACAGTCATTTTGAGAAACTTCTTGTGTCGATTTAAAAGGCAATTCTGTTTCAGTTAAGATCAGTTGAGTTGCCTACATTTTGTTCTTGTCTGCTCTTATCAGAAGGACACTGCACCTCAATCCTGGACTGATGGTGTGAAACCTTTCCTGTTTTGCTGGAGGTACAACTTTGACAGTTCAGCTGAAATACTTAATGTTACAGAATGGTTGTATAAAGATGCGCACGACGAAGAAGATCCTTTGGAATACTTTTAATCAAATGAAAACACAACCAAGAGAGTAAAGAACAACCAGAAACACCATCAAACAACATCAACTGAAACAGAGGGCTTAAATAAGCGAGATAAACGAGACTGAACTGAAACTGAAATCAATCTGTAACTATGACAACTAAAGACTGGCAGGAAAACTAAACAAAGAGACAAAATGAAAAACTAACAGAATCCAAGACAGACATGTTACACATACTCACTTTTCAGTTTTGAGGACAAATTATAACATTTTGACTCTTTGGAGGTCATTGTTTTAGATGAAGTAGACAAGTTTCTACTGCAACTACACCAGATAGTGCTTTCCCTGCCAGTGCCACATGTGAGTAGTTGTTCAGAATAAATTTTCTTGCCAAAATGCATCTGTCAGACACAGACAGGGAACAGTGGTAAGTATTATGACTTTTATCTGCAGACAACAGAATAAACTACAAATAATACTGGCTGATGCAGGTGAGTCAGTCTCTGATGTAAATGGTGACTTAGCTGTGAAGGCAACGTGTAGTTTTCTGTGTTTCAGGTGGATGGTGAGTCGATGCCAAGACTCGAATGCACGGGACAATGGAGAAGATGGACAAACAGACCAGGAACAGATGGGAAGACGGGCAGGTAGGACGTGTCGGGTAAGTCTGTAGTGTCAAGGAATGACGAGACCAGACACTGAACTGGCTGTGAGGTGTGTATTTATGGTGAGTGCTGGTGATGAGGAACAGGTGCTTAGAATTCAGGTGATGGTGATCGAGTGGGTGGATCTGGTGGTGATGATGTGATGGTGTGGAGACTGACTCCGTGGCAGCAACTATCTCTAAATCAGTAATTTTGAGCAAAATGATTTTGTTTATGCAATTTAGGTTGGATACATTTTGTTTTTACAATGTTAAATTTGTTGCAGTTTTGTACTTTGACAAACATATTTGAGTAATGTGTGAAATAATACAATACACTTTGAAATAATAATTGTATTGCATTGTTGTTTTAAACATTAAATCTTTTACTTAAAACATTCGTCATAAACACTTATTCAGTTATTTATAATATATGTCTGTAACGCCCGGGATGACAGGAGACGAGGGTAACAGATAACAAGCAGGTTTATAGTACGAGAGCAGACACGAAACAGTGTGCATAGCACAAACGATTACCGACACTGAACAAGACAGGGAGAGGAACTTAAATACAAAGATGACGAGGGTAAAACGGAAACAGGTGATGACAATAACTAATTAGACATAGTGAAGACTAAACTAGACATGACAAGACAGACTGTGACAGTACGCCCCCCTCGGAAAGGCGCGTCCTCGCGCCGTAAGAGGAAGAAGGCGGAGGCTCTGGAGGAGGGCGTGGAGCTGGAGACAGGCAGTGTCCAGGTGACGATGGCCGCCGCCGCCGCCATGGTGAAGCTGACAGTGGGAGGGGCCAGGTAGGAGTCCAGACTGTGAGGTGGGATGACGTGCTGGGGCCGATCGATAGCGGCGGAACCATGGCAGTGGGTGGAGGAACCGACGGAGCTTCTCGGCCGACAGACATCGGCCGCCGACCCGGAAGTTTGGCGCCGAGCCGCTGACACGCGGGGCCGAGGAGCCGACGCTGGTCTGGCAGATCGGTGTGACGCTGTGGCGAGTGAGGATGACGGGGAGGTTGTAGGGAGGGAGGAGCTCGATGACGGCATAGGGGTGACGGGTGACGGTGTAGCCGCCAACCCAGAAGTCCGTGGCGGAAGCTGGGCTACGACCCCCGTAGGCCGACCTGGAGAGACGAGTGAGTCCAGCGGAGCTTCCGGGCTGACGGGCCGAGGAGGTGATGAGGGAGCTGTGGGTCTAGGTGCAGGTGACGGACTGAAGGGTCTACAAGGTGATGTGGGCCTGGAGGCCTGAAGGGAAGCCGGGGACTCCACCTCGAGCCTTGCTGGTGGAAGGACAGCCCGAGGTGCTGGAGAGGAGCCGCACGGGGCGAGCGACGGGGGCAGAGCCGAGGAGCTGGTCGTTAGCAGCGGTGGCCACGGATCCTGGGGGCTGACTGGGATCAGCGGAGGAAGATCTCCGGACGGGACCGGGAATGACGACACAAGGGCGGGTATTAGGGTGGGGAAAGGATCCGCAGCCCACTGTCGGTAATCCTGTAACGCCCGGGATGACAGGAGACGAGGGTAACAGATAACAAGCAGGTTTATTGTACGAGAGCAGACACGAAACAGTGTGCATAGCACAAACGATTACCGACAATGAACAAGACAGGGGGAGGAACTTAAATACACAGATGACGAGGGTAAAACGGAAACACGTGATGACAATAACTAATTAGACATAGTGAAGACTAAACTAGACATGACAAGACAGACTGTGACAATGTCATTGTAAAAAAAAAAGTAGTTTAAATGTAGCTAGCTACTTTTTTATACTAACTTACTGGTTAAGATAAAGCATGTTACATTTCCGACACACACTCTAAGTAGTAGACCTTGCACTGAAGGTCTGTCTGCACTGAGGACAGCTGTAGACTCTCATCTGATCCTCCTGATCCCAGCAGTCTGTAATACAGCTCTTATAGTAACTGTGTCCACAGGGAATGGCCACTGGATCCTTCAGGAGATCCTGACACACTGGACACAGGAACTCATCCTGAGAAAATCTGGCTTCTGCCATTTTACTGCATGAATACAGAGAGACAAACACACAACAGCTCAACTACACTGCAGTTTTACTTTTTCTGAACTCATTGATTCTTGTTTCATGTTTGAGTGTGCAAAGCAGGCATGATGTCACGCCATGCCTGTTTTGGATTGTGTTTTGCTACTTTCTTTTAATAAACTGCACTTGGATTCTTCAACACACCTTCAGTGGACACCTTCAACATTCAGTCCACTGAATGTTACAACATTTTTGCTTCGCTGCTGAGTGGTCTGCATCTGTAGGCTCCGTTTAGGTTTTTGTTTTGTGGGTCGGTAACAGGTGCCGAAATCAGTGACCTATCGAAAACTGGTAACAATAAAGGCTGTTTTTTTTTCCTAAAAAGGAAGTTTTCATTTCTGAAACTTACAGGACATTCTTATACTATGATGACCTCTTATATGTCAAAGCTCAAGGAAAAGTTGATTTCTCAGTTCATGACGTCTTTGATGTTCCCACACTGAAAGCTGCCACAGTCAGTGCATACTTTGCATGTTCTGCATTTTATATTTGTATCATTTTGTTTCATTAGTGTATTTTTTTTATTCATCTATCTCCCTTGTTTAGTATTTGGAAGATAATAAAGATATTGTTTTGATAAGTGAGATCTCTGATTGTAGTCCTTAAAAACCAAAAAGTAGACCTTGAAAGACCTGTAATTTAATTTTAATGTGTCTTTACGATCGCTGTATCTCAGAGTTGTCAGAGAATGAAGTCTAAAAATTAAATCCTGTTCAGAGGAGTTTATTTAAAGTAAACTGGATTAGATTAGAATAATTGTGCTCATAATTTGTCACGGTTCATGGGTCTATGTGTTCGTGTCTGCCTGTCTGTCTGCTGTTGTTCCGGTATAGGTGCTCGTTAGCGTTGCCTAGTTACGTCTGGGGCTACGAGCTAATTTGATTGTTTGCACCTGTGGGGCATTAGCACTCCTATATCTACCACTGTTTGTTGTGTGCTTGTTGTCAGATTGTTGTTGCTCATTGTCACAGTCTCCAGTTGTCTCTCCTGCCTCTTTTGTGTCTGGATTTACCTGATATTGGAATCCGCTTGCTTCTTACGGACATCTGGTCTACGTTCAGCTACCTGGACCCTTCTTCTATGTGGATGATCTTCCTTCACAGAGTTTTTGTATCCAGCGTCAGTCACGAACTTGCTGCTCTTGATTGCTTGTTTGCTCTCTGTCATTCAAATAAACTTTTGTACTCGCTATTGGACCTTGAGCCTTATTTGATTCTTGACATACTTCCACTTATCAAGAGTTTACAGTCTGATCAAATGATCTGCATTTATATATTTCACATTTATTGATAAACTGACATTTTTCAACTTTATGAAAAATTCAATTTTTTATTGAATGATGAATTTTAATGAAAGGAAATTTTGACAGTAATAATAAAAATGATTAATGTGACACTACAATAAGAAGTGAATGACTGATTTCCATCAACACAAACAGAGAAAAGCACAGACACACACCGTCACTCATCATGACTCACAAACACACACTGATCTTACTGTCTATATGAGGATTCATTACACACATTTATTCTGACATGTTATTTCACTGACAGAAGTTCAGCTGTAGTATTAATGTAATGAAGGGAAAATAAGAGACTCTATAACATCTCACTGTTACTGATTTATCATGAGCTCAAAGCATTATGGGTAGAATCTCTCTACAGTCTATTCTGATTCATCAACACAGTTTCACTGATGATCCAGTAACATAAACCCTAAACCCAGGATAGAGCGGTTGAGTGAATGTGGTCTGGACTGTGTGGATGAGGCTCATTGTGTCAGAGACGCTGTAGAAGGACAGAGTTCCTGCACTGTGATCCACATACACTCCTATTCTACTGCTGATGATGGACTTTACTGGGAGTTTAGTCTGTATGTTATTGTGTCTGAATGAGTAACTGGAGGGAGAGCACCTCAAATTCCAGGACTGATCATTATATCCAAACCAACACTCATTACTCGTTCCCTTCCTTCTGATTCTCTTATATGACACTGATGTAAACACAGGTCCACTCCACTCAGTCTCCCAGTAACAGCGTCCACTCACACTCTCTCTACACAACACCTGACTCACATCATCAAATCTGTCAGGATGATTAGGATACGACTGGACTGTGTCAGTGGCAGTAATCACTCTGTTATTCTCAGACAGATGGAGGTGTTTATTCACTGTGTTCAGATCCAGAGTGAACTGATGGGAATCTGATGGAGAAAAAACACATCAGAATCAGGAATTATGAATCTGATCTTTTAATGAATCTGAACTCTTCATGTTCAATATATCAGCAGTGTCTCAGTACAGTTTACCAGATATCCTGTGCAAATCGTCAATTACATGATCAACTATAAAACTCTTGTCATGTTTTCTTTCTCCTTCTACAGGAAGAACATGAACACACTCAGTGAGTTTCTCTGCTTGTTTTCTCAGTGACTTACATTGTAGGAAGTCGTTCCTGGTTCTGGGAACAATGTTGGTGAAAGTGACTGTGGAAATCAACAGACATGAAGAGTGTGATTATCATGTCAAGAGAAATATCATGTTGAATATTTACGATTCACGATCGGGGTGGCTCCGACGTTCTTCGGAGCAGATTCAGACACTCTTAACACACGTCACATGAAAGGAAGTTCTGATAAGATAATCTGTAGAACCATCAAGATAATCAGGACATTACCAAGGACTGTCGGAAGGGGAGAAATCGGCCTAAAATCAGCCCAATTATCTTGTGGTGTGTACCCAGCATAAGACATTTCTAATATGATCTTCTACATGATATGAGATGATGGAGGATCATTTCTGAGAGCAGATGAATCTCCAGGACTTTACCTCTGTCAGAGATCTTCTTCAGCTCCTCTTTGCAGAAATCCTCCAATTTGTCTCTCAGCTGACGGACAGATTCTCTCACACCATCAAAAGAGGAGAGAGAACTGAAGAGATCATTTACGTCTGTAGATTCAGGAGGAGCTGAGAGAGACTGGAAACTCTACAGAAAACAGAAATCAAAGCTCATCACCTCCACACTTCAGCCAATAACCTGCTCTACTGTCAGATTTGAGTTGATCTTCAGTAACTCTCCTCAATCCAGCACTTTCACAGCATCAGATTCATTCTTCTCATGTTCATTATATCATGTTAGAGATATAAGTTCTAGCGTTTGACACTTACACTATATGTGAACTTTCTAGAAAACACTTAATGTAACAGATCAAGAGCATCAATAGCGTCACATGACAGGGTTCAGTAGATTTGATCAGGAAAAGCAGTTCAAAGACAGCAAATAGATTGATCATTATTTATAACTTTTGAGCAGTTAGTGGCTCTGAAATTCACAAGGACTCTTAGGACACGATCTCAAGGTAAGGATTTGTAGATTAATTATGCTGAAACATCGCAAATATATATGGCCTCACTTCCTGTTTGAGGACTTCACTGTCAAATTCATTCATGTGTTACTGGAAAATAGTTATGAAATGTATTATAAAAGGATTATATGAAATTTGAAATATGAAATATTTTGGGAAACATTACTAACAATTTGTAGTAAAGATAAGTAAAGAGATGATGGGAAGTCTAGCTCGGTGAAACTGATAACATCAAGTTCATAGATTTCACATTGTTGGAAAAAAAAAGGTTAAATATATTTATATATCAATATATCTTTCAGTAAAATGTTTCCTAAGAGATTTCCAGAGCTGAACTGCATTTGTAAGTGCGTCTCTCTCAACAGAAGAAGATCAGATGAGAGTCTGACTGATGATTATATAATAACCGAACACACAGATCAACACTTCAGTCAACGGCTCATTCTGCTCTCATGAAATGTTTCTCTGTGAGTCTCTTGCTCAAGTCCACTATGATCCTGTTCTTCTAGATCTCTGTTACCTGCAGGAAATGGATGTGATCCTGTGTGTGTGAAAGCTGCTCCAGCTCAGCATCTCTCCTCCTCAGATCATTGATCTCCTGCTCCAGTCGCTCCAGTCGTCCTTCAGCTCGACTCACTGCAGTCTTTTCCTGATCTCTGATCTTCTGTGTGGCCTCAGAGCGGCTTCTCTCGATGGAGCGGATGAGCTCAGTGAAGATCCTCTCACTGTCCTCCACTGCTGTCTGTGCAGAGCGCTGTTAGGACACACATCACAATCACACAGTGGCTTCAGTGAGTCCTGACTGAGACTTGTCAAACTTCTCTTCTTCTCCAGACTCACCTTATGAGACTCCACAGCCTCTCTCAGCTGCTGAAGATCTTTCTCTCTCTGCTGGATCTTCTGCTGGAACGACCTCTGCGTCTCCTTCAGCTGGTGCTAAAGGACAAACCAATAACAGGAGAAACATCACATTAATCATCAAGTAAACAGATATGAATCCAGTATCAGTGAAGTGATGTTGTTACAGGTTCAATCATAAGTGTCAGCATTTTTTCATCAAAGCCTAGTGAAGGGGGAGGATTCTGGGATTCACTGCATGTTGAGTACTTTGTAGTGAGTGATTTATAAGGTATTAATCAATATTTACCCTTCTACATATTAAATGATTTTAATGGTTTCTTTAAGCTTAAGAGGTTTACTTAGTTATAGAATTGTATGTAATGTGCTCTCTCCATGTTTTTGACAGAGGCACCCAACATGTGTTAAATCATATCTAATCTTCTAGCTGACCAAGACAGCCGAGGTCATTGGGGTCACTTCAGCCTTTCGCCTACATAACCACTTCTTAGTTAAAGCATTTACTTTACTTATCTATATCCCAACACTAGACACTGTCAACACTGTCATGGAAAAGCTTTGGCTACATATCTATATTAGGGAGGACTCACTGTTTGTTCATATTAAACCTCAAAAACGGGCTTCCTACCTAACCAGGTGTGTAAAATAACCAACCAACAAAGTAGTTCAAAAATATGCAAAGAGTTATATTCATGAGAATTAATAATTGAATGTCTTACATAATAGTAGTGCAATAAATACCACAAAATATAAACAATTATGAACAATAGAAAAACAACAATTCTGATATGAAAAAAATAAAAGAAACATTAGTGAGAAGTCCATACATGTCACACATACGTCTGGTCTAGTTCTGTCTTGTCATTATTAGTTTGAGTTATCATCATGTCTAATTAGTTAAGTCTTGTCAGCTGTCCTCGTTTAGTCTTCGTCATCTGTGTGTATATAAGTTCCTGCCTGTGGGTTGTTCATTTGTCTGTCGATGTTTGTGCTATGTACACTGTTACGTCTGTTCCCTGTAACCCTGTCTACTGGAATAAAGCTTTCCATGGTTTTTGTAACCTTCGTCTCCTGTCAGTCTGTACCCGCGTTACAGATCGACAGACCTCTCAACGCGAGATAAATTTAACAGAAATGGACTCACCAGCGATGCAGTTCCTTCTCCGGCCGGAGGCCAGGCCCTACCTGGGCTACCTGATGAGGATGATCCGGAAGGACAACCACTTCGCCTCTGCCTGGAAGCCTGGGGTACGCTCTGAGATCGGAGCGGGACCTGACGACTTTAGAGCCCTGGAGATGAAGCACACGGGTCAGTCCATCGCAGAGCCAGGAGCTGACAAGAACTTAATTGATCTGTGGTCCGTGGATCCTTTCCCCACCCTCGTTTCTTCTTCGTTGCTTCCGGTCCCATCCGGAAGCCCGCAGCCTGTTCCTGTACCCGTCTTCCCGATCCCGTCGCTGTTTGCAGCCAGCCCCCTGGATCCGTGGCCACCGCTGCTGTCTTCAAGCTCCTCGGCTCTGTCCCCGCCACTCTCTCCGTGCGGCTCCACACCAGCGCCTCGGGCTTCTCCTCCTGCCCAGCTTGAGGCAGAGTCCCCGGCTCCTCTTCAGGCCTCCAGACCCGTGACGCCACCTCGACCCGTCAGCCAGTCACCATCGCCTGGGCCCACGCCTCCCTCACCATCTCCTCGGCCCGTCTGGCCGGAAGCTCAGCTGGGCTCCCTCGTCTCTCAAGGTCGGCCTTCAGGGGTCGTTCATCCAGCTTCTGCATCAGACCTCCGGGATTACGGCTGCGTCTCCGCCCGTCACCCCTCTGGCGTCATCGGACTCCTCCCTCCCTACAACCTCCCCGTCATCCTCGGTCGTGCCAGCATCGCCCCGGTCAGCCAGAGCCTCAGCGCCGCCTCGGTCCCGTGACCCTGCAGCTCGGTGCCAAGCTTCCGGTCTGGCGGTGTCGCCCAGGGCCGTCGGCCGGGAAGTTCTGCCTGCTCCTCCACCCAACACCGTGGTTCCACCGCCGTCGATCGGCCCCAGTACGTCATTCCGCCCTACTGTCTGGACTCCTCCCTGGTTCCTCCCAACGTCTACTCCACCTTGGTGCCGGTGGCCAACATCCCCAGTCGGCAGCCGGCCTCCAGCGCCATACCCTCCTCGGAAGCCTCCGCCCTCTTTCTTCATAAACTGTCACGGCGCGAGGACGCACCTTTTCAGAGGGGGGCGTAATGTCACACATACATCTGGTTTAGTTCTGTCTTGTCATTATTAGTTTGAGTTATCATCATGTCTAATTAGTTACGTCTTGTCAGCTGTCCTTGTTTAGTCTTCGTCATCTGTGTGTATATAAGTTCCTGCCTGTGGGTTGATCATTTGTCTGTCGATGTTTGTGCTATGTACACTGTTACATCTGTTCCCTGTAACCCTGTCTACTGGAACAAAGCTTTCTATGGTTTTTGTAACCTTCGTCTCCTGTCAGTCTGTACCCGCATTACAATACAATTAATGTCAGAATCCCACAGGCAGAAAGTCAGACAGAAATCCAAACGATGAAGGTCTTGAAAAAATCAAAATAAAATATAATCCACAGCTTGTGTTAAATCCCCAAAAACAAAAATAAATATATGTAATCTTTGTGAACCGTTGTCCATCATCAGGAATTCACACAGGTTGAGGCATTTTCTGCACTTTCAAACATCATGGCGCTGACCCAGCATGAAATTTAAAATTGTCTGTTCCTTGTAGATTTTACTTTTAATATTTTAATACAATGCAATACACATGTTTAAGTGTGTATGTTGTCATTCAGTAATATGAAATTGCACAAATGACTGAAAGTCATTAGTCATAAAAATTTAAGTGATTTGTTCTTTTAATGCTGTTACACTGTTTTTATGCATGCTGTACTAATTGTGTTTGTAAACACAACATGAGTTGCATGTCTTTGTGGCCTGTTGAATCTGAGAAAATAAATCCAAGTTTTAAAGGTTTTTTGTGATCTGTTTATATATGTTTATATCTGTTTTTATATATATATATATATATATATATATATATATATACAATGGAAAATGATGAACATTTGGACATTTAGAAATGTTCTTTAATTCCAGAGTGCTAAAAGCTGTCACATGTCATCTAGTCCTGTCTTGTTAGTTCTAGTTTTCACCTTGTGCATTAGTTTGATTATCATCACCTGTTTCCGTTTTAACCCTCGTCATCTGTGTGTATTTAAGTTCCTCCCCTAGTCTCATCCTTTGTCTGTAATTGTCTGTGCATAGCACACTGTTACGTGTCTGCTCTCATGTTAATATTTACCTCTATTTCTCTCATTATCCCTGTATGTAGTACTGTTATTGGGGGTTAACCTTGGAGCTCGAGACGAGCCTCGGTTTCGAGCCTCCATTGAAGACGGCAAGTCAAGTTTATTTACTATTAACTATTAATGACAGTTATAACATCACATCTGAAATGTAAGAGCTGTAAAATAAAGAATTACCAATGTGAAACGTCCTGCATAAGTCATGCTTGTGAAGATGGTTCAGGATGATCAGCTTGTTCTTCTCGACTGTCATTATCAGACTCAAGTTTGAAATGATACAGCAAAACTGACGCCATAGTTAATGTAGTTACAGTAGTATTTACAGAATCTCAGGAAGCCGATTATGGTAAAGTGCGTTACATTTCTGACACACTCTGAGCAGTAGACCAATCACAAGAGACTGGGACCGGCTGACCAATCAGAGCAGAGTGTGATTTTCAGAAGGCAGGTGTTCAGACAGAGGTTGAAAACAGGCACTGAAACAATGCCAATAGTAATAAAATTATAAGGTTTTTTTAGCATTAAATGATGTAAATATATTATGGTAGACCCTATAAACCTGTAAACGATCATAATGGGACATCTTTAAGTTCATACCTGTTTCTCTGTCCTCTGTGCTGCAGTTGATACAGTGTCATGGTTTTTATGTTCATCCATTCACAACACACATATACACTTCTGATCAGTGCGGCAGAAAACCTCAAGGATCTTCTCGTGTTTCTGGCAGATCATCTCCTGCAGTCGTCCAGTGGCTTCAGTCAGATTGTGTCTCTTTCCTTTAAACCAACTCTCATGTTGTTCAAGATGATCTTGACAGTAAGAGATCAGACACTCCAGACAGGACTTGACGGCTTTGTGTTTTCTTCCAGTACAGGAGTCACACTGCACATCTCCATCTCCAGCGTAACAGTCAGCAGGAAGTTTTCTCTTCTTCAGTTTCTCCACCACTTCAGCCAGAATGGTGTTTTTAGCTAAAGCAGGTTTTGGTCTGAAGGTCTTTCTGCACTGAGGACAGCTGTAGACTCTCTTCTGATCCTCCTGATCCCAGCAGTCTGTAATACAGATCTTACAGTAACTGTGTCCACAGGGAATGGACACTGGATCCTTCAGGAGATCCAGACACACTGAACACAGGAACTCATCCTGAGAAACTCTGGCTTCTGCCATTTTACTGCATGAAGACAGAAACACAAACACACTTCGGCTCTTCGGTTTCTCTTTCTCTGAAATCGTGTTTCCTGTTTCCTGTTTCCTGGTTCTGTGTTTGAGTGAGGTGTGTAAAACAAGCGTGTCTGTAAAGCAGTTTCCTCATTCCTGCTAGGTTTTTACAACGCCAATATTTTGTAAAATGGAATAAAATAAAGAATCTGTGATTTGTTATTTATCTTTAACCTTTATTTAACTGACAAAAGTACAAATGAAAGATTTTCACTGACCATCTTAGTTTTTTGGCCTTTGGTATGAATATGTTGGTCTTAATGTCATATATATATTTTGAACCAATATGGATCAAAGATTTTGATGACATCACTCTGCACTTACGCTTCTCATCAGAGTTTCTGTCCAATCAAATACTCTCTCTGAAGCCCCGCCCACATTATAAATAGACGCTGAAGCCGTGGCTAAAATCAGTCACTTTTTTTATACATGGTGAACGGCACATAGTGCACTATATTGTTACGAATGAGGCTCCCTCTTCGCGTCCTCCGGATCAGCAGAGAGCTCAGCTCAGCTCTCACCTGAGTATTAACTGGTTTCGGACTACATTTCCCATAGACCCGCAAATCTGGGACTGATCGCACACACCTGATTCAAATCTTCTCACTATAAAAGCACTACACTGACAACATATCAACGTGATGTCTTGATCATCCATTTTGATATCATTTCTGAGCGTTTATATCCTGGACTGTTATTTCGTTGTGACCTTGGACTGTTTACCCGTGTTTGAATCTTTGCTGCCTACCTGACCCTTGCCTGTTATCTGGATATTGAACCTTGCCGCCTGTCTCGACCCCAGCCTGTCTCTGTTCATGTTTATGGTTTGCCTACGCTGTTACTATTGCTGTTTGTTGACCCTTGCCTGTCTGACACAGAGTATCATAATAAAAAAATTGCAAATGGGTACTCACGCCACTGACTCATCATTGAGAAGACTTCGCCAGACAGTGATCCAGCAATTTTCACCCTGTTATCCACCGAACTCTCTGCCCAAGCCCATCAACTGGCCGTTCATCAGCACCAGCTCAACCGCCTTACTTCCCTCACGGAAGAGCTGGTAAAGACTTTACAAGGGCTGCGACTTCCTCCTGTGGAAACCCCAACTAACGCAGCTGCGAGTGCCACCAAGGAAGTCGTCGTTTCTCCCAGCAGTGTGAATCCACGCCTAGCGTTCCCCGAAAAATACGATGGTAATCCAGCAAAATGCAAGGGATTCTTATTACAGTGCTCATTGTTTGTAAATCAACAACCTGCTCTCTACCCTACGGATTCCAGCCAAATAGCTTTTGTTTGTTCACTGCTCACCGGGAGAGCCGGCCTCAACTCCGCTACGAAAGAGCAGCTGTCCAGGGAAGGGCCTCGGGGGAGCTTCAAAGATTATGCCGAGTGGGTGCTGGTGACATGTGATTCGCCGCTCACAGTGGATGACACTAGCCCCACAATCTACCCAGTGCCCAGCCAACAACATCCTGACGGCGAAGATCGGAAGCACGAGCCCACCGCAGACCGTGAGAAGGACGTGGTAGTGATGTTTGAGCCAGCGCAAGCAAGAGCGACCGAGCTGCACATCACCATGGAGCCAGAGCAACGCGGGACTGACCAGGTGTGTGAGCCGACGGAACCGGTCTTCGTGGAGGGAGACCTCGTGGCAGACGAGGGAATGGAAGTGAGCCACACCGACCCGTCCGCCACTGAGAGTGAATGTGGGGCTAGCACTGGGGAAAATTTTTTCGAAGAGGAGAAACTGCTTCTAGCTATGTCATCATCTGAACCTGTCTGTTGGATTCCTAAGTCTTTGGCCCCGCCCAACCTCCCTCTCCCACCTCCTCTTCTGAATCCTATCGTTGAGTCTGTTTCTATGTTTTTGGGACTAAACAGTGCTTTCCAGCCGCCAGCCACGCCTGTCACCCAGTCATCGCTGTCTCCCATCTGCCCCGTTGCTTCCATTCAGCCACCTCCTGCTTCCACCTCCTCCTGGGTGTGAGGAGCCCATGGCTCCGCCTCCGGCCTCTGAGCACTCCAGTCCCCCTCGACCCGTCGATCTGGCTCCCTCGCCTATGCTCCTTCCTCCCTTGTCGTACCTCCTGAACCACCTCCTACATCTTCTGCCCGTCTCACCATCCCTTCGTCCTCTCTATGGTGCGAGGACGCGCCTTCCGGGAGGGGGCGTTATGTCACGTCTTCACCACATGAACTGTCACGTTGTTGTTTTCAATCTGTCACATGTTCCTTTGTTTGAAGTTCCCGCCACAATCTGTTTCCATGGAGACTAATCTAATCACCACAGCGTTCCCAATCACTTATCTCGTTATCCCCATGTTCTCTGTGTATTTAAGTTCAGTTCTGTTTGATCCCCATTGTCTGGTATTGTACGTCTATGCGTTGGTTGTGTTCACCTGTCTCCGTTGGATTTACCTGTTCGGATTATTAAAGTTTACTTGTTTATCTTATCTCCTTCCTCGTCGTGTTATCTACGCAGCCACACCCTGACAATATTTATATGAGCCAATTTGTTTTTCAATTGAACAGAAATTTCCAAACCAGACTGTGATATAAGTGAATAAGACTGTAACACTGTTTGTAAGTACGGGAAGAAGGAGGCGGGAACTGGCGAACATTCAACGTAACTTTAATCAAATAAATAAAACAAAATTAAAATGGCGGCAGTTCCTCACGGAGATTGCTGCCCACACAAACTATACTATAACTATTTTAAATAATAAAAACACAACATAAAATCCAGGCCTGGTCCTCTCTCGTCCTTCACTGTCGTCGCTCCTCTTTTATGCTTTCGGAGCTCCTCCGTGAGAGATACGAGACCGGTGTAGCGAGCAGCTGCAGCACCAGCGAGCACCGACCTCGCGTCGTTCCCTCACGGCTCTCGCCCGCCCTGTTCGTCACAAAGACTTTCATGCGTAGCTCGGTAAAAAACAATCAAGATGTTGGTACCCACCCCATACAGTTTCAAACTTCTCTCTCTGTCTATATATATATATATATATACATGTTATATAGGCTTAGTTTCAATAAAAGCTGTTTTTCGATTAAAAAGGAAGTTTTCAATTCTAATACTTACAGGATATTCTCATAGTATGATGACAATCAGAGTGTCAGAGAATCAAGTTTGTAAATTGAATCCTGTTCAGGAGGTGCTCGTACTTTCAGTGATCAAGAGTTTACAGCATGATCAGATGATCTGGGTTTATATATTTTATATTTATTAATTGACATTTTTCAATTTTACAACAAATTACATTTTTTTATTGAATGATACATTTTAATGAAAAGTAAAAAATAAAAATGATTTATGTGACACTACAATAAGATGTGAATGAGTGATTTGAATCAACACAGAGAAAAGCACAGACACACACCGTCACTCATCATGACTCACAAACACACACTGATCTTACTGTCTATATGAGGATTCATTATACACATTTATTCTGACATGTTATTTCACTGACAGAAGTTCAGCTGTAGTATTAATGTAATGAAGAGAAAATAAAGACACTTTATAACATCTCACTGTTACTGATTTATCATGAGCTCAAAGCATTATGGGTAGAATCTCTCTACAGTCTATTCTGATTCATCAACACAGTTTCACTGATGATCCAGTACCAAACCCAAACCCAGGATAGAGCGGTTGAGTGAATGTGGTCTGGACTGTGTGGATGAGGCTCATTGTGTCAGAGACGCTGTAGAAGGACAGAGTTCCTGCACTGTGATCCACATACACTCCTATTCTACTGCTGATGGACTTTACTGGGAGATCAGTCACTATGTCATTGTGTATTAATGAGTATCTGGAGGAAGAGCAGTACAAACACCAGGACTGATCATTACGTCCAAACCAACACTCATTACTCATTCCCTTCCTGATGATGCTCTTATATGACACCGATATAAACACAGGTCCACTCCACTCAATCTCCCAGTAACTGCATCCACACACACTCTCTCTACACAACACCTGAAATGCTTCAAATCTGTCTGGATGATCAGGATACGACTGGACTGTGTTAGTGTACGTAATCACTCTGTTCCTCTTAGACAGATGGAGGTGTTTATTCACTGTGTTCAGATCCAGAGTGAACTGATGGGAATCTGATGGAGAAAAAACACATCAGAATCAGGAATTATGAATCTGATCTTTTAATGAATCTGAACTCTTCATGTTCAATATATCATCAGTGTCTCAGTTCAGTTTACCAGATATCCTGTGCAAATCATCATTTACATGATCAACTATAAAACTCTTGTCATATTTTCTTTCTCCTTCTACAGGAAGAACATGAACACACTCAGTGAGTTTCTCTGCTTGTTTTCTCAGTGACTTACATTGTAGGAAGTCGTTCCTGGTTCTGGGAACAATGTTGGTGAAAGTGACTGTGGAAATCAACAGACATGAAGAGTGTGATTATCATGTCAAGAGAAAATGATCCCTGCATCCGTTCTTAAGACATTTCTAACATCTTCTACATGATATGAGATGATGGAGGATCATTTCTGAGAGCAGATGAATCTCCAGGACTTTACCTCTGACAGAGATCTTCTTCAGCTCCTCTTTGCAGAAATCCTCCAGTTTGTCTCTCAGCTGACGGACAGATTCTCTCACACCATCAAAAGAGGAGAGAGAACTGAAGAGATCGTCATTTACGTCTGTAGATTCAGGAGGAGCTGAGAGAGACTGGAAACTCTACAGAAAACAGAAATCAAAGCTCATCACCTCCACACTTCAGCCAATAACCTGCTCTACTGTCAGATTTGAGTTGATCTTTAGTAACTCTCCTCAATCCAGCACTTTCACAGCATCAGATTCATTCTTCTCATATTCATTATATATATGGAGCTGGGAATCTGAAGGATCTGTAGAGATTCTGTATGAAGGAATGGTCTCTGATCTTTCGTCAGGTGTTCTCCAAACTCATCAGGCATTATGGGAGAAGACTCAGAGCTGTTATCTTGGCAAAAGGAGGTTACAAAAAGTATTGAATAAAAGTGTCCTGACTTCAGTTTTGTTTTGACAGCTCACCATGTGCTCCACTGTCAGTGTGGCGTTTTCCTCTCCCACTCGTTATCCTAAATTCTCAATTGTGTGTCTGTCACACCTGTTGCCAGTCATTCCTCATTAGCTAAGCCTTATTTTAGATCCTCTTGTGCTCAGTCTTTTGTTACACTGTTGTTGTATGTTGTGCGAACGCTTCGCTCGTGACCTTCTCATATTGCCTTGTCATATCTTGCCCTGCCCTTTTAGACTCCAAGTGATGTTTTGTTTTTTTTGTGTTATGTTTTGAAAAGCTCTTTCTCATCCTGGCAGACTTTATTTGTTCTGCTACCTGCTCCAGCTATCTGTTTCTGTTGAGAATCAGATGCATCACCCCAGCCCATCTCTGCATGTTTAATGCTCTCATTGAGGAGTTAGGTGAGAATTCAATGCTGCGTCACAGAAGACACTTGGATCTGTCCCTGCTGAGAGGCTCTTCCCTGGTCCTGTGGACTTTTATTTGGACTTCCTCTCTTTTGTGTTCCTGTTGTTTTTTCCTGTTTCATGAGTTCACATTTACATATAATTAAGAAGAGTAGAGGTTGAAGCGTATTTGGCGTGCTGTCCAGGGGGAGGGCTCCGAGGGCTCCAATTTTGGCCCGAACCCAGAGTACACCCCCCCTCCCTTCCCCCCTGGTTGTGATGTAACTAGATGGAACTACAAGTGAGGAGATGGGGTGGAGGAGGGATGCTGTTAAACACCTGATCCTCTCGAACTTTGTTAATTAAACATCATTCAGTTACCTGCAACTGAATCTGTATTTTTCACTGACAAAAAGGGTGCCGATTGTGGTCAACGTGTTTTGGAGAAAAACATTTATTTCATAATGCCCCCCCACACACACATTCATTTTCAATTCTTTCCCTTCAATGAAAGGTAAAATTTTTTGTTAATTTTATGAAGTAAAGATCTAAAGGATAAACAATGCAGATTTATTTTTACAGTGATCTTTGATCACATTTACCAAGGGTTCCGATAATTCTGACCACCACTGTACGTCATCCTTCATGTCTGAACACTGTTTTAGTTTCTGTTTATTTAAAACCTGCCTTCTGCCTTTTAGTTTCAGTTTCTTTAAAAACTGCCTTCTGAAAGTCAGGTTTTAAAGAAACTGAAACTAAAACAGTGTTCAGACAGAGGTTGAAAAGAGGCACTACAACCATGGAAATTACAAGAAAGTGATAAGTTTGTTTAATATTAAATGATGTAAATGTATTCTAGTAGACCCCATAAACAAATGATCATAATCTTACCTGTTTCTCTGTCCTCTGTGCTGCAGTTGATACAGTGTCGTGGTTTTTATGTTCATCCATCACACACAGCACACATATACACTTCTGATCAGTGCGGCAGAAAACCTCAAGGATCTTGTCGTGTTTCTGGCAGATCATCTCCTGCAGTCGTCCAGTGGCTTCAGTCAGATTGTGTCTCTTTCTTTTAAACAAGCTCTCATCTTGTTCAAGGTGATTCTTGATGGCTTTGTGTTTTCTTCCAGTACAGACGTCACACTGCACATCTCCAGCTCCAGCGTAACAGTCAGCAGGAAGTTCAGTCTTCTTCAGTTTCTCCACCACTTCAGTCAGCATGGTGTTTTTAGCTAAAGCAGGTCTTGGACTGAAGGTCTGTCTGCACTGAGGACAGCTGTAGACTCTCTTCTGATCCTCCTGATCCCAGCAGTCTGTAATACAGATCTTACAGTAACTGTGTCCACAGGGAATGGCCACTGGATCCTTCAGGAGGTCCTGACACACTGGACACAGGAACTCATCCTGAGAAAATCTGGCTTCTGCCATGTTACTGCTTGAATACAGAGACAGAAACACAAGACAGCTCAACTACACTTGAGTTTCTCTTTCTCTGAACCCATGTGTTTCCTGTTTGAGTGAGGTGTACAGAACAGGTGTGTCTATAAAGAGCAGTTTCCTCATTCTGTTAGATTTATACAACCCCGATATTTTGTAAAATGGAATAAAATAAAGAATAAGTGATTTGTTAATTCTCTTTAACCTTTATTTAACAAACAAAAGTACAACGAAAAGGTTTTCACTGACCATCTCACCCTAAACCAGCACCCTCCACATACCACACCAATGGTCCCGTCCACTTCTGCCCTCCGACGCTACCAGGAGCTCCAAAACCCATCCCAGTACTCAGCCCAGTCAAAATGGCCGCCACACCCGAGCCACATCCGCAAACGGCTGCCGCCTAATGTAGTATTCATGAAGCAGTTCCATGAGACAATTTTTTTTGTAATCAAATTTAGCTGACAGAAAGGAAGAGGAAAAATGAAGGATATATCCTGGTTTTCTTTTCCTTCAGCCCAGTCAAGGATGAATTTACTAACGAAGACTGTTTTGCCTACCCCTGCGATCCCCATTGTCAACACCTTTCTGTTTCGTCTATCCTCATGAACTTTGAAAATATCCTTGCACTGGATTGATGTGTTCTTGGCATCAAATTGCTTAGCATTCATTTCAACCTCATGGTTGTTCACACTTCCTCCAGTCTCATTCTCCACCATGTATAGATCTGTGTAAATATCATTCAAGTATTTCTGATGACCCGTCTGTATATTGCCATGCAATATCTGGTCGCAGTCCTGTTTTAAACTGTTCTTGAGTCTTAGGCTGGTCCCTGTGTAATCATGAGAAACAGTTTCATGGTCCTATGAGCCTTTAAAAAAAGAAGAAAAAATGCAGCAAAGAGTAAGCTGTTACAGTTTAGTAACCTCACTATACTTTGCTTTGAGTAAAACATCAAACTACTGTAAACAACACGAGTGTTTCAAACTACTTGACAGCAGTCATTTGAAAGTCTAAAGCAGAAAGCTTCAATTGATCTGCTTCTTAATCAATCTCTTCATCAGTTCACAGGTTTTGTTTGACAATACCAATGCAAATTGACCACTGTACACTGTAAACTTTTTTTTCACTGTTAAAAAAAAAAAAAAACATATATAGAAGGTCTAGTCTGCGGAATGAGATCCAATTCCAGGCTTTATTAGAAAACAGAATGGTCGTAACAAACAGTGGCAAACAGGAATATCGGAGGTAAGCAGGTTTGTGGTCAGTAAACAGGCGAAGGGTCGGTACAGGCGGCAGGCAAACAACAGTCCAGTAATCCAAAGCAGTGAGTCAAACAGGGTAGGCAGCGAACAGACCAGGACCAGGAAAAACGAGAAACGGGAAAATAACGCTCAGAACTGACAGGGAACCTAATCAAGACTTCGCGGGGAGTGATGTGTGAACGGGGTTTATATGTGGTGTGGGTGATGAGGTACAGCTGATGAGGTAATCAGTGAATGGGTGATGAGGTGCAGCTGGTGCGGTAATCAGTGACTGGGTACGGGGCTTATGGGAAATGTAATTCGTGTGAATAAGTGAGTGAGGGTGAGAGTGGGTGAGAATGGGTGAAAGTCCAGGATGAAGTGCCCTCCTGTGGTGGTCCTGGGTACTTTTTTTTTATTTGAATCGTTGCTTTGTTGTATTTATTTGTGCTGCTGCTTGTGGTTTGATTATTTGTTCTTATTTTCTTTATTTTTATTTGACAACTGTCCCATTTTCCACTATGTCTAAGATATCTGCATTTTCCATTTCAGAATTTTATATACGCTCATCATTCTTTAAGTTCCACTGAAATGTCTTCAGATCAGCTCCTGCCAGTTCCATCAGTGAGTTCATGAGCAGCTCTTTAACACACGCCATCATTCTTCAACCATTCACGTCTGCAGGACAAAAAGAAAAAGATCTGAAATAGTTCCACTCTTAATGTGTGGACCTAAATGCTCAAATGGAAATGAAGTTGTGATTGGATCAGGTTTCTCCGAAACACCTCATTAAACTCATTATCCTCTATAAGTCACACACAAACTGCAACAAACTGCACAAGCTGATACACAAAAGCAAGCATCCCTTGTGTTGCATTTACCTTCTAGCTAAAACCCCACACTTTCTCAGAACAGTTGACACTGCGTCAGTGTTTCAACCGCAGAAAGTTGTAAAAACAGCTTGAGAGCAATATGTGACAGTCACGTTTTCCTCAGGAAAACCATTCAATGACCACAGCATGTTAACTAAATAGAAAAAAAAGAACTCTGCAGAGAAGCAAAAATGCACTCACACACCACACTAGTTATGTTTCCTTTTATAATAAGAACATTATAACATCATAATTTTCGTATGAAATTTTATTCAAATCCAAAGCTGAATTTTCAGCATCATTACTCCAGTCTTCAGAGTCACATATTGTCCCTGCATGCCACCTCCTGTGATAATGGTTGGCACATTGGCTCGTGTTAACACTGTTGCCTCGCAGCCAGAAGGTCCTCAGTTTGAGTCCCAGCTGAGCCGAGAGGCCTTTCTGTGATAATTACGACCATTGCAATGCCACTGTGTCACACGTATTTAGTTCTGTCATGTTTAGCCGGTCCTATCCGGATCCCGTCTCCATCGCTGGTCACAACCAGCCCCCTGGATCCGTGGCCACCGTTGCTGTCGTCCAGCTCCTCGGCTCTGTCCCCGCCGCTCACTCCGTGCGGCTCCTCACCAGCGCCTCGGGCTTCCCTTCCACCAACCCAGGTTGAGGCGGAGTCCCCGGCTCCAATTCAGGCCTCCAGGCCGGCGTCACCACCTCGACCCGTCAGCCAGTCATCAGCACCTCGACCCACACCTCCCTCATCACCTCCTCGGCCCGTCAGCCCGGAAGCTCCGCTGGGCTCCCTCGTCCCTCCAGTTCGGCCTCCGGGGGTCGACGCTCTGCCTCCACCACGGGTTTCAGGGTTGGCGGCTACACCTCCACCCGTCACCCCTACGCCGTCAGCTAGCTCCTCCCTCCCTTCAACCTCCCTGTCATCCTCTGTCACCACAGCATCGCTCCTGTTAAAACATGTTACAGTGCTTTGTAAAAGTTCAAATCTAACATGGATGTTATGTGACTGATCAAATGACACGTCATATGTCATTGGTTTTTCATTTTACTGTTCATCCACCATCCTACTGGCATTTCAAAAACCAAGTGATCATTCCACACTAAATCTTTATTCTCCGTTTTGATCCTTGATAGTGGACACAAACATCTGTTTCATCTCAGATCTCAGAATGCAGACTTCAGCATTCAGTTTTGCTGATGTTGCAAAACTTGCAACTTTGCAGTTGTGTTTGCAATTGTAGTCACCAAATTTGAAGAGCTGCCGCTCCAAACATCATAAAAGTTGCTGAACTGAAATACTGAAATACTGCTACTGAAATAAGTTACAAAACCAAAAAGGGTCCCACTTTATATTAGGTGTATAATATTTATAATACACATGAATTGAGTACACCCTTCACATTTCAACCATTGTTATATATATATATATATATATATATAAAGACAGGGCTCTACAGTGCAACCAAGAGAACCTGGATGCCATTGAAAAGTAGAAGAATAACTAAATAAGTTAAGTATAAATAAGTGCATACAGGCATTATGAAACTTGTATTGTCTATTTGCCAATTCATGAAGAATTGCTTGTTGGTATTCCTCACTTGTAAGTCCCTTTGGATAAAAGCGTCTGCTAAATGACTAAATGTAAAAGCATTATTCTCAAAATAGTTGACAACAAAAGTTAGTGCACCCTAAAAGATAACAGCACAGAATTGTATGTCATTTAAGCCACATGTCTTATTCGTCATGTTCATGTTTTTATCTGCTTGACAGGACTAAACAAATTTGTGTATCTTGTATTAGAGCAGTTAAAATTTGGTGCTTTGACTACAATTCTCTCATACTGACCACTGGATGTTCAACATGGCACCTCATGGCAAAGAACTCTCTGAGGATTTGGAAATAAGACATATAATCTTAAAACAGTCTTAAAAATCTTACACAATCTGCTCTTACATAGTGTTTTATTCTCAAAGCAAGATCAATAAAATTCTACTGATAGATATAAGATGGAAAATCATTGCAGTGTAGCTCTTTGGGGCACTTCCTTTAATGTGAAAGAAGAGAACACAAACCTGTCGACAAACAGAAAGAGGAAACCAGCACTTCAGACCGCAGCGTCAAGATACACGCGACACCCAAAAATCATAGAAACACTCATACACAGGAAAATCCCCAGTGATAACACTAACACTGAAGCAGTGTTGAAATGAATGAGATAATTGTGACGATTGAACATTAGTGAAGACATGATTTTAACAAGCAGAATCACTGAAGAAAAGAGGAACATGTGAGAACAGAAGAAATGAGCCACAACAACTACAACTGACTTCCAGCCACAGCCTTAGAAATCAACTGTACATTAAATCTCTCAACATATCAGCTGAGAATGATCAAACAACTCCAAAAACAGCATTACCACCTTCACGTATTACACACCATCTTGACTTTATTTCTGTCATACATCTACAAAAGTTGTTACTGAGAATTAACAGAGGTTTAGCTCACTATTGATGTTTCAAAATAGTGTTTTATTCTGTTGGCTAATAATTAGTGATGGGAGTCAACTCCAAAAGAGTTGATTCCTTGATAGGTAGGTTGACTCCACCATAGGAACTGACCCTCGATGACTCTGTTGCTGTGTCCACAATAACTCATTTACACTCATTATCCAATCCCTTATAGTGCATAGCAGTTGAGACCACTATATCAGAAATTAGTAAAGAAAATGAAGCGAGCAATTTGGATTCTGATGTGGTACATTGGTACTTCCTTTAATGAGAAAGAAGAGCAGAATCACATCTCGACAAACAGCAGGAAGAGGAAACCAGGGTTTCAGACCTCAGACGGTTTTGTTGCGGTTGCTTTGCAGATATTTGTGAAGTATTTGTAAAATCCTCCACCACAGCACCGCCCCCCAGCACCCTCCTGGTAACACATGTTCCCGTGGCTATGAGTAACACTGAAGCAGTGTTGTGGTTAGTGAGATAATTTAGGGTGCGTTCCCACTTGTCATGTTTGGTTCGATTAAAACGAACCCTGGTGCGATTGCTCAGTTAGTGCGGTTCATATGTGAACGCTGCCATCCGAACACTGGTGCGCACCAAACAAGCGCTAAAAAGATGGGTCTCGGTCCGCTTCTAAACGAACTCTGGTGCGGTTCGATTGATATATGAACGCAACACGGACCAAAGACATGTAAACCAACCAAAAACAGGACGTGATGTCACAAGATGTGACGCTACAAGTCAGCTGATTTGACGACGCGGAAAGATCGGTGTATCCAAAATGAGTCGAGGGCAAACGTGGAGCAACGAGGAGGTGAAGTTTCTGTTTCTGTGTACAACGGAGGAAATCCTGCTGCTGTTTTGAATGTTTTGAACATTTTATGAGCTCTTCGTGAGTTCTCAGCTGGTAAAAAGCACATGTTCACGCATAAAATGATGGCGTTTAATCCAGAACACAGCGTTGTTTTGAATGTTCGGTAAGCGAGCTCCGTCACAAAATATACGTCATAAAAGCCGACCAATCAGGTCGTGACCGTATCTCTATGCCTTTGGTTCGGTAACGTAAGGTTCGCTGTTAAAAATGCCAGTGTGAACGCTAAGAGGACCAGGACTATATGTTTTGTTTTTGTTTTTTGGTCCGGACCAAACGAACCAAACCAACCGAACTACAAGTGTGAGCAGAAACACCAAAGTAAAGAACAACAAGAAAAGGAAAGAGCAACTAAAGCCTCGTGCACACAGGGACGATTATGGCGCGTGGCTATCGACGCGTCTTTGTGTTCATACCCAAGCGATTTTCATTGACGATGCATACGTGAACGTGCAAATTCACTCTCTGACAGTAGATGGCGCTTTTTCCCCGTATATGTATCACTACAGCACACAAACGATGGCCAAAAGTTTGCAGGAAAAAGTTACAAGCTTATTAAGGAAATTAAGTGAAATGAAACTCGCCATCGAATCCTCTCCAATGACTACTCAAATCTCTTATGGCGATTTTATGTGGTGTTTGTCATGAAGTTCTTTGTTCAATAAGACCAGCAGCTCTACACTCATCTCACTCGAGGAATAATCTGAGCTTAACGATCAAAGCCTGAGTTGACAGAGAAAGTTAATGATCAGCGTCATTGTACCAATAAAGCCTGGTTGAATCAACTCGAACCGAATCCTGTAACCCTGAGTTTGTTTAACTACTATCATGGTATAGGCCCCAGATGGCAAAATTGTTTTATGTTGACCTCACATTTCATTGGTTGTCAGTGTTTCAACAAACTTGATTTAGAATCAACATCATGATGTAACATTAATTCAACACTATTACTAATGTTGATTCAACAAGGTCAAGGTCAAGGTCAAAACAATATTTTGCCATTGTTTACTTGAAAATTCAACATGAACTTAAGGTGCAAAAGTGATGTTGAACCAACCAACACTGACTTAATATTGTTTTAATGGATCAATCTTGAATTTTCACTGAAAGCTACGATCAGTGTTTACAAGTCTGTGGTTTACCCATGGAATTGGGCTACACTGGGTTAAAGCGACCCAATATTACACGGTATTTAATCCCTGGAATGTGATTTTTACCAGGGAAACCCCACCAAAAACACGGATCTCCTAAACCTAATATAAATGTTCAACTTTATGGATCATATGGTTGTGGAGTTTTATTTTTGAATGTTTTTTTTTTATTTGTAGCACACCCATTGGCAACATTTCATATATAATAATAATAATAATAATAATAATAAAGAATATCCTGTTGTCTAATGTTTCCACTGTTGGTACAAAAGCGAGTGTACTAATGTGTGCCAGAGCCAGTCGAGTCTTTTTTTTCACAACAAAAGGGTTTTGCACTATAAAAATATATGTGTTATATTGTAATATATATATGTAATATATGTGTATATTAATAAAATAGTTTTTGAACAAAACTTTTTTTTAAAAAAATGCATTAAAAACCCTAGTTATTGTTAGAAAATGTTCCAGACGAATGGTGTAAGCGTCTCCTGCACCCAATCTTTACTGTTTTGTCTTTTACGCAAAATCTCACACATTAGATGTGGTACAAACTCTTTAATCGGTACGTCTTTTCAGCAAATCACTGAACAAAATACATTCAAATAAATATTTCACCAAGGATTCAAGCATTTGAATTGCTCTGAACAGTTTCATTACTGTGCACTTTTGTGATTTCAGCGTCTGAAGATGTGAACGGGACTTTTATTTTGGCTTGGTGATGTGACGTCATAAGTCTGCACCGCGCGCCAGCATATGTTGTGATTCGGCTGAAGAAAAAGGTTTGCGTTTAAGTGTTTTAAATGTTTAACTCGATGCAGACCGTTCAGACAATTCCTAGTTTTTTACAATAACTGCAAATTGAATTATTTATTATTCAATGTGACGTTGTAATGCTAAATCTAACATTAATGAGCGATATTTGTGCGAGTAAAGCGCTTCCACACGTGAGCAATAGAAAAAATGCGTTTCATTTCGCGCCCTAAACTATATTGTGAATCAATACATCGAATAAAAACGAATTCGGTTCGGTTATCAGTGGTGAGAGAAACCGAGTCATTTGAACTAATTCACCAAATGATTCACTTGAACAGCGCTCGTGACGTCACGAGAGCGTCATTACAAATCAGTTGTAAAATGTTTATTATCATGATATGTATTTATTGTGTCTATCATAATCTACTAATCAATAAATATGAACTAAAACAGTACTAAATATGAAGTGCATGTAGTTTTTTTTCTCATTTTAACTAATTTTGAGAGTTTTTTTTGTCATGTTAAGTCATTAACTCTCTCCGACTGACTCCCTGAACTAGAGATTTAGCTTGGATTTAATTTTCTTTCTGTTAATTATTCTTATCTTAAACAGAGGGAGAAGCGACTGAGATCTACGTGACACTATTATAAAGATGGAGTTTATTAAAGAGGAGACTGAAGACGTGAAGATCGGAGATGTATTTACACTTAAACAAGAAGAAACTGAGGAACAAACAGGTTGGTTTCATTCTCACAGCTGAACTCGGTCATTTCATCCTCAGATCGACAGAAATGAAATATAATTTTAATAAGAGTGTCTGATTAAAGCAGTTTTATTGAAGAGACATTGAGGTCACATGACCAGACAAAAACTGAGAAGATCGAGTGACGTTAGGAGAAACAATTATTCTGTTTTCAGTCCAAAATTACTGTTAAATAGATATAAGAATTAGTTTCTTCCTGCAGCGATCATGTTTTTAAATGATTTATAATGTGCATGTGTTGCTGTACATGTATGCAAACTGCTGGATACATTAAATGCCTTTTAACGACAATAAAACATTATTTTAATTGTTAAAACACACCTGTTAACAGAGCTGCGTAGATTACTAATCCATTACTGACTTCAAGTTACATGACAAAAACTGTAGTTAGTAACGTAATCTATTACATTACACATTTAAGGTAGACATTTTACATTATTTTTGAAAAAAAAAAATATTTATCACATTGATTTGAATATGGAAATCTTGTTCCATGTTGATAAAGATACAAAGAAATAGGAAATATATTCCATTCTTTATCAACAACATGAAGTGTGTTAAACATTACATTAAGAAAAGCTATTATTAAATTATAAAAATGTAACATTTAAGATAAATAATTTTGACATAAAAAGCTATTAAAATTATACACTTTTTAAAAAGGTAGATTAAATAAATATTTTATTTCACACATCCGTGCATTGTCACGATTATGAAATTTGTCTGACGATTAATTAAATTGCAGTTAAACCGATTAATTTTCTATTTTAGGTCTTTATCATACATTTTTGTGTGCTTCATTCATTAAATAGTTGTGATGAATGTATTTCTTTGTAAGTTATGCTTTTTGCAGTGTTATATATATATATATATATATATATATATATATATATATATATGAATGTTAAGAATATCCTATACACATTCCCGTACACAAAGATGCTTATTTGCTTATTTTAAATGTATTGTGCAACTTTTTAATGGGGCAACAACATACGACAGAACAAGATAAACGTTCTTTGCGCAAAATCATGATTATATGAAACGCTTCAAAACAAAAAATACGCATCCCGGGTGCAGAATGATGTGCTTCAAGCAACATTTTCACATATTCATAGCGCTGCGCAAGTGAGCATTGAAAAGTTCACGTCACAAAGCGAAGAAATCTTGAGCGTATGATCCTAGTGTATCTTTGTCCAGCAGTTTATTGATCATTTGTTTCTTTACAGTTATTGTGTGTTTGATGCCAATTCATAGTCCTTGTGCTCTGTGATCTAACAGACACCCGGTAGAAATACGACATCGTTTAGTAACGACGTTGAATGCAAATCTACAACCCTTTATCTACAGATCAAGCGTTATAATGGGAATACGTCGTATTGGTGAGAGTTTTGTATCCGGACGCTGTTTGAATGCTGAACGGAGAATGATTGACAGCCACAGTTTAGGGAAGAAGAGTTTGATTTAGTGACATAAAATGTTCTTCTGTCCCTCACATTAAGCTTGAATGGCTTGAAATGACTTTGAATATATTGGTGCTTGTCTATTTATTTTGGTCCATGACTCCCCCGTGTGCCGTAGTCCTATAAAAGAGCGAAACAATTGGTTAGATCAAATAACCGCGGTTATTTAATAATCGCGACAGGCCTAATTACGTGTAAATATGAAATGATGTGAATTTGTACATTTTATCGTGTTCGTAAAGACTCAGTGAGTGATAATTCAAATAATTGTTCATCAGGAGTTGATTAGATATGCGATGCTGCATTTGAAAAAACACTTTTTAAAAGTGAAGTGATTTCTGTAAATCCAGTATGGGTTTTAACTGTGATAATGAGTAATATAATAAGAAATAAAAAATTTACAAATATCTCTGAAAAAAAGAGTCATGAGTTACCATTTGTAACAAAGTTCTTAAGAACGGGAAGAAGGAGGCGGGAACCGGCGAACATTCAACAACTTTAATAATAAAACAAACAAACAATAAAACGAAAGTAAAACGGCGGCAGTTCCTCACGGCGACTGCCGCCCACACAAACAAAACAAAACAAAATAAAACACAACATAACTTCCAGGCCTGGTCCTCTCTCGTCCTTCACTGTTGTCGCTCCTCTTTTATGCTTCCGGAGCTCCTCTGTGAGAGATACGAGACCGGTGTAGCGAGCAGCTGACACTCGTTATCTCTCGCGTCACCGGCCTCGCGCCGTTCCCTCACGGCTCTCGCCCGCCCTGCTCGTCACATACCCCCATCGCCCCTCGCAGGCCGGGGGGTACCCACGGCGGCCGCAGCACCTGGGGGTAAGGACAGACGAGACGAGAGAAAAGGAGACGGAAGCACAAAGAGCGACAAAGACGAGAGAGTGGAGAGAGGAAAAAAAAAAAAAAAATCGTGGTCCGGTTCCCAGACACACTGCCGCTCGGTCCTCAGCCAGCCGAGAGGCTCTTCCTCGCGGTGCCATGCGATGGTACTGGACGCTCGGTGGACGGCCCGATCCGCCTCCGCCCCCTGGCGGCCGGCGATGGCTCCTCCGGCTGAGGGCAGCCGGCAGCGAGTCCGCCGTTCCCTGCTCCTCCGCATCACGGCGGCAGGCAGCAGGCTCCGGCCCACGGCGAACGGCGGCGACTCCTCCGCTCCCTCCTGGACGGCAACCATCCCACCTCGTCCCAGGAGCACGGCAGCGAGCTCTCCGTCCCACCGGTTTCTCACTCGCTCCAGCACCACCGCCTCAGGCAGCCACTGGCGGTCTTCTCTCCCGCGCTGCCCGACCTCCTCAGCACCGCGATCCCCCTCCGCAGCGAGGGCTCTTCGACAGCATGTCCCTCCTTCCTCCGGGGTTTCAGCACCAATGTAACAAAGTTCTTAAGAACGGGAAGAAGGAGGCGGGAACCGGCGAACATTCAACAACTTTAATAATAAAATAAACAAACAATAAAACGAAAGTAAAAGGGCGGCAGTTCCTCACGGCGACTGCAGCCCACACAAACAAAACAAAATAAAACACAACATAACTTCCAGGCCTGGTCCTCTCTCGTCCTTCACTGTTGTCGCTCCTCTTTTATGCTTCCGGAGCTCCTCCGTGAGAGACACGAGACCGGTGTAGCGAGCAGCTGACGCTCGTTATCTCTCGCGTCACCGGTCTCGCGCCGTTCCCTCACGGCTCTCGCCCGCCCTGCTCGTCATATACCCCCATCGCCCCTCGCAGGCCGAGGGGTAAGGACAGACGAGACGAGAGAAAAGGAGACGGAAGCACAAGGAGCGACAAAGACGAGAGCGTGGAGAGAGGAAAAAAAAAAAAAACGTGGTCCGGTTCCCGGACACATTGCCGCTCGGTCCTCAGCCAGCCGAGAGGCTCTTCCTCGCGGTGCCATGCGATGGTACTGGACGCTCGGTGGACGGCCCGATCCGCCTCCGCCCCCTGGCGGCCGGCGATGGCTCCTCCGGCTGAGGGCAGCCGGCAGCGAGTCCGCCGTTCCCTGCTCCTCCCCATCACGGCAGCAGGCTCCGGCCCACGGCGAACGGCGGCGTCTCCTCCGCTCCCTCCTGGACGGCAGCCATCCCACCTCGTCCCAGGAGCACGGCAGCGAGCTCTCCGTCCCACCGGTTATTCACTCGCTCCAGCACCACCGCCTCGGGCAGCCACTCGTGGTCTTCACTCTCCCGCCCTGCCCGACCTCCTCAGCACCGCGATCCCCCTCCGCAGCGAGGGCTCTTCGACAGCATGTTCCTCCTTCCTCCCGGGTTTCGGCACCAATGTAACAAAGTTCTTAAGAACGGGAAGAAGGAGGTGGGAACCGGCGAACATTCAACAACTGGGCGACTGCCGCCCACACAAACAAAACAAAACAAAATAAAACACAACATAACTTCCAGGCCTGGTCCTCTCTCGTCCTTCACTGTTGTCGCTCCTCTTTTATGCTTCCGGAGCTCCTCTGTGAGAGACACGAGACCGGTGTAGCGAGCAGCTGACGCTCGTTATCTCTCGCGTCACCGGCCTCGCGCCGTTCCCTCACGGCTCTTGCCCGCCCTGCTTGTCACACCAATATTGAAAAGAGGTTACATTAGCTTGGTGGGCTTATGATCTAGCATACATTTTGTTAGTTTAGATGCTTTAAATGACTAAATGTTTTGTTGCTATCTGCTGATAAACTGGGGTTAATTTGTGTTTGTCTCTTTTTGTCTTAGACCTGATGCAAATGAAAGAGGAGAGTGAAAGCCTCAATGAAAATGAAGAGAAAGAGCAGTATAAGAAACATCTTGATTTCATAACTGGAGAAAAGTCTTTTAGTTGCTCACAGACTGAAAAGATTTCCTCACGGAAAACGACTCGAAGGACAGGAACGAGAAGTTCGTTGACTTGCTATATATGTGTAAAGAGTTTCAGTTGTCATGGAAACCTTAAAGTCCACATGAGAATTCACAATGGAGAGAAGCCTTACACCTGCCAACAGTGTGGAGTAAGTTTCACTCAAAATGGACACCTTAAAGTCCACATGAGAATTCACAATGGAGAGAAACCGTACAACTGCCAACAGTGTGGAAAGAGCTTCACAACAGAGCTAAACCTTAGGTATCACATCAGCATTCACACTGGAGAGAAGCCGTTCACGTGTGATCAGTGTGGAAAGAGTTTCACACGCAAGGCGAACCTTTATAACCACTTTAGGGTTCACTCAAGAGAGGACTGTTGTCGTCAATGTGGAAAGAGATTCTCAGGCACGAACAGCCTTACCAGGCACATGAAAACTCACTCTGGCGAGAAACCTTTCGAATGCCACGAGTGTGGAAAGCGTTTCACTCAACAAGGAAGCCTTAACACCCACATGAGAATTCATGCTGGAGAGAAGCCTTTCACATGCCCTCAGTGTGGAAAGAGCTTCACTGTAAATGGTCACCTTAAAGCTCACATAAGAATTCACACTGGAGAGAAGCCGTTCACCTGCCAACAGTGTGGAAAGAGCTTCACTGAAAAAGGAAGCCTTGAAAGACACTTAAGAACTCACAATGGAAAGAAGCCTTTTACCTGCAAATTGTGCGGAAAGAACTTCATTGAAACCGGACACCTTGACGTCCACATGAGAATTCACACTGGAGAGAAGCCGTACATATGCCAACAGTGTGGAAAGAGTTTCTCTCAACAAGGAAACCTTAAAGTCCACTTGAGAACTCACATTGGAGTGAAGCCTTACACCTGCCAACAGTGTGGAAAGAGTTTCACTGAAAAAGGAAGCCTTAAAAGGCACATGAGAATTCACAATGGAGAGAAGCCGTACACCTGTAAACAGTGATGAATAAGTTTCACTTGAAAAGGAAACCTTGAAGTCCACATGAGAATCCACACTGGAAAGAGTCCTTGAACCGGCAAAATGTGTGGAAAGAGTATTTCTTAAAAAGAAACTCTTAAAATGAGTTCACATTGTCACATAACGATTTACTCGAGAGAGAGCTGTTTTTGATGTTGTAAATGAGGGAGAAGTTCCCTGACAGGAAACACCTTAAGTGGCACATAATAACTCGCATTGGAGGGCAGCGTTGTCATCACTGTGGAAAGAGTTTCACAATTAAAGGAAACCTCAGTCCTGTCATGAGAATTCACACTGGAGAGAAGCTGTTCACATGCAATCACTGTGGAAAGAGTTTGTCACAAAGTAAGCCTTAAATGGTTAGTTCACCTGAAAAAATATTCCAAACGGGCTGCGTAACACGAGAATGAACCTCATTGGTTCTTGCTGAAGCTCAAACGTGCTGCGTAACACCAGAATGAACCTCATTGGTTCTTGCTGAAGCTCAAACGTGCTGCCTAACACGAGAATGAACCTCATTGGTTCTTGCTGAAGCTCAAACGTTCTGCGTAACTCTAGAGTGAACCTCAATGGTTCTTGATAAAGCTCAAACGGGCTGCGTAACACCAGAATGAACCTCATTTGTTCTTGATAAAGCTCAAGCGTTCTGCGTAACACCAGAATGAACCTCATTGGTTCTTGCTGAAGCTCAAACGTGCTGCGTAACACCAGAATGAACCTCATTGGTTCTTGCTGAAGCTCAAACGTTCTGCGTAACTCTAGAATGAACCTCATTGGTTCTTGCTGAAGCTCAAACGTGCTGCGTAACACGAGAATGAACCTCATTGGTTCTTGCTGAAGCTCAAACGTTGTGCGTAACACGAGAATGAACCTCATTGGTTCTTGCTGAAGCTCAAACGTTCTGCGTAACACGAGAATGAACCTCATTGGTTCTTGCTGAAACTCAAACGTGTTGCATAACATGAGAATGAACCTCATTGGTTCTTGCTGAAACTCAAACGTGTTGCGTAACATGAGAATGAACCTCATTGGTTCTTGCTGAAGCTCAAACGTTCTGCGTAACACAAGAGTGAACCTCATTGGTTCTTGCTGAAGTTAAAACGTGCTGCGTAACACGAGAATGAACCTCATTGGTTCTTGCTGAAGTTTAAACGTGCTGCGTAACACAAGAATGAACCTCACTGGTTCTTGCTGAAGCTCAAACGTGCTGCGTAACACAAGAGTGAACCTCATTGGTTCTTGCTGAAGCTCAAACATTCTGCGTAACACGAGAATGAACCTCATTGGTTCTTGCTGAAGCTCAAACGTGCTGCGTAACACGAGAATGAACCTCATTGGTTCTTGCTGAAGCTCAAACAGGCTGCGTAACACCAGAATGAACCTCATTGGTTCTTGCTGAACCTCAAACGTGCTGCGTAACACCAGAATGAACCTCATTGGTTCTTGCTGAAGCTCAAACGTGCTGCGTAACTCAAGAATGAACCTCATTGGTTCTTGCATGTCAAACAAGGATGCTTAAGCTTCTGTTTAGCAAAATTGATGTATGCGTTGATGAATGTAATACATGTATAAAAGCCTAAATTAAATCGGTTCATCATATGAAGTGTTTTGAGTCTCTTCAGAACATCTGGACTAAACCACTGAAGTCATATGGATTAGTTATGTGATTTCTTTATGAACTTTTTGAAGCCTCAAAGTAATATTAGCTTGGACTGCCAAAGGAGGGACAGAAATCTCACAAACTTCTTTCATTTCTATTTAATAGATGATTAAAAGTCTTTCGGGTTTAGATTGACATGAGGGTGAGTAAATAATGACATTTCTCAATTTTGGTTGAACTAACCCTTTAAGACTGACATCATTCACACTGGAGGGAAGAAACACGTGCCCTTATTGAGGAATTTATTTTATATATAGACCAACCATTGATTGACAAGTTATTTGGCCATGACCACTTCTTTTGTTTGCATCTTTAATGTCTTCATAATTTGCTTTGATGCTTTTTCTTTTCCTTTGGTATGTTCAATGAATGTTATCACATCTAACCATTTGCTTTCCTATTGTTTCAATTATTGAGCAGTTGAAGTGGGCGTCTTCTAACTTCCATTGAATAGTACTTTTGTTATATGTATTGATTCATTTTAAAACCTCAGATTCGCACCACTGGCCATTTTTGTTGCCTTCTTTGAAGGATCAACCTTATATTTGTGATGTCTCATTTCAACGTTCATATTTTATTATTTTTTTAGTATATTCTTCATTATGTTCATTACTATTTTTTGCTGTTGTTGTTAAATCAGATGGTTGTATGGACTTCAAATTCATAATATCCCATGACAGCGAAATGAACAAATTCATTTTTCATCATTACTTCTACATCATCTTCTGTTTTCTGCTCCTCCTTTGCCTCTGCCTGGCTCTTCAGCTGATGGAAGAATTAACAAGTTTTTGACTTTTGGACATCAAAACAAACATTGTGATGGAGAAGGAGGTTCAACGCTACTGGATTCCTAACATTTGAGGCTGGGTCTAACATCTATCGTCTTAACATGCTCTTTCCATTTCATTTCCTGCCACAGGAATCATCATGACAAAACTCCAGTTTAAATGTCAAAAGATGTTCCAAAAGTTGGGATTTCTCTTAAAAGAGGAACACTAGCAAACACGGGCATTAAATGAAAGCTCCTGAAAGTCTTTGAGCTACAGGCCAAAGAATTGTATGGAGATGGATGTCCATCAGATGCTGAACATTGACTGCAGATGTTACAGTCAGTCTGAGAGTCTGTATGATGCAACACTGATGAACATTTAAATCAGAAAATAAAAAGTATACCTTTTATATAGTTGTATGATCTCTTGCAATATTTCAGCAATTAACTTGCAGTTTAGACTCTTCAAAACAAGACAAGACAGGAATGTAACACTCAGAAATGCTAATCACACAATGGTGTGTGTGCGGGGAGCTTAAATAGTAAACATAATGAGTAACAGCCGGTGAGGTGATCAATGATTAGATACGGGGCTTCTGGGAAATGTAGTCTGCATGAATGAGTGAGTGAGAGTGTGTACATAGTCCAAGGTGAAGCGCCCTCTAGTGGCTATAGTGGCTTCAGCTGACGATCGTTACAATTATGGAGTGATTTTTAATTGTGATTTTCTAAAATGAATTAAAACTATATTACTCCATTTATCATTTATGGTCCCTTTTTAATCTTCACCTTCTTTGTCTATTTGATCAATTCCACCATGTATTTAGTCATTTTTCTCTTTCTTACATTCTCCGTTGCTTAAGAATAAAATAGGCACAAAAGTAAAATAATCAAATTTTATTGGCAAAATTTTCATAAAATGGAATCAGATACAAGTATAAATCCATTCACCAGAATCATGCAGATTAGTAACAAAATGTTTTACATTTTGTGTAAAACGTAGATTATCAAAAATTTCATTTCACTGATTATGAAGAATTACGTGATTATAAATTCAGCAAGTAAAATGATTTCAGTTTTTTTTTTTTTTAAATCAGAGAGAAGCACGAAATTGTGCATGTGATTTTGGATTTTATTACTGTTATATATTTTTTAAATGCATTCAAGCTCAACACCATTCTTATGTTTGGAACTCAGTTCATGTTTTGTGGAATAACCCAGTAATATTTGAACCCTCAACGTGTTTAAACCTCAGACACACATTAGACCATTGTTACCATGCAAACTGAAGTAACTACAATAAAAACAATTTTGCTAAATATGTATATTTTGATTTTGCGGTAAATGCGGTTTCTACTTTCTATAGTGATCATCTTCATCACGAAGTGCTGAAGCGTTCATTTTCACTGTAGTCCCTGCAGAAGCTGACCATATTCGACAGTGTTCGTGTCCTCGTGCAGGTCCTGAGTCACCCACTCATCCAGACGCTCACGCTGCGTCTGATCCAGGATTCCCATGCGGCTGTACTCCGACACCAGGTTTCGGTATCCTGCTTTGTAGTATCCTCGCATACCTTCATCGGACAAAACGCGGCACTGAGACGAAATGCGTTCACCTGGAATTACACAAGAAAATTATTAAACACAACCGCTCTTTTACTCTAAGGCTGCGTTCACACTTGTAGTTCGGTTGGTTTGGTTCGTTTGGTCCGGACCAAAAAACAAAAACAAAACATATAGTCCTGGTCCACTTAGCGTTCACACTGGCATTTTTAACAGCAAACCTGAAGTTACCGAACCAAAGGCATAGAGATACGGTCACGACCTGATTGGTCGGCTTTTATGACGTATATTTGGCGACGGAGCTCGCTTACCGAACATTCAAAACAACGCTGTGTTCTGGATTAAACGCCATCATTTTATGCGTGAACATATGCTTTATTTTTACCAGCTGAGAACTCACGAAGAGCTCATAAAATGTTCAAAACATTCAAAACAGCAGCAGGATTTCCTCCGTTGTTTGCAGAAACAGAAACTTCACCTCCTCGTTGCTCCACGTTTGCCCTCGACTCATTTTGGATACACCGATCTTCCCGCGTCGTCAAATCAGCTGACTTGTAGCGTCTCATCTTGTGACATCACGTCCTGTTTTTGGTTCGTTTTCATGTCTTTGGTCCGTGTTGCGTTCATATATCAATCGAACCGCACCAGAGTTCGTTTGGAAGCGGACCGAGACCCATCTTTTTAGCAGTCTCGGTCCACACTAGGGTTCGTGTGACGAGCAGGGCGGGCGAGAGCCGTGAGGGAACGGCGCGAGGCCGGTGACGCGAGAGATAACGAGCTCCAGCTGCTCGCTACACCGGTCTCGTGTCTCTCACGGAGGAGCTCCGGAAGCATAAAAGAGGAGCGACAACAGTGAAGGACGAGAGAGGACCAGGCCTGGACTTTATGTTGTGTTTTATTTTGTTTGTGTGGGCGGCAGTCGCCGTGAGGAACTGCCGCCCTTCTACTTTCGTTTCATTGTTTGTTTATTTTATTATTAAAAAGTTGTTGAATGTTCGCCGGTTCCCGCCTCCTTCTTCCCGTTCTTAAGAACTTTGTTACAGTTCGTTTTAATCGAACCAAACATGACAAGTGTGAACGCACCCTTAGACTATTAGTACATTTAATAGCTTGTGTTGTATTTATTGCCTTGTTTATTGTGTGCTGCCACTTTGTCTTCTCATCGACTCATTGAGTGTATTCACTATATAAACTGCTGCATTATCTTATCTACCATAAACACCCTGACAGCTCACAGTATCTGCTGGAGTGTAGATTATACATGTGTTTTGCAGGATTAACACCTCAGAGTTTCTTACCTAGAGCTTCTCTGAGCTTTTGTGAGGTAAGAGGGTGGTTCAGAATCATGCAGCGTTTCAGCAGAAGCTCCACTTCTCCATTGATCAAGGTGTCCGATAGAAGTTTCCTGGAAAAATAACAGAAATGTTCAATGTTTAATACTACTGTAAATTCCATTCTTGGCATTTTTGAACATGTCCGTGAACGTTACCTGGCCGTCTGTGAGCGGCTGCTCGGGCCTGTAGTCAAAGCTCGTCTGTGATCTTGTCCCAGAACCTCCATGGCAATCAGGTTCAATCCATTGTTGTCCGTCTTTATGCTGCTGATCAGTTTATAAAGCTCTGGGTTTTTGTTTTTAATCTCGATCACCGAGTTTGAGTTTTCTATGAATGTCTGAGCCAGTCTGATGGAGTCCTTCGGTGGAATATGGCTCGTGTTGAGCGTTCCTGTGTTGTTCTCACTGGTTCTCCGAGCACTTTGAACACTGTCCAGAGAGAACGAGAATTAGAGACAATCTAATATACTGAAATTAACATGAAATCTGCTTTTTTAAACTCTGGTGAGTATTTGATCTTCCTCTAGCTTCTCTTGCTGTGTGGAATCGAATAAATGGAAACATGACACTCCTGATGATGTATACTATTTTTTAATACTTAAATTATAATAATGTTTTGGTGTATCAGGTAAATTCTCTTTCTTTCCTTTGTGGATCTCCATGCAAAGTGCTGTTTTGTTGTGAATAAATACGTTTACTCACTTGGCAGACGCTTTTATCCAAAGCAACTTACAAGGGGAGCAATTAGGGGTTAGGTGTCAAGGGCACTTTAGTCATGGTATCGAAGATGGAGAGAGTGCTGCTCATTCACAATCCCCACCTTCAATTCCTGCTGGCATAGGAATCGAACCAGCAACCTTCAGATTACAAGCCCGACTCCCTCACCATTAGGCCACGACTACCCACCCAAATAACAGAAAACACCTTCAGCAATCTTTACCTTTTATATTCACCAACAAATCCAAGATGGTACATTTTGATGAGAATCCGTTCGTCACTTCTGATGAATTTAACACTCTGTAAGTATTTCTGCAGAGCAACATTTATCTCCTTTCTACTTCCTCCAGTTATTTCATATTTCCTGGGGTTTTTGTGAGAGAATTCATATCCTCTCTGGAGAATGAGCAGGGGTGTGTACGATTCAAGGTTTGTCTGGATCTAATGAGAAATTAAGAGTGTTAGATTAAACACAATCCTGATCATCGTCACATGGGCAGGTGACCGAGTAACGCTGTACACTGATTGGCCAGGAATATTCATCCGTCTATTTTCAGTACCACTTTTCCTACAAAGGCCGAGCCGAGGCCAGGACACAAGACACTGTGGACAAGGTGCAAACCCATCGCAGGGCATGATCACATATACATTCACAGGTTACAGACAAATTAAAGATGCAAATCAGCCTCCATAGACCGGGGAGGAAATTATAATAAATATAATTAATAATGTTGTAGTGACTTGATGCACAGCAAAATCCTCAGAGTTAAATGAACTCTACTCAATGTCGTCTTGTTGGTAAACTGTGGTGGTGTAAGAAGAATAAAACATGTTCTTTGTGAATTTCAGTGATCTATCGATTGGTCATTCAATCAATCTGATCTAAAATCTGGGTTTTGCATTAAGGATGTGTGCACATTGTCTCATGACGAAATTATTGCTATAAATTAAGTGTACTCACCTCATTTTTCACTTTCTTACGTAACATCACTGCTTCCTCCTCTGTCTTGCTGCCAGTTGCTTGTGCTACAGCCTGATACAGCGCATTCTGACGATCCGACGTAACGCTGATTATCCTGCCATCATCCTGTACAATGTCAAAATGGCCGCTGTACAGCTGTGCATCAGCTCTGTTTTTAAAAGTAAAAGTAACTACATTCAGTACTCAAAGTACATAAACATTAACACTAAAATTTATAATGCTTTAATGATAAGTCTTACTCTGATGCTTTTGCAGATTTCGTTACTCTCAGTTTTATATCTCCCGCTGATTTGGTGGTTCCTGGGTAACGTTCCTCAGTGAGCTGTTTTCCGTTTTCATCAACGACAGTGAGTTGAATCCCTTTTCCGTCGAGCAGGTTACTTTTTGTGAGTGCGTACACATCGAGGGCTGTAGCAGGCTGATCGGTTTTGCACATTTCTTCTGTATACTGCATTAACTTCGTGTTGTCCTCATCTCCCAGCTGTTCCACTTCCTTGTGGCTTGTAGATTTCTTGTTGTGTTTTTCTCTCTGGTCATCAAAGAAACGCTGAGTTTTAAGTCTGCTCATGACTTTATCTACTGCCTTTCCTGCAGCTCTGTTCACCTCACTCTTAGATATGCTGGTTAGAAAAGAAGTCATATGTACAGAACAGGAACTGATGAATTGCTCAGAAACTTTCTGAGCGATAATCTGTAGAAGTTCTCCTTTAAGGCGTTGTACATCCTGTAAGTTGTGTCGGCCGTCTTGGTCATACTTGGTCATTTCTTTCTCAAGCTCACTGATGCTCTCCAGTAATTCAGGAACAAATTTCTTTTGTATTATCTCATTTGTTGGTATGGCACCCAATATTTGACAAAATTTAGTTTCATACTCAGCTACTTTCAGAGCCAGCTTTGCTGTTTCAACCACACCTGACTGTTTCGCTTTATTCATAATCTCTGTTGCTGCGTTACACACCTCAGAGAGTCTGCTGATAACCTCCCGTGCCTTGGTACAGTCCAGTATGAGGTGAGGAGTTATCTCTTTGCAGAACATATCAACTGATTCTTTTACTTGCTTCTCATAATTCTGGTCGATCTTGAAATTCTCTTTTTCCAAGGCAGCTTTCGGAATGCCTGAGCTGATGAATTCAACTAGATTCTGATTCAGGTCACTGCTCTGCTTCACTGATGAAGTAACGACATTCTGGAAAAAACCTTGTAAAATCTTCTTAAAGACTTCCTGAAGTGCTGCATCGATTGCATAGTTCATGGCAGTGAGCACAGACTTTTTCCCAATTTCTTGAACTGCAAATTTAGTCGCAGCTTTGAAGTTCTGTTTGACCACTGCTGAAGATGTCATGTTCTTAATTCCAGACTTAAAAGATTCTTTACTGAATGATGATAAAGTAGACTGAGCACTTCCTTTGATCGAAGTTAACATTCCCTTTCCTGATTTGATGAATTCATTCGCAACAGTAGAGAACGACTTTGTACCATTGAGGAGACTTTTTGTCACTTTACAGACTGATGTAACTGCTTTCTTGATAGTGCTAAAGCCAGCCGTTAGCAAAGCAAGCCCAATGCTGATACTCTTAGATATTGCCCATGATGCCCAATCAAAAGACCCCTTTATCATCCCCTCTATTCCATTGATCATGTCAGAAACTCCTTCTGAAATCAGGCCCATTCCAAACTGAATGGCTGTTCCAAGTGTCAGCGCACAAACAAGAACCCCAGCGAGAACTTGTACCCCCCCGAGTATGAAACATATCAAAGCATCAAAGCAAAACTTGGGCTTCACTTTCACCTCAAAGACAACCCCCAGGCCGTAGTCGTATAACGATCTCATCTCATTAGTTATAATGAAGTTCTTTTCTTCAGACAGCATGTAGACTGAACAGTCCTCTGTAATGGCATCACTGTTGCTTTTCTCCAGCTCGTTAAGTTTATCCAATGCATTATCAATGTATGTCCTCCACGACTTGAAGATGTTCAGTCTGGCCTCCATTTGACTCTGAAAGTTGTTGTTGTCTGTTCCCTGATCTTTGTTACCAGTGACTGATAAGTTACATGAGACCATTGTGTTTGAGACTTCTGAGATGTAGACATCAATGGATTCCTTTGCTTCTTTCAGGAGTTTCTTAGCGTCTGCTTTATAGTTACCCTTACGGAGGTTGATGGTGATGTACGCCTGGTTATAGAGTGCCACAGCCTTGTAGTGTGGGTCAGAGTTAGCAACTTTTTCCCAGTAGTAGTCAGCTCCAAAGGCATTCTTTGATTTTTCACGGCAGTGTAGATCAGTTCTTACAATTGCCTGTTTGACATGATCATAGAAATTATCACATTCCCCTCGCAGCAGCTTTACACTTGTTTCATTTATTGTCCTGATAAGGTCTTCTTCAAGTTCTCTGAAGTCATCATGTCTATTGATGTGATCCTCGTGAAGGGTCAACCACAAGGCCCAAGATTCTTTCAGAGCGTTGACGGCAGGCTGATAATCAAACTTATTCTGATAATGTTTAAAGCAATCAGGAATGTTATCGAAATGCATTCGCATGGGGTTCAGTTTTTCTTGCTCTGTGTAATGCCTATCAAAGTCCTTTAGCAATTTACAAAATGTGGAGAACAGATTATCCTTTAGGTTTATTTCAACCAGCTCATCACTTTCCATGTCATGGATTCTTTTAATTTCATAGTCCTCTCTTAGCTGACGCATGATTTCCACAGACTGACCTTGGTAAGCTGGTGCGAGATGATCACAGTTCACAACCATCTGGACCATCCCAGGATTGCCTTTTCGAGACGTACGACCAAATATTTGTTTCTCGACTCTTCGGTTTTGTGGAAAGTGAGTAAGAAGAACGAAGAGACCACCACACTTATTCACACTTTCATCGACCTTTATGTCTGTCCCCCGTCCTCCGAGATTTGTAGCAATGATGATTCTGCCTGCACAGAATTTCTCTTTTTCAATGTTGTGCTTCTCACTGATTGTGTACAGAGTAATCTGTTCTGCTTTAAATCTGCCACTGCTTTGTATTTTCTCTTGTAGTTCATCTGCTGTTTTAACATCTTCACAAATTACCAAGACAACTTGTCCTCTCTTTGCTACTTTCCATAAAGTTTCACAAATAGTCTGGATCCATTGGTCATTCCCACCTTTCACCTGGATGACTGGAAGCTCCACCACCCTTTTATGGCGATATGCAGGTACAGTGTAGCTCTGTGCTTCATAATGTCTTGCCAGAAAGTCCCGATCTGCCTTACCTCCTAATGTTCCAGAAACACCAAATATACCACTTCCACTGAGGTACCTTTTAAAAAAATGGAAATTTGACATGTAATTTGTCACGTTGGATATTGGTGAAATTGCAAGTTGGTGTTTGAACTCCAAGAATTGTTGCAGGCCATTCCCCCACTTCTTGTTTTTCTCCAGCACACCACTCGCTTTGAAGTCCACTGGAATTATTGCGTTGTACTTGTCTCTGTCATGACCGTCAGCGACGTCTCTCTCAGCGGCCTGTGAGGTGTCAATCATGTATTCCCGGCCCTGTGACATCTCAACGGCCCTTAGTGCATTCTCAACAAAAACTGGTAACTGATTCTCAACGTACCTTTTCAAGAAAACAGGGATGACAATGTTGTTGGATTCCTTGGCAGTTTGAAGGTCATCGGAGTACTTGATAGATGACTTTATTGTGCTTACAGTTGCATCAATGAGCGATTTCTCAGAAATGATTTCGCATGCCTGTCCTTCTTCCAGAAGTAACATTTCAACATTAAGGTCACCTTGTTTTTCCTGAGCTTCAAAACATTTAGCTTTCTTGTTCTGTAAAGAATAGCACTTAAACACTGCACTGTTCTCCAAGACCTCCTCAAATATACGCAGAAGATCGTACTGTTGTGAAACTCCAAGTGTCTTCATGACTTCAGATAATGCTTTGGACATTCTGTCCTTATTCCCATCATCATTTTCTTTCTTGGTCTCAGCTTGATGTAACATTTCAATATCCTCCTGGGTGTAGAACCCCAAATTCAATCCAGGTAGCAATATCTCATTTGCTGAAAAGCGGTCTGATGTTTCCAGTCCCATAACGGCTGTTGTTGCCACTTTGTGAAAATACTGTATCCTTGTCGCCCATTTTATCTCCCCTGTTTCAAGCATTTCAATAGGTTGACAAGTAGATGTCATGGCCCATATGTTGGAAAGCACTTGCTCCACATGCCTAAATCCAGTAGATTCATGGGACAAGAATGTTACTTGAACTCCACTGTCCAAGGTCATGTAGTCCACTTCATCTACTATTACAAGCTCAAATGGCCTTGTACCACGAGTAGTCCTCTTCTCAAATTCCTGTTTAAGTATGTCTGCTGCAAAGACTCCCACTGTGCCATATACTATTTGTTGCCTGTAAGCATCTTTAAGATGTTCCTCTTGTTCCTCTGGTGAATCGTTACTTGAGTAACGTGGAGGTACTACAGATGAGGTGACACCAAACATTTCAAAAAACTTTTTCCACTCTTCTTGATCTCGCCTGGCTAGAACTGGAGAGCTTGTCACAATGTCCACTTTTGTTCCACGAATGGCCAGAATTGTTGCAAACATGGCTAAGATACAGGACTTGCCCTCACCTGTGCCAATCTCTAGAAGACATCCTTTATTTTCAGTCAGCTGTGCCAGAAGGAGCAAAAGCAATGATGCTAGTTGTGTACGTCTTGGAAAATAGCCTTCAATCTTCTGGTTGTCTTCTTTAGTAATTGTTGAGCAGTCTTGCACTGCTATTGACATTCCAATTAATACTTCTTTCAGAATGTTCATATCTGGATTTGTAAGATTAAGAGATGATATCTTCCTTTTCAAATCAGCGATTTCTTCCTTGGTAAGGTCCTTCAATTGATATCTTGGCAGTTCTGACTCTACATACCTAAGCACTTCCTTCAACAACACCAAGACTTTCTCTGGGCAGTTTCCTTCACGAAGTTCCTTCACAATTGTATCAGCATCTTTGTCCTTGTCATTTTTTATTTGTTCTTGAAGAAACATTAAAGGGTTTTCATTTGTAAGAGCAGAGAGAACGAGGATGCAGTCCAGGTGGTAGGTTTGTGCTGTGTGGAGAACTGAATCGAGTTGATCACATTTGATAGCTGGACTTTTGCAAATGAAGAGCATTATTTCTGTTGGTGTCCAGATTCTGTTGAACAACATTTGACCCAAAATGTCCCTACTTTGTGGTGAAAGCTCTGAGGTCATATCAAGTACATTTAATAAAATGTGGTCTGCCAAAGTTGGATTTGTGGCATGAAGCTGCTCCACCAAACCCAAGAGAAAGTCATACTTCTTCTCCCAGCCAAGCGGCTGATCTCCATCATCTTTGGCATCTTCAGAGCTACTGTGCAGAATGAACTGTAGAGATGCCTCGAGAACTGTGAGCTTCTCTGTAAGGGACAGTTCGCTATATCCTATAGCTTGATCAAATGTAAACTGAGACCATGCTAAAAGGTTGTTTTCTCTACAGTATTGAACTGCAAGCTCATTCTGGAGCGTCTTAATCCTGTCCCAAATCTGATAATGCTGTATCTCTTTATCTTCTGTGATTTGGTATATTAACAAAATGTCTTTGAATTTTGCTTCAACCTCAGAAACCTACATAAATGTGCAAAACATAAATGTGTCTCAGTAAAAAGTGACATTTTATCACATGCTGTATGTACAGAAATGTTATAATATAGTTCATTCTGAATTAAAGTCATACCTCGTCCCTCTCGATTGCAGCAGCATCATCTTCTATTTGCTGATAGAGCGCTTGTGTGCGTTCATGATGTTGCTCGTGACCTCTGAAGCTCTGTTTTTCACGAAGCCGCTCAGTTGCTCGAGAAAGCTTGAGTCTAGATGATTCACTCTCTCTGTCCAGCTCCTGTTGAATCCTCTGCTCACGTTCCAGACGTTCCAGACGTCTTCTCTCCTCCTCTAGTTGTCTTTGTCTTTCATATTGTTCAAGTTGTCCTGTTTACAGATAATCAAATTCCACATCTAAGCTTTATAATGGGAGTGATTGGAGAATGAGATTTTAAAGCCCAAAAAAGGCCATCCATCAATCATCCGGCGGGTTAAATTGTGCAAGACAAATATCCTTATATAAAGTAAAATAACGAGCTTCCGGCGCAACATCCATATGCATTCAACGTACATCCAAAAAGGGGTAACTTCCGCAATGTAGTACACAATGGCATGATGTATGAGTTATAGCGTAGGACATAGTGTAGTATGTCATGGCATAGTGTAGAACTTCATGACATTGTGTACTATGTCGCAGAAGTTATAGGTTAGAGGTCATTTTCATTTTTGATGAAATCAAATTTAATCTTTAATTTTTGTAAAACAACGATACCATTCATACAACTGTGGTAAGATTAAAAGAGAGAAATTAATACTTTTGTTCATCAAGGATGCATTAAAAATGAAAAGTTAAGACATGATTTCTATTTAATATATGCTTCAGTTCACGAGTTCACACTTACAAATAATCAGATAGAGTAATTAGTATGTGTCACGTAACGCGGGGAACAAACTCACGGATAACAAGATTCTCAAGAAACAGGTACTTTTAATGAAGACACTCGTAACACAGACTGGAACACACGTACACATTGACGAGATCGGACAAAGGACTGAAAGACATGGGGAATATAAATACACAAACACATGAGGAGTGATTAACAAGGCACAGGTGAATGACATTACTAAGTACTAAGTACGGGCGGGAGTGGCGTATGCAAGCAGACACTAGAAAGGGTTCTTCGTGCTACCGGCCAGTAGGGGCGAATACACGGGAAGATACCGATTCTACACGAAGGCTATAGAATCTAGCGAACGTGTTGGGTATCGCCCAGCCCGCAGCTCTACATATATCTGTCAGCGAGGTGCCGTGAACCAGCGCCCAGGAAGAGGCTACTCCCCTATTGGAGTGAGCCCTCAACCCGAGCGGGCAAGGCACGCCTTGGGACGGATAAGCCAAGGCGATGGCGTCCACTATCCAGTGGGCCATCCTCTGCTTGGAGACAGCCTTTCCCTTCTGCTGGCCTCCGTAACAGACGAAGAGCTGGTCTGAGGTCCTGAAGCTTTGAGTTCTGTCCACGTACAGACGCAGAGCGCGGACGGGACAGAGCAAAGCCAGGGCTGGGTCTGCCTCCTCCGAGGGCAGCGCTTGCAGGTTCACAACCTGATCTCTAAAGGGAGTGGTAGGAACCTTTTGCACATATTCGAGTTGGCCGGCCCGAATTCTAGGCACGATTCATCGACCGAAAAAGTGTGCAGGTCCCCTACCCTCTTGATGGAGGCCAGTGCAGTCAGGAGAACTGTTTTAAGTGACAGAATTTTTAACTCGGCTGACTGCAAAGGCTCGAAGGGAGGTCCCTGGAGAGCTGTAAGCACCAGGGACAAGTCCCAAGAGGGTATAGAGAGTGGGCGAGGCGGATTCAGTCTCCTCGACCCCCTCAGGAACCTGACGATTAGGTCATGCTTCCCCAGCGACTTAGCTTCAACTGCATCGTGATGTGCGGCGATAGCGGCAACGTACACTTTTAGGGTGGAGGGAGACAGCCTTCGCTCCAGGCCCTCTTGCAGGAAGGAAAGCACTGACCTGATCGAGCAAGATCGGGGGTTCTCCTGGTGAGAAGAACACCATTCGAACAGGTTCCATTTCAACGCATAGAGGTGCCTCGTAGAAGGAGCTCTAGCGGAAGTGATGGTGTCTACCAGTGATTGGGGTAAGCCACCTAGAACCTCCGTGCCCCGTCCAGGGACCGGACATGGAGATTCCAGAGGTCCGGACGCGGGTGCCAGACGATGCCCCGTTTCTGAGTCAGAAGGTCCTTCCTCAGAGGAATGGGCCAAGGAGGTGCTGTCGCGAGGAGCATGAGTTCTGAAAACCAGGTCCGTTTGGGCCAATACGGCGCAACTACCAGGACCTGCTCCTCGTCCTCCCTGACTTTGCACAACGTCTGTGCAAGAAGGCTCACTGGGGGAAACGCATACTTGCGGAGGCCCCTGGGGCCAGCTGTGTGCCAGTGCGTCCGTGCCGAGGGTGCCCTCGGACAGGGAGTAAAACAACTGGCAATGGGTCGAGTCCGGGGCGGCAAACAGATCTATCTGTGGGGTCCCAAAGCGATGCCATATCAGCTGGACCGCCTGGGGATGGAGTCTCCATTCTCCCGGAAGCGGAGGCTGCCGTGAGAGCTCGTCGGCTACACGGTTGAGCACGCCTGGGATGTGAATGGCACGAAGCGACCTCAGATGCTTCTGACTCCATAAGAGGAGATGTGACATGCAACGGTCGCAGTGTTGTCCGTAAGGACCAGCACGTGCTTGCCTAGTAGCAGCCCCTTGAGGCGGCTCAGCACAAGACGTACTGCTAACAATTGATATGCCACTACAGTTGAGGCCCCGTCCACAGACCTGAAACTGCATGCCCGTTGTACGTGGCCCCCCACCCGGTGGAGGAGGCATCCGTGGAGACCACAGAATGCCTGGACACCTGTTCCAGGGGAACTCCCGCCCGCAGGAACGATGGGTCGGACCACTGAGTGAGGGTACGATGGCAGTTCGGTGTAATGACCACACGGAACGTACCGCGTTGCCACGCCCATCTCGGGACTCGGCCATGAAGCCAGTGTTGAAGCGGCCTCATATGAAGCAATCCAAGCGGTGTGACTGCAGCTGCGGATGCCATATGCCCCAAGAGCCTCTGAAATAATTTCAGTGGGACCGCTGTCCTGCTCTTGGGCAGTTCAACACCGACTGGACGCGCTCCTCGGTGAGGCGCGCAGTCTGGTTGACCGAGTCCAGTTCCATACCGAGATAAGAGATTCTCTGCCCGGGGGCGAGTTTGCTCTTGTCCTAGTTGACCCGAAGACCCAACCGGCTGAGGTGAGCTAACACCAGGTCCCTGTGTTCGCACAACTGCTCTCGCGAGTGAGCTAGGATCAGCCAGTTGTCGAGATAGTTGAGGATGCGAACGTCCTTGAGCGGAACAATGGCCGCCTCCGCAATCTTGGTAAAGACATGGGGCGACAGGGCCAGCCCGAAGGGTAGGACCTTGTACTGATATGCCCGACCCTCGAACGGAAACCGTAGAAAGGGTCTGTGTCGAGGAAGAATCGAGACATGAAAGTACGCGTCCTTCAGGTTGATCGCTGCAAACCAATCTCGGGGACGGATGCATTCGAAAATGCGTTTCTGTGTCAGCATCTTGAATGGCAGCCTGTGAAGGGACCGATTCAAGACTCGCAGGTCCAAGATTGGCCGTAACCCACCGCCTTTCTTGGGTACAATGAAGTAGGGACTGTAAAACCCTGACCTCATATCGGCTGGGGGGACCGACTCTATTGCGTCCTTCGCCAGTAGGACAGCAATCTCCGCCTGAAGCACAGGAGCATCGTTCGCATCCACGCGAGTGAAATGGATGCCCCTGAACACCGGGGGACGCCGGGCGAACTGAATCGCATAGCCGAGTCTGATCGTGTGGATGAGCCAGCGGGACGGGCTGGGAAGCTCTAGCCAAGCTTCCAGACTCCGCACCAGCGGGACCAACGGCACAACAGACGTACCCGCGGGGGGGCAGCGAGGCGGAGCCAGGGAACCTGACTCGGACGGCAGAGCGGCCCGAAGTGAGGTTTGGCTCCGCAGAGTGACAGTGTGCATGGGAGACGGCACGGGGGCGGCCTCGACCAGCATACTGCCCTCTGCTGGCGAAATGAGAGGGGGCTGAGGGTGGCCAGGCATAGCGTGACACACCGCCAGATGCGCTCTCTTGTGACCCAGAGGAAGTGGAAGCTGCTCTTTTATTGAGAATGTGGGTTCCGCTGGACTCCGGGGAGCCAGCAGCGGAACAGAAAGAAAAGGAAACAAAGGATTCTCCACCCGGCCCTCCTCCGGGGGAGGGAGCAGTGCCTTCACCGTCTCCCGAGAAGCAGCTCCAACCTCCTCCGGGTCGCCCGTCTCAGGACCGCTTTCTGGTGCGTTTGCCACCTGGCTTGGCTGGAGGCTGAGCGGGCTGGGCGCCACGTCTGCGACCGGCTCCCTGCGGTCTGCTGGGTGAAGGCTGCTGCTTTGCAGACTTCACAGGTGCGAAGGACAACGCAGGCGGGCGCCCTCGGCGACGAGCAGACGAAGAGGCCGCCGCCGGCGGCTGGGTGGAAGCAGCAGCTGCACGCCGGGGCAGGACATGCTTCAGGGCCTCCGTCTGCTTCTGTGCAGCCGAGAACTGTTGGGCGAAGCCCTCAACCGCGTCGCCGAATAGCCCAACCTGGGACACAGGGGAGTCCAGGAACCGATATTTATTGGCCTCCCTCATGTCCGCCAGGTTGAGCCAGAGATGGCGCTGCTGAACCACCAGCGTGGCCATCGCTTGACCATCCGAGCACGCAGTCACCTTCGTCGCCCGGAGGGCGAGGTCGGTGGCGGCTCGTAGCTCTTCCACGAGCTGTTGGTCAAGACCCCCCTGGGGCATGTCACGAAGTGCCTTGGCCTGGTAGACCTGCAGCAACAGGCTCTGTAAGCCTTGTCCGTTAGATTGGACGAGAACTTACAGGCCCGGGACGGGAGGCGCGGGTTACCCCGCTAATTGGCGGCCGCCGGACACAGTTGCATCGCGACGGGGCCCTCAACTGGGGGGATCCCCACGTACCCCTTAGCCACACCGGCTTATCTGCTCTGGGTTGCTGTGAGAACAGCAGTTTAAGATGGCCGAGGATCGCGGGTTCGCTGTCGCGCTTTCACACCAGCACAGGACTCTTCACAAGGCTCCTCTTCTCTGCTTACACTCTCAGATAGAACTGCAGACGACTGCACGGCTCCGAAGCGAAAGACAAAGTGCGAGCGCTGCCGCTTCCGTATTTATACCCGCTCGCGGGGGCGGAGTGCGGCACGCAAAAGCTCGCACGCCAATCTTCATTGGCTCGTTTAGTTTACACTCGAAGATGTCAGGGTTCTCGTGCGGTATCCCAATTCGTCGGTTCAGTTCTGACGTACGTCGAACGTGACCGACTGAAAGGGAACAAAAAGGAGTCCAAGTGTCACAAATTCGTTCCATCACCTTACACCCACTCACCACCAGAGGTCACCTGCTTACACTATAGACTTCTTACACTGCACTACACTTCCCATAATCCTTCACCCAGTCACGATTATCTGCCAGCTGTTCCACATCTTCCTCACTCATTAGTCTCATCACTCCACTATAAATACATCACTCACCCTCTTCCTCACCACGAAGTATTGTTTACCCAGTGTTTCAATTCCGAGCGTTATTGTCCCTGTCTGGTTTTCCCTGTTACTGATCCTGCCTGTTCTCCGTTTTGGTTTGATGACTCTCTGCCTGCCCCTGACCTCCCACCTGGAAATCACCTCGAGCCTGCCAGTCCTCTACTATTTCTGTTTGCTGTTGCTGATCTGTGCCTGTCTGACCGCGTTCATTAATAAAGCTGCATTTGGATTTTATTCGCTGACTCCTCGTCATTACACCAAGGAGGTGTTGAAGGTGGAAGGAGCCAGAGAGGAGCCAGCCCAGCCAGCAATGACATGTGGGGCCCAGATGGGTTAAGTACGGGTTCCATGGTTACCATGTGGGCATGGGCTTTGGCTGGGTGAAATCAGTGGGTCCCATGTAGGTTTTTTAGTATGAGTCCCACATAGGAAGCCCATATGAGCTGATTGCATGGGCCCCATAAGGGACAGGCATGGGCCAATTGGGCATGGGTTTGAACTGGGAACACATATATGGGTCCTGCAAAGTATATTTATGGGCCAAGTGGGCATGGGTTTGAACTGGGAATGCATATATGGGTCCTGCATAGAATTTTTATGAGCCAAGTGGGCATGGGTTTGAACTGGGAACGCATATATGGGTCCTGCATGGTTTATTTATGGGCCAATTGGGCATGTGTTTGATCTGGGAACACATATATGGGTCTTGCATGACATATTTATGGGCCGAGTGGGCATGGGTTTGATCTGGGAACACATAAATGGGTCCTGCATTGCATTGTTATGGGCCAAGTGGGCATGGGTTTGAACTGGGAACACATATATAGGTCCTGTATGGTTTATTTATGGGCCAAGTGGGCATGGGTTTGATCTGGGAAATCATATATGGGTCCTGCATGGCATTGTTATGGGCCAAGTGGCCATGGGTTTGAACTGGGAACACATATATGGGTCCTGCATGGCATTGTTATGGGCCAAGTGGGCATGGGTTTGAACTGGGAACACATATATAGGTCCTATATGGTTTATTTATGGGCCAAGTGGTCATGGGTTTGATCTGGGAAATCATATATGGGTCCTGCATGGCATTGTTATGGGCCAAGTGGCCATGGGTTTGAACTGGGAACACATATTATGGGTCCTGCATGGTGCATTTATGGGCCAAGTGGCCATGGGTTTGAACTGGGAACACATATTATGGGTACTGCATGGTGCATTTATGGGCAAAGTGGGCATGGGTTTGAACTGGGAACACATATATGGGTCCTGCCTGACATATGTGCTAAGTTGATTGGGTTTGAACTGGGAACACATGGGTCCTGCATGGCAGAGGTCATGGCATCAAAATAGGTCAAAGTTTACGCTGTGTTGAATTATGCTGATTAGTGGACTCTCAGAAAGGTTGCAGGCCTACCGTAACACTTCAAATAATAGCCCAGTCCCAGATGCCTGTCCCTTGGGGCAGAAACACATATTTAGACAAATAACTAGGGAAACTTGATATTATCGGCCGATTTTGGCTTTAAAATTCAATATCGGTAAAGATCGGTATCGGTTTTTGAAATGGTTTAAAATGACTAAAGTATGTCATTTTATACCCTATTGGAAAGCTTGTTTCCTCTCAAAGCGAATGCAGACAAAATTTGGGTGTTGCTGTTGGTCAACCAGAATAAACACAGGGTTTGTAGAGTAAATAAATTCTTGAGCAGGGCAGATCTAAGCCCCAATGAGTGGAATGAGTTGAATTTTTGTTCTTGTGTGGCTATTTGTTTTCAGTTTACCTCAGTCAAAGAAATGTTCAGTTGGCATCTTCTCTCGAAGGGATAGTAAGCACCGCACCCCAGTTAGCCTACCGGGTTAGTCCTTCAAAACATTCAAGTATCAAGGGAGTCATGGAACAGTGGGCAGTAAGCCTATAAACGATCATATGTTTCGGTATCTGTATCGGCTAATATCGGTATCGGATATCAGTACAAAATCAGTGTCAAGCATCCCTACAAATAACCCCATACGGTTATCCATATCCCATAGATGCCTGTCACAATGGTCTATTTGGTCAAATAAAACTCTGGGATCCTATTCGAAATTTTATGGTACTTCATTTTTGAAGATGAGGCCAAATAGCTCACAGACAGCTAGTCCCTTTATGGACATGAATATGATACATTTATTATTACCTCTTAGGAAACTTTAATTCAATATTTGTTAGAAAAGGACTTGCAGGAGGCCTCATCATCTGTCACTTCTGTGTTGTTAGATGTCCTTGGACCAAGGAGTAATATGTGTTTCTATTAAGGTGTAGCTCATACACCAACAATGACTGGTTGGCTGTAAAGGTAGCCTACATTAGATCTGTTTGAGAAAAAAAATGAGGGAAAAACACTTGTTTTGTATCTTATCAATTATTAATGATTAATAGATTGTTGGCGTTTTAACTTTTGGTAAAGGAAAACACACATCCAGCCCTAGTCTGGAGAAGTAACGGTGACATCAGTGGTTTTTATATTTTTTATATTTTATATTTTATACGAAATTAGGCTACACATAATTCCGTAACAGTAATTGTATAGTAATATTATAGTAACTAATAATCTGAGTAGTATATATATTATAACAGAATATATCATATATATATATTTATATACTCATATATATATATATTTTTTTGTTACAAATTGTACTTACTTAAGTATTTCTCTAACACCACTTTAATAGCAATGTAACAGTAGCCTACTTGTACTTGAGTACAGATTTTCAGTACTCTTTCCACCACTGCCTGTTATGCACACAACACCTAATTAGGCTCATTCATAATGAAGCCAGCGAAGCAGTTAACGTTTGTTAATTCTCTCACATATCCTTTAATTTACGAATTTTACTGTATTTAATTGTTATTTGGTCAGGCAGTTCTTAGGACATCTATAGGGGCCTGTATGCAAAGACCTTGTTTCGCGCTCAAAACGTTAACTGCTCATTCGGAAAGCACTGTGACTGCTGCCAGCTGTGACTTCGAGGAGAACTTCATAACAGACATTCACAAATTGAGGTAAGTTGAAATATTATGTTGCCAGAAAAATAACACTGCATATTGTACAGTGGTCTGTATTTTTGGTTTGTGCTGTTTAATCTGATGTAGAATCTAACCAAAAGGAAAATCAGCGGGAGAGCTTGGACAATAAAATATATCACTATAGACTTTTATTCAATAACGGTGATATGAGTTTTAAACACATTTCCGATATTTCGATATAGCAGCTACACATTAGTATATTACAGCGTTTCGTTGACTGGCGGAAATTAAGCATTGGACAATATTGGTATATCGGATATCAGTACAAAATCAATGTCAAGCATCCCTACAAATAACTTATTTTATTTAATTTTAAGATATTTAAGTCACAGTAGTAATCTGTATCTGTATTGCATGTTCAAACTTTAAATCATTCTTATTAACCGGTTAATAGATGTTTTCTCCGTAAGTATGTGGGTTTGGAAATTCCCCCAAATTCTGTGTTCTAGAGAAGTCTATATTACACTTTTTAAAGCCCTTTCTCTTAATAACACGCGCATGAATATAGTTTTTTTTAAACTGTTTACAGATAACTACTTTGAAGGAAATAAATGAGTAACTCCATGGTAAATGTCACCCTAGGGCAAACATTTTAGCTTACCACATGTGGAAATGTGTTTTACTTGACTGAATGATTTGAAGAGTTGCAAGTTGGAACAATTAAGAACATTGCTAAATTAACTTATGCTCCTTTGTTTTTAGGTGCACTGAAGAGTAATGCAATCACTCAAAACGTGAACCGCAAAGAAGTGGAAATGGCGCTGGGGAAGTGGTTTACCGGCGCACGTGACCGTGGAGGGGAGAGGGCTGCAAGAGCCCATAGAGAAAAAGGAGCGTCCACCACACAGACGCCATGAGTGTATTTTTTTGGAGAGGATTTTTTTTTTTTAAGTATATTATTGATTTATTTACCGGTATGTTGTGACTTTTAAAGATTATGTTTGTTGTTCAATGTAACAATTTTGTATTAATGTATTTTTTGGAGAGATGTTTTTTTTATATATTTTTGATTTGTTTACATGTGACATTTAAATTATTTTTTAAAGATCATTTTTGTTGTTCAATTTGACAATAAATTTCTTGCAGTTCTTATATTCATTCTTCGTTTTTAGTTTTTTTTAGATTGTTTCCTTAAACCATTTGGCATGGTTGGGCTTAGATAGGCCTTGCATTAATTGCCCAGTTAGGACCCACATAAGACTCATACAGAGCCTACTTTAAGCCCATAGGGGCATTCACGGTTAAATCCTGGTGCAAGCCCACTTTAAACCCCTTTAGGCAGGTGGGGCCCAAATGGGTCTGACATGAATTACCCAGTTAAGACCCTTACAGGTCCCACTTAAAACCCACCTGGGCATCCATGGCTGGCCCCCGTGTGGATCCCGGGTGCAAGCCCATTTTAAACGCCCTTTAAGCAGGTGGGGCCCAAATGGGTCTGTCATGAATTGCCCGGTTAATATCCCACATAACACCCTTATAGATCCCCTTTAAAGCCCATCTGGGCATCCACGGCTGGATCCTGGGTGCAAACCCACTTTAAATCCCTTTGGGCAGGTGGGGCCCCAATGGGTCTGGCATGACCCACATAAGACTCATACAGAGCCCATTTAAAGCCCATCTGGGTAGCCATGGTTGGATCCCGGGTGCAAACCCACTTTAGACCCATTTGGGCAGGTGGGGCCCAAATGGGTCTGACATGAATTGCCCAATTAAGACCCATGCAGTACCCTTACAGGTCCCACTTTTAGTACGTCTGGGCTTCCACGGCTTGCCCCAATGTGGATCCCGGGTGCAAGCCCATAATGGGGCCCACATTTGCCGCCCATGAAGCCCTCATCTGGGCCCCACATGTCATTGCTGGCTGGGAGATGCTGGTGCCAAGACCAGCCATGATGAGGTCCCAGGGCGGAGTCGAAGGTGGGAGGAGCCTGGGTGAAGTCGACACCCTGGGGACGACCAACGGAGATGCAGCTATGGATGGAGACCCTGATGGAGCTGATGAGCCCACGTGCAGTCGATGGTGCTGGAGACCGAGGAGGAGCCATGACGACGAGCGACTGAGGTGGAGGCGGTTGTCCAGAGGGCAGAGGCTGAACTGGTGGGACCAAGGACAAAGCAGAGTCGGGGGTAAGGCAGAGCTAGACGAAGCCGTAGGTGCAGGCAGGTGGAAAACTGACCAAGGCGGAGTCGGAGAGACGAGGGAGCCCGGAGAAGCCGTTTGACCGGTGGTGTTCAGTGGAGCTGAGGGAGGGAGGGGGCAAGTCGGATCCGAAGCGTCTCCGGGCCGAGGCGAAGCAGGGGGCACAGAGGCTGGAGGCGGAGACAGGGAATCCTCTGTGCAGAATGGAGGTGATGGCCTGAAGACCCTAGACAGCTCTACCTGGCATGTATGAGATGGTGAGGGGCTGAAAGACATCAACGGTGACAGGACCGAGGAACTGGCTGATTGAGGTGGTGGGAGAGGGAGGCTGGGTGGGAAATCTGGAGACACAGGAGATACAGGAGAAACCTGGAAACTAGGAAGAACCTCCACATAAAAGTCAATACAGTCAACCTCAAAAATGTCCTTTAACTCCTCATAATAATTTCCATCAGAAAAGCATGTCTGAACCACCGCGGTGGAGTTGTGGGCGGTGCATGATGTTGAGTTGCTCACCAGCACCCACTCGACGAACTCGGCGAAAGAGCCCCGAGGACCCACACCAGGCAGGTGAGCCTTTGTGCACTCGTTCAGACTGGCCAAGTAGAACGCCCACAGGGAACTATCAGGAAAGTCTTTAAGGCTCGCCAGATAGAGAAACTCGCAGGTGTGGGTCTCGAGGCTTTTCTGTTCCTGCTCCAGGCAAAACAGCAGGTGAATCCATGCTGTTTTCGGTTTATGTCCGATCTTCTGTCATGTAACACGGGGAACAAACTCACGGATAACAAGATTCTCAAGAAACAGGTACTTTTAATGAAGACACTCGTAACACAGACTGGAACACACGTACACATTGACGAGATCGGACAAAGGACTGAAAGACATGGGGAATATAAATACACAAACACATGAGGAGTGATTAACAAGGCACAGGTGAATGACATTACTAATTAGACAGACAGGGGAGAAACTAGGTCACGGGACAAACCAAAACCCACAAAGAAGACTATACATGTAACAGTATGCATATTTGGCATGCTGTCCGAGGAGAGGGCTCCAAGCTCGGTATTTGGCCCGAGCCCAGAGTAATCCCCTCGTATTCTGGTTTTGGAATTAACCAGGCAAGTGTGAGGCGACGGGGTGGTGGAGGGATGCTGAAACTGTCCAAAAGCACAGGTGAGTCGACTACGTCAATATATATAGGTCTCCACTCATGCTGATTGCTGATTGGTGACTGCTGGTTGGAGTGATGCGATGATTAGTTAGATCATTTGAATGTGTTCCTCCCGAACTTTGTTTATAAAACATCATTAAATGCATGTAATAAAGGTAAATGTATGTAAGGTAGGGTTGTAATGGTAACGATATAAGGGTATGATGATATATCATGGTATCTACCTGTACGATTATATCGAGCACATTTGCTTGTCTATGGTATTGGTGAAAAATGTTTGTTCTGTGTGAATGAGCTGCGTCGTTTCGTCTACTACATACTAAAGTACACGTGACGTTCACAGTGTTTTCAGCATCTGCCGTCTCACAATATGAAAACACATGAATATATCCAGAGCTACTCTGAGAAAACGCCTATTGAGGATTTAATCATTTTATTCGAGAAAAACCATTGTTAAATACACTCAATGAAACTCAAAGGTTTTCACTACAACCCATCAAAATAGAAGTTCAGTTCAACTTGATGAAATTATGACAGAAATATATTACTATTGTACAACATGTACTTCTCAAAATAATGATAATAATAATACAAAATATTTAAACATTACATTTTTTGTCCATATTTTAATTCATTAAATCTCTTTTGCAGCACCTGTGCCAAAAAAAAATTAACATTAATTTTAAAACATTAATTTAAATGTTGGTTTCATGCATTGATTTGATTACCATATTTTTTATCATATATTTGTTTTAAATCTTAAAAAGAAGTTTTCTGAATAAAATATGTTTCATAGGACTCTATAATATTAATAATAATAATAATTATAATTTAATGTCATATACCGTGATATTTCCTGAGACTGTTATCATGCTTGTTAATCTCATGTCATTACAACCCTAGTGTGTGTGTGTGTGTACATAATGTAAGGTTTTCTATGTTTAGTTTCCAACCACTGAGCCATCATTGGAGGACTCTGCAGCCTGTTCTAAAAACAGTTTTTGTGTCTGCTACCTCCAGCTTGTACTGATTCCTATAAATGTCCAAGATAAAGATATATTTACTCTTTCTGTCCAGCTCCTGTTGAATCCTTTGCTCACGTTCCAGACGTCTTCTCTCCTCCTCTTGCCATCTCTGATTTCTTTCATCTTCTTCAATTTTTCCTGTTGAAAGATACCATCAGACACCACAGGATTAAAAACATTGTACAGATTACACTTCATCATTTTATGAGTTACTTAATCTGCACAGGCAATAATTACCAGCTATCACTCAGCTCTAGACATTACAGATGTCTGTATTGTTTGTATTAACTGCACAATTGAGACTGTATTGGAAAGGCTTAATCTTTTTATCTCTACTACTATTATTGATTTTGATATTAACAAAGGCAACTCATGTCTCACTCATTATCTTGGACATTTGTAGGAATGCTGAGAAACCTGAAAGAGCTCTGGTTATAGTAGACTATCTTAAGGCACCTGAAGTTAGCTAGGCCTTTAGGGGCACCAGTAGATTTGGTTAGGTGTGATCAGGAGTCAGGGTGCTGCTAATATGCTCATAGTCTCAGAACAGCTAAGGCCAGCAGAACCAGTGCAAAATTCCCTTTATAAAACCCAGTCAGTGGAAGATTGTGCGTACATGCATCTCCACCCCATCTCCTCCTCGAACGCCTAGTTTTACTTTGCATGATGTCATCTGCATATGGATATTCCCATCCATGTGATTCTACTAGTACAAGGTACAGGATTTATGAGATACATGAGATACGTACTCATGTCACATTGTGAGATCATAAGCTTTCAGTCTATCTCACAAGACATTTAAATGTCTAAAAATTATAAAAAATAAAAATCCTTTTGCACAAATCACAAACACATTTTGACTTCAAAATACCATAATAACACGCCACAATTATAATTTCATAATTGTGGAATTTAATTAATAATGTATCCAGGGAGGAAGCGCACGATGAAATCTTAGAATAGAACCTTCAATAAAGCAACTGGAGAAACCAGAATCAAAATCAACAACATCCACGTAGGTGTAACGCTCGGGTAGACGGGAAGACAGAAGACGAGGGTAACGAGTAACAAGCAGGTTTATTTACAGCAGGCGTACACGTAACAGCGTGCATTGCACAAACAAACACCGACAAGGAAGGAACAGAACAGGAAGTATAAATACACAGACGAACTAATGAACACAGGTGGAGGAACTTAAACTAATCAGGGGCAAATGAAGACAGGTGTAGACATGACGATACTGAACACAAGACAGAACTGAATACATGTTACAGTAGGACGATGACTGAACAGAAACTCAGGGTTTAAATACACAGAGAACAGAGAGGATAACGAGACTCATTAATGACAAACACCTGATATGAATGAAATAATGATTGAATGAGTGCCAGGTGGGGAAAAAAAACAAACAATGAGCACATGTAAAAACAGAGTCCAGAGACATATATATATATATATATTGTCTTTTTGGAAGTTGCATTCAAAATCCATTTCTACTCGAGAAAAAAAGGTTTAAATGGGCATGATGCCTTTGGTTGTATTAACAATTGTATTGTCTTTTAAAATACTTTTTTAAATGGCTTTAAATATCCTTCGTATAATGAGATAATGATATGATTAAAATTATAATAAAATGTATTTTTTCCCCCTAAATGCAGTAAACATGGAAACATTCACGCATTTACATTATTTTCTTGGTAGGAGGGAGCTATAAATTCCATCAAATTCAAGTCACTGCTGGGACTGAAAGTTCATGTTTGGGGAGCAACATCCAGACTTTGACCAGGACACTTGCAATCTTTGATTGCATTTGCACAATAGACCAGCCTTTCTGCGAAAAGAATTAGGAAACTTTGCAGTTCATCATCGTTTTTTCCAGGACAATGACCCTAAGCACACTGCTGCCAGCAGAGTCCTTGTGTAACGTTTGGGGTGTGCAGGAACAGGCACGACGACTGACGTAATTTCAAACAGTTTAATATTTGAATGACTGGAATACATACAGGACACATGATACACCATCGACGATACTTTAACGACGAACAATGATAGGACTGACACAGATGGAATAAATACACAGGAACACATGAGGATAACGAGCAGGGCACAGGTGACAGACATAACTGATAATGAGAAACAGCTGATGACCATGAACTAATAAAGAGACAATGACAGGCGGGAGAACAACACAGAGAACCAGGTACAGGTATGTACCTGTACGATTATATCGAGCACATTTGCTTGTCTATGGTATTGGTGAAAAATGTTTGTTCTGTGTGAATGAGCTGCGTCGTTTCGTCTACTACATACTAAAGTACACGTGACGTTCACAGTGTTTTCAGCATCTGCCGTCTCACAATATGAAAACACATGAATATATCCAGAGCTACTCTGAGAAAACGCCTATTGAGGATTTAATCATTTTATTCGAGAAAAACCATTGTTAAATACACTCAATGAAACTCAAAGGTTTTCACTACAACCCATCAAAATAGAAGTTCAGTTCAACTTGATGAAATTATGACAGAAATATATTACTATTGTACAACATAATGTACTTCTCAAAATAATGATAATAATAATACAAGTTATTTAAACATTACATTTTTTGTCCATATTTTAATTCATTAAATCTCTTTTGCAGCACCTGTGCCAAAAAAAAATTAACATTAATTTTAAAACATTAATTTAAATGTTGGTTTTATGCATTGATTTGATTACCATATTTTTGATCATATATTTGTTTTAAATCTTAAAAAGAAGTTTTCTGAATAAAACATGTTACATAGGACTCTATAATATTAATAATAATAATAATTATTATTATTTAATGTCATATACCGTGATATTTCCTGAGACTGTTATCATACTTGTTAATCTCATGCCATTACAACCCTAGTGTGTGTGTGTACATAATGTAAGGTTTTCTATGTTTAGTTTCCAACCACTGAGCCATCATTGGAGGACTCTGCAGCTGTCACAGAGACGAACTCCGTGATTCCCTCCTCCGACCGTCGGAGGGCGCCGTCGCCCGAATATTGACTTCCTGGTTTCCGTTCTCATCCCTGCTTTCACTACATTTCCCATAGGCCCCGTACCTTGGCACTAATTGTCCTCCCAGCTGCCGGCACTTTTTAGTGCCGCCTGCACTATTCCTGTCTGCTGTTCTCTGACCCTTGCATTGTTGACCCTGCTATATTGTGAATAAAGCTGCTCATGGATCCCACATCGAGTGACGAGTCGTTACAGAACACCTCGCGCGAAACTGATCCAGCGGCTTTCTCCCACCTGTGCGCCACCATGTCAGCACAAGCCAGTCAACTCGCAGCTCACCAACACCAGCTTAACCGGCTCACTGCTCTCACGGAGGAATTGGTAAAAGCGCTACAAAGTCTGCATACTCCGACAACCTCCGCGAGGACACCATCTTCCACCTCGCCCCCACCCGCCATTCCGAAACACCATCTCCGGTGAGTCCCCGCTTGTCTTTCCCTGAACGATTTGATGGCGACCCCACGAAGTGTAAGGGATTTTGCCTACAATGTTCTCTATTCATAACACAACAACCAGCCTTATACCCCACTGAGGCTAGCAAAATCGCCTTTGTTTGTTCGTTGTTAACTGGGAAAGCGCTTGAATGGGTTACTGCTGTCTGGCGAGATGACGGGACTACTTTTCCCACTTATAACTTGTTCATTCAAAGATTTCGCGACGTGTTTGATCACCCACATGAGGGAAAAGGGGCCATTGATCGTCTTTTGGGGTTAAATCAGGGACGCAATGGGATATCTCCACAGAGATTGACCAACTCAATGCTCAGAACCCGATTCCAGCAGAATGTCCCAATGATAAAGTTTTTGTGCCAGCGTCCCTCAGAGATCGCCGGGCATCACTGCCACTATCCACCTCACTCAAAGCCATTTCTGGTGGCCAACTCTGAATTCTGATGTCACACAGTACGTTAAACGATGCAGGACTTGCAATATGAGTAAAGTTCCCCGTCAGCTTCCTGCCGGGCTCCTGCAACCCCTTCCTCTACCACAACGACCTTGGTCACACATTGCTGTTGACTTCATCACCCATCTTCCCTCCTCCGAGCACTGCACCACCATCATGACAATTATTGACCGTTTCTCTAAGGCCTGTCGGTTATTACCATTGCCCAAACTACCCACCGCTCTACAAACCGCAGAACATCTCTGCAATTGGGTATTCCGTTTATATGGACTCCCGGAAGACATTCTCTCCGACAGGGGTCCTCAGTTTACCTCTCGGCTCTGGTCTGCTCTGTTTAAGGCTCTGAACGTAAATGTCAGCCTCACCTCAGGCTATCACCCTCAGTCTAACGGACAAGTAGAGAGACTCAATCAGGAACTTATCCGCTTCCTCAGGTCCTACTGTAACCAACACCAAAACGATTGGGCACAGTATCTCATGTGGGTGGAATATGCTCAAAACTCTCTCAGAAAGGAAGCCACTGGCCTAACTCCATTCCAGTGCATCCTGGGGTATCAACCCCCGCTATTTCCCTCTTCCGGCGAGCCCACCAACATACCAGCGGTCAACGACTGGCTCTCGAAAAGCGAAGAAGTGTGGAATCAAGCTCACGTCCATCTCCAACACGCTGTACGCCGCCAGCAAGATCAGGCCGATCAACATCGGAGAGCCAGTCCAGTCTATCAGCCGGGTCAATGGGTATGGTTATCCACGAGAGACCTCCGACTCAGACTCCCCTGCAAGAAGCTTAATCCAAGGTACGTGGGCCCTTTTCAGATTGAACGCCAGATCACACCAGTATCATTTCGTCTGGCCTTACCTAACCACTACCGTATCTCTCCCACGTTTCATGTCTCCCTGTTAAAGCCCGCCGACGGTCCCAGCGAGGAGGGGGAGGAGAGGTCTGGTGAACGGGGTCCTCCTCCCATCGAGATAGAGGGCGAGCAGGCGTACAGAGTACACGAACTCCTGGATTCTAGATGCAGGAAGGTCGTTACAGTATCTGGTCGACTGGGAGGGGTATGGTCCAGAAGAACACTCTTGAGTAAACGCGGATGACATCCTGGATCCCAACCTCGTGGAGGAGTTCCACAGAACGCACCCAAACAGACCAGCTCCTCGGCCTCGTGGCAGACCTCGGCGTCAACGACCTCTTCGCGCCAGGAGTCGCTCGCAGGGGGGGGCTCTGTCACAGAGACGAACTCCGTGATTCCCTCCTCCGACCGTATTGACTTCCTGGTTTCCGTTCTCATCCCTGCTTTCACTACATTTCCCATAGGCCCCGTACCTTGGCACTAATTGTCCTCCCAGCTGCCGGCACTTTATTCGTATTATTTAAGAGACTCTCCTTCATTCATACATCGCGAGGTCTTGTTTCCTGTTAGGCACAATTCTGAGCGTTATACCCCATTGATAGCGTCCCTGTGTTTTGACCTGTTTACGGACTACTGGTTACGATACCTGCTGCCTGCCTATTGCTTGTTTGCCTGGACTCTGATTTACGAACCTTATCTGCCTGCCTTGACCTGTATCTGTCTAGTGACCACGATTTGTCCCGCCTGCACTATACCTGTCTGCTGTTCTCTGATCCTTGCATTGTTGACCCTGCTATATTGTGAATAAAGCTGCTCATGGATCCCACATCGAGTGACGAATCGTTACAGCAGCCTGTTCTAAAAACAGTTTTTGTGTCTGCTACCTCCAGCTTGTACTGATTCCTATAAATGTCCAAGATAAAGATATATTTACTCTTTCTGTCCAGCTCCTGTTGAATCCTTTGCTCACGTTCCAGACGTCTTCTCTCCTCCTCTTGCCATCTCTGATTTCTTTCATCTTCTTCAATTTTTCCTGTTGAAAGATACCATCAGACACCACAGGATTAAAAACATTGTACAGATTACACTTCATCATTTTATGAGTTACTTAATCTGCACAGGCAATAATTACCAGCTATCACTCAGCTCTAGACATTACAGATGTCTGTATTGTTTGTATTAACTGCACAATTGAGACTGTATTGGAAAGGCTTAATCTTTTTATCTCTACTACTATTATTGATTTTGATATTAACAAAGGCAGCTCATGTCTCACTCATTATCTTGGACATTTGTAGGAATGCTGAGAAACCTGAAAGAGCTCTGGTTATAGTAGACTATCTTAAGGCACCTGAAGTTAGCTAGGCCTTTAGGGGCACCAGTAGATTTGGTTAGGTGTGATCAGGAGTCAGGGTGCTGCTAATATGCTCATAGTCTCAGAACAGCTAAGGCCAGCAGAACCAGTGCAAAATTCCCTTTATAAAACCCAGTCAGTGGAAGATTGTGCGTACATGCATCTCCACCCCATCTCCTCCTCGAACGCCTAGTTTTACTTTGCATGATGTCATCTGCATATGGATATTCCCATCCATGTGATTCTACTAACAGTACAAGGTACAGGATTTATGAGATATATGAGATACGTACAATGTCAAATTGTGAAATCAGTCTATCTCACTAGACATTTAAAAGTGTAAGAATTACAAAAAATAATAAAAAGTTTGCACAAATCACAAACACATTTTGACTTCAAAATGCCATAATAACACGGCACAATTATAATTTCATAATTGTGGAATTTAATTAATAATGTATCCAGGAAAGGGAAATCTTAGAATAGAACCTTCAATAAAGCAACTGGAGAAACCAGAATCAAAATCAACAACATCCACGTAGGACGATGACTGAACAGAAACTCAGGGTTTAAATACACAGAGAACAGAGAGGATAACGAGACTCATTAATGACAAACACCTGATATGAACGAAATAATGATTGAATGAGTGCCAGGTGGGGAAAAAAACAAACAATGAGCACATGTGAAAACAGAGTCCAGAGACATATATATATATATATATATATATATATATATATATATATATATATATATTTTTTTTTTTTTGTCATTTTGGAAGTTGCATTCAAAATCCATTTCTACTCGAGAAAAAAAGGTTTAAATGGGCATGATGCCTTTGGTTGTATTAACAATTGTATTGTCTTTTAAAATACTTAATCCTTAAAGGGCTTTAAATATCCTTCGTATAATGAGATAATGATATGATTAAAATTATAATAAAATGTATTTTTTCCCCCTAAATGCAGTAAACATGGAAACATTCACGCATTTACATTATTTTCTTGGTAGGAGGGAGCTATAAATTCCATCAAATTCAAGTCACTGCTGGGACTGAAAGTTCATGTTTGGGGCAGGCTCTGACCAGGACACTTGCAATCTTTGATTGCATTTGCACAATAGACCAGCCTTTCTGTGAAAAGAATTAGGAAACTTCGCAGTTCATCATCGTTTTTTCCAGGACAATGACCCTAAGCACACTGCTGCCAGCAGAGTCCTTGTGTAACGTTTGGGGTGTGCAGGAACAGGCACAACGACTATTATTGATTTTGATATTAACAAAGGCAACTCATGTCTCACTCATTATCTTGGACATTTGTAGGAATGCTGAGAAACCTGAAAGAGCTCTGGTTATAGTAGACTATCTTAAGGCACCTGAAGTTAGCTAGGCCTTTAGGGGCACCAGTAGATTTGGTTAGGTGTGATCAGGAGTCAGGGTGCTGCTAATATGCTCATAGTCTCAGAACAGCTAAGGCCAGCAGAACCAGTGCAAAATTCCCTTTATAAAACCCAGTCAGTGGAAGATTGTGCGTACATGCATCTCCACCCCATCTCCTCCTCGAACGCCTAGTTTTACTTTGCATGATGTCATCTGCATATGGATATTCCCATCCATGTGATTCTACTAACAGTACAAGGTACAGGATTTATGAGATACATGAGATACGTACTCATGTCACATTGTGAGATCATAAGCTTTCAGTCTATCTCACAAGACATTTAAATGTCTAAAAATTATAAAAAATAAAAATCCTTTTGCACAAATCACAAACACATTTTGACTTCAAAATATCATAATAACACGCCACAATTATAATTTCATAATTGTGGAATTTAATTAATAATGTATCCAGGGAGGAAGCGCACGATGAAATCTTAGAGTAGAACTTTCAATAAAGCAACTGGAGAAACCAGAATCAAAATCAACAACATCCATGTAGGACAAAGACTGAACAGAAACTCAGGGTTTAAATACACAGAGAACAGAGAGGATAACGAGACTCATTAATGACAAACACCTGATATGAATGAAATAATGATTGAATGAGTGCCAGGTGGGGAAAAAAAACAAACAATGAGCACATGTGAAAACAGAGTCCAGAGACATATATATATATATATATATATATATATATATATATTGTCTTTTTGGAAGTTGCATTCAAAATCCATTTCTACTCGAGAAAAAAAGGTTTAAATGGGCATGATGCCTTTGGTTGTATTAACAATTGTATTGTCTTTTAAAATACTTTTTTAAATGGCTTTAAATATCCTTCGTATGATGAGATAATGATATGATTAAAATTATAATAAAATGTATTTTTTCCCCCGAAATGCAGTAAACATGGAAACATTCACGCATTTACATTATTTTCTTGGTAGGAGGGAGCTATAAATTCCATCAAATTCAAGTCACTGCTGGGACTGAAAGTTCATGTTTGGGGCAGGCTTTGACCAGGACACTTGCAATCTTTGATTGCATTTGCACAATAGACCAGCCTTTCTGTGAAAATGCTGTTATAAAAGAAACCACACCCCATTCCTTAGGAAACTTCACAGTTCCTCATCGTTTTTTTCCAGGACAATGACCCTAAGCACACTGCTGCCAGCAGAGTCCTTGTAGCAGAGGGAGTAAACTGGGTTAAGATTCCAGTCGAATGGTGTAAGCAAAACCTACTAAAAAGTCTGACGTAATTGGTGCCATAAATTCTGGTTCGAGGAACTTACAGAAACACCATGCAAAAAGTATGTAACCAGACTGTTTAAAGTTAAAGTTGAGAGTCAGGGTGTAATCTGGGTTTATTTATTTATAATAAACTGGAACTTGCCTATATTTATCAATAATCAGGCATGCCAAATGCTAATAATACCTCATATGCATAATAATACGGTAACACCCACTATACAAGGAATAGTAAAAAAAACATTCTGTATATTTACAGTTTAATTATATTTAAATTACCATTACAATACTTCCGATTGTACTGTGAAAGGGGCGAAGGAACGTGATATAATAATATTTTCAAAAATTTAAGAAATCACTTCACTGATGTCGCCCCTCCGTGAGAGATACGAGACCGGTGCAGCGCGCAGGTGACGCTCATTAGCAATCGCCCTGCTCGTCACAGAAGTATACCTCAAGTTCATTTTATAAAGTGTACATAAGTAATTTTCAAGTATTTTTTTAAGTATACTTCATGAAGTACTTACCGTAGTTGGTACAGTAATGCGTGCCACCCTCAGAGGTGCAGTGCAACTGAATCTGGGAACGGTCGTAGGTTTCTCTTAAGATAAAAGAGGTGTCCCCTTTATGGGTGTTAAACTCGTACTGAAAACTATTCCATGAGTGATGAGCATATCTGATGTAGATGTAGCGATGGACTAACTTGTACTCCTCATAGGAAGTTGTGCAGCCAGCATCCACACGAGTAAACTGGGAAGAAGAATTATACATCAGTTTCCATCAGAAAAGCAGTCAATAAAATGACATGTAAAGAACAGACTGACATTGTAAGATATTATGTCACACTGCTCACTAGAGAAAAATAACTATGAAACACAGAATTTAGAATTACATAAATAATCTGGTGTAGTGAATGCTCCAAAAGTTCTTACCCCGCTGCTCTGAGTGGCAAAGTGCCAAGTGTAAGGAGTCTGATTGACAACTGAAACCGTGGCACCCATTATTCAGGATAATCTGTTACATTAAAACAGTAAACACTAGTCAGTATTTAACTTCAAGATAAAAAACAACAATTGAAATTGCATTAATTATAACACATTTTATTAAAGTAATATAACCCCCACATAAAATACAACCTGATTTCATTCTTGAGCAGAGAAGTTGATGGCTGCGAGAAAAGTGAAGAAGCTCATGCAGTGTGATGCTCTTTATATACTGTCAGAAGTGGGCGGAGCTTAGGAATATTTAAGACAAATGTTTTATTATGTGTGTGTGTGTGTGTGTTTTTGTGATGTGAGGACACAAATGTGTATAATGACATGGGTTTGACACTGGACATTTCATGTCCTCATATTTCAAATAGCTTTAAAAACATACTAAACAATGTTTTATTAAAAATGAAAAAATGCTGAATGTTTTCTGTCTCTTCTGCTCACCAAGGCTGCATTTATTCAATTTACAAAAAAAAAAAAACAGTAGTATTGTGAAATATTATTACAATTTCAAATAACTTCTTTTCTGTTTGAATTTATTGTAAAAATAATTTATTCCTGTGATCAAAGCTGAATTTTCAACTCCAGTTTTCAGTGTCATACATGATCCTTCAGAAATCAATCTGCTTACGTAATTGTGTACATCTTTTTTTCAGGATTATTTCATGAACAGAAAGTTCAAAAGGACCGCATTTATATGATATAGAAAGCTTTTGTAACATTATACACTAGCGTTCAAACGTTCTTAAAAGGGTCGATTAAAAAAATTATTTTGGGAAAGAAATTAATACTTTAAATCAGCAAGGATGCATTAAATTGATTTTTTAAAAAAACTATTCCAAATAAATGCTGTTATGTTGAACTTTCTGATCATCAAAGAATCCTGAAGAAAAACTTTTTTAACATTGATAATAATCAGAAATGTTTCTTTCTGTCATCTTATCATCACATCAGAATGATTTCTGAAGGATCATGTGACACTGAAGACTCGAGTAATGATGCTGAAAATTCAGCTTTGATCACAGGAATAGATCACATTTTATTAAATATTACAATAGAAAACATATTTTTAATTTTAATGAAATTTAACAATATTACTGTTTATTTTGTATTTTTTTAATCAATTAAATGCAGCCTTGGTTAACACTTGGTACTTGACACGAAACACTAAAAAATCCCCAATCCCAAACATTTGAACAGTATATATGTATATTAGGGCTGTCAAAATTAACAAGTTAATACATGCAATTGTTTTTCAATTGATGCAATTAACACAGCATCTGTTTTTTTCCGTCATCCTTTCGCTGCTTTACAGTACTTGATCACGTTATCATGCATTCAAGAGTTATTAAACCATTCAAGCATGATTAGAACGGAAAAAAGAACTGAAATCTTACATTGACAGAAACAAACAAAATTATATAAAAATTCCCCATTTTGTAAAGTAAAGTTGTAATTACAGTCGTAAATGTGTTAAAAAGTGTTAGATTAATGTAAACAGTTGTGGGAAAATAGGATGTGTGTCAGGGAGAACCATAACGGACAGTGAGTTGTCTCTTGAGTTGCAAATAGGTCTATCTTTGAACGACCGAATTTCTCCCATAGGAGCTCCACCACCTCGGGGTGAAGTCTCCACTCCCCGGGCCTCAGCCCCTGCCTCGACAGGACGTCTGCTCCCTGATTCAAGTACCCTGGAATGTAAACTGCCCTCAGGGAGAGCAGTTTCCCCTGAGCCCACAGAAGGATATACTGAGCTAGTTTGCACAAGTGTCGTGACCTCAGACCCCCCTGATGGTTGATGTAAGAGACCACCGATGTGTTGTCCGTACGGACCAACACATGATGGCCCCTCAGGTCCGACAGGAAGTGTTTGAGAGCTTGAAACACCGCCATCATTTCCAGCCGATTTATGTGCCAGGAAAGTAGATGACCCTGCCACAGACCCTGAGCTGAGCGACCACTCATGATCGCCCCCCACCCCGTGAGGGAAGCATCCGTCGTTAGCATTACGTGACGACAAGGAACTCCCAACACAGGCCCTTGGGAAAGGAACCAAGGTTTCTTCCACATAACTAAGGCACGAAGGCATCGCCGCGTGACCTTGATCATGCGAAAAGGATTTCCCCTTGGAGAAAACCCCTTGGTCCTTAGCCGCCACTGCAGTGGCCTCATGTACAGCTGGCCAAAAGGTATCACGTTGGACGCAGCTGCCATGAGACCCAACAGTCTCTGAAGCTGTTTGACAGTGATGAACTGGCCTAGTTTTATTCCATTGACGGCTGATAGGATTGACGCAATGCGAGCTGGAGCAAGATGGGCCCGCATCGATGTCGAATCCCATACCACGCCTAGAAAAGTGGTTCTCTGAGCTGGAAGAAGCACACTCTTTTTGGCGTTCAACCTCAACCCCAACCTTTTGATATGCGCGAGAACGACATCTCGATGTCGAACCGCCATGAGCTCAGATTGAGCTAAAATCAACCAATCGTCGATATAATTTAACACGCAAATGCCCTGGAGTCTCAGAGGAGCCAAAGCTGCATCCACGCATTTTGTAAAGGTGCGGGGTGATAACCCTAGGCCGAATGGAAGAACCCGAAATTGATAAGCTTCATCCCCGAAAGCAAACCTCAGGAACTTCCTGTGATGAGGATGGATGGATATATGAAAATAAGCGTCTTTGAGATCGATTGTCACAAACCAATCCTCGGATTTGATCTGTGAAACAATCTGTCTGAGTGTAAGCATCCTGAACTTGAGCTTTTGGACCGTAAGATTCAATAAGCGAAGATCTAGGATGGGACGCAGCCCTCCATCCTTTTTCGGAACAATGAAATAGCGGCTGTAAAACCCTGACTGCTTGCTGGGAGGAGGAACCCTTTCTATAGCTCCTTTTTGCAAAAGTGCCAGAACCTCTTGTTCCAAAACCAGAGACTGCTCGGGATCCACCACCGTGGTGAGGACCCCACTGAACCTGGGCGGGCATGACCTGAACTGGATTTTGTAGCCTTTTTCTATTATCTGCAGCACCCAAGAAGATATATTCTGTAGACATTTCCATTCTGTTAGAAAATCTACTAAGGGAACCAGTCTCTCGAGACTGGCCTCTGGTGTAATGACAGCCAGCTCGGTGCCCTGAAGCGGCGCACCGGCAGGAAACAACCGATCTGACTGTACCAGAGTTTTCCTCAGAAAACCGCTGGGGGCTCTGCGCCCAGACACATATTCAAAGGCCGGGTTGGCAGAACGGCCCCTTGAGGGCACCAAGGAGAAATGGGCACCATATGATGAGGTGTAAACCATCTTCCCCCGGTGAGGACTGCCCCCAGAGGCCTGGCGCCGTAAGCGTCAGGACCTCTTCGCTGAAGCCTTCCTAGCGATAATAACTGTCCTCAGATCAGTCCTATCCCTGGAAGGCCTCGGCTGCGATCGCCACCCAGACCCACCCCCTCCACCTCTGTTAGATTAAGGAGGGGCCCGAGTGGCGACGCTAACTTTCTGGTTGGCTCTGTGTAGCTAGCACTTGGCTTGGGTTGAGCAACAGAATCAGATACGCGAGAGCGGAGAGGAAGAATCTTCTGGAACGCCGCCGCTTGTTTCTTTGCCTCCTGAAATCTATCAGCGACTGACGGGACAGCGTCGCCGAACAGGCCAGAAGGCTCAAGCGGGGCATTCAAAAGAAAGCTTTTATCTTTTTCCTTGATTCCAGATAAATTCAGCCACAGATGTCTCTCAGTGGCAACCAAGGCTGCCATAGAGCGGCCCACTGACTTGGCCGTCTCCTTGGTTGCCCTAAGAGACAAATCTGTGGCGTGACGTAATTCGCGGATAGCATCCGCAGATATTTCTCCACCCTCATCAATATCTTTAAGTAAATCAGCCTGATATGCTTGTAAGATTGACATAGTATGTGCTGCAAACATGCTGCTGCTTGACCCGAAGCCGAGTACGCTTTACCCACCAGCGCTGAAGTTGTCTTTAATGACTTGGTGGGTAATGTCGGGGATTTAAGCGACGATGCAGACCCAGGGGAGAGATAAGAGTCTCTTCCACCCGGGGCATCGCCGCATAACCATATTTTTTAAGACCCAAGATATTTGTTAGATGTTTGTGGGCTGAAAACACGATATGAAACCGGTCTATCCCACGACCTCGACACCTCAGTGTGGAGATCGGGGAAGAACGGCAGTCCCCGACGTGGAGGTTGAGACCTGGACGGTAAATAGCGTTCGACCAATAAACTTTTCTTTTTCTCTTCTTGTTTCTCGACTGGCCAGTCAATATTCAGTTTAGCAACAGCACGAGTTATAACCTCCATTAACTCCTCATAAGCAGGTGTATGCAGTGAGTCTTCACCAGCATCGATGCTCACTACATCCAACTCCTCAGAGCTGGATAAGTGAAACACCGGTACCTCATCCCTGGGAGAAGAAACCGCAAAGCGTGCTTCCCCCTGAGATGAGGCACTAGACCCGGCAGGTGAGGGCAGAGAAAGGGCGGGGCCCGTCTCTAACCCCTCTGCCAGATCCATCTGCGAACCCCATGATTTGAGCCGCCGCTCTGCCTCGGCAGAAGCGGGACCCGAACCACAAGGAATGCGAGCCGAAGCGCCCTCCTCGAAGAACGCCCGGCAGGAGCGAAGCACTTTCACTGCCATCTTATCGCAGTGAACACAGCCAGCTTCCTCGAGAGCTGACTGTGCGTGCTCCGCACCCAAACAAGCAACGCAAAGCTCGTGTGTATCCCCACTCGGAATGAAACGGGGGCAGGGAGGAACACACTTCTTGAATTGCTTAGGACTCACCATATTTAGTGAAATGCTTTGAACAAACAACAGTAAATCACAGACAGAAACACAGAGCGCTTGCTGAAGACAGAGAAGCTGCCATTCTTTGTTTGGAGGGGTGCTTTCCTGGTCTGTGACGTCACCATGACGTTCCGTCACGCCATTGGACAGATTTCACATGTGCTTCACGACGCAATCACGCAGAAGCGTTCCCAACGCGTCTCGACGCAGCTCGAAGTTCCCATGAAAGGGAACAGCCGTGGATCATCCAGTAATGACAGGAAATTTTTAATGGGGAAAGTTTTATAAATTTAGTCTTTTCGTCTTGTGGAGTCTATTAACATCTGCTTTGTGAAATAGCTTATTCAGGACAGTACTGCATAAAATTATCATGCAACCTTTATGATCCCTCTTAGTTTGTTTAAATAATTAAAATGTTGCACATTCTCCAAGGGGTATGAAACTTATGAGCAGAACTGAGACGGAGAATCACAAATTTCTGTTTACATTAATGACATTAAAATTCAAAGTAATCACTATGGTAATCTAAAACACTTTTTGGATGTACACTGCTGAGTCTCACACCATAGAATTACAGTTTTACTGCAATGCACCACCCATATCAGAGTTTAAACTCTGGACGAGATCAGATTACTAAATGTTGACTCTCTTCACCACCACTCAACAATCAGCACATGATCAAACATTTGCTTGACATATGTGCCATAACATAAGCATTTTAACAACAGTCAGTTGTCAGAACATCTGATACAATAAAGTCAAGAGCCCAATTAAAGCCAACACAGACCTCAAAGATGGTAACTTCAAATGAATTCAATAAATCATTAACATCTAAACCTGTTAGTTCTCATAAGAACTTCTGTAGACGTATGACAGAAATAATGTCAGTGTAGTTAGTTGTGAGTGAAGCTGGGAAAGTTTTGTAGATCTTGAGAGATTAAATGTCTTTTATCTTCAGTTGATTTCATCGAAGGCTGTGACTGAACTCAGTTGTAGTTCTTGTGTTTCTCTGTCCTTCATTGATTCTGCTTGTTAACAGCAGGTGTTCATCATTAATGTTCATTCATCACTTAATGATCTCATTAACTCTGACACTGCTTCAATGGTACTTTAACTCAGTAGTGTGCACACACATGACCACTAAACAGTGTTCATTAACCTGGGCATTTTTCTGCGAACTATTACATAAATCTTACCCATTTCATTTACATATGACTGACAAATATGAATCACTTTAAGTTTATTAGTTTGTTTATGTTAAAACTATGTAATCCAAATGGATGGAAAATTGCTATGTAATTAAATTACATAAAACTTATGTTTAGACTGAAATATTTTTTTGAGTGTACACTATATTCTTAACAAGAATCTAGGAGTTAAATTACTACTATTATTACTGGCAACTCCTCTCAGAAAACTGTGATAATATTTAACTTTGTGATGTTTAACCTGTATTTTGATTAATTTATAAGATAAATTTATCTTAAATATTGCTCATAATAAGCTCAGGCCCTCTTTTGTTGTTATTAATGATGCTGTCACTAATATTTGATTCTCACATAAACATGTCCGAAACACACTGTTGAAAACTTCCTCTTTTTGTGTGCATGATAGGGAAGCAGCAGAATTGATTGAAAACAGGAAGAAAAAAGTCTCAGAGAAAATTCAAGGTTTTCAGGGAGTTCAGAGAGAGTTCATTAAAAGGACATACACTATTATACAATAAAATAAAACACCTTTTAGAAAAATTGCATTTTTAAAAAAAAGGCTGTTTTTGTCCTTCCCCGCTGATGAACGTGCTCTTTTATAAAGCAGTGTTTGTCTTGTTTTATAATTCAAACTTTATTTTAAATATGTGCAATAAAACCGTTTAATGTTCCAAGTCAGTCAATCACCGTTCAATTTTAATCCGCTGCTTTCATTGAATCTTTTCCTACTTAGTATTATTGTCTTGTTTCCAGTCTAAATATTGAAAAATTCTTAAATCAAGATGCATTTATTAGATAAGATATAATGACATAAGATATTATGTTTTTGTGGCAAGCAGGATAGAAAGCCATGGGAACGGAGCAAATACTAATGAGCGTCACCTGCGCTCCACACCGGCCTCGAGTGCCACGGAGGAGCTCCGGAAGGATAAAAGGAGTGAAGGCCGAGAGAGGACAACATTTATGTTGTGCTTTCATTAAGTTTTGGTGCTGCAGCTTTACTTTCATTTTGTTGGTTGATTATTTTTGGATTAAAGTTTATGATTACTCCTTCCCTAAGCCTTTAACTTTGTTACAGTCTTGTTTTCTGAAAAAACAAGAGTTTTTGCTTAAAATGAGCAATGGGTTAAGAAAATTAATTGATCTCTGTGACGAGCAGGGCGGGCGAGAGCCGTGAGGGAACGGCACGAGGCCGGTGACGCGAGAGATAACGAGCACAGATAATGAGCGTCAGCTGCTCGCTACACCGGTCTCGTGTCTCTCACGGAGGAGCTCCGGAAGCATAAAAGAGGAGCGACAACAGTGAAGGACGAGAGAGGACCAGGCCTGGAAGTTATGTTGTGTTTTATTTTGTTGGTGTGGGCGGCAGTCGCCGTGAGGAACTGCCGCCCTTTTACTTTCGTTTTATTGTTTGTTTGTTTTTTATTAAACGATGTTGAATGTTCGCCGGTTCCCGCCTCCTTCTTCCCGTTCTTACGAACTGTGTTACAATCTCATTTTATATTAGCTGTCCTTAAAGTCCCCCTGTAGTCAATAATCGTATCCCTAAAAACTCATCTTTGATAATCAAAATGACATATTTAAACGTGTTATCCTTGATAAAAAATTCTTCATGTCTTAAAATAGCATTAAATGTAACTCTACACTCACGACGTGATTGGTTACAAGGTAGTTTATGATGACAGAAACAAAAAAGTGATTTCATACCGCATTTTTGAGACTGTCTTCGGTTCACTGCAGTTTTAAAGAGAAAATATTCAGCAATTGTGTTGACTTATGCAATAAAGCATATTTAAAAACACCACATAGACATATAAACAACATTAAAGACTTGTAAACTACGTAGAAGATTGGCGATATTGTTGAATAAAGTCGTTATTTTTTTGTTTTTGCACACACACAAAGTATTCCCGTCACTTCATAACATAAGGTTGAACCACTGCAGTCACGTTGACTATTTAACAATGTTTTTACTACTTTTATGGACCTTGAATGCGGTAATGATGTTGCTTTCTATTGTTGTTCCAAATAAACTCTTGGATTTCATCAAAAATATTTTAATTTGTATTACGAAGATGAACGAAGATATGAGGGTGAGTACTTAATAACAGAAATTTCATTTTTGGGTGAACTAACCCTTTAACAGTGAGTCAGCTGGCAGGATCCTTGTTTTGTTCATTATTTATTATAGGCTTTTGGGACCTGACAAAAATGTGTTTGTGAAGCGGCTTTTTTGGGGGTGTTTATATATATGATATTAAGACATCTACACAACTTTGTCAATTTCATTCATGATATTGTTGTGCCAATGCAGCTTATAGCTTATTTTAGGATTCATCACTGTGGAGTATACCGTTCCTTTGACTGTGAAAAATGCAGTTTTTATTTGCTCGCTTCCGGACGACTGGTGCTTCCCTCAGCACAAGTTTAGTATCGTTGTAAAATAAAAAAAAAGTTGAAAATATATATTTTCCTATAGATATTTGGTTTTGACTTGGTGTGTTATTACCAGGGATTTTAATGTATAGTTGGTAGGTGATTTTGTTTTGGAAACTTTTATTAAAATTGACCTTGCTGACTCCATTGACTTCATTTATTTGTCTGATTTCAACAAATAACATCATTTTGAATGTGAAAATAACAATAAGTCATTTTTGAAAATGTGCTCATTGCAACTTTATTTATTTTTTTTATTTTGCCAGCACAGGTCACATCTGTAGTGGGCCAGTCTGGGCCAAAATACCAATTTGTTGTCCCGGTTCAGCCCTGCACACCTTCTGCTAGCCCGGCTCATACAAGGGATTTGTGCCAGAAAGGGGACAAAAAAAATCAGGAAGTGTAAATGAAAATTACAGAAGCGTAAATGAAAACTCCAGCAGTTCCATATCTGCAAAATACATATAAAACAGTTACCAAAGCATGCATTAAATGTGCATTTAAAAACTAAGTCTGGATATTTCCTGTTAAATTTTACATGTTGAATGTTGAATAAAAATATGTAAAAAAAAAAAAAAAAGTCAAGACAAGTTTGAAGTATTCAAGTATTTTAACAAAGAAAGGAAGCAAATTGTGTTTCAGAAACATTTTGTGCAAGGTTTGTGTGATTCAATTATTCATGTTTTTTCCTTGTTGTTATTCTTCTGTTAAAAAGGAAGGATCTATCTTAACCCTTGTGCATCCTTATGGACATTTTTGTCCATTTCAGTTTTGTTTTTTTGTGTTATACGTGTGCCTTTTTTAATGCCAACTACATGAATTTTGGCTCAGGTGTTTATTTTTATTGGAATTTTAATATTTTACCCTCATTTCCTTCAAAAAATCAATTTTACCCTCCGTACAAAAAATACTCACACTCAGGACCTCAAGGACAAAAATGTCCTCATTAAAACTGCAGTTTTTTAACCCAGGGCCATTTGACTTTAAAACGATACAATATTTGCAAATAGACATTCATTCTATCGGCAAGGCTTCAAATTTTACATTTTTAACCATTTTTTACTAGCTTGTGCAATATTTTCAAATTTGGCATATAAAAGAAATACTCGCTATTTGTGTTTTCTACTCATGCATATTATAGAGTCACTTGGAAAAATAATGCAGCTATAATTGTGTGGGTATGTTGGTAAGGATGTCAGAGTGTAGTTTGCATGTGTTTACTGAAATTTAATGTGTGTAATTAGTTGAAGAAATGATCAAAAATCCCACTCCATGTATGAGTCCCAACCTTGGCAGGGTCATGGGGTCATGTGAAAACTATGAAAAAGTTCAAAGAAGGTTAATGAGCTTTGAGGTTTTTCTTTTTCACCCAAACATGCATCTTAACCCTTGATCGCACTTTTTCACTTGTTATTGTTTTTGTACGGAGATAAAAGGTGCGCTTGAATTTGAAGCAGACGTTCAGAAGCCCCTAAACACATTGTTTTAGTTTTCACCACAAGAAAATGCTGATTGTTTAGTCTGGAAGATTTTATACAAAGTTTGAGTTCGCACAGATGTTCGCACAGATGTTCGCACAGGTGTTCGCACAGGTGTTCGCACAGGTGTTCGCACAGATGTTCGCACAGGTGTTCGCACAGATGTTCACACAGGTGTTCGCACAGGTGTTCGCACAGATGTTCGCACAGATGTTCGCACAGGTGTTCGCACAGGTGTTCACACAGGTGTTTGCACAGGTGTTCGCTCAGGTGTTCGCACAGGTGTTCACACAGGTGTTCGCACAGGTGTTCACACAGGTGTTCGCACAGATGTTCGCACAGGTGTTCGCACAGGTGTTCGCACAGGTGTTCACACAGGTGTTCACACAGGTGTTCGCACAGGTGTTCACACAGGTGTTCGCACAGGTGTTCGCACAGGTGTTCGCACAGGTGTTCACACAGGTGTTCGCACAGCTGTAATTGTGTGGGTATGTTGGTAAGGATGTCAGAGTGTAGTTTGCATGTGTTTACTGAAAATTTAATGTGTGTAATTAGTTTGAAAGAAATGATCAAAAATCCCACTCCATGTATGAGTCCCAACCTTGGCAGGGTCACGGGGTCATGTGAAAACTATGAAAAAGGTCAAAGAAGGTTAAAGAGCTTTGAGGCTTTTCTTTTTCACCCAAACATGCATCTTAACCCTTGATTGCACTTTTTCACTTGTTATTGTTTTTGTACGGAGATAAAAGGTGCGCTTGAATTTGAAGCAGACGTTCAGAAGCCCCTAAACACATTGTTTTAGTTTTCACCGCAAGAAAATGCTGATTGTTTAGTCTGGAAGATTTTATACAAAGTTTGAGTTCACACAGATGTTCACACAGATGTTTGCACAGGTGTTCGCACAGGTGTTCACACAGATGTTCGCACAGGTGTTCGCACAGGTGTTCGCACAGATGTTCACACAGATGTTTGCACAGGTGTTCGCACAGGTGTTCACACAGATGTTCGCACAGGTGTTCGCACAGGTGTTCGCACAGATGTTCGCACAGGTGTTCGCACAGATGTTCACACAGGTGTTCGCACAGATGTTCACGCAGGTGTTCGCACAGATGTTCTCACAGGTGTTCGCACAGATGTTCACACAGGTGTTCGCACAGATGTTCACACAGGTGTTCGCACAGATGTTCACGCAGATGTTCACACAGGTGTTCACACAGGTGTTCGCACAGGTGTCCGCACAGATGTTCGCACAGGTGTTCGCACAGGTGTTCACACAGGTGTCCGCACAGATGTTCACACAGGTGTTCGCACAGATGTTCGCACAGGTGTTCACACAGGTGTTCGCACAGCCAAACCTATAAATATGTGGTTCTTGAGGGGTTGATCATTTCATTGTTCGCAAGATGAAGAGAAGATTACAAGATAACTCAGCAGTTACTCATGATTATTATTTGTATAGAAAACAATAGTGGCGTTATGTAAAGAAACAGATTTGTAAAGCGTTAAAATTCTGAAAATGAATGAATGTTTGGTAATTATGAATAGAAGAGATGTTGATAAAAAAAAAAAAAAGAGTGAGTGAAAGTGGAAAAAATGACAGTTTTTTGGCATGGACATTTTTGTCCATTATGGGCCTAAGTGTGAGTTTTTTTAAAAAAAATCTGACATTACATAAAAAATGTAAATGCCTCAAAATTAAATTTGTTGTTTTTCATTGACACACCCAAGAATCTAATAAGCAAAGAAAAAAAATTCTGCTTAGCATTTAGTTTATAAAAATAAACTACAATTTTTAATTTTTTCATAAAAAATACCTTTGGCATTATGTAAAGAAACCAGCATTTAAAGGGTTACAGTTCTTAAAATGAATGAATGTTTGATATCTATGGATAGAACAGATGCTGGTTAAAAGATTGACATCAGTGAAAGTGGAAAAAATATTAATAAATCATATTTCTTGGTATTTTTCATGGTCTTCTGCAACGTTTGAGGAAAATAAATCACTTTTCTCATCTTTTTCATTTCGAAATGGGAAAAAAAAAAACTGGATAATGTTAATGTATAGCGGTTTTCAAAGTATGGTACTTTAGATGAAATCAAGATAGTATTTGTTCCGTTTCAACCGCTGGATGGCGCCCGTGTAATGTTTTGCATTTATTTTAGGGAGGAACGTTTGAGTCAGGAAGTGTTTATTTATACTGTATTTTACACAACAGAATTACGTCTCAGTTAGTGGCATTTTCTTAAAAATCTTAACGCGTTTCTCAGCTCACGGTAAGATGTTCTTCTGTCTGCTAATGTCATGAAATGACACTATCAAGAGATTTGAGTTATTGTCGACTGCTGTAATACTTTATATCAAGGGAAGGATCATTTAACTTGTTTCATGTTTATACCAATAAGTATTATGCATAAAGTTTGCTTTGTTTAATGCATAGAAACACATATGCTATTTTTATCATGTTAGTCATATATTTACAGAAGGTTGCATAAGTTTCTCTTTGTTCTGTTGCTTTTCTCGGCATGTTTCAGACTCCGTGGCATCATGACAGTGTTTGAAAACTGTACTGTGGTGTTAGATGTGAAGAATGTGCCTTACAAAGAGAAGAAGAAGCTGAAATCAGCTCTCCTGGATAATGGAGGAAACATCTCGTATGTCATCAACAGAGAGGTTCATCTTTATTTTCTCAAAGTCTTTTTAATGAAAACTAAGAGACAAAAGCACATAATGTTTACACGTTTACACAGTGTAGAAACATTGATTTGTTTAAAATATGAGGCTACTTTTATGTTATTTTTCACTATAGTAACATAGGAACCTGGCTTTATGTTTTATAATGCTTAAAATAATAATTCTGACTTTTCTCAATATTGCGAGTTTATATCTCATAATTCTGACTTTTCTCAATATTGCGAGTTTATATCTCATAATTCTGACTTTTCTCAATATTGCGAGTTTATATCTCATAATTCTGACTTTTCTCAATATTGCGAGTTTATATCTCATGATTCTGACTTTTCTCAATATTGTGAATTTATATCTCATAATTCTGGATTTTCTCAATATTGCGAGTTTATATCTCATAATTCTGGATTTTCTCAATATTGCGAGTTTATATCTCATAATTCTGACTTTTTTCAATATTGTCAGTTTATATCTCATAATTCTGACTTTTCTCAATATTGTGAATTTATATCTCATAATTCTGGATTTTCTCAATATTGCGAGTTTATATCTCATAATTCTGTATTTTCTCAATATTGCAAGTTTATATCTCATAATTCTGACTTTTCTCAATATTGCAACTTTATATCTCATAATTCTGACTTTTCTCAATATTGCCACTTTATATCTCATAATTCTGACTTTTCTCAATATTGCGAGTTTATATCTCATAATTCTGACTTTTCTCAATATTGCGAGTTTATATCTCATAATTCTGACTTTTCTCAATATTGCGAGTTTATATCTCATAATTCTGGATTTTCTCATTATTGTGAGTTTATATCTCATAATTCTGACTTTTCTCAATATTGCGAGTTTATATCTCATAATTCTGACTTTTCTCAATATTGCGAGTTTATATCTCATAATTCTGACTTTTCTCAATATTGTGAGTTTATATCTCATAATTCTGACTTTTCTCAATATTGCCACTTTATATCTCATAATTCTGGATTTTCTCAATATTGTGAGTTTATATCTCATAATTCTGACTTTTCTCAATATTGCGAGTTTATATCTCATAATTCTGACTTTTCTCAATATTGTGAGTTTATATCTCATAATTCTGACTTTTCTCAATATTGCCACTTTATATCTCATAATTCTGGATTTTCTCATTATTGTCAGTTTATATCTCATAATTCTGACTTTTCTCAATATTGCAACTTTATATCTCATAATTCTGACTTTTCTCAATATTGCCACTTTATATCTCATAATTGTGACTTTTCTCAATATTGCGAGTTTATATCTCATAATTCTGACTTTTCTCAATATTGCCACTTTATATCTCATAATTCTGACTTTTCTCAATATTGCGAGTTTATATCTCATAATTCTGACTTTTCTCAATATTGTGAGTTTATATCTCATAATTCTGACTTTTCTCAATATTGCGAGTTTATATCTCATAATTCTGACTTTTCTCAATATTGCGAGTTTATATCTCATAATTCTGACTTTTCTCAATATTGTGAGTTTATATCTCATAATTCTGTTCTTTTCTTCTCCAGTGCTCTTTTGTGGTCACCAGCAGTGTGAATGATCTGAGCAGTAACCGGCAGCGCAGCATCCAGAAGCTCCAGATCCCAGTGGTTGGGATCCAGTATGTGTGGAGCTGTCTGGATGAAGGGCATCTCCTTTCTTTAACGGAGCATAATTTGCCCGCTTATCCCACTCCTGAATCCATCTCTCATCCAGGTAGGAGTTTTATTAACCTCATTTAGTGAATTCTCACACATTAGATGGTTGTCCTATTGTTTTGCAGTACGTTTTTGCTCTAAAATGTATGTGACATTTCATTTAGGTTATGAGTATTAAATGAGAGGAAGAAAGCATGCATATTTGTGGTATTATTGACATGATGTTGTTTTCCACCACAAAGTGTCGAGACTGTTACTCAATAGAGAGAAGTTGAAAGGTCAGTCTGAACTCCTGAAGACTGAGACTCTTGAGAAGGATGAGCTTCATCTTGGCAGGTTCAGGTGCGCTTTCGTTTTTTGTCTCTGTCAGTGCTTGAGTGTTATTGAACAGTTTCTTTACTTTTTCACAGTTTCTATCAGTTTAGATGTGCAAGTTTACCTGACTACATCTTTTATTTGACCTAACCCAGAGTTAATAAAGAAGGTGACCGTGACCTGCCTGAATTTCCTTCATATTTTCAAGTGGCCAAGTATTCAGTTTTTGAGAGGGTGAGTGAGAAAAGTCTAATTTCCATTGACCTTTGAATGAAAAGACTTCATGTAAAACACACTGTATTCAACGTATCCAGCAAAGACGACACATTCTGTACTTCCACAACTTACTGAACTCAAATAGATCAATAAATGAACATATGACATGACACCACATTTACACTGCAAATTTGAGTAACGTTATAAGTGGACCTCAGGGGAATTGTAATGGAAATGTATGACGTTTAACTCGTTCTTGAAGCGATTCTTGTGGCCTTCACACTGCCGAAAGTGTTTTCATGTCTGTGTTGCAGGTCAAACCCAAGACGTTGTCCGTTTTGGAGCTCCAGAGTGCCAGAGGACGAGCAGGCCAGCAGTATCGTGTGTTGTGTTCAGTCTCACGTGAAGCTGAGGTTTGATGATCTCAAACACCATTGAGATGTTGTTATCACAGGACTCATATATTGTGATGGAGGTAATGAAACCTCGACAGTCTCGCGGTGATGGACTCTCTCTCACTGTAGAGCGCAGTGGTGAGGGACAAGATTGTGCACTGTGTGTCATCTGAGGATGCTGTGGAAGCATATCTGCTGTTGATGAAGGACATGGAGACGCAAGGATTCACAAAGACATGCTCGCTTCCTCCTGAGGTTGAGCGGCTGGCATCCTACAGCCTGCAGCAGGTTAGAAGAACAGAACGCAGATCAACTTTATAACACATCCAGTGGGTGTGTAACTAGTGTCCTCTCTTTTAATGTGCAGCTTCTGTTGGAGGAGAAGCTCAACTGCAGCACATTATCACAGGAAGTCGGCGTCTTTGTGGAGCTGGTTTGGAACGAAGCTCTCGGTTCCCTTCGTAACATCCTGATGGTGCCCGTCTCCAGCATCAGCCTTAATGATGTGAGTTTAAATAAATACTCACTTCTAGTCATGAAGCTCAGGAATATTGTGTTTAATGACTCTGTACTGTTTCAGGTGAGCAGGGTGGAGGGATTGCTACTGCAGGCACAAAAGACTCAGAAAGAGGATGAAGTCAAAGCCCTGCTAGATGAGGTCAACACTCTTCTACCCCTCAAAATGATCGACCCTCCTTCCAAACACAAGCTTGTGTCTCAGAAACTAGACCTTTGTCAGGTAACACCCATACAGTTACATAAAATATTATACTGCTTTAGAGCCATTAAGTTTGTTTTCATGATAATGAAGCTCATTTTTCCTTATGTTTCTTAATTATATAGATAGATCATTACTGTAATACAATGATTATGTAATTTAAATGTGGATTTCTTGGCATTTTTGGGGATTTTGGTAGATTCTTCAATCTGTATTTTTAACTCCACAGTGCAGACTGGACCTTTTAACACTTCTGTCGTTCTCAGCTGATCAGAGACATTCTGAATGTGAGCGAAGCCACGCTGGGAAGCCCCTCGCCCTCGTCTCTGGGAAAGTACAGAGCTCTGAGGTGCGGCATTGAGGTTGTTCCACCACAAAACCCTGAGTTTCATGTTGTCTCTCAACTGCTTCAGGACAGGTAAACTAGGTCATGATGATTGTGGTCTGAAGTTCAGACATCAGTATATTATGATGGTGTTGATCTTGTATCCACTACAGGCCTGTTCAGATTCGGCAGATTCTGCGTGTAAGCAGAGGGGTGGAGCTTCAGATGTTTTGGGAGGATTTAGGCAACATTAAGCCCCTCCTTCACTCCACTAGTCCCAGTAGTTTTGTTGGAATACTTTCACGGTAAGAGCATTGTAACGGGGTTCAATGGAAGGAAGGAGGCGGGAACTGGCGAACGTTCAACAATTTTAATAATAAAATAAACAAACAAATAAAACGAAAGTAAAAGGGCGGCAGTTTCTCACGGCGACTGCCGCCCACACAAACATAATAAAAACACAACATAAAGTCCAGGCCTGGTCCTCTCTCGTCCTTCACTGTCGTCACTCCTCTTTTATGCTTCCGGAGCTCCTCCGTGAGAGACACGAGACCGGTTTAGCGAGCAGCTGGCGCTCATTAACTCCCTCACGGCTCTCGCCCGCTCTGCTCGTCACAAGCATATTCTTAAAACAAAATATTCATACAGAGTGACAAAACCACACAAACCTGTGTCTATGACAGAACGTTCACTGTGGTGGGGTACGTGAAGACAGACTCGGTGGGTGTGATTGAACCATGTTTCTTTTTAGGGCTGATATTAAGTGAATTTAGGAATCACAGCATTATAATGTACCTGTGACGAGCAGGGCGGGCGAGAGCCGTGAGGGAACGGCGCGAGGCCGGTGACGCGAGAGATAACGAGCTTCAGCTGCTCGCTACACCGGTCTCGTGTCTCTCACGGAGGAGCTCCGGAAGCATAAAAGAGGAGCGACGACAGTGAAGGACGAGAGAGGACCAGGCCTGGAAGTTATGTTGTGTTTTATTTTGTTTGTGTGGGCGGCAGTCGCCGTGAGGAACTGCCGCCCTTTTACTTTCGTTTCATTGTTGTTTATTTGTTTATTAAAAGTTGTTTAATTTTCGCCGGTTCCCGCCTCCTTCTTCCCGTTCTTAAGAACTTTGTTACAGTACCGTTGAGAATTGCATTAAATGGAATACGATTATGTTTAACTGTGTTATTAAATGATTAATAAATGATAGCAAAATTAATCTAAATCTAAAAATCGAGGAAATTAGCAATATTAAAAACATCATGTAGGCTTAGGCTGAAAAACTTCAGATTAAGTCGCTTTTGTAATATATACTCAGTGATTTACCCTTCTGCTATGATCTTTTGTTCATTTTTTGGGATTTGGGATTCATTGTCATTCATTTGATTGATTATTCATCTTGTCATGTAGTTCATTTAATATACATTTTTATCAAATATTCAATGTAGAGGTCTGCTGCTGCCCAGGGTTGGAGTCGAACAGCATGGAATTGAGAGGACGGATATTGGGAATCTTGGAGGAGGAATCTACTTCAGTGACTCTCTAAAGTCAGTGGTCCTCTGTGTTACTCAGACATCCTTTAATATAACAGATTCATGACACCTGAAGTCAGTTAGCTTCTGTTCTGTGTTAAAGGACCAGTGTGAAATACTCAAAGCCCAGTGTGACCGACGGCTCTCGGCTGCTGTTGGTGTGTGACGTGGCGTTGGGTCGGTGCAAAGACCTGCTGAAGAAAGACGCCTCATTGACCTCCGCCCCTGACGGCCACCACAGCGTGCATGGAGTCCGCCGCTCCCCCAACAGACTCTCTGAATTTGAGGTGCTTTTCTTAGTCGTTTTCTATGTACTTCAATATTCTGCTCATGTTTTGAGATCTAATGTGAGCTGTGTGTTGGTGTGTGTTTGACAGGATGATGAGTTTGTCGTCTATAACACAGAGCAGATCAGACTAAAGTATGTGGTTCAGTACACTCTGGAGGGGGACGCGCTAAAAGATTTCCAGCCTCATATCAACACCTTTGTGGAGCTCGCACAGCTCTCTGACACGGCTGACGTCTGTGAGTAACGTTCAGTGAACAGGACATGTAGGATATGTTTAGGAATCTGCTGTAGATGATAACAAAGGCTGGCAAATCCATTAAATGGTGTACATGATGACATGACGGAGGGAAATTCATCACTGGACTTTGTTTGATGTGTTTCTTTAGTGTCCAGTGATGACAGTGAGGGTTTGGAGGCCACTAAGAACCCTCTGGAGGAGATGACTGCAGGTTTGTTGGACAGCAGTGGCCAGAAACTTCCTCTTCAGGCTGTCAATGTGAGGTGCAAGCTGATGGACCTACTGTGCCAGGTGTGATACTACAGTTGACGACACTGCTGGACTACGAGTATACACAGTAAAAACCCCAGAGTTAAATCAACTCTGCTCAGATAACATTTGGTCCCTCTCTAAATAGTGTTAAAGTAACACTGAAGCAGAGTAAAAGTTAATGAGATAATTAAGCAATTAATTAAGCGATGATTGAACATTAATGATGAACACCTGCTGTTAACAAGCAGAATCACTGTAGAAAAGAGAAACACAAGAACTACAACTGACTTCAGCCACAGTCTTAGATGAAATCAACTGAAGATAAAAGACATTCAATCTCTGAAGAGTGTTACTTTAACACTAGTTCAATGTGACTTTAACACTATTTAGAGAGGGACCAAATGTTATCTGAGCAGAGTTGATTTAACTCTGGGGATTTTACTGTGTATGAGCGGTGGTGGGAGAGCATCTCTGTTTTCTCTCACTCCACATTTGTTAAACAATGTTATGAAATAAAAAGTCAGAATAAGTGGGCAAAAGGGAACAAAAACATGACATGGTGATCAAGAACTTCAAAATAAAAGCCAAAAGGATTAACACATTATACTGACAATTTCAGACTCTAACAGTAAACATTGCTTTTTCTGCTCCGTCACCAGGTCATCATTTTTCAGACCTACACAAACAAGAGTGCGGTTCCCATTGAAGCAAAGTACGTGTTTCCGCTGGAGGAGACGGCAGCAGTGTGTGGATTTGAAGCCTTCATCAATGGAAAACACGTCATTGGAAAGGTGCAAGATTTTGTCGAATGCAGCCTCTGCTCTTCATAACTGCTTATCATTTTCCCATGTCTTCACTGTCCTGTAGGTAAAGGAAAAAGAACAGGCTCGTAAGGAGTACAAGCAAGCCATAGAGAAAGGCCATGGAGCCTACCTGATGGACCAGGATGCACCGGTGAGTTACGGACTACGTACGTATGAGTGATAATGTATCAGACGGCCTCTTTAAGGTCATGTGTTTATGTGAGGCAGGATGTGTTTACTATCAGCGTGGGGAACCTTCCTCCCGGAGCCACAGTTTTGATCAAGGTGACGTTCATCACTGAGCTGGTGGTGAGGTCAGGATCTATAGTCTTCTCATTGGCTGGCAGTGTGGCACCATGGCAACAGAGCGCCGCCCTTAATCAGACAACTCAGGTACGACACGGCGGGGCTAATATATCATATTGTCCACCATATCGGCTGATAAATGCTTACTTTTCACGCTATTGTAATTGATTCAATAAGAAAATCAAGCCAGTATATTAAAGCTGATAAATTATGGATTATTTCTTCCAGTTGAGCCACTTCAGATGCACACTGCTTGCCATGGTGGCTTTGATTGGTGCCTTCACATATGACACAGCCATATTAATTCTTTATGAAAGTACTGATATTTTTGGTCAGGCAAGAGATTGTTTAGAAAACAAAGTTGGCCATAGGAGTGAAAGAAATCCTTAACTAGTTTGGCAAATCTAGATATTTCCTTGCAGTTTCTTTGTTCATTACAGTTAAAAGCAGTTGTCTACTGTATATTTTTATTAAGATTTAGATTTATCGGCTGATATATCGGTTATTGGCTTCCAAATATAAAGAATATAAGTGTTGGCCAAAATGTATATATTAATGCATTCCTGTTATTTATAGTGTAATAACTTACACTTGGTCCATAAAACAAATAAGTTGTGTTGTGTTTCAGGCAACTGTTGCAAAGATCGGTGTGACGGAGCTTCAGTCAGAGGGGTGAGAGTCTCAAACGCTGGAGAATTCAGTGAAATTCACTGCAGATTCACTAAAATTCTAAATTCTAAAAGTCTTTCAACGTTCCCTTTCTCTTTCTTCAGGGAGTTTTCTCTGTCTATGTCCATTGAAATGCCTTATGAGATCATCAACTTGAGCTCTTCACACCGCATCAAAACCAAGGTTGTTTTATTTGTTTTTATGGATTGTCTTAATAAATTCTTGTCGAGTTCTCTAAAAGGAAATGAAACATATTTGGTTATGAACGGTTTATTTACAGTATCAGTGTTTTTCACATTCAGATGACAGACTGTAAGGCAGTGATCAGCACGTTACCAGGACAGACTCTCGGATCTGAAGGGTTACAGGTGTCTTTCAGTCTTTCTGACATGCACATGCCCAGGATGTGGGTCGAGAACCATCCGAATAGGGATAGTCAGGTAATGAAATGATCAGTCACATCTGCTTCATATTGTAGACAGAAACACCTCTCTGGGTCCTTCTCTGACACTCTCTGATCCTGCAGGCCTGCATGCTGGTGTTTTATCCAGACTTTAAGTCCAGCTCTGGAGGGCCGTCCAGTGTGAGAGATGTGGTCATCCTACTGGACTCCTCCCAGTCCATGCGGGGAGAGGCCATGCTGAACGCCCGCAGGATTGCCCTTCAATTCCTCAAATCTCTGGACCGCTCAGTGAACATCAACATCATCTCTTTCAGCACCGGTTAGTGCTCACTGAACAATCTGCTGTTCTTCTAGTGATCATCATGTAGACACTTTGATTGGCAGTTGTAACACAGTTCTTAAGAACGGGAAGAAGGAGGCGGGAACCGGCGAACGTTCAACAACTTAAACAAATAAGCAAACAATAAAACGAAAGTAAAAGGGCGGCAGTGCCCACACAAACAAAATAAAACACAACATAAATTCCAGGCCTGGTCCTCTCTCGTCCTTCACTGTCGTCGCTCCTCTTTTATGCTTCCGGAGCTCCTCCGTGAGAGACACGAGACCGGTGTAGCAAGCAGCTGACGCTCATTAACACTCGCGTCACCGGCCACACAAACAAAATAAAACACAACATAAAGTCCAGGCCTGGTCCTCTCTCCTCCTTCACTGTCGTCGCTCCTCTTTTATGCTTCCGGAGCTCCTCCGTGAGAGACACGAGACCGATGTAGCAAGCAGCTGACGCTCATTAACACTCGCGTCACCGGCCACACAAACAAAATAAAACACAACACAAAGTCCAGGCCTGGTCCTCTCTCATCCTTCACTGTCGTCGCTCCTCTTTTATGCTTCCGGAGCTCCTCTGTGAGAGACACGAGACTGGTGTAGCAAGCAGCTGACGCTCATTACCACTCGCGTCACCGGCCACACAAACAAAATAAAACACAACATAAAGTCCAGGCCTGGTCCTCTCTCATCCTTCACTGTCGTCGCTCCTCTTTTATGCTTCCGGAGCTCCTCTGTGAGAGACACGAGACCGGTGTAGCGAGCAGCTGACGCTCATTAACACTCGCGTCACCGGCCTCGCGCCGTTCCCTCACGGCTCTTGCCCGCCCTGCTCGTCACTGCAGTATTCCCAGCAGTGTGGTTGAAGAACAATATATGCCGATTCTTCATTCACACATTGACATGTTATTCTTAAAATGTGTGTCTTTACAGATTTCAAGGAAGCTTTTCCTGCACCAGTGCCTTTAGATGAAGCATCTGAACCAGCCAGAACGTTTATTATGGTGAGTAAAGTTCAAAAATGCTTAAAGATGAGTTATTGAGATACCACTGAGATATTATTTAGGTTTTTTGACTCCTTCCATCAGGTGACAATCATTCGATTCCCAGAATGCATAAACTTCCCTTCATTTGAACTTTTAAGTTGTTGCTCATGGACATCAGTTGGATGAGATGTTCTAACTGTACCTCACTAACCAGCTAAACCTTGACCCCTCGATTAATCACTAAAGCTGATCATTAAAGTTCATTTACTCATCATTGCATGTCTGGTGTCTTCAGTCCTGTAGTGGTGCTGGTGGCGGCACTGAGCTGTGGCGGCCTCTCCAGAGCCTGAGCCTGCTGCCTCCCTGCCGGGGTGTGAGGAACATCCTGCTGCTCTCTGATGGACATGTTCAGAACCAGCCTGTGACCCTACAGCTGGTCCGAGAAAACTCAGGCCACACGCGCCTCTTCACCTGCGGACTCAGGTCTGCTTTTGAAGAGTTTAACACATTTATCACTTAAAGTAATTTCTGAACCTTCAGTTTGATTGTGTTTGTGTTTGTCTAGCTCGACGGCTAATCGTCATATGCTCAGAGCTTTGGCTCAAGCAGGCGGAGGAACGTATGAATTTTTTGACACAAAGATGAAACACACTTGGGCAGAGAAGGTGAATCAAGCCGTTTGTTGTATCGTTGTTTTTTATTAACAAATAGAGAAAATCGTCTTTCCAACACGGGCCGTTCTGAGGCTTGAGCTTTACAGATTTGCTGGTAATTTCAGGTGCGCGTTCAGGTTCAGCGTATGGAGTCTCCGGGCTGCAGATCCGTGGCGGTGAAGTGGCAGCAGTTTAACCCCACAGCGCCCCCTCCTGTTCAAGCCCCCTCACAGCTTCACGCCCTCTTCAGTGACTGTCACACTCTCATATACGGCTTTGTGCCACACTGCACTCAGGTAGACCTGCTGTGCTGTTATATCGATGCATATCAATGAAAATGACTAAATATTATTTCTTATATTATAGCTGTGTGGAAAACTGCTGTATTTTAGATCTTAAATTACAATTTTCATTGAATCTCCTTGGCTACAGTGGTTAGAAACATCACCGTATGAAGCAATTTCAGAGTGAGATTTATCAAGATCAGAATATTAATCCGAAGGCTGTAAAAATATTAAGATGTTAAGGTATATTTATTTATTTTAACCCTTGTGCATTGTTCAAATTCACTACCCTTTCGTTATGTTCGTGGCTGTTTTTAACTGCTTTAAAAATGTATCAGATAAATATTTTTTTCAAATTTTTTTGCTTAAATCTATTAATCAACCTCAGTCCTGATCAAAACTACTAAATTTAAAAAAAAAAAAATTCAGGATTTTAACTCTTTAAAACGTTAAAATCTGATGCTGCACAAAAACTAACAACGCATCAAAGCCAATGTTGTTTCTAATCTTTGACACGTTTTTTCCCAAATCAGTGACATCATTTATGAATTTGGCAATTAAAGAGTTAAAATCCTGAATTTTTTTTTTTTAATTTAGTAGTTTTGATCAGGACTGAGGTTGATTAGTAGATTTAAGCAAAAAAATTTGAAAAAAATATTTATCTGATCCGAACATAACGAAAGCGTAATGAATTTGCCCACAGAGTACTGTTGAGTTTTTGAACATTTGCAAAGCATTTTCCCAAAATATGTGTCAAAATAAGATTTGTCACCAAAAATCATTCCATTTGCTGAAACACGGAGAAAGTTATGGCCAAATTAAGACTCAAAAATTCCCCATAGTGGATGAAAACATCCCCAACAGCACATAAGGGTTAATAGTGTAATATTCACTCTTTCAGGCCACACTGTTTGGCGATTTAAGTGGGAATGAGATCAAAACGATGGTTTCCACCACAGAACTACAAAAGACGAAAGGAACTGTGAGTGAACATCTTAAATACTTCATATGATCTGAAACATCAATTGTTTATCAGGTGTTTGAGGTGTGTGTGTGTGTGTGTGCAGTTCCTTCACAAGTTAACAGCAAGAGCGATCATCAGAGACTATGAAGATGGCATGCTTGGCAACAGTGAGGCAGAACATGAGGTACAACATTTGGCTGTTTTTAATAGAACTGGTAAATCTGCTAACAGAAGAACTTGACTTCCTGTCTTGCTTCTCTCTGTCAGGGGAAGAAAGCAGAGCTGAAGGCCCACATCATTGAGCTCAGTAAAGAGTTCTCCATCTTGTCCCAGTTCACAAGCTTTGTCGCCATTGAAGAGAGGGTATGATTTATGGCTGCAACAACTAATCAATAAAATCGATAATAATCGATAATGAAAATCATCCAAGAAAGACAGAAAATTGGGCATCTTTTTTCAGATAAATTCAGATCAATAACAGAGACTGTGGAAAAGTACATGAAATCAATGCCAGCAAGAATGCAAGCTGTTATCAAAGCCAAAGGAGGACAAACAAAATATAATTTTTTTTCGACATTGTGTTAATAATGACTTTTTGTCAGATCCCTAAAATATTTGTGTTCTCTTTTCTGTGACGGGTAGTCTAAGAAATTAAGCACTGTATGTGTTCATAGCATTCAACTGGCACGTTTGTTTGAAGGACTTTGGGCAGGATGTGCAATAATGTGTTTTTTGTCAATAAAATAATAAAAAAAAAAAAAAAAAAGAAAAATAGGATTTTTATCTGATTAATCGAAAAAATAATCGGCCTACTAATCGATTATCAAAATAACCCTAGTATGATAATTGATAATTGATCAAATGAATTAAATATTAACTCAATAACTTAAATCTAATTCATAAATCTGTAAAAATAAGACTGTATCCTCTGGTTTCACAGACGAAAATGCATGTTTGAGCCTTTTTAACTGAAAGCAACTTGCATATCTTAAAACATGTCAGTTCCATTGTTTTGTCTCAAGATGCACAGCAGTAATGTTTTTTTTTCTAGGATACGTTTATAAAAGCTACTTAAATGTCCTAATCCTGGCTTAATCTAAGCCCTGTCTGTGAAACTGGGCCAAAATGGCCCAATGGCAAGATTTATCGCAGATGCTATATAATGAAAAGTGTGATATATGACTTTTGTGTCCTCATTTGCTCTTTGTAGGACCAGAATGATCTTGACACTGGATTGACAGATATTCCTAAACTCATATCAAAGGAGGATGTGGATATTTTGCCATATATGGGCTGGACCGAAGAGAAGCTCGAGGCTGCGTATGATATTGAAGAAGATGAATTATGGGTAACAACAAAAGAGTCTATTACAGCTGTTGCCACATAGTGTAGTGATCTGAGCTGACATCATTCAGTATTCAGATTTTCAGTATTCTCAACATTTTTGTATTTTTTTCAGATGAGTTCCAGTAGCTCCTCCACATCTCCTGATCTGCTGGGTATTGCAACAACATGTGATGATGATGATTTGGACCTTGGACCTATGGAAACATCTGCAATTCCCCCTCCTCTTCCTTGCACCAGTCGCCGCTGGCGTCCTTCACGTTTACATGGTGGCATTCACGAATTCAGAGGCCCAGCAAGATTCGATAACCGTAGTTCTGATGTAATTGATGACGCGAAGCCTCAACCCCCCCCTCGCCTTCCCGTCAAGCAATGTGCCTTAAAGCTAGTGAAATCTCTCTCCATGGCTAAAAGGCTTTCTCCTCCTTCTCCTTCTGGTGGGGCCTCCATGAGTGACAGGCTTCTTCCTACTGCCACCCAGGTTGCCGCCTCAATGCCTTTGCACCATCAACTTCCCGGTTTCTTAGAGTCAGTGGAATCCTACTCCTCAAATTACAGCCATGCATCCCAAACAGACATGACTCCCGCAGGTGACTCAGTGGGTGCTCACGTTCGTGTCATTTGTGGGTCAATGGAACCTCACTCCAACACTACCTGGATTTCTCCTCGTACTCCTTCTGGTGATACCATGATGTCTATATCTGGCTCCGTGACTGACATGCTTCCTCCTCCACCTCCCCCTGACCTCGCCGACTCAGTGCCTTATCCCTTTTCTATATCTGCATCAGACGATTACTTTAGCACCAGAGGTGGTTCCGACTTTTGCCGTGCCCCAGGAGCCGAGCTTGAGTTTGCAGGTCCTCTTCATAAATATAGTTTTGCATCTATGCCGTACTTGTCTCCCAGCCCTACTCCTCCTCATCCTCCAATTTTTCGAACGGTGGGAGCATCTTTTTCACCGAGTGAACCTCCTGCCCTTTGCTGTTTCTCGGAGATCGTGCATGAAGCCTCAACTCCTCCAGTCTTTGGAGGTCCTCCTCTACCTCCTCGTCTTGCATCTAAGCAGCACTTGTCTTCCAACACTACTTTTCCTACTGGTTTTGGGAGTCTCGGCACATCTTTTTCAAGCAGAAGCGAGGCCGCTGGCCCCCCTGTCTTGGGTTTTCCCATGATGTTTCAGCAGGTCTTACACACTGCATCTGATGACTTTGGTGGTTCCCTCCAAAGTACGAATCAGCCTTCGGGCCTTTTTGGTTCCTCATCATCTGGACTTTCTAAAGTATCTCATCAACCACGACTACTACAATTACAACAACTACAATTACAACAGCCACTAGACACTGTGGATTCAGTACAATGTAAGTTGCCTCACACTAATGAGGTTTTCCTCTGGAGTAAAAAAAAATCTTTCCATCTTGTCTCATTTATCAGTGCCTAATCTTTCTATCCTTTCTCTCATGAAGATGAACGACTTGGCATTCCTAACTTTAGTCCTATAAGGACACAATTTGATGATGACATCTTGTGTCTGTTTGAAATGGAAGAAAAAACAAGTAGACCTGACAAAGTGGCCTGGAATGAGCTGTTTGAGCTTCAACACAAGGTTTTACACATGATTTAAGGCACTAGATTATATACAGTATGTAAATGTGCGAGTCAAGGGAATATGAATGTATTCCTTGTGTTTGGATATAGGATGGATACTGGGAGTGCACTGAGAAGCTGAGCAGCTTCCTCAACCTGGACGTAGACTTTTTTGCCAATGTCTTCCTTTTGGAGAAAGGCATCCGTTCCTTTGGTATAAGATTTTCTATAGTCAAATCTTCTTTATGTTTCAGACACTGTGTGTCAGTCAGAATCAGTTAATCAGTCACATATTTTGTCTGTCAGGTGTGAAGGCTCACACGGACATTCTCAGACTGGTGGCGACTCTGCTGGTGCTGCAGCTGATCCGGGTGAAGAAGCTGGCAGTGGGACAGTTGCTCGAGTCTCTCTTCCGGCTGAAAGAGTCCCAAGAGCCCAGGTACGAACACATGTCCTCATTAGTGCTTTTCACACTTGAAGTTACACTACAGTAGTTAACCCTGGGTCAATCTAAACTTCAGGTAAACCGGTTATATTGCTTCACGTTTCATTATTTTACATGGAGTTGGCGATTAATCCCATGTTATCATAGCATTCTAAAACCCTCGGCATCACAAATGCCAAACTGCAAAAGCAGTGCTAACCCTGCTCTGGAGCAGGGCTACATAACCCCGGGTAAAAAGCGGCACTAACCCCACTTCTAAATTACAAGTGTGAAATGAACCTTTAGCCAGGGCTAAAAGCTAGGTTTAGAATGGCGATAAGCACGGTGAATTCCTGTTGTATTTTTGGATTCATAACTTTGTGCTCTTCTTCATTCAGACCGAGGCACTGGGAGGCCGTGAAGATGGCCGTGGACTGGGCCTGCCGGACAGACAGACAGTATCCGTGTGTTTGCAGCAGGCTGGAGATCGGACGGGAGTGGGAATCATCTACACGTCAGTTGCTGGGCTGTGATTCTCCACACCCACATTCCCCTCTCAAACCTGTTCTGGAGAGACGTGTGGGTGTATCTATCATGTAGAAACTGGACACACATTTCCCTTTGCTGTTTGTTATTTTAAAGGGTTCACTCAAAAATGAAAATTCTGTCATTTACTCGCCCTCATGTTGTTCCAAATCCTTAAGACTTTCGTTCATCTTCAGAACACAAATGAAGACATTTTTTAATGAAATATGATCATTTCTGTCCCTCCATTGAAAGTCTATTCACCCAAAACTGACGTATTAAAATGTTTAAAATGACACTTATACACTCACCTAAAGGATTATTAGGAACACCTGTTCAATTTCTCATTAATGCAATTATCTAATCAACCAATCACATGGCAGTTGCTTCAATGCATTTAGGGGTGTGGTCCTGGTCAAGACAATCTCCTGAACTCCAAACTGAATGTCAGAATGGGAAAGAAAGATGATTTAAGCTATTTTGAGCGTGGCATGGTTGTTGGTGCCAGACGGGCCGGTCTGAGTATTTCACAATCTGCTCAGTTACTGGGATTTTCACGCACAACCATTTCTAGGGTTTACAAAGAATGGTGTGAAAAGGGAAAAACATCCAGTATGCTGCAGTCCTGTGGGCGAAAATGCCTTGTTGATGCTAGAGGTCAGAGGAGAATGGGCCAACTGATTCAAGCTGATAGAAGAGCAACTTTGACTGAAATAACCACTCGTTACAACCGAGGTATGCAGCAAAGCATTTGTGAAGCCACGACACACACAACCTTGAGGCGGGTGGGCTACAACAGCAGAAGACCCCACCGGGTACCACTCATCTCCACTACAAATAGGAACAAGAGGCTACAATTTGCACGAGTTCACCAAAATTGGACAGTTGAAGACTGGAAAAATGTTCCCTGGTCTGATGAGTCTCGATTTCTGTTGAGACATTCAGATGGTAGAGTCAGAATTTGGCGTAAACAGAATGAGAACATGGATCCATCATGCCTTGTTACCACTGTGCAGGCTGGTGGTGGTGGTGTAATGGTGTGGGGTCTGTTTTCTTGGCTCACTTTAGGCCCCTTAGTGCCAATTGGGCGTCGTTTAAATGCCACGGCCTACCTGAGCATTGTTTCTGACCATGTCCATCCCTTTATGACCACCATGTACCCATCCTCTGATGGCTACTTCCAGCAGGATAATGCACCATGTCACAAAGCTCGAATCATTTCAAATTGGTTTCTTGAACATGACAATGAGTTCACTGTACTAAAATGGCCCCACAGTCACCAGATCTCAACCAAATAGAGCATCTTTGGGATGTGGTGGAACGGAAGCTTCGTGCCCTGGATGTGCATCCCACAAATCTCCATCAACTGCAAGATGCTCTCCTATCAATATGGGCCAACATTTCTAAAGAATGCTTTCAGCACCTTGTTGAATCAATGCCACGTAGAATTAAGGCAGTTCTGAAGGCGAAAGGGGTCAAACACAGTATTAGTGCGGTGTTCCTAATAATCCTTTAGGTGAGTGTAAGTCTTCTGTAGAGACACGATCACTGTATATGATGATCAGATTAATTTACGCATTTATCAAGCATATTCACATATAAACATTGATCTGCAAACAATTTTTACAGCATTCAGTTTTGAAGCTCAAGAATGCTTGCTTGACCAATGAAGTTCATTCTCTCGTGATACGCCAGCTCGCATGAGCTTTGACAAGAATCAGTGAGGTTTGTTCTCGCGTGTCAAAAATGGCTTCTGTTTATGTTCACTGATTTTTGTATGAACTATCGCTTAATACTGCAAATAATAATAACAATTAAAAAAATACTGTTATAGCCTTAAAGTAGTCTCAACAATATTCTGTATTTTATAATTTTGAAAATAATTTTGCAATAGCAATTACATTAAAAAATGTTCATGTGAAATTCAACCTCAGCATGTCTTGTAATTTTGACACAGTAAAGGCCTGGGTATACTTAACTTTCCGTGCGCAGACACGTCCTCTCCACCTGAGGTGAAATGAATCTGTGGAAGCTAGGACATTTTTTTTTTTTTCAGTGAGGTGTACTATCATTTTCAGGTGAAAGTGGGCTTTATATATTATATTTATTATAAATAATTGTAATATTCATTATATAGTTATATTTATTTTCATTTATTGAGACCTACTGAATGTATAAATAAATGTGAAATCGCTTCGACAGAGGATTGCTTGTCTTCAGATCAGTTCTCTGACGGTCTTACCGTAATATCCAGTGTATGCGCGAACCACGAAATATCGTTGACCGCAGTATAGCGCTTTAGACCGCTTCAAAGTGATTCCCAATCAATGAATAGTGCACATTTATGCCAAGCGACTGCTAACGAACGAGTTGATGAATTATGACAATGTATACTTTAATTGTACATTAATCAGTTAATTTAGTTTTCCTGTATGTTTATAGCATTAGTTGAGTGACTTATTTCCTTGAGAAAAATGAACATGTAGCTACTGTACCTGATATTTATGCTAATGATACTGAATCAAGATCGGAATTGAATGTATTGAGTACTTATGTATCGAGTCATCCCCCCAAACCATAACTCTCACTCCAAGCTGAACGCAGCCCTGGTTAACAATAACGATGAATTACAAAATAGATATTTTGGTTATTTTATTTTCATTATTAAATATAAGAACAAAGAATCAAATTACACACAACAAATACATGATCAAAAACAGAAGTTAAAAGTTTTCAGAAGTACAGAAGGTTTCTTTAACATAGAAAGACTGACAAAAAGGTAAAAATCGAGTGGCTTATTCTAAAACAGTTCGTAAGTACAGGAAGAAGGAGGCGGGAACCGGCGAACGTTCAACATAACTTTTAATCAAATAAATAAACAAGCAACAAAACGAAAGTAAAATGGCGGCAGTTCCTCACGGCGACTGCCGCCCACACAAACATAATAAAAACACAACATAAAATCCAGGCCTGGTCCTCTCTCGTCCTTCACTGTCGTCGCTCCTCTTTTATGCTTCCGGAGCTCCTCCGTGAGAGACACGAGACCGGTGTAGCGAGCAGCTGTTCCCTCACGGCTCTCGCCCGCGCTGCTCGTAAAATCATCTTTCAGGAAGGTCAAAGGTATTTGACATTTATTAATTTTACAAATGACTTTTGTATGGAACAATACATTTTAATGAAAGGTCATTTAAACAGTAATAATAAACATTATTAATGTGACACTACAATAAGATGTGAATGAGTGATTTGAATCAACACAGAGAAAAGCCCAGACACACACCGTCACTCATCATGACTCACAAACACACACTGATCTTACTGTCTATATGAGGATTCATTACACACATTTATTCTGACATGTTATTTCACTGACAGAAGTTCAGCTGTAGTATTAATGTAATGAAGAGAAAATAAGAGACTCTATAACATCTCACTGTTACTGATTTATCATGAGCTCAAAGCATTATGGGTAGAATCTCTCTACAGTCTATTCTGATTCATCAACACAATTTCAATGATGATCCTTTATAAACCCCAAACCCAGGATAGAGCGGTTGAGTGAATGTGGTCTGGACTGTGTGGATGAGGCTCATTGTGTCTCCAGAGACGCTGTAGAAGGACAGAGTTCCTGCACTGTGATCCACATACACTCCTATTCTACTGCTGATGATGGACTTTACAGGGAGTTTAGTGTCTATGTTATCATAATAGAATATGTAACTGGAGGAAGAGCAGTACAAGCTCCAGGACTGATCATTATATCCAAACACACACTCATTACCCGACCCCTTCCTGCTGATGCTCTTATATGACACTGATATATCCACACAACCACTCCACTCAATCTCCCAGTAACAGCGTCGATCACTCACACTCTCTCTACTCAACACCTGATCATAATGATCAAATCTGTCTGGATGATCAGGAAATGACTGCTCTGTGCCAGTGCCACTAATCACTCTGTTCCTCTCAGACAGACGGAGGCGTTCATGTGCTGTATTCAGATCCAGAGTGAACTGATGGGAATCTGATGGAGAAAAAACACATCAGTATCAGGAATTATGAATCTGAACTCTTCATGTTCAATATATCATCAGTGTCTCAGTACAGTTTACCAGATATCCTGTGCAAATCATCATTTACATGATCATCTATAAAACTCTTGTCATGTTTTCTTTCTCCTTCTACAGGAAGAACATGAACACACTCAGTGAGTTTCTCTGCTTGTTTTCTCAGTGACTTACATTGTAGGAAGTCGTTCCTGGTTCTGGAAACAATGTTGGTGAAAGTGACTGTGGAAATCAACAGACATGAAGAGTGTGATTATTGTAAGAAAGACAGCAAATAACAGAATAATTGCGTAAGCGCTTCTCTGGTGGATATTGATGTGCTGATATTTGATATTTATGGCTATCGTCTCTCTGTGTATATTAACGTTTAGTGGATCTAGTGCAGATATTATTTCTCTATATATTATGGTTTGATACTTCAGCTTAAGCAGTTGTATTCAGTGTAATCTGTGACATGTTTGCACAATTGCATGCGTTACCATTTAGCTATTGGAATGAATACATATGGATATTTACTTCATAATGCTGTTATTCATGTTTGTTATTTGTTTTCATGTAGAACCATACACACATATAATGTTCTCATGACACTAACATGAAACCAGACTTCATTCGCCTCAATGGAAAGTTCACTTACACTGTCTGAATAATTTCCTATCCCCTATATAGTGCACTATGTGCCATTCACCATGTAGAAAATACTAAGTGTATGAAGAACCAGCTTCAGCCACAGCTTCAGCGTGTGTCTATTTATAATGTAGGGGCGGGGCTTCAGATTCTAAAGAGCTTGATTGGACAGATGATGGGAAGCTCTAAGTGTTGAGTCATGAGAATCATTGATCCACATTGGCAGAAGTGAGAGACTGTAAATTTTGAACGCTTATATCTTCTAAATGTGAATTTTGTAATTGTGTTTGAGCACACTAGTTTATAGATCAGGGGTTTTCAACCTTTTAGGGCACGTGCCCCCCTCTGGTAGAAAACTAAAGATTTGCTAGTAAATTCTCACATTTGCAGCTGTTTCACTCGAGAATTTCACTGTGTCACTTCTGAATTAAAAGGTTATCAGGGTATATAACAAGCAGTCTTTACTTCAACAAGGGAGCAGGACAGGTAACACAAAACATCAAACAATAACCTACCAGGGACTGAACGGAACAGGGAGAATATATACACAGAGTAAATGAGGGAACTAAATAGGTACAGGTGAAGGCAATAAACTAATCAGATTGACAAGGTACAGATATGTACCCCCCCCCCCCTCGAAAAGGTGCGTCCTCACGCCGTGACAAAGTCTATGGAGAAAAGAGGGCGGAGGCTTTGGTGGAGTGCGTGGTACTGGAGACGCACAGCCACCTGGAGTAGTCAGCCACGGGCACCATGGTGGCATTGTCGATGGGAGGAGCCAGGGTGGAGTCCTGACTGTGGGGCCGGACGGAACCCTGGAATTGATCGATGGAGGCGGCACCATGGTGATTGGAGGAACTGGCGGAACATCGTGGCTGACGGACCTAAGCGACATCGTAAGTCTGGAAGCCTGACGCCGAGCTGCCAAGGTCGCGGGGCCAAGGTGGCAACGAGGACTCTGATGACCAGGCCGATGCTGGAGTGAACGAGGCCAACGGGGATGTCGTAGAGAGGTAGGAGCCCGCTGACACTGTAAGGGTGCAGGTGCCCGGAAGTCCGTGGTGGAAGCTGGGCGCCGACCTGGATTGATGAGGCAGCCCAGTGGAGACGGGTTGAGGGGGTGCTGAGGGAGCAGTGCGCCGAGGCGATGGTGACAGCCTGACAGGTTGAGGTGGAGACATGGGCTTGGAGGCCCGAATTGGAGCCGGAGATTCAGCCTAAAGCTGAGCTGGTGGAGATGAAGCCCAAGACGATGAAGATGAGCTGCACGGAGTGAGCAGCGGGTGCAGAGCCGAGGAGCTTGACAATACTAGTGGTCACTAGCCGTGACCACTGCAGGAGAAGGAATCAGGAAGACAGGGTGAAAATGGTGTCCGGACGGAACCAGAACATCCAGATAGCCAGACGGGACCGGAGATGAAGAGAAAGATTCGAGGGTGGGGACTTGGGTGGGGACTTGGGTGGGGACTTGGGTGGGGACTTGGGTGGGAAAAGGATCCGTGGACCACAGGTCGATCAGATCTCGATCTGCTCCTGGCTCTGCGATGAACTGACCCACTTGCGTCGACTCCAGGGCTTTGATGTTCTCCGGCTCAGTTGTCTCACTCGGTGTGTGCATCGGGCTCGCTGCCTTAGGGAGAGAGGCCGCTGTTGCGGAGCAACCACACCAGGTACTCAAAGTACAGTAGGAAACGCATCGCTGGTGAGTCCATAACTATTCATCTCGTTTTGAGAGGTTGGTTATTCTGTCATGGAACGCGCTGACTTTCAAAGCGCAAAACAAAGATCAGGGTATATAACAAGCAGCCTTTTCTTCAACAAGGGAACAGGACAGGTAACACCAAACAGCATCAAACAATAACCGACCAGGGACTGAGGAGGACTAGTCACTTATCAGTTGTTCCTCTATCATAGCGTGGTGTGATTGTTCTGGTTCCCTCCACGTCTAGCAGATGCAGTACGAGTGAAGTATGAAAAGGGAATGTTCTTGGTTACTAATGTAATCTTGGTTCCCTGAGATACAGGACGAGTACTGCGTTACTAGCCATGTTATGACGCTGCACTCCTGTTTCAGTTGAATAAACCTGATATACTATGCCGGGATGCCCGCTTATATAGCCAGATTACCCCACCCATTTTGGCGGACTCTGGCAGGCTTTATCGCTCATTGGTTCGTTTCATTACAACTGCACAAACCAATGGATTGAAAAAGGCTTCAGTAGTCAGAGAAAAACTAGTTTTCCCCAACGTTTTGCATGTAAGGGAAGGAAGGTGGAAGAAAAAGGTATAAAAAATGTTTTAGAATGTGTATACATTATATTTTTAATAAAAACAGATAGGCCTCATTTTATGCTGTGTAAATACAATTATCTGACTCACTGACAAAACATTTAAAAGAACTTGCAAATCTTACCATTTCCTTCAAACACAATGGTATTATTAATAATGTTGTGAAAATCAGGAGTTATCATTAGAATATTATCTGTCTACATGTGACATTAACACCACATCTCCATACAAAAGTGGTTATATGGTATTGTCATCGATAGTGACAGAGCCAGGATTTTTTCATAGAGATGGGCAGCAACCAGTCTATGGTGGTACAACATAAAAATGAGTTTTTAAACAAGACAGAACTAAATGTAACTGTGACAGTACGCCCCCCTTCGAAAAGGAGCGTCCTCGCGCCGTAACAGAGTCTATGATGAGGAGAGAAGGCGGAGGCTTCGGAGGAGCCGGCTGGAGGTGTTGGCCACAGACGCCATGGAGGCATTGACGGTGGGAGGAACCAGGGTGGAGTCGTGATGGGCGGAACCTTGGGGCCGATCGCCAGAGACGGCACCATGGCGGTGGGCGGAGGAACCGGTGCAACTTCCTGGCCGACGGACCTCGGTGACACCAATGAACCGGAAGCTGGGCGCTGAGCCGCTGATACACAGGACCGAGGTGCCGATGCTGGTCTGGATGACCGGGGCGATGCTGTGGTGACAGAGGACGACAGGGAGGTTGAAGGGAGGGAGGAGCTTGCTGACGGTGTAGGGGTGACGGGTGGAGGTGCAGCCGCCAACCCGGAAGTCCGTGGTGGAGGCAGAGCGTTGACCCCCGGAGGCCGAACTGGAAGGACGAGGGAGCCCAGCGGAGCTTCCGGGCCGAGGAGGTGATGAGGGAGGCGTGGGTCGAGGTGCAGGTGACAGGCTGATGGGTCGAGGTGGTGACGTGGGCCTGGAGGCCTGAAGTGGAGCCGGGGACTCCGCCTCAAGCTGGGCTGGTGGAAGGGAAGCCCGAGGTGCTGGTGAGGAGCCGCACGGAGAGAGTGGCGGGGGCAGAGCCGAGGAGCTTACTGACAGCAAGGGGACCAACGGATCCAGGGGGCTGGCTGTGACCAGCGATGGTGACGGGGTCGGAAGGACAGGCAGGGGAACAGACAGATGGCTTCCGGACGGGACCGGAAGCGAGGATGAGGATTCGAGGGTGGGGATTTGGGTGGGGAAAGGATCCGCGGCCCACAGGTCGATGAACTTGTGGACCGCTCCTGGCTCTGTGATGGACTGATCCGCTCGCTTCCACTCCTGGGCCCCGAAGTCGTCTATGTCCGCTCTGACCTCTGAGCGCACCCCGGGCTTCCAGGCTGAGGCGGAGCGTTCTTCACTCCGGAGCATCCACACCACGTAGCACAGATAGGGCCTGGCCTCCAGCCGGAGAAAGAGCTGCAGCGCCGCGGGTGAGTCCATCTCACTTTTTCTCGTTTTGAGAGGTCTGTCGATCTGTAACGCCGGGATGGAAGGAGACGAAGATATATATCCAAAACAGACAGGTTTATTCACAGATGAAGGGAACAGACAAGCAACAGTGTGCTACAAGCACAAACATCGGCAGACAATGAATACAGGACGGGCAGGAACTTAAATGCACAGAGGACAATAAGACACAGGTGGAGGAAGTTAAACTAATAGGGACTAAGGATAACAGGTGCAGACAATAAGGACTGAATAAACAAGGTAAAACTAGACTAAACCAGACAGAACTAAATGTAACTGTGACATATACACAGTTCTGAAGCAGCTTTAATTGCATTTATTTCATGACTTAACTGACAGAACAGAACTATGACGTTACATGCTCGTAGTTTCTTTTTCACTTTATTTATAGCGCAGTGATATACAGAGCGCTGCAATTGAATATGATATTGAGGACTGGGCCATGAGCACAGTATGCTGACACGACAGGAAAGTTTGTTTTTCTGAGCCCTGAAAACAACTCATCTGACCACATGTACTGAATTAGGACAACACGTTTCTCTCAGAATCTAAAAGAAGTGTCACCAGCTTTCACAAGTCTGTCAAAAGAAAAGTGGCATCAGAAAAACAGAATTACGTTTGTTGTTGTTTCTTTTGACTACACAAAATGAGAACCATTTAAAAACCCACCCATCTAAATTTATCTAAATTCATATAATTTTTACTTAACTTCAGGGTAATGACTTTAGCTCATTTTAATGCTTAACCCCTTTAATGAGAGTGGAATATTTAAATGTTTAGCCTGTATTAAAATGAAAGCAATTTAAATCATTCTCTTTATTTCATATCTTTACTCACTCCAGTAAAGGAGAGAGTATGCAGGTCACTGGAACTACTAGACCCCCTCCGAAAGGGATTTGAACCAGGGTCTCCAGCATGGGAGGCATGTGCGCTAACAAGGAAGCTAAAGACCGCAGACGTTAGCATCAGTCGCTAGCACACCTCTTGAGATCAGGGGAGTGAGGTTTACACACACAGCTTACTAACTTACTGGCTATGTGTTCGGACGGTGCACATATATTCACGCTAAGTTTATTTTTTATACATCCAGCTACATATTTCAATGCCTTTTTTATGCATCAGGCTGTAGAATTTTACCTCTGTCAGAGATCTTCTTCAGCTCCTCTTTGCAGAAATCCTCTACATTGTATCTCAGCTGACGGACAGATTCTCTCACACCATCAAAAGAGGAGAGAGAACTGAAGGGATCATTTACGTCTGTAGATTCAGGAGGAGCTGAGAGAGACTGGAAACTCTACAGAAAACAGAAATCAAAGCTCATCACCTCCACACTTCAGCCAATAACCTGCTCTACTGTCAGATTTGAGTTGATCTTTAGTAACTCTCCTCAATCCAGCACTTTCACAGCATCAGCTTCATTCTTCTCATGTTCATTATATCATGTTAGAGCTGTAAGTTCTAGTGTTTGACACTTACAGTATACTTCTAGGAAATCACTTGATGATCTAACATCTGGCAATAACATAAATGTATTGGATCAAGAGCATCAATGGAGTCACATGACAGGGTTCAGTAGATTTGATCAGGAAAAGCAGTTCAAAGACGAGTAGATTGACCTTCATTCTTAACTTTTGAGCAGTTAGTGGCTCTGAAATTCACAGGGACTCTTGGGACAAGATCTCAAGGTCAGGTTTTGTGGTTTAAATACACTGAAGCATTGCTAATAAACAGCCTCACTTCCTGTTTGAGGACTTCACTGTCAATTGTGTTAATGAAAATTATTATAAAAAAGGTTTCAGCAAGTTTGAAGATTATCTGATTTTGGAAAAAAAAAAAAAAAAAAAAAAAAAAGATTGTAAATAAATAAATAAACGAGTAAAGGGATAATGGGAAATCTAGCTGGGTGAACCTGATAGCATCAAGTTCTTGGATTTCACATTGTTGTAAAAGTTTAAATATTAGTGAAGTTTTGATCTTTTGCTGTCTGGAAGCTCAATATATCTTTCAGTAAAATGTTTCCTAAGAGATTTCCAGAGCTGAACTGCATTTGTAAGTGCGTCTCTCTCAACAGAAGAAGATCAGATGAGATTCTGACTGATGATTATATAATAACCGAACACACAGATCAACACTTCAGTCAACGGCTCATTCTGCTCTCATGAAATGTTTCTCTGTGAGTCTCTTGCTCAAGTCCACTATGATCCTGTTCTTCTAGATCTCTGTTACCTGCAGGAAATGGATGTGATCCTGTGTGTGTGAAAGCTGCTCCAGCTCAGTGTCTCTCCTCCTCAGATCATTGATCTCCTGCTCCAGTCGTTCCAGTCGTCCTTCAGCTCGACTCACTGCAGTCTTTTCCTGATCTCTGATCTTCTGTGTGGCCTCAGTGCGTCTTCTCTCGATGGAGTGGATGAGCTCAGTGAAGATCTTCTCACTGTCCTTCACTGCTGTCTGTGCAGAGTGAAGTTAGGACACACATCACAATCACACAGTGGCTTCAGTGAGTCCTGACTGAGACTTGTCAAACTTCTCTTCTTCTCCAGACTCACCTTATGAGACTCCACAGCCTCTCTCAGCCGCTGAAGATCTTTCTCTCTCTGCTGGATCCTCTGCTGGAACGACCTCTGCGTCTCCTTCAGCTGGTGCTAAAGGACAAACCAATGACAGGAGAAACATCACATAAATCATCAAGTAAACAGATATGAATCTAGTATCAGTGAAGTGGTGAGACTGAGGGCTTAAAGATCTTGTAATGTAAGATTATAGGCTCAATCATAAGTGCCAGAACTATTTCATCAATACTTTTCGTTTTATAGGGATAGTTCACCTGGAATTCTTTCATTGTTTACTCATCCTCATGTCTTTCCAAACTTGTACACAAAAGAAGATATTCTGAAAAATGCCTCTTCTTCTAAACCCCAAATCAAATATGGTGACCCATCAATAACATTATATAATAATTGACTCATGCGTGTCTCATGACTAAACATGCCACCATATTTTATTTTTCGTGTTGCTTCAGAAGAGGCAAGCTGCATCCCAATTCAGAGGCTGCATGTTTCCAATGATACAAATGTAATTATATATATATATATATATATATATATATATATATATATTACAGCTCACAGTGCATGTCAGAGCAAATGAGAATCATGAGGTCAAAGGAACTGCCTGAAGAGCTCAGAGACAGAATTGTGGCAAGGCACAGATCTGGCCAAGGTTACAAAAAAATTCTGCTGCACTTAAAGTTCCTAAGAGCCCAGTGGCCTCCATAATCCTTAAATGGAAGACGTTTGGGATGACCAGAACCCTTCCTAGAGCTGGCTGTCCGGCCAAACTGAGCTATCGGGGGAGAAGAGCCTTGGTGAGAGAGGTAAAGAAGAACCCAAAGATGACTGTGGCTGAGCTCCAGAGATGCAGTCGGGAGATGGGAGAAAGGTGTAGAAAGTCAACAATCACTGCAGCCCTCCACCAGTCGGGGCTTTATGGCAGAGTGGCCCGATGGAAGCCTCTCCTCAGTGCAAGACACATGAAAGCCTGCATGGAGTTTGCTAAAAAACACCTGAAGGACACCAAGTTGGTGAGAGATAAGATTCTCTGGTCTGATGAGACCAAGATAGAACTCTTTGGCCTTAATTCTAAGCGGTATGTGTGGAGAAAACCAGGCACTGCTCATCACCTGTCCAATACAGTCCCAACAGTGAAGCATGGTGGTGGCAGCATCATGCTGTGGGGGTGTTTTCTGCTGCAGGGACAGGACGACTGGTTGCAATCGAGGGAAAGATGAATGCGGCCAAGTACAGGGATATCCTGGACGAAAACCTTCTCCAGAGTGCTCAGGACCTCAGACTGGGCCGAAGGTTTACCTTCCAACAAGACAATGACCCTAAGAACACAGCTAAAATAACGAAGGAGTGGCTTCACAACAACTCCGTGACTGTTCTTGAATGGCCCAGCCAGAGCCCTGACTTAAACCCAATTGAGCATCTCTGGAGAGACCTAAAAATGGCTGTCCACCAACACTTACCATCCAACCTGACAGAACTGGAGAGGATCTGCAAGGAGGAATGGCAGAGGATCCCCAAATCCAGGTGTGGAAAACTTGTTGCATCTTTCCCAAAAAGACTCATGGCTGATCAAAAGGTGCTTCTACTAAATACTGAGCAAAGGGTCTGAATACTTATCACCATGTGATATTTCAGTTATTCTTTTTAATAATTCTGCAAAAATTCTGTGTTTTTGTTTTCTGTCAATATGGGGTGCTGTGTTTACATTAATGAGGAAAAAAATGAACTAAAATGATTTTAGCAAATGGCTGCAATATAACAAATAGTGAAAAATTTAAGGAGGTCTGAATACTTTCCATACCCACTGTAATAGTTCAAATGACATATCTTACTAAGATGTGATGTCATATAGATTATACTTTTTATTATGTACATAAATGGACCAAGGTCAACCAAGGAACATATTTAGACATGTTGTGAATCCTGTCTTGTTTTCAGGCAGTTCAGTACAAACATTGTTCAAACAGAGGGTAAAAACGAACATTAAAAGATGTAACTGTGTTCTAGTAGACCCTATAAACAAAATTATGAACCTGTAAATGATTATAATGAGACATCTTTAAGTTCTTACCTGTTTCTCTGTCCTCTGTGCTGCAGTTGATACAGTGTCGTGGTTTTTATGTTCATCCATCACACACAGCACACATATACACTTCTGATCAGTGCGGCAGAAAACCTCAAGGATCTTGTCGTGTTTCTGGCAGATCATCTCCTGCAGTCGTCCAGTGGCTTCAGTCAGATTGTGTCTCTTTCTTTTAAAGAAACTCTCATGTTGTTCAAGGTGATTCTGACAGTAAGAGTTCAGACACACCAGACAGGACTTGACGGCTTTGCGTTTTCTTCCAGTACAGACGTCACACTGCACATCTCCAGCTCCAGCGTAACAGTCAGCAGGAAGTTCAGTCTTCTTCAGTTTCTCCACCATTTCAGCCAGAATGGTGTTTTTAGCTAAAGCAGGTCTTGGACTGAAGGTCTGTCTGCACTGAGGACAGCTGTAGACTCTCTTCTGATCCTCCTGATCCCAGCAGTCTGAAATACAGCTCTTACAGTAACTGTGTCCACAGGAAGTGGTCACTGGATCCTTCAGGAGATCCTGACACACTGGACACAGAAACTCATCCTGATCCACTGAAATTCTGGCTTCTGCCATTTTACTGCATGAATACAGAGACTCAAACACACAACTGCTCAACTACACTTCAGTTTCACTTTCTCTGAACTCACGTGGTTCCTGTTTCCTGGTTCTCTGTTTGCGTGATATTACATCAGTACTGCAGGACTGAAAATGTTGCAGAATCTTTAAAGTCACCACAAAATCAATATTTGTTTTTTATTGAATATTTCAGTATTACAAATAATTTAATCAAAATGACCCTCAATTGACCAATAGCAATTTAACATTTGTTCTTGTTCCAGAAGCCATTTCATTCAGATATGCACCAGTCAGGCATAACATTATGACCACTAAGAGGGGGAAGTGAATAACACTGATTATCTTTTCATCGCGGCACCTGCTAGTGGGTTGGATATTTTAGGCAGCAAGTGAACATTTTGTCCTCAGAGTTGATGTGTTAGAAGCAGGAAAAATGGGTAAGTGTAAAGATTTGAGCGAGTTTGACAAGGGCCAAATTGTGATGGCAAGACGACTGGGTCAGAGCATCTCCAGAACTGCAGCTCTTGTGGAGTGGTCAGGATCTATCAAAAGTGCTCCAAGGAAGGAACAATGTTGAACCGGCGACAGGGTCATGGGGAGCCAAGGCTCACTGATGCATGTGGGGAGCGAAGGCTGGCCCGTGTGGTCCGATCCAACAGCTACTGTAGCTCAAACTTCTCAAGAAGTTAATGCTGGTTCTGATAGAAATGTGTCAGAATACACAGTGCATCAGTTTGTTGCATATGGGGCTGCAGACGAGACCAGTCAGGGAGCCCATGTTCCCAGTGGCATGCTCACATCGAGTGAATAACCGGTTGCATGTGTGGATGCACTATGGGAAGAAGTTTCAGGAATGGTTTGAGGAGCAAAACAAGTTTGAGATGTTGACTTGGACTCCAAAATCCCCAGATCTCAATTCAATAGAGCATCTGTGGGATGTGCTGAACAAACAAGGATCTGCTGCTAACATCTTGGTGCCAGACACCACAGCACACCTTCAGGGTCTAGAGGAGTCCATGCTTCGATGGGTTTTGGCAACAAAAGTGGGACCACCACAATATTCGGAAGGTGGTCATAATGTTATGCCTGATCAGTCACAATAGTGAAGAAATGACTTCACTATTAACTTATGCCTGCTACAGACTTTAGCAATCCTATAAGATCATTACAAATCATGGATCTAATCAAATTTGGTACGATTTGTATGTAGATTGTTCAATGATGACACCTATTGAATCGAAGGCCACGACGCAAGTTAGTATAGAAGAATCAAACGTCATCAGCATGCGCTGGTGGTAAACAAATAGAGCAAGTTGAATTGCACTGACAATTGTGGTTTTTATGTGCACTGAAAAAAGAGGAGGAAGCAAAAGAGGAGAATATGGATGCAAACTCCATAATTATGCAATTAATGCGGAGACTTCTTTTGTCTTCTTTTGTCCCGCTGTCATTGGGGCAGTACCCTAAGGTACAACAGTGAAAAGGCACATCTTTATATCCTCTCTTACCCCTAAATGATACATATAATACCTTAAAGGAGGGTACAACGGGGCTAAAGGTAAAGGCAAAACCACCTCTAAACCACTAGATGGCACTAAAACTTGCCGCAGCACTTTCCTAAACATCCCCTTTTCAAGATGCACAAGGAAATTTCCTGATCGTTGACGCGATTGCGGGAAGTTTATTCTGAGGTTGTTTGAGCTAATATTTGATTTTTTCAAAATGTATATTTAAGTAGCAAATTAGAATATATTAATGTTTATGTATTTGAGACAAAGGTCTTATTAATGAATTTAAGTTTTGATGAAGGTTATTAAAGCAACAGTTTCTCAATAATGGAAGACTATGTAAAAGTTTGATATTTGGGGTAAAAAGCACAATTATTAACATGATAATACATAGATGGCTGACTTTTCCATTTGTTGACATGACATGGTTAGAATCACATGGTATATAATATTGTTCTCCCCACTGTGTGTAATATATATATATATATATATTAATAAATGAAATTCACTGTATTTTGTATAAAGTATGAAATAAATATTTCTACAGTTTAACAACTCATTTTGGCATTAAAAGTAAATAAGTAGAAAATATTTTATAAATTCCTTCCATGTATATTTTTTATCTACTGTACAAATTATTACCATAAATCAAAGTAACAACATGACTACAAATCCACTACGATCCGGACCCGATCCACAAAACGGGTCCAGATCGAGTACACTCGCACAACAGAATGGATCCGGAAAAGATGAGGCTTACAGATCCAGGATCATTTCGAATCCGTTCATAAAGGAGCTCATCTGCATCTGATTTAAACCAGTCCATTTAGTCAGTGTGTCATTCAGTCTGGATACCTTCCAAAAATCTCATTCAAAATTGGTAATCTGGCCCAATCTAATTTGATGATATGTCTGCCTTTATTGATATTAATAACATATGAAATCATTCAAAACTTGAAAGAATCGAAATCCACCCTTTTTAGCAAGTAACAATAAAAAGAGTTCATTACAGGCTGTAAATACATGAAATGCAACCATAAATTGTAACAAGAACATTGTTTTATTTAATGAAAAACATTTGTCAAAATGAAAAAGAAGAAACGGGCTACTGTTGGGTCAGGACACTGACGGAGGGACAGCTCCTTGAGCGTCCCCGCTCCGCTGCTTGCCTGAACCACTGTATTATATGCTTTACAGTGTCGGGGTCAGTGGCTTCATACGAGACGAGACTATCTCCCAAAGCACCTGAAATACACAAGAAGATTTTCATTAAGTTTCATAAAATCTCTTTGGAACTCTTTTTTTTCCCCAAAAGGACACATATAACCACTGCTTTTAAAGTGCTTTTTAAACCAACTGTGTACAATTTGATGATTAAAAAGGTATTCTATGTAAGTTGACACTCTAGTGGTCAATAAACAGAACTGCAGGCATCCTGTGGAACAACATATAAGGAGTCATGAAGACTACTCTGCAGTCTAAAATAGTCTCAATATAAACACTTACAGGCATACCATAGTAATTCAGGATAAGACAAAAACACTTTGAAAGATGGATTCATGATGTACTTGCTCCTTATGTAAATTTTGAACAAAACGCTACAGTGTACCTTTAAAGGATTGACATTTTGGGAAATGTGCTTATATTTGGTTATTTTTGCCAGGAATTAGATCAGAAAGTCTCAAGTCTAAATGGTAAACACAGACAATCAAACCCCAAGATAGCTCTAGACCCTGAGCCAGCAAAACACTTCTAATATTTTGAGGTAGTCGTGGCCTAGTGGTGAGGGAGTCGGGCTTGTAATCTGAAGGTTGCTGGTTCGATTCCCACGCCAGCAGGAATTGAAAGTGGGGATTGTGAATAAACATCACTCTCTCCACCTTTGATACCATGACTAAAAGTGCCCTTGAGCAAGACACCTAACCCTGAATTGCTCCCCTTGTAAGTCGCTTTGGATAAAAGCGTCTGCTAAATGTAAATGTAAATGAGGAGGAGGCTACGTCTCCCTGAGATCGGACCGCCACCAAAGCGACCATGTGTGTTACCTCACAACCCCCGTTCAGCGTTCTAGGCATTGGAGGCGTTGCGTTTGTTGATGGTACTGGCAGCCCACAGCAAGTCAGTATTTTACAATCGCTACTTCCTTATCCCAAAGAAGGATGACGGCCTCAGGCCCAGATCCCTTCCCCATCCTAGGCCGTTCTTTCTAGTCCCACGCACTTTTATGAAATGCATGGATGCAGCTCTCTACCCCAGAGGCAAAGGGGGGGGTTCGCTTTCTGAATTACCTCAATGGGTAGAAAAAGAAAAACTGTATACACAGGTCTGTGCTCCTGCCATCTAGAAAGTATCCTCTAGAAAGGTCCTCTAACACCTCAGTTTTCTCCCACTGTGCGTAACTTGGGTGTTATTTTTGACAAAAATTTGCAGTATGACAAACAGATTAGTGCAGTTGTTAAGGCGAGCTTTTACCAGCTAAGGCTTCTCAGTAAGGTCAAACCATTCTTGTCCAGAGCTGACCTTGAAAAAGCTATTCATGCCTTTATCAGCTCGAGGATAGACTACTGCAATGCCCTCTACACTGGACTTCATCAGTCACTTCTCAATCGGCTTCAACTGGTTCAAAACGCGGCAGCACGTCTCCTCACCAACACCTCCAAACGCTCTCATATTACCCCAGTCCTCCGCTCGCTCCACTGGCTCCCGGTGAGGTTTAGGGTGGAGTATAAGGTCCTGCTGTTCGTGTTCAAGGCCATCAATGGTCTGGCCCTGGTCTACCTCGCTGATTAAGTAACGGTCTATCAACCACCCAGAACTCTCCGCTCCTCTGAACACACCTCTCTGGTCACTCCAAAATTCAAATATAAAAAGTTTGGAGGCCGGTCATTTGCTGTCCAGGGCCCTAATCTGTGGAACGCTTTACCAACATTTCTTCGAAACATCACCATGTTGAGTGTGAAAACACATCTGTTCAGACAAGCTTTTAACACGTAAACCTCTGACTGATATTTCTGTTTTATTTTCTGTTGTCTATTGATGCTTTTACTGGAAAGCGCCTTGTGCACCTTTTGGCTGTTGTAAGGCGCTATACAAATAAAATTTGATTGATTGATTGATTGAAAGTATGGAGTTCAGAATCAACTTGAAAAAGAGCTCACTGTCCCCAGCCAATGCATCATGTTCCTGGAGCAACTACTCCACTTGTCCGAAATGTGGCTCTGGATTTCGCCAATTGTTGCACGTGTGCCGATCGCTTCTTGAAAATTCAGCAGTTAACAACGGCATTCAGTTAAGGAGAGCAACGCTTTTCCAGGGCATCTGAAAGTGAGCAAAACAGAAAACCCATGGGGTCGGGCTTGTAGCCTGAAGGTTGCCGGTTCGATTCCCATGCTGGCAGGAATTGAAAGTGGGGATTGTGAATGAACAGCACTCTCTCCACCTTCAATACCATGACTAAAGTGCCCTTGAGCAAGACACCTAACCCCTAATTGCTCCCCTTGTAAGTCGCTTTGGATAAAAGCGTCTGCTAAATGATGAAAAATGAAAAATGTGGTGCCTACAATAATGAATGAATCACGCTATTTTTTCCTAATCATCTTCTTGACATCTCAAAAATCACCTAAAGTCAGACTGTAACCACGTCTTGAACATTTGAAAAAGTAATCATTTTAACCCATTTACAAATACCATTTTTCTTTAAAATATGCACAAATTCATTCAGTAAATGACAGCATATCTTCAGTTCAAACTGGTGAAATTTCATAGAGTAGCTTGCTTCAGATGTTCAGCGCCCAACAGTAATATCCAGTGAACTACTTGCATCTTACCACCCACCGTTTCTCTGCTAAAACTACAGTGTTGCGTTGGAATTCACGCTCATCTCCTTCGTTTTTATTGGTCACCTCAATCATTTTGACAGTGACGGACTCTGGTATTAAGATGCGTTGTGGTCGATTAATTCACAAGTAGATGAGAGAGACATGACCCATTTAAACCTGGTGTTTTAATCCATCTCTGAGAAATAGAAACTACTCTTAACCCTTATGTTCTGTTCGGGATGTTTTCATCCACTATGGGGAATTTTTGAGTCTTAATTTGGCCGTAACTTTCTCCGTGTTTCAGCAAATGGAATGATTTTTGGTGACAAATCTTATTTTGACACATATTTTGGGAAAATGCTTTGAAAATGTTCAAAAACTCAACAGTACTCTGTGGGCAAATTCACGACCCTTTCGTTATGGATTTTAACTGCTTTAAAAATGTATCAGATAAATATTTTTTTCATATCTTTTTGCTTAAATCTATTAATCAACCTCAGTCCTGATCAAAACTACTAAATTTAAAAAAAAAAAAATCAGGATTTTAACTCTTTAATTGCCAAATTCATAAATGATGTCACTGATTTGGGAAAAAACGTGTCAAAGATTAGAAACAACATTGGCTTTGATGCGTTGTTAGTTTTTGTGCAGCATCAGATTTTAACGTTTTAAAGAGTTAAAATCCTGAATCTTTTTTTTAAAAGGGTAGTGAATTTGAACAATGCACAAGGGTTAATAATGATTATATTTGGTTTATAAACTAACTCTTTTGACTATCTGAATTTCTAATGACTGTAGCCTCCATGTTTCTGTTAAACACTGTTGTATACTTAAGTGTAAGAAATTAAGTTTTCGTTTTTTAAAAGTTTGTAAAGGTTTAATTTAATTCAATGTGTGACGTCATAACAAGATTATTAGTCTGCTCATGTGATCTCAACACGTCTGTCCACATGACGTGACCCGCTCCATGTCAAATAAATTGGGACACTTTAATGACATTCATCAAAATTATCATTCAAATAAGGACCTAATGACAGAGTTCAGCTTTGAGAATGAAACTAACCTAGTTGTTCATCAATTTCTTCTTGTTTGACTCTGAATGTTTCTTCAATCTTCATGTCTTCAATCTCCTCTTTAATAAAAGCCATCTTTATAATAGAGTCTCAGTCGCTTCACCAGGAGTTTTTCCTCCGTTAATGAACACTTTGTCCTGTTTAAGATGAGAATAATTAGCAATAATTAGCGGGTGCCAGAGTCAGTCAGAATAAGAGTTAATAGAGTTGAAAAGATTAGACAAAAACACTCAAAACCAGGGGTGGATTTAGTGATTTGATTCCAACGCGAATCCATCTGAGTTTCAGTCGCTTATAATGTACATTTGAAAAAGCAACATGCGTCAAATATCTTTCCAGACATGAGAAGCATTTATTAACATCTTATCCAACAAAAAACATCCAATCTACTCCAATCTCACTTCATGACGGCAGTTGAGCTTCTGAGAGATGATGAGATCTTTTAAGCGTTTCAATCTTCAGTTTATTCGCGATATGACGCGTTTCGTCTGTGGCCGGACACATTGAGTTTCTGTGCAAGAGCGCCCTCTGGCTTTCAGATGGAGAAGCATTTACTACTGATCACAGAGCCGTACAGCTCTGACAAGCTGCGCATTAAATCGTGTGCGATTTAATTGCGATAAATCTTGCAGCCCTAATATGAGCTGATACAATAAAACAATTGAATGATGCAAAAAATATCCGGTTATCGTTATCGGAAAAATCCTAGAAAATATTGAGATATCATTTTTTTTCAATATCGCACACCCCTAGTTATGACAGTATTAGAGTATTGAAGTACTTTGGGGTGATTTTTAACTGCACAATTGTTTACACAATGCAGGGCTATCTCTAAAATTATATATATTTATTTTAATTTTAATTACAAATTTAAGTTCAAATCAAATCAATTTTCAATCAGATTTTATAATCTGTGCATTTGTTGAACTTCCTTTATTTTTATTTTTATTATTTTAATCTTTTAAAATTTTAAACTTTATTTATTTTCTTGTAAAGCACTGTTGTAATTATTGTACTATATAAATAAGATTTGATTTGATATTTAAGTTAAACTGAAGGAGATTGTACATTTACAAGCTTAAGAATTACTTCAACCAAAAATGATTTTTGTCTGCGTGAAAAGGTGTATGATTTGTTTTATTCATTTGACTAATAATCAAATGAGTGCATAAAACATTCATTTTTTATGCCAATGTAAATTTAAAAAAAAACAACTTTGATTTGTGTTCATTCGCAGCGCTACACAACACGGGAATCCATTCATAAAAACGTAATTTATAATTAATAATTCATGCAATTTCCCCACTGCGGGACAAATAAAGGTTTTACTTACTTAATTTATGTTTAACATGTAATTTTCCAAATGCAAGTCGGTACACTTCAATCAAAACGCAATATGCATTAGTGCATGTTAAATTTAAACGACAGAAACACTATTTAAATGTGAATCCTGCATGTTTTGTGTCTGAATGCATTGTTCGGACGAGCTTGTAAAGCGCGTGCCCGCGCCATTCCGCGTTACACATTAAATCCCCTTTTTATGAACGGATTCCGCGATTTCTGCATTATATATATATATATATATATATATATATATATATATATATATATATATATATATATTATATATATACATATATTTACATGTATATAAATATATTAGGGGCCCTTGGCTTTCGGGGGCCCAAGGAAGATGCCTCCCTTTGTCTAATAGTTAAGCCCGTCCCGGTTCAAAACTATCATTAAATATAAAAAAAAAAAAAAAGTTTTTACATGCATTGAATCAGTATTTGGTTCAGTCGAGTTTCTAAAAGCTCAGTTTCTCTCATCACTACATTCAATAATTCATGTTCAAGATAAACAATGAAATGAAACACCTTTTCTCTTACTCGTGCATGGTAACAATTAATAATGTTAGATAAAGCATTATAATGTTACATTCAATAACAATTCATTTGTTTTACATGTCATGCTAAACGATTTCATTAACAGTTTGCATTGATTTAAAACGCATTAAACTCTTAAAACATAGTAAATGCTTAAAACACAAACCTTTGTTCAACAGAATCACAGGAGACTCAGGAGCCTTGGATAGCTTCATCTTCATCTTCTTCTTGAGTTTTATTGGCACACAACTTCAAGGTGCATTACCGCCACCTGCTGGCTAGCAGTTTTCCTAACATCTCCTGAACATTCTTTTATCTAAATCAGTCATTTTCCAAATATAACATTAAAAAAATCAATACATTCATCATATGAATTCTTTTGGCAATATTGTTGTCAAGTCAAACATATTCAAATTAAAAACCAATCTCCTTTCACTATTATACTTCAGACATAATGTGTTCCAAATCTCGATTATATTCACATTTTCCTGTCTGATGTTTTCAGATGTTATTCAAGGTACTGTTAAGTGCTGTATGTCCAAATATGAGTCTGTTATTCTACCTTCACCAACATTTCTTTGGATGTCATAAAACCAACTTCCTGTTCCTTGTTTCTGCCATCTATTTTTCACATGGTGATTAATTAAAAACTTCATCTCAGCCTTACTTTAATGTCTATATCTGATTTCCCTGTGGCTTCCTCAGCACGTTCATGTCCTTTTACTCCTATATGAGCGACAGAAAGAGACCATTAAACCCATCATCTGTATCCTGTATGAAGTCTGAAGGATCTCGTCCAGCACATCAGATCTGCTCTCGGTGTGACGATGAACATCTAAGTGCCTCGATGGCCTGTTTTCCTCAACCCACTGCAATGCCAATAAAATTGCGATCATTTCTCCAGTGTAATATCTGAGAATCTTTTGTTAACTTTGACATTAAAATCTATTGCTGTGAATTCCACACCTACTCTATTTTCAATATCTTTTGATACATCTGAATAAATCAAGACATAACTAAAATCATTGCTATGAATATACATATGTGGCATTTGAGTATCTATCCTCCTGGTCCTTGTCCCTCTTTCCCAACAGTGACATGTCCACACTGGGCTGTGGTAAGAACCATTGAGGAATTACTGACCATGGAACTGTTGGGCTGATGGGCATCTCATTTATTTCCATTTCTTCCACCACTATTAGCACCACCGACCCAAATCTCTCGATTTCTCAACACGGTTTTAACACGTCTTTTGCTGGATGATCTATAATGTCTATATGATGATCTATATATCTACTATGTCCTTGTATACTGACCCAATAATTCAACGACAGTTGCATTCTCATAAGTTCTAAGGGCATTTCCCCTGTTTCAATCTGTAAAGCTGGATCTTATAGCTACTGTGAATAACCTGAAAGCCTTCTATTGAATTTTGTCCAATTCCTTCAGCAAGCTGGTATAGCAGCAGATTGAAATACTATACACCCATAATCAAGCACTGATCTATGGAACCCCGTTCCCGCCACTGTTGAGAAAAGAAAATATTCCGTAAGTCATAATAATGAGAAACTTTCTCATAATAATGACTTAGCATCTCATAATAATGACTTAGCATCTCATAATAATGACTTAACATCTCATAATAATGACTTAGTATCTCATAATAATGACTTAGTACCTCATAATAATGACTTAGCATCTCATAATAATGACTTAACATCTCATAATAATGACTTAACATCTCATAATAATGACTTAGCATCTCATAATAATGACTTAACATCTCATAATAATGACTTAGTATCTCATAATAATGACTTAACATCTCATAATTATGACTTAGTATCTCATAATAATGACTTAGCATCTCATAATAATGGCTTAACATCTCATAATAATGACTTAGCATCTCATAATAATGACTTAACATCTTTAACTTAATCAAAAAAAGTTTTTGGAATTTGTTTTAGAAACTTTCTCATAATAATGACTTAGTATCTCATAATAATGACTTAACATCTCATAATAATGACTTAGTATCTCATAATAATGACTTAGTATCTCATAATAATGACTTAACATCTTTAACTTAATCAAAAAAATTTTTTTTTTATTTTTTTTAGAAACATTCTCATAATAATGACTTAGTATCTCATAATAATGACTTAGCATCTCATAATAATGACTTAACATCTTTAACTTAATCAAAAAAAGTTTTTGGATTTTTTTTTAGAAACTTTCTCATAATAATGATTTAGTATCTCATAATAATGACTTAGTATCTCATAATAATGACTTAACATCTCATAATAATGACTTAGTATCTCATAATAATGACTTAACATCTCATAATAATGACTTAGCATCTTTAACTTAATAAAAAAAATTAAAAATTAAAAACGTTTTTTTAGTTAAAGATACTAAGTCATTATTGTGAGATGTTAAGTCATTATTATGAGAAAGTTTCTTAAAAAAAAAAATTTGATTAAGTTAAAAATGCTAAGTCATTATTATGAGATGTTAAGTCATTATTATGAGATACTAAGTCATTATTATGAGATGTTAAGTCATTATTATGAGATACTAAGTCATTATTATGAGATGTTAAGTCATTATTATGAGATGTTAAGTCATTATTATGAGAAAGTTTCTCATTATTATGACTTACAGAATTTTTTTTTTTTCTCAACAGTGGCGGAAACGGGCTTCCATACTGATCGAATTAGTCCAGTAGGTGCACTTTTTAACGCCAACATCTCAGCCCCCATTCCTGCCTGACCCATCAAACATCTCATCAGATTCTGAACTTGCTTGCATTTATGAATAATTTCCTCAATATATATTTCAAACGTGAGCTTCTCATCAAACCATACCCCTAAAAACTATTAAAAACTATAATAAAAACTATATCTTGCCCATATAACTTTAATTTTAGCCCCTTGTTAACCTTCCGTTTTGAAAAAATTACTGTTTTTGTTTTTTCAACAGAAAATCGAACCATTTTTCCTCTTCTATTATCACTGCTTGCATTTTCCTAACAATAAAATCCACATTTCTTCCACGTTTCCAAATTGCTCCATCATCTGCAAAAATGGAGAATCCTATTCGTTTCTCAATATTTGAGAATACATCATTAATCTTAATTCGATGTCGATGACATCATATCGACACACCAAAATAAAAGTCCTGTTCTCGCGCTGTTGTGTCTAATCTACATACAAATTCATATCATATTAGGAAAATATTAAGAACTATTGATGAAAGAGTCCGAGATTCTGTCTAAAAACCATTTATACCAGATATTACAGTATTAACATGCAAATAGTGGCGTGTGATATGATCAAAATCTTATGTCAAGATATAAAACATTTTCATTCAAATAACGATAATAGCAATATATCACAATAGATTTTTGTAATTTAATATTTGTTATAAAATTAAGAACAGAAAAGCAAATTACACACAATAGGACAAATATAACAGATCAAAAAAACAGAAATGAAAGTTTTACAGGTACAGTAGTTTTCTTTAATGTGTAGAAATACTGACAGAGGTGGGAGTGGTTCATCTTTCAGGAAGGTCAAAGGTCATGGTACAGATGATCACGTAATGAGAGTGTTTGACATCCTCTATTGAAACATTACACTTCATCATTGACTCTCTGTGCTCTGATGAAAGTGAAGTTTATTCACATGTTGAACTATTTGTGTTCATTACAGCACTGATGATCACATGACTGATATAGAGAGAAAATGAGGAATAGATGATTGACTATATAACCTTATATAACGCATTGCAATATTCAAGTCTTGATGATATCAAAGCATGGATCACAATTCCAAGGCCTTTAAACGTCAAAAACATGATTTCATCTTAGCTAGATTGCGTAAGTGAAAGAAACTTGCCTTTACAACAGAATATATCTGTTTGTCCAGCTTTAGAGAGCTGTCAATATACACACCTACATTTCGAACACGTTTTGACGTGACAAAGAGCCAAAATCGATCTGTGCTGTACTGAAGGTAGCTGTGGATGAACATTTCCAAGTTTGTTTAATGAACCGTTTAAGCCATGGGATTTGTTGTTTCTCAGAGTTATCAGGTCTGTAAATTCAGTTCATTTCAGGAGGAGTTTATTTAAAGTAAACCAGATTAGATTAGAATTATTTTGAAAATTAAGTGTCTCTGTGGGTTATGGGTAGAATCTCTCTACAGTCTATTCTGATTCATCAACACAGTTTCACTGATGATCCAGTAAGATAAATGCTAAACCCAGGATAGAGCGGTTGAGTGAATGTGGTCTGGACTGTGTGGATGAGCCTCATTGTGTCTCTAGAGACGCTGTAGAAGGACAGAGTTCCTGCACTGTGATCCACATACACTCCTATTCTACTGCGTCTCATGGGCTTTACAGGGAGTTCAGTCACTATGTTATTGTGTCTGAATGAGTAACTAGAGGGAGAGCACCTCAAACTCCAGGACTGATCATTATATCCAAACCAACACTCATCACCCCATCCCTTCCTCCTGATTCTCTTATGTGACACTGATATCAACACACCAACACGCCACTTAATCTCCCAGTAACAGCGTCGATCACTCACACTCTCTCTACACAACACCTGACTCACATCAAATCTGTCTGGATGATCAGGATACGACTGGACTATGTCAGTGTTACTAATCATTCTGTTCCTCTTAGACAGACGGAGGTGTTTATTCACTGTGTTCAGATCCAGAGTGAACTGATGGGAATCTGATGGAGATAAAACACATCAGAATCAGGAATTATGAATCTGATCTTTTAATGTATCTGAACTCTTCATGTTCAATATATCAGCAGTGTCTCAGTACAGTTTACCAGATATCCTGTGCAAATCATCATTCACATGATCAACTATAAACTCTTGTCATGTTTTCCTTCTCCTTCTACAGGAAGAACATGAACACACTCAGTGAGTTTCTCTGCTTGTTTTCTCAGTGACTTACATTGTAGGAAGTCGTTCCTGGTTCTGGGAACAATGTTGGTGAAAGTGACTGTGGAAATCAACAGACATGAAGAGTGTGATTATCATGTCAAGAGAAAATGATCCCTGCATCCGTTCCTCAGACATTTCTAACATGATCTTCTACATGATCTGAGATGATGGAGGATCATTTCTGAGAGCAGATGAATCTCCAGGACTTTACCTCTATCAGAGATCTTCTTCAGCTCCTCTTTGCAGAAATCCTCCAGTTTGTATCTCAGCAGACGGACAGATTCTCTCACGCCATCAAAAGAGGAGAGAGAACTGAAGAGATCGTCATTTACGTCTGTAGATTCAGGAGGAGCTGAGAGAGACTGGAAACTCTACAGAAAACAGAAATCAAAGCTCATCACCTCCACACTTCAGCCAATAACCTGCTCTACTGTCAGATTTGAGTTGATCTTTAGTAACTCTCCTCAATCCAGCACTTTCACAGCATCAGCTTCATTCTTCTCATGTTCATTATATCATGTTAGAAGCTATAAATTAAGCAGGAGCAATGTTCCTCACCAATGTTCCTCGACAGTTTTTTCAGCATCCCTCCACCACCCCATCTCCTCACACTCACCCGTTTACTATCCTAACCAAAGAAACGGGAGAGTACTCTGGGTTCGGGCCAAATACCGATGGAGCAAATTAGCTCAAAGGGGAAATATTAATAATAATTCATATTATTCATTATGATTAATTATGAATATTTGAATCAGTTAATCAGATTAACTCAATGTAGCTACATTCAAATTACAATCAATCAATCTGTTCATCCTGTGAACACTCAGTGTTGATTATTAATTGATTCTAAGAAAAGGGTATTTTCCACTGACAGAAAAATAATTTTTTCTTACCATTGCCAGTAGTTTAAGAGCATGTACAGAATCAGAACTCATTTAAGTGACAATTTGTTCAGTAGACAGGAAGTGAGAACCAAATATGTATTGTGCACAAGTTTTATTAACTAAATCACAAAATAAATCAAGGGGTAAAACGGGAAGTGAGAGTGAAACTGAAAGTGGGAACAGGAAATGGAGTTAAGTCAACAACCTGGAAGGAATCATTAGCATTCAATACAAAGCTCCTCTGTTGACAAAGGAGGTTCACAACTTGAACTAACTAGCAGCAATTTAGTATATCATATGATACTTGCATTCTGCCTCAGAGATGGAAGACCGTCCGAAATATAGGGTTGCAGTAGAAAGTGCTGAGTTCGGTCCGATGGTGCTGAAGTTGCAATCAATGTCTTTTGCGTTGAATGAAGGAACGATTACAAGCTTGCATTGTTGAGTTCTTCTCTTTCTCGTGTAAGCACATGGTTGGCAGGTCCATGTCTTTGGAACAGTCGACAATAAGAGAGAGAGGGAGGATGCTGTGCGCTGGTTTTTTAGTCTCAGGTTCTGGCACCCTCTCCAAGGTGGACCTGACCAATGAGGACAGAGGAATTCCTGAGCAGGAACTTTCTCTTTGGGGTAATTTACGGCTTTTGTTTCAGAGCATGATAAAACTGGGCCGGATAGTTTTGTGTCCCTTTATGCTCCAATTAACGACGGGTTGAGAATGTCGTCTCGAGCCATCCAGGACCTCTCTTTGGGGCCGTATCCCACCCAGTCGACGAGGTACTCGAGATGGGATCCCCGCCGCTGGGAGTCGAGGATGTCATGGACTTGGTAGATGGATTCATCAGCGACTAGATCTAGAGGAGGTGGTACTTCAGGGTTGACCGGATCTGTGGGTGGAAACAGAGGTTTGAGTAGATACGATACGTGGGTGGTAGTTGGAGACGGTAGGTGACATCGTTGAGCTGCCTCTGCACTGTGAATGGACCTATGTAGCGGGGACTCAGCTTCTGACAGGGCAGGTGAAGACGGACATCCTTGGTAGAGAGCCATACCTTCTGGCCGGGAAGGTAGGTGGGAGTAGGTGCCCGTCGCTTATCCGCCTGTAGTTGATGTCTACGTACTGCCCGTTGGAGATGTACATGAGCTGAGTCCCACACCCTCTCGCTCTGATGGAACCATTCCTGAATGGCTGGAACTTCCGAGGGTTTCCCAGAGCAGGGGAACAGAGGTGGTTGGTAGCCAAATACACACTTGAAGGGAGTAAGCCCGGTGGTAGGTTGACGAAGGGAGTTCTGTGCGTATTCGGCCCAAGGCAGGAATTGACTCCAGTTATTCTGGTTACTGTGGCAGTATGACCTCAGGTACCTTCCGATTTCTTGGATCTTGCGTTCCGTCTGCCCATTGGTTTGAGGGTGATATCCAGAAGACAGACTGATAGTGACCCCCAGGAGTTGGAAAAAGGACCTCCAGACACGGGAGATGAACTGAGGTCCTCTATCCGATACAATGTCTTTGGGGAGACCAAAGTACCTGAATACATATTGGAATAATGTTTCAGCGGCTTGGAATGCTGTGGGTAAACCTTTCAGGGGAATCAATTTGCACATCTTGGAGAATCTGTCCACAATTACGAAGATACAAGTCTTGGAATCCGAAGGGGGTAAGTCTGTCATGAAATCGATTCCGATATGTGTCCAGGGTCGTTGCGGTATGGGAAGTGGTAGAAGTTTCCCTGCAGGTAATTGACGGGGAGTGTTGGTGATGGCACAGACGGAACAACCCTTAATGTAACGGGAGATATCCTTGGTCATAGAAGGCTACCAGTAACACTGGCGAAGGAGCGAGAGGGTTCGCTGGCTACCTGGGTGTCCAGAGCCCGGAGACGTGTGAGCTGCATCCAAGAGGAGCTGACGATGGTACTCCGGGACGTAAGTAAGCTCCTCAGGACACTCCGGCGGAGCAGGTTCGGACTCCAGGGTAGAACGGATTTGGTCGTCCCACTCCCATTGTATGGGACTGAATATCATAGCTGGAGGGAGAATGGTTTCTGGTGGGTTTGTGTCTGGTTCAGGAGTGTGGAGACAAGACAAAGCATCAGCTTGTACGTTCTTCTCACCACGTCAATACGTCACCACAAAGTCGAACCGAATGAAGAAGAGTGCCCATCTGGCTTGTCGGCTGTTGAGTCGTTTGGCTTCTCGTAAATACTCTAGGTTACGATGATCCATGATGACTTCAAATTGATGTTTGGCTCCCTCCAGCCAGTGTCTCCATTCTTCAAGGGCTAGTTTAATAGCCAGTAGCTCTCGATTGCCGACATCGTAATTTTGCTCCGCCGGGGATAGCTTACGTGAATAGAAGGCACATGGATGGAGTCGTGGTGTGTCACCCTGCCTTTGAGATAAGATGGCCCCTATTCCAGTTTGGGAGGCGTCAACTTCGACGCCAAAAAGGAGGTCTGGATTGGGATGATGTAGCACAGGGGCCGACCTGAATGCGTTCTTAAGGGTTCAGAAGGCTTGAGTGGCCGTGGGGTTCCAGGTCAGAGTCTTGGGTTTGTTACAAAGCAATGAGGTTAAGGGTGTACTGAGCTGGCTGAAATTCTTGATGAATTTGCGGTAGAAATTGGAAAAACCAAGAAATCTTTGGAGTTCCTTCACCGAACTTGGTTCCGTCCAGTTAAGCACAGCGTCCACCTACCTCTGGTCCATCTTCACGCCATCCTGGCCGATACGATATCCAAGGAACTGGACTTCAGGAATATGGAACTCACACTTCTCCAATTTGAGGAACAGATGTTTTCCCGGAGACGTTGGAGGACCTGGTGAACATGGCAGTGATGTTCTTGTAGGGATTTGGAGTAGATAAGGATATCGTCTATGTATGGAGGAGATCTTGAAAGATCTCATTCATATAGTTCTGAAAGATGGAAGGAGAGTTCGCCAGGCCATACGGCATATCCAGGTACTCATAGTGGCCGGAGGGGGTAATGAAGGCTGTTTTCCACTCATCTCCTCTTCGTTTACGTATGAGATTATACACACTCCTTAAGTCCAATTTGGAGAAGACACGGGCTCCTCGGAGTTGTTCGAGGGCGGCTAGGACCAGAGGAAGGGGGTAACAGAACTTCACTGTTTGAGAATTCAGCTTCCTGTAATCAATGCATGGTCTCAAGCCTCCGTCCTTCTTGGAGACGAAGAAGAAACTGGAAGCTGCAGGGGAAGTAGAAGGTTTTCTCAGGATGGTTTGTATCTTCATTGGTTGAATGCAGCGTTTCCTTGTGAGGTTGAGTGTTCGGAGGAAATGGCGAGATATGAAGTTCCCGGCAGATCCAGAGTCTATGAGGGTTTGTGATGAAACATAAGAACCATGATTTAGGAAGTATACAGAAGTGCGTACTAAATGTGACACTTTGGGATAAACTTGAACAGAACTCACCGCGGGTCAAGGTGGTCTTATGGGACAGTTTGCGATCAGATGACTCAGATCTCCCCCACAATATATACACAGATGACTGATAAGCCTTCGACGACGTTCTGATGGTGTGAGACAGTGAGTGACAATATTCATGGGTTCTGGTGCTGGAAGGGCGGCTGGCTTAACGGGAGACGGAGGCTGTGATATGGGATGATTGTGGGCACATGCTGAAGGTCGTTGAGAAACACGGATGGTTTTCTGGATGAAAGCTTCTAAGCCCATATTGTCATCATAGACAACCATCTACTGACGAATGTAAGTCCTTGTCGGTATGCGGTGAGTAATGCTGTTTCGTTCCAACCACTACTGGCGGCTAGAGTGCGGAACTGCAGGGTGTAATCAGCAACCGACTCAGAGCCTATGAATGAGGAGGAATGGAATGGAGGAGGTTTGGCCGAAGACTTCTTTGAAGTGGTTGGTAAAGGCTGTGAATGACGAAATTACTCCCATATTTGAAATCCATAAGGCTTGGGCCCATTGCAGCGCTCTTCCCGATAGCAAGTTGATCATAAAAGTCACCCGTGCTTTATCCGTGATGAAGAGGTGAGGTTAACGGATAAACAGGTAACAGGGCTGGTATGGTAAGTTATTGAAGTTAGAGACTCAAACTGAAGACTTAGCTTGCAGATAAACGGATATCTCTGTGTGTTGCAGGTAACAGTGAGAGCGTCCAGCAGTTCAACAGATAACGATCGAGAAGGATGACGAGGGAGATCCACTGGATAATCCACAGGAGAAGAGGTAAGCAGGGAAGTCTGTAGTGTCATTGTAAGACGGGATCAGACACAGAAGTGAGGGTGAGGTGAGTATATATAGTGTTCACGGTGATTAGAAACAGGTGAAGGTGATTAGTACTCCGGGGATGATGAACGAGTGGGCAGAGCTAGTAGTGATGACGTGGGTGACTCTGTGACACTCACGTCCGGTTTGAGGACTTCACTGTCCAAAATCATTGTGTTAATAAAAATTATTATTAAAGGTTTTAGCAGGGTTTGAAGATTATCTGATTTTTCATTGGCTCAAAATTTGTAGTATAAGTCAAATATTGTAAAAATAATAAGTAAAGAGCTGATAAGTATGATAAATAATAGATGACAATAATAAGATGTTAAATACTAAGTGAAGAGATGATGGGAAATCTAGCTGAGTGAAACTCATATCATCAAGTTCATGGTTTTCGCATTGATATAAAAAAAGTTTAAATATTAGTGAAGTTTTGAGTTGTTGCTGTCTGGAAGCTCAATATTCCTTTTAGAAAAATGTTTCCTAAGAGATTTCCAGAGCTGAACTGCATTTGTAAGTGCGTCTCTCTCAAAAGAAGAAGATCAGATGAGAGTCTGACTGATGATTATATAATAACCGAACACACAGATCAACACTTCAGTCAAAGGCTCATTCTGCTCTCATGAAATGTTTCTCTGTGAGTCTCTTGCTCAAGTCCACTATGATCCTGTTCTTCTAGATCTCTGTTACCTGCAGGAATTGGATGTGATCCTGTGTGTGTGAAAGCTGCTCCAGCTCAGCGTCTCTCCTCCTCAGATCATTGATCTCCTGCTCCAGTTGCTCCAGTCGTCCTTCAGCTCGACTCACTGCAGTCTTTTCCTGATCTTTGATCCGCTGTGTCGCCTTAGAGCGGCTTCTCTCAATGGAGCGGATGAGCTCAGTGAAGATCCTCTCACTGTCCTCCACTGCTGTCTGTGCAGAGCGCTGTTAGGACACACATCACAATCACACAGTGGCTTCAGTAAGTCCTGACTGAGACTTGTCAAACTTCTCTTCTTCTCCAGACTCACCTTATGAGACTTCACAGCCTCTCTCAGCTGCTGAAGATCTCTCTCTCTCTGCTGGATTCTGTGCTGGAAAGACCTCTGCATCTTCTTCAGCTGGTGCTAAAGGACAAACCAATAACAAGAAACATCACATAAATCATCAAGTAAACAAATGTGAATCCAGTATCAGTGAAGTGGGGTTTGAGGGTATTTTGGGCCTTTTTGAAGTTTTGACATCCCCTGTCATTTGTGCTTTTTTCACTGTATTCAGCACGAGCAAGGCTACCATAATATGTGACCAACATGTATTTATATCTTTGTATTTTTGAGAGAATAACGTAAATAAGCCACTCAAAATAAGGCCACAAAACAAACACTAAATATGTGTCCACAGGACTTCTGGGTACTGAACATAGAAGCTTAGAATTTTTGCTTCAAAATTATGTGAAAATCATCCTGCCTACTCATTCACATAACACAATATATTGATTTATTCACACCTGAGGAGACAATGACCTGCATAATGAGCCTTTCAGTAGAGTAGGCTATGTGAGAGAGAATTAAAGAATCTGAGGACAAAGTAGTTGATTTTATAATTTATTTAGAATAGAGTTAACAATATAAATGAGAGTCAAAGGCACATTTTGAGTACACAGTTTAACCTGGAAATAAGTCCTGTTCAAAGATATAAGTGAACATCACATACCTGACATTACACAGTGTTTGGTGTTTCTATGCACTCATTCATTGCGAACAAAAACTTAATTGATGTGGCACTTCACATAGTGGCTATTTTACAGTAAACCCTTCATAAGCTGTCCAAAACAGGACAAAGATATCTTGTCTAAACCTCTATAACATTTTATGCATAATATTTGCTATATTATAGAGTCTATTAATGTTAATGTGCTGTTTAATATGTTACTAACACATTTTATTTCAGTATTTATAAAGAATTTCAATCGATTTAACTCATCTCAGTAACTTATAGCGCAATATTTTTGGGAAAAGCCAATAAGTCATGTGTCCACCCACACATTTACAATCACCCAAATTCTAATTGGACACACCTGTACCAGCCAATCACCTCACCATATATAAGCAGCCCTCTTCACACACCTCATTGTCTGGTCTCAATGATACTTACCTGTTAACTTACCTGACTCATCTTCATTATCCATGCTCATAGGCTACTTCTTCATCCAGACTAGTTCTAGTAAACCTCACAAACAAAATTATGAACCTGTAAGGGGTCGTTCACACAGAACCCATTTTTCCATTCCACTGCGCTTATTTTTTTAACACCAGCACTCTTTTTTGCAGCGTCTTGGGAAAAAAATCATCTCTAGACCTGCTGCTTTTTTCTGTTCCACTGACCTGCGTCTTGTGTTTTTAACAGCAAAAGTGCATTCTGTGTGAACCTAAATGAGCATAAACAAACCTCTCTAAGTTCATACCTGTTTCTCTGTCCTCTGTGCTGCAGCTGATACAATGTCGTGGTTTTTATGTTCATCCATACACAGCACACATATACACTTCTGATCAGTGCGGCAGAAAACCTCAAGGATCTTGTCGTGTTTCTGGCAGATCATCTCCTGCAGTCGTCCAGTGGCTTCAGTCAGATTGTGTCTCTTTCTTTTTAACAAACTCTCATGTTGTTCAAGGTGATTCTGACAGTAAGAGTTCAGACACACCAGACAGGACTTGACGGCTTTGTGTTTTCTTCCAGTACAGACGTCACACTGCACATCTCCAGCTCCAGCGTAACAGTCAGCAGGAAGTTCAGTCTTCTTCAGTTTCTCCACCATTTCTGCCAGAATGGTGTTTTTAGCTAAAGCAGGTCTTGGACTGAAGGTCTGTCTGCACTGAGGACAGCTGTAGACTCTCTTCTGATCCTCCTGATCCCAGCAGCCTGAAATACAGATCTTACAGTAACTGTGTCCACAGGAAGTGGTCACTGGATCCTTTAGGAGATCCTGACACACTGAACACAGGAACTCATCCTGGTCCACTGAAATTCTGGCTTCTGCCATTTTACTGCATGAACACAGAGACACAAACACACAACTGCTCAACTACACTTCCTGCTTCTGTGTTTGAGTGACGTGCGCAAACCATGTGTTTCGGTAAAGCAGGCTTTGATGGTAAAAATGTATGAAGGTATTTGTAGAGCAAAACAACATGGTGCATGTGACAATGGAATTTGTGGTTGTAAAGATTATCCACACATGTATCAGATTCAGTACATCTGAAGTACATCTGAAGATTTGCAAACTTGTTTTTTTCTCTCCCACAAAAACAGCAGGACAGTTACACCTTCTCAAATTCTTCATTGCAGGTGCACAAATCCTATTATACAAATGGCAAATTAAGAAACTCATACGCTCACATTTTTGCTACCCATGCTGCAGTGAAAATCATGGACAAATCGGCAAATTAGTATGTGAATGAGAATTGCACACTTGTAGAAAATTTTCTCACAAATAAATTACTTGGATATTTTTCTAGCACAACACAAGTCCATAACTTCAACTGCTTGAATCTGCTACTACGAGTATCAAGCTCAGTTTTTCACTTGCAAATGCATCGCACTTTGGCATCACATATCTATGTGAAATGTGGAGAACATAAACTGATAATCTGCTGCTAAATATTATTTATAAAATGGAATTTGCTGTGTAGAAGCCACTGCATATAATAAATTGCATATATAATAAATTGCTCGCACCAGAGCATGCAGGCTAAATGCAATAAACGCTGTCATGTTATATGTGATGTTGGTGAACGCAATCGTGTGAGGTGCTTCTGGGAGGGAATTAAACGGAACCACTTTAACAATAGACTTTCAGAATAACCAAAACAGCATTTCAACGAGATCTGTCTGCTGGTTGGTCCATTCGTGTTTGTGAGCCCAGATATTTGAATACAATATTTTAGAAAAATATCCATACTTGAGAACAGCTTGGACTTTTGAAAAGCTTTTGATACATTGTTGCTTCGGTGCTTGGCCCCTAGTTAAATAACTACTAAAAACAGTAGATCCCATAGCTGGAACATCACAAACTCCTTCAAAAACTTTTGAAATCCATTTAAAATCTGTGAGTTGGTTGATTGTTCATATCAAGTTGAAGGCTAATAAGCTGCTCCTTTCTCTTAGGATTATTAGAGTAGAAGATATCACTTTGCATTTATCTTTATATTAGGGTCCTTGAGTAGATTTTTAAGTTAAGTATAATTAAACAGGCATTAATGAAAGTGATTGATAAACATTAAGTTAAAGGTACTGTTTGTGAGAATTAGAAAATCCTTGTTTAGGACTGTCACTTGCTATGTTGAAAGTTATCAATGAAATAAAAATACAAAGTATAAGAAAAGATATTACAAAACAAAAAGCTGAAAATCAAAGATCATGTAAGGATAAAAATGTTGCTGGGGCCACGAAGGTTGCATGGGGTGACAAAAACACACTGTGTGCTCATGTGTATACCACATCCTGTAAAGATGACGTTTATGTGTGTGAGTGAATATGGGTTCTGGGGGACTGCCAAAAATAAAGACAGTTAGGGATTAAATGTCTAGAAAAGTAGAAATCTCATAAAGTGTACAAAAAAAAATGTGGGTCTTGCTAATGCCATTGACGTAAACAAAAAATGTGTTGATGCAGGTAAATAAAGTGATTGATCCAAGCACACAGGACGTTAACGCAAGTAGAAGTGCTTGAATATAGAGATTATGTGTGGCATTAGACCTGTCTGCGTGAAAGATCTTTTAGAGAGAGAAGCAAACGGAAGCAAGCTACAGACCACAACCCTCAGAAGATCCAAGGAGATACCTGACATTCTAACAGAAGAAAACATACTGAACAGAGACAGGGTAAGCCTAAAAATGTAATTGTCTATCTGCCCGTGGAACTTCCAGGTAAGCTGGCATAGAGTGTGTATTTTGCAAAAAATAATAAAATGAGAGTCCTCATACTGCCAAGATGAGGAGAGCCAGCTGTGGTGCGCTAAATGGAGGGCTAACCCACCCCACCCAGGTAGGCATGGTTGTTATTTGGACCTTAGGGCTAAGGGGGACGGTAATGATCCAAGTAGACCCTGAGATAATATAATCGAAAAAGATACTATTATACACCTACATAACTCCTCCTTTTACAGGAGTTGAGTGACATGAATAGAGGAAGTGGCTTGTGACCAAGATTGAGTTACGTGGTCACGGTAGAAACAGGCAAATATGTTTCATTATGAATCTGTCTTCTGTTTCTCTGAAAAACACATCTCATTGGAGCTGGAACTGGGGGTGGACTATATTTGTGTGTGTATATATATATATATATATATACACACACTCACACGCACACATATATATATATCACTACAGATTACAAAATACATGCTTTAAAAAGTAATTTGTAACGTATTTCGTTACATTACTCAAGTTTAGTAACTTAATCTAAATACTTTAGAATACTTTGGAATACTAATAAGTGTGGAACAAACACAAAAAAGGTCATTGCAAGTTTTTATCTCACAATTCTGACTTTTTCCCTCAGAATTGTGTGATATAAAGTTGCAATTGTGAGTTATAAAGTCAGAATTATGAGATATAAACTCGAAATATTGAGAAAAGTCCGAATTATGAGATATAAACTCGCAATATTGAGAAAAGTCAGAATTATGAGATATAAACTCGCAATATTGAGAAAAGTCAGAATTATGAGATATAAATTCGCAATATTGAGAAAAGTCAGAATTATGAGACATAAACTCGCAATATTGAGAAAAGTCAGAATTATGAGACAAAAACTCGCAATATTGAGAAAAGTCAGAATTATGAGATATAAACTCATACTAAATTCACAATTGCAAGAAAAAAAGTCAGTATTGTAAGTTTATATCTCCCAATTCTGACTTTATAACTTGCAATTGTGAGTTTAAAACTCGCAATTCTGAGAAAAAGAAGTCAGAATTGTGAAATGCAAACTCACAATTGTGAGAGGAAAAAAAAACAAATTGTGAGAAAAAGATGCAGTGACGAGTGAATTATAAAATGACTCACAAAACATGAAAACAGTGGAAAACATGAAACTTAACTCCTCTTTTTCAGACGGTCAGAGTCAGAGAATCACCAATTACTGTTTAAATGACATTAAAATTCAAAGTAATCACTTTGGTAATCTAAAACACTTTTCAGATGTAACTGTAATCTGATTACCACCCAGTTAAAATGTAACTGTAATGAAATACAGTTACTCAAATTTTGTATTTTAAATACGAAACTAAGTTACTTGTATTTTGTTACTCCCCAACCCTGTATATATATGTAATCCTCACTTTAATGTGAGGAATTGTCTGACAGCCCTTCTCCATAGTATTCGGCGATTTCCTCTCTGACCTCAAATTCTGCACACATCATACAAATTCCTTATTCATATTTGTAAATAAAATTCATATGTAAATGAAAATAGGAAATAAATAAAACAAAGCATTATATTAAACATTATTCAAATACATCAAAAAGTGTGGCAGGGTAATTGCATTCTTATTCATATTACACAACAGTATCAAATGTCAGTTCAAGATATTTTTAGTGTTGTGTCGTGTTTGATTGGACAATGATGGTTTGTCACACTTAAAACTAATGTGACAATGAGGATTCATCCAGGTATACAAAATATTTTCGTCTGATAAAATATTGTTTTATCAGTTGTGGTTCGATCTATATCATTATGTAACTTAAAAATGACTGTTTCTAAGATATTAGAAAATATATAATGCATCTTTGTGTGGAAATATAAATAATACTTTTAGGTTACCATTGTTTACTGATATTTCCAATAATGTTCATTGATACTGATATTTCTTTACAGGCTTTAGTGTGTTGTTTCACTGACGGAATTGCTAAAATAAACACTAACATCTGTTACAAAATGGATGTTTGATCCTTGTTTATTGATTTATTTTTGTTCACAAATGCCACAGAAAAGTAGTTAATAAAGCTAGAATTTATCATACGACACGACATAAACTAGATTTAGTATTCTGGTATAGGATGGACTAAAAATTACGGGTTTATTGGCAGAGAAAGTAGCAGTGCAAACATATACATAACACATAAAATTAAATTTAATATTAAAATCCCCCACAATTAAAAACTTGTCAAATTTCAATGAAATTCTCCCTAGGAATAAATATCTTTATATAAAATCTTTATTAAATTTGGGTGGCCGATATATATATTGAAAGGCTTGCAGTTCAAAACTATTGGAAAGGTTCGGTTTACACATAACGCCAATGAAAACTGTTTTTAAAAACCGACGCTAGACCTCCACCTCTGCCTGCTGATCGAGGAGAATTAAAACATTTACAGTCCAAAGGAACGAGGTCAGCCAAAGGGTTTACAATACTGGTAGATAGCCACATCTCATTCCCAAATAAAATATCCAATAACTTAGAAGTAAAGATATCGCTCAGGATAAATGTTTTATGCCAGTGCAAGCTTGGAGCTCGATGGACGTTAACACAGAGGAATCGCAGGTGGTGCTAGTCGGAGGATAATCGCTCTTTCGGCCAGAGGATTGCGGTAAGATTGCTCGAGGATGAAAGATTTTTCATTGGATGGCCTCAACGAACAGAGGTAAGTCTGCTGTATATATACCTCTTGTCGTTAATTGAATTGATTAACTGAATGCGCGCCTCTCGTGTCAATTAGATTAATTATCTGAACGTGCTCCTCCCGAACTTTGTTAATAAAACATCATGCGTGGAGTTTCCAATTTATAAGCTGAAAGTCTAACCATATTCAGGGTAGTGATGGGAAGTTCAGATCATATTACTGACTCAGATCTCATTTAGAAAAATGAACAAATCTTTTTTGTAGCAAGATATATTTTTTTCAGAATGTAATTGAAATGTTACATGTTAAAGGCACAATATGTATTTTTTAGCCACTAGGGATTGCTGACCTCTTCAAAACAACAAAGGCATAAATTGATGACGCAGTGAATAAGTAAGTAAGTAAGTAAGTAAGTAAAACCTTTATTTGTCCCGCAGTGGGGAAATTGCATTTAGCAACAGCAGGGGTACATGGTAAAAAGTAGTACACACTAATATAAAAACAGAAAACTAAATAAATTTAAAGAATAGAATACACAAAAGAAATATTGCATGAATGAGCGTGAAATCACTTGCCGATGGATCTAATAATGTTTATGGGGAAATGTTGTAATTGATGTAATGTAATTGAAATGTTACATGTTAAAGGCACAATATGTATTTTTTAGCCACTAGGGATTGCTGACCTCTTCAAAACAATAAAGGCATAAATTGATGACGCAGTGAATAAGTAAGTAAGTAAGTAAAACCTTTATTTGTCCCGCAGTGGGGAAATTGCATTTAGCAACAGCAGGGGTACATGGTAAAAAGTAGTACACACTAATATAAAAACAGAAAACTAAATAAATTTACAGAATAGAATACACAAAAGAAATATTGCATGAATGAGCGTGAAATCACTTGCCGATGGATCTAATAATGTTTATGGGGAAATGTTTATGGATGAGTGAATGCATTCATGGTTTTTGAAGCGGGCGGGACCGAGAATCGCCAGTGCAATTGCTAATGAGAAATATATATATCAGTGCCACATGCAAATCCTGGGGGATATAAAGGAATGAGGGCAGTTCATCCTACCGAACTACCTGCAAGTGCTGAATTAATACAGGTTAGTTTATTGTGTGTGTGTGTTATTGTGACTAAGCCATCATTTCTTGTATGGGACCATTATTACCATCACATGCCGTCATACTCCTTTACAAAACACATAGGTTTTGCACACATCACTAAGACACAGTACCAGGAAATAGTTTCAGTTCAGAGAAACTGAAACTGAAGTATAGTTGAGTTGTTGTGTGTTTGTGTCTCTGTATTCATGCAGTAAAATGGCAGAAGACAGATCTTGTGACGTCTGTACTGGAAGAAAACACAAAGCCGTCAAGTCCTGTCTGTTGTGTCTGAACTCTTACTGTCAGAATCACCTTGAACAACATGAGAGTTTCTTTAAAGGAAAGAGACACAATCTGACTGAAGCCACTGGACGACTGCAGGAGATGATCTGCCAGAAACACGACAAGCTCCTTGAGGTTTTCTGCCGCACTGATCAGAAGTGTATATGTGTGCTGTGTATGGATGAACATAAAAACCATGACACTGTATCAGCTGCAGGACAGAGGACAGAGAAACAGGTATGAACTTCAAGAAGTCTCAATATGGTCATTTGCAGATTCATCATTTTGTTTATAGCGTCTACTAGAATACTTTTACATAATTTAAAGTCTATTTTCACCCTCTCTCTGAACACTGCTTTAGTTTCAGTTTCTTTAAAACCTGCCTTCCGAAAATTGCAGTCTGCTCTGATTGGTCAGTTGGTCCCAGTCTGTTGTGATTGCTTAGAGTGTGTGTCAGAAATGTTACTTACCTTAAAGGGGTCATAAACAGACATTTACGATATGGACACGACAGTAATGCGACAGCATCATAAAGTGATGACCCCTGCTGTCTGCTTTCGGAAACGCAGTTTACTTGCGAATTACTTCAATTGATCGTCAATTGGAGACACCTATTCCCTCCGAATAATTTCAGCAAACCGGTTCTTTTCGGACAGTTCAGCTCAAAAGCTGATTCATAGGTTCTTGACATCATCATGCTATGATGTCACTATGCATTTCTTTTCTAACAACTCAGTCATGCTATATTAATGAAACGTTCAAATAAAATCATTTGTGTCAACGCATTCAAAACATTCAAAATTCACACCTCCACCTGGTATATGTCAGAGAGGCTCTACCAACCACCAATCACGACGCTCATCATCACCAGAGTACTGATCACCTCCACCTGAATCTCATCACCATCACACTATAAGAGCACTCACCCCATCAACACTCATTGTCTGGTCTCAACTATGAGAAAGTGGACTCACTTACCTGTTCTCTCTGATCTGTGGATTTACCTGTCTCGTCGTCGACGTCTTACCCCTGTGTCTCTGCCTGGTCATCGTCTGTCTGGTATTCTTGGTATCTTCGTTCATCCATCCGTGAGTGCTCAGTATCACTTCGGCTCAAGATCACATCATTATCTGCAATTCTAAGAAACTGTCAGTATATCCATTCATCCCGGTTCCCCCCATTGACTTTATCATTACCTGTGTTTATCTGTTCCGGTGTGTTCAATAAACCTCATTCCCTGTAATCCTGTCTCTCGAGTCTGTGTTCCGTGACAGAAGACCAGACCACAACAACAGGAAAAATGAGCACACCGGATCTGTTCAAGGAGATCGTCGATTCTCTCCGCCGAGCGATACTGGGCACCGCTTCCGCATCTGCCACCCCGATCACTCCTTCACCACCAGCGGCCTCCAGTCCCGTGGCCTCACCGGCGCCCTACTCTGGCTCGGCGGAGGATTGCAATGGCTTCCTCCTTCAGTGTTTGCTGGCCCTGGAGATGAAATCGGCCCAGTTCCCTAACGAAAAAGCGAAAATCGCTTATATAATCACTTTGTTGAGGGGAAGAGCGCTCCAATGGGCCCAAACCATCTGGGAACAAGACAGTGTTGCTACTATTACTGTGAACAATTTCATGAATCACTTCCGCGAAGTCTTTGGAATACCCGATGGAGATTCTTCAATTGGTGAGCGCCTATATCACCTGTCTCAAGCTAACATGTCTGTGTCTGAATATGCTCTACAGTTTCGCACCCTCGCCGCCGCGAGCGGTTGGAACGAGCGCTCTCTCCTCACCACCTACCGTCAAGGTCTACTTCCCCGGGTACGATTGCATCTGGCTGCATACGACGATTCCATGGGTCTGGAACGCTTCATCCAACTGTCGATTCGCACCGATCGTCGTATGCAGCCCTGTTTGGAACAACTACCTGGTCAGCCATCGCCATCTCACCTCCGCCTGTCAAAGTACACCAGCCCTCCAGAACCAGAACCAATGCAAGTAGAAACGTACCATCTTTCTGGAGCTGAGCGGCAGAGGAGGCTGACCCAGGGTCTCTGCTTGTACTGTGGTGCTGGAGGACATCTTCGAGCCACATGTCCCATCCGTCCTCCATGCCCCATGGTGAGTGTCTTCCATTCGGATGCTGTCAATATGAAACCACTCACGGCTGAAGTAATCCTTACTGCCTCTATGCTTTCTGTTACAGTTCATGCCCTCATCGACTCTGGGTCAGCAGGGAACTTCATCTCCGAATCCCTCTGCCGCCAACTCCAGCTCAAGAAGAGGCTCATCCCGACCCAGTATCAGATACGGTCCATCAACGGGAAACCAATAAGTCGTCGCTATGTCCAGCATGAGGTGGGACCTCTTCAACTACAGCTCGGACAATGTCACCTGGAAGAGATCACCTTGCTGGTTCTGGAGGAATCCACCGCTGGTGTAGTCCTAGGGCGTCCGTGGCTGGAACGACATAACCCCGTCATCTCCTGGAGGAACGGTGAGGTCCTGAAGTAGGGTGATAGCTGTTTTCCAGGTTGTTTTCCTCATCTGCCATGTCCGGTTTCTCCACTCCCTGTGCTATCCACCTCCATCGAGAGTCCGGTAGAACAACAATCCACGGACATTCCCGAGTGCTACGCCCCCTTCAGGGACGTTTTCTTTCCTCGATGGGCTTCGTCGTTACCACCTCATCGGCCATGGTACTGTGCCATCAACCTCCTCCCGGATGCGCCAGTGCCCCAAGGCAAGATTTATCCCCTCTCAATCCCGGAACAGAAGGCCATGGAGGAGTATGTAGAAGAGGCACTACAACAGGGATACATCCGCCCTTCTACATACACTCATTACAGAAACAATAAAACAACGCAGTTCATGACCCTTTCAAAATGAATTGCGATGGGTAGGTGGAGGGATGCTGGAAGAACTGTCTCTGGGATGGCTCAATGACTGCTTCTTATAAATGCTCATGAAAAAACTGAATGATTAGGCTCCTCCCAAACATTTAGAAAGCAGTCGCTATAAAGATGGTGAGGACACAACAAAAATTGAGATTGTATACTGCTGAGGAATAGTGTTAAGAGTACATTTTAACCATCAAGTTAGTCTGCATTAGAAAGAAAAATGGGTTTAGATTCGAGGTGTTAAAACAGTGTCTCTTGAAAATGATGTCAACACACTACTAACACAACTCCACCAGGCCTCAACCTTTTAATTAGGAATTAATTAATTAAGGGATGTTGTGTCGTGTTCATTCCTGTAAGAAAACTCAAGACTACAATGGAGGTGTTTCAGGGAGTTCAGAAACAGTGACCCTGATATTGACAATAACTCCCTTTAGAGGGACTTTGCAACTTTGCAGATCAAAAAGCAAAATAGGACCCCTTTAAACCAGTTGTTCACTCAAAAAATAATATTCATCATTTGCTCTTGTTATTCCAAACTGGTAGGACTTTCTTTTTTCTGAGGAACACAAAAGACGGTATTTTAAGGAATGTCTTATCTGTCAGTGTATTGAAAGTCAATAGGGTCCAAAATATTCAAGATCTTTAGCTCCTCATTCTAACCACTTCACTGATACTGGATTTATATCTGTTTACATGATGTTTCTCCTGTCATTGGTTTGTCCTTTAGCACCAGCTGAAGGAGACGCAGAGGTCGCTCCAGCAGAGGATCCAGCAGAGAGAGAAAGATCTTCAGCAGTTGAGAGAGGCTGTGGAGTCTCATAAGGTGAGTCTGGAGAAGAAGAGAAGTTTGACAAGTCTCAGTCAGGACTCACTGAAGCCACTGTGTGATTGTGATGTGTGTCCTAACAGCGCTCTGCACAGACAGCAGTGGAGGACAGTGAGAAGATCTTCACTGACCTCATCCACTCCATCGAGAGAAGCCGCTCTGAGGCCACACAGAAGATCAGAGATCAGGAAAAGACTGCAGTGAGTCGAGCTGAAGGACGACTGGAGCGACTGGAGCAGGAGATCAATGATCTGAGGAGGAGAGACGCTGAGCTGGAGCAGCTTTCACACACACAGGATCACATCTATTTCCTGCAGGTAACAGAGATCTAGAAGAACAGGATCATAGTGGACTTGAGCAAGAGACACACAGAGAAACATTTCATGAGAGCAGAATAAGCCGTTGACTGAAGTGTTGATCTGTGTGTTCGGTTATTATATAATCATCAGCCAGACTCTCATCTGATCTTCTTCTGTTGAGAGAAACGCACTTACAAATGCAATTCAGCTCTGGAAATCTCTTAGGAAACATTTTTCTGAAAGATATATTGAAATTCCAACTTGATAGTGCCAGTTGCTGGATTGAGGAGAGTTACTAAAGATCAACTCAAATCTGACAGTAGAGCAGGTTATTGGCTGAAGTGTGGAGGTGATGAGCTTTGATTTCTGTTTTCTGTAGAGTTTCCAGTCTCTCTCAGCTCCTCCTGAATCTACAGACGTAAATGACGATCCCTTCAGTTCTCTCTCCTCTTTTGATGACGTGAGAGAATATGTCCGTCAGCTGAGAGACAAACTGAAGGATTTCTGCATAGAGGAGCTCAAGAAGTTCTCTGACAGAGGTAAAGTCCTGGCTCTTGATGTATAAATCTTTTACATGTACATATCAGGATTTATAAAAAGTAAACTAGGTGTAAATATGTGCGCACCGTACAGACAGTTTATTAACCTGAGAACACAAATTTGTGTTTGAGAACACAGATTTTCAGTATGAAATATCCGTAAAGTTCTATACATGAGGCCCAAGGAGATTCATCTGGTCTCAGAAATTATCCTCCATCATCTCATATCACATAGAAGTTTCTCTTGACATGATAATCACACTCTTCATGTCTGTTTATTTCCACAGTCAGTTTTAGCAACATTGTTCCCAAGACCAGGAACGACTTCCTACATTGTAAGTCATTAAGAAACCAACTCACTAAGTATGTTAATGTTCTTTCTGTAAAAGGCTAAAGAAAATGTCTCAGGATACGCTAGAGGGTGCTATTGGGAATGCCTCGGGTATGACCGGTGTCTGAAGCATGAGTGTTAACATGACAATAACCTTGACATGGGCAGGCGGCAGCCTATAGCGTTACTACTGATGCGACTATGAGCATAAAATGGTACCTGTGAAATATGTCATACAAATCTTGTCTGAAGGAGATGTGTGTAGGTCACACTGCGTCCCCTAGAAGGGACTCTAGAGGGTGCTATGTGGAATGAAATACCCATGCTGCCATGCTGAAGGGATGAGTGATTTATGTTTTTGATTTCCCTACATTGACACCATTTTATGAGAACTGAACTAAGCTGGAGGATGACATCATTGTTTTCTCTAGAACTGCTGTAAAGTTAAATGAACTAAATTAATAACAAATGATTTTTACAACAAAATGAATCAATCCTGAACTTACTTAAGCTGGACAATGACACTATTTTTTCTAGAGCTGGAGTACAGCTAAAATTATGTTACTTCTATCACTATAAACCTGCTTTGACACAATCTGCATCGTAAAATTGCTATATAAATAAAGGTGACTTGACTTTACTTGACTTGATTCAATGGCTGGCATAAAAAGAGTCCCCTAAGGTGCTCACCAGCATTGAGATTAATTCCCTGCAGCCAGAGCCCAAGCTACAAGACCCCCTTACAGGCAAGCTTGGTAAGAGCTTGGTATTCCTGTGAACGCCTTTAAGGGAATATGGTCAAAAACTGAAGCTTCTCAAGAACAGTGGCCTCAACACAATGACTCTAAAAGAGAGAGGTCTTGTTTTCTCTTCAGGCCAGAATCCAAGAAGGCTCACAGAGAGCCTAACTTCTGTTCAGACAACATTGAAGAGCAAAGGCCTCAACAAGAGGCCTAGCAATGCTAGGCTCCAAAAGGTAGTAGCCCCAAAAAATTCTTTAAAAAACTTTGTCTAACTGGCCCATGAAGCTCTGCAGAGCAGAGGCCTCAGTACAATGACTCTCATAACGAGAGGAGGCCAAGCAACACTCAACACTAAGGTCAGCAGACAAGGAGGCTCACAGAGAGCCTAATAACCTGACATACTTAGCTGAGCTTTTGGAGTGGAGGTCTCAACATGACAACTTTCTAAATTGAGAGGAGACCTAACTACATTCCATGCTCAGGACAGCTTCCAATGAGGCTCACAGAGAGCCGACAACTCACAATTGCTATCCTAATGGAGATCTGGCGAGTGAAGGCCTCAGCAAGATAACTCTCTCTAGCGAGAGGAGGTGTAGAAATGCTCTGGTTCAAGTGCAGTAGCCAAGGAGGCTCACTGAGAGCCTAGGAACTTAGCCCCTGGCCGAGCTCATGGGATGGAGTCCTACACTACATCCTACGTCTGTCAAGGATGCTCCATTATACAGCTTGACACAATATCAGGCAGAGCTCAGGGGAATGGAGCAAAGCTCCAGTTTAAGTACAGTAGTTAGCAGAGTGAGACCCACAGTAAGAAAAACCGGGGTCTGAACCACATAGAAAGGGCACAAAGCACTCTTGCACATGCCCTTACCATAAACATGGATTTTAGAAAGGGCACAGAGCACTCGGCACATGCCCTTTAATAGGTAGCTCTAAGGACAGAGGCCTCAGCATGACAACTCTCTAAAACGAGAGAAGGCCTACCATGCCCAATACTAAGAATAGCTATCAAGGAGTCACACAGCATGTCTAGCAACTCGATACTGCTGCCCAGGCAGAGCTCTTTAAAGCTCTAAGCTAGTCTATGGCAGAGCTCAAGGGACAGAGGCTTCAGCACAATATCCTATGCCTGTCAAGGTGGCAACATCATAGAGCCAGCAGCTTGACACAATATCGGAGAAAACTCAAGGGAGCGGAGGCCTCTAACAGAACGACTCTCTATAGTGAGAGGTGGACTAGCAATGTTCCAGGTTAAATGCAGTAGCCAGAGAGGCTCACAGAAAGCTTAGCAACTTAGCTCAGAGGACAGAAGCCCTGTGGCCCAACTATATCCAACGCCAGTCAAGGAGGCTTCATAGAGGGCCTAGCAACTTGACTCAAATACAGGAAGGCTCTGTATAGTGAACAGAGGCCTGATGACGCTCCCATCAAAGGAGTGCCAAGGAGGTTCACAGAGAACCTGCTACTCAGTACCACTGGTTAGCTGACATCTAAGAACGGAGTCCTCAGCATGATGACTCTAAAGCGAGAGAAGGCCTAGTTCCACACAAAGGACAGCTTCCAAGGAGGCTCACAGAGAGTATTCAATTTGTAATTGCTTATTCAGGTGGAGCTCTGAAAAGCGGAGTCCTTGAAGGATGACTCTCTGTAACGAGGGGGCCTAACAGCGATTCTCTACTGTAAAGGCAGTAGCCAATGAGGTTTAGAGAGCCTAGCAACCTAGAATACTGGTTATCTGAGCTCAGAGGGCGAAGACCTCGGCATAACAACTCTCCAAAATGAGAGGAGGCCTAACAACATCCTATGCTCAGAACAGCTTACCAAGGAGGCTTCTAAAGCATGCCAACAGACAGAATTCTTCAATTCAGGCGGTGCTCTATGATTTAACTTTTGTATGTCAGTTTATGTGTCAGCACTGCTGTATGCGTAGGAATTTTAATGGCCATGAATATTTATGTGTGTGACGAGCAGGGCGGGCGAGAGCCGTGAGGGAACGGCGCGAGTGTTAATGAGCGTCAGCTGCTCGCTACACCGGTCTCGTATCTCTCACGGAGGAGCTCCGGAAGCATAAAAGAGGAGCGACGACAGTGAAGGACGAGAGAGGACCAGGCCTGGAATTTATGTTGTGTTTTATTTTGTTTGTGTGGGTGGCAGTCTGCAGCCCTTTTACTTTCGTTTTATTGTTTGTTTTTGAGTTTATTAAAAAGTATGTTGAACGTTCGCCGATTCCTGCCTCCTTCCTTCCATTTAACCCCGTTACAATGTGATTCACACCAGGGGAGAAAAAAGACACTCAGATGGAACCAATTACTATAAAGAATGCGTCGCTATGAGTGCCTTAAATTCCATCGAGAGCTGAACGTGCTTGTGCAAACTCTAACGACTCTCCCTCAGGAGAGAGCAGTAAAGAAAAGCTCCTAACCTGTCTCTTCTAGTCTCATGAATGCATCATAAATAGCGCATCCAGCGTGCTCGAAGAGAAGACAGCTTTCCATCCAAACAGTTGTCCCACATCCCTCAAGAATAGGGACCTTTTCGTTGAGAAATCCTTTTAATGTGTGCATTCAGGTCCTTCAAGGGCTAAGCGTGCATGCTCCTCACTCATGAACAATCTCCTGAAGACACGAAAGAAGATGTCATATTCCACAGGTGCCCCTTTATAGTCATGGCCGCTCCAGTAGAGATGTCATAGGCTGCCGCCTGCCAATGTCAAGTTCATTGTCATTTTTTCACGAATGCTTCAGACACCAGTCATGCCAGAAACATTCCCCATAGAGCCCTCTAGGGGACACTGCATGAGTTCCTTTTGGGAAGGGAACATTACAGACAAGTTTTATAGGTAATCATGTAAATGATGATTTGCACAGGATATCTGGTAAACTGTACTGAAACACTGCTGATATATTGACCATGAAGAGTTCAGATACATTAAAAGATCAGATTCATAATTCCTGATTCTGATGTGTTTTATCTCCATCAGATTCCCATCAGTTCACTCTGGATCTGAACACAGTGAATAAACTCCTCCATCTGTCTGAGAGGAACAGAGCGATAAATGGCGTTGACACAGATCAGTCGTATCCTGATCATCCAGACAGATTTGATGTGTATCCTCAGGTGTTGTGTAGAGAGAGAGTGTGTGATCGACGCTGTTACTGGGAGATTGAGTGGAGTGGTGATATTGGTGTGTTTATATCAGTGTCATATAAGAGCATCAGCAGGAAGGGAAAGGGTAAAGAGTGTTTGTTTGGACGTAATGATCAGTCCTGGGGTTTGTTCTGCTCCTCCTCTAATTACTCATTCAGACACAATAAGATAGACGAAAAACTCCCAGTAGAGTCCATCAGCAGTAGAATAGGAGTGTATGTGGATCACAGTGCAGGAACTCTGTCCTTCTACAGCGTCTCTGACACAATGAGCCTCATCCACACAGTCCAGACCACATTCACTCAACCGCTCTATCCTGGGTTTAGGGTTGGTCGTGGATCATCAGTGAAACTGTGTTGATTTCACATTTATGTTCTGTTTTTATGTCTGCATGAGTTCTAGTTTGTCTCGTAGGTTATGAATCAGCTCATCATTCTATGCTGGTGTTTTGTGGTATGGTAACGATTACTCGAAGTATTTAAGCCCTGTGTTTCTTGAATTCATTGTTTGGTGTCATCTTTTTATGGATGTGTTAACCCCCAGTGACTTTCTGTGTAAGAAGACTGCTTTCTTAAGCTTCTCATCATTGTGCGATTACTACCGCAGTTGAAGAATCAGAACAGATTTTAGAGCAATAGTATTTCAAATGGGAGGCCGCGGTATTAAAATGATTCCATCGGGACTGCAGGACATAATTGTGCAATTGTACAATTTTTTGTTCTCTACAGTTTAAAGTGTGCAGTATTGTTGTCAAAAGTATTTTTATAGATACAAAGTCAATATTGAAATTTTAAAAATATGTCGCTTCGAGCAATGTTGAGCAGATTCGTAAACACCTCTGATTGGCAATTGTGTTCACATGCTCATCATATATGTCTGTGATTGGCTACAATGATCAACGCTTCAAAAACGGTGTAAATAGACATCAATGATCCTCTTCACCAATCACTTACACAGATTCACATGGACCGTCCACTGATAGGCGCCTGCTTTCAAACGTTCCCGCTCCCACTTTCAAAAATGCTTTCAAACACTTTCATGTGCTTTCAAAAAATGTTAATCATTTTAGCCAATCAGACATATATGTTGAGCACGGAAACACAATGGCCAATCAGAGGTGTTTACGAATCCGCCCAACAGCGCTCAAAGTCACAATTTTAAATTGTCGATACTTTGACAACACTAGTGTGCAGCGGGTCAAAAAACAGCGGTTCATGCCTTATGTGCTTATGGTAATGATCTTTTGGTGGTACCTCTAATATTTTCTACTACAGCCGAACGTGCTTCATTGTTCTGTTCTTTCTCCTGATAAATACGTAAAGTTCTACATTAAAGAGCTTTAGATCATGCAGTTATTTTAACACAAGTAGCAGAAACACGGTGAGCAGAAAAATGGATACTTATCTGTCACACTGATTTAAATTTACCAGGTTTGTGACAATTTAAGACTTTTTTTTCCATAATAAACTTTGTTTTGTCCTCATGATGAGAGTTTTGATTGGTTTTTTTTAGTGGTTTGTTACTTTGCAAAATATAAAAATTTCATACTTTTCATAAGACGTAAACCCTGCACATTTCTAAAGTCTTCTATGTGGCATGCATGTAGGTGTCTAAATGTAACAAATAATAAAAAAAATAGCCTGATAAAATATCAGAAACTTCCTTTTTTATATTCATTTCCATTTGGGAGAAACATTTCCTTTTTTTGGGAAATAAACCACTGCTTTGGCTTTTGGAGCCCAAGAATGTTTAGGATTTTTTCTTTTACAAAGTACTACGGCTGCCCCGAAGGAAATGTACAGCTGTCCCAAAAAACTATTGTCCAGACCTCCGCTGGTAAGGAAATATAGAGACTTCTTGGGGTTTTTTTTGAATACCCCTTTTTGAAGAGATTCTGTTCATAGTATTTTGAGCTACATGATAAATCTGTAACAGTGAGATGTTATTCAGGCTGCTTCTGAAATCACGTACTCTCTTGAGTAGGTACATAAAAAAGTATGTTAGTATGAGTGTGTGTAGCATGAATGTAATCTGGACGTACTACATTCTCCATGTTGTCATTATCATGACCTGCCTGCATCATTTGCGTCTCTTCAGTCATTTATAAATCCTCTCCCATGGCCCCATGGGATAGTAAATTGTCCATCGTATGCACACATCAGAATCTCACCGGAAGAAGTAGATATTCCAGGTACTTTTTTGCCAACTCTTTTATGAATACTGTGGATTCAGTCTTACTTTAGTGAGAGTTCTAGAAAGCCGATTACATGGATGTCATATTTTTAGTTTTACTCCGAAGACAAGGAACAAACAACGACTGGATTACTTGACAAAACTAAATCAATAACTATATCAGCACACTTAGTGTATACTTGAGATATATCAGGGTGAGATACTCATCATTGCGACCTTTAAAAAAAAACACAAAAGTTTTTTACACTTATTTATTCTTTTATTCAGGAAAAATTAAATAATTATCTAACAACAAAAGTTACAATTATTGACAATATATTGCATTTTGATGGTCTTCCTGTCTGTTTGTATCCTTGCATACTGATTAAGATAGTTTAGTTCAGGTGTGTCTAGTTAATTTACCCTCTCTCGTTTGACGTGTATTTAAGCCCAGTGTTTCTTTCCATTCTGTTCCTGAGATTTTCCAGTGTTTTTGTAAAGTTTTGAGTTTGTTTAATAAAACGAAGCTGCTGCATCAAGATTCTAGATACTGACAACTTTCCTTTGTGCTGCAACCCTGACACCTATGTTTAATATTGACAAATATCTGATGGAATAGTTTAATAAGTCATACATAGACTCAGTATTGTCCTTCTCCATTAGTTGCAGGTTTGGGAATCTTAATGTGAAACGCCTTAAACAGGATTACTAATAGTGGGAAGAAATGATCATCTGATCCTGCTGTAAACTCTTGATCAGTGAAAGTATGAACTCAATAATTATAATCTAATCCAATTTACTTTAAATAAACTCCTCAGAACCGAACTGAATTCACAGATCTGAGAGCTGTTTTCTAAAAGATGCTTAGAAATTAAACTCCAACACCTGACTTGAATGAACCTACACTGTAATGAATTGCTGTAAAAATTACAGCAATATTTTACAGCAGATGGCTGTATTCTTAATAATACAGCATATTGCTGTAAACTGCAATGCATTCTGGGGGGCGTGGCGGTTTGACTCAAAATTACAGGATATTACTGTAAATTTCAAGCATAAAGAGGCATTGTAGGATTTTCAATGGTTGAGATTCTGGTAGCAGCAAGAGAGAGTGGTCTACAACTGTGGTAAGTGACTTATTTAATTAAAAAAAAATTGTTAATCAAAGAATACGGTAAAATTCTGTAAATTAAATTATAGTAATGGTACTGTAAAAATTACAGTAACTGGCTGGCAACCCTGCTGCCAGTATTATACTGTAAAATTTACAGGTAATTTTTAACGGTGTAACAAATGTATGGGGCTAAAGGGGTTTCATGAAAGATAAATGAAGTTCAGAAATCTCACTGATTTGATCCAGGTTTACCTAATCAAGATAACTGCTCATGCACACTTTTCTTAAGCATCCGTAGAGGTCGATCATGGATTATCAATCCACCATTGCATATATTTTCAGCTGTTTTATGCGTTTGAGACACGGTCTTTTCATCAGTGCATAACTTACATTTATTCTCCATCTATAAATGTTAGAAAGTCATGCAAATATTTCCATTTTGTTGCTAATCTTCAGAGTAAATGAGCCAAACAGCACTAAAACTGACTAAATTATGCAAAATATTTGATGTTGGACATTAAATGTGCCGTATGTACAATTTTACACCTACAAGTAAGTGTACACAGTAAAAACCCCAGAGTTAAATCAACTCTGCTCAGATAACATTTGGTCCCTCTCTAAATAGTGTTAAAGTAACACCGAAGCAGAGTTAAAGTTAATGAGATAATTAAGCAATTAATTAAGCGATGATTGAACATTAATGATGAACACCTGCTGTTAACAAGCAGAATCACTGAAGAAAAGAGAAACACAAGAACTACAACTGACTTCAGCCACAGCCTTAGATGAAATCAACTGAAGATAAAAGACATTCAATCTCTGAAGAGTGTGACTTTAACACTAGTTCAGTGTGACTTTAACACTATTTAGAGAGGGACCAAATGCTATCTGAGCAGAGTTGATTTAACTCTGGGGATTTTACTGTGTATTTTTATGATAGTAACTGTAAATGGACTACTGTAATGGGGTAAATCAAGGCTAATATACTGTAGGTAAATTACCAAGTTTAGATACATCTTACCAAATGAAAGTCTACATATAGTCTATATACTCAATATTAGTCTATATATATATATTATGGGGGGCCAAACAGGAAATAATTAAATGTAAGCTCTGAATATATAAAATGTAAGTCTGAATCTATATATGTAATGATAATGTTATTGGCTTTTTACACAGATCAACATGGCTGACAGGGCAAGGGAAATTGTCAACAATCTGTTGGCAAGTAGTGATTTTATTGAGACAATTGCAGCGGCATGTGATAGACAGGAGACACGAAGACCATCACAACAAGCTCGACTGTCCATCAAACTAAGGCAGAGGTGCGGTCGCTTTTCAACCTTGATGCTTCAGGTTAACGGGTATACAAAGTGTGCCGTTAAATATATATTGTTATAATTAACACAGAATTGTTTGTTTTCATATACCTGATTTAGATGAGTGTTTTCCCCTTTAATTGCGGTGATGTCATCATGAGGCAACATCATTTCCTGTTCTGTCCCCTCCTCTTCCTATTGGCATTGTAATTGCATGGGAGAGAGCGAAGAGCGAGTCACTCTTCTGTTTTCATATCAGATCAGAGTAAAAGGATCCAGTGAATTTGCCTCCTCCTGTAACGCTTCACAATTCAGTTTTCAGACCATACTAATGGAAATGCAAAAATTAAAATTTGAAACCAGGCATTCATTTTCTATTTCGGCTACATCATCAATGGATAATTGCCTTTTTTCCCCTTTTTTCAGTTTTATGACTTTAGAAACAATCATTTCAATAAATGAAATCTAACCGATTTTCTGTTTTTCCGGGGGTTTTTTTCGTCGACAATAATTATGTTTTTCAGTTACAAGACAAAAAGTTGCGGTCATAACAGTTTCAAACTTTATGGGAATGCTGGATGTGTGCGTCATATGTTGTGTCAAATTCTTACATTCAATCAATAGACCTTTTACGCACTTCCTATAATACGTCACTGAAGTGCATCAGAACTTCCTGTTGTCGTAGCGGCAGATACGAAAAATGTCAGAGTCAAAGAGTTTCTGTTGTGTTCCAGGCTGTTCGTGTTCCACCCAAAAACAGCCTTACCTTTCATTCCATTCGTTTCCTGTGGATCCAAACCTGAAACCTAAATGGATACAGAGAAGAGAGGAAGGGAACTGTTTTAATGTAAAGAGAGGTAGCAGCCGGCACTTTGCTCTGGATGACTATGTTGGTGGCTGCGTCGTTCGTCGCCTGAAAAGTGGTGTTGTCCCGAGCCTATTCCCTTTGAACAATTTTACTGCTCCTTTGAGAAGGGAGTCAGTATATGAAAGAACCGTCAAACGTCATGGTGGCTAAGGCAGTAAGAATGGATCACAACTACGTGACACACCCACCTGCAGGTAAGATTGTTCATAATGCTTAATTAATAATGCGTAATTAACGCTTGTCAATATATATGTGTGTGTGTGCGTGCGCGCCTGCCTGCGAGCGAATGACTGAGTTAGTGAGAGAGTGTGTGTGTCTGTGAATGTGTGTGTAGCATAAATATATGCTAATATATATATATTATAATATATAAAATAATATAATAGCATAATATAATATATAAAAAATATAATATATGATATAATATAATTTTAATTTCGAACTTCGGAAGAAAAGTCAGGCTAGTCGAAAACACTCTAAGCTGCCATTTCGCGTCAACAAAGCTTACACCGGAACTGGGTTTGCGCTTCTCTGACGTGTTTCCGGTTTTTGTGTAAAAGGTCTATAAATTAAATGAGTGGCAAGACAAAATAAAGCTAACGAATTCAGTATCAAAGTTCATCTTTGCAGACAGACGCAGCATCTGAAATATCATTTTTAACCATTGTGTATTGTTCAAATTCACTACCCTTTCGTTATGTTCGATTTTAACTGCTTTAAAAATGTATCAGATAAATATTTTTTCCAATTTTTTTGCTTAAATCTATTAATCAACCTCAGTCCTGATCAAAACTACTAAATTTAAAAAAAATTCAGGATTTTAACTCTTTAAAACGTTCAAATCTGATGCTGCACAAAAACTACCAACGCATCAAAGCCAATGTTGTTTCTAATCTTTGACACGTTTTTTCCCAAATCAGTGACATCATTTATGAATTTGGCAATTAAAGAGTTAAAATCCTGATTTTTTTTAAAAAAATTTAGTAGTTTTGATCAGGACTGAGGTTGATTCATAGATTTAAGCAAAACAATTTGAAAAAAATATTTATCTGATACATTTTTAAAGCAGTTAAAATAACGAAAGGGTAGTGAATTTGCCCACAGAGTACGGTTGAGTTTTTGAACATTTTCAAAGCATTTTCCCAAAATATGTGTCAAAATAAGATTTGTCACCAAAAATCATTCCATTTGCTGAAACACGGAGAAAGTTACGGCCAAATTAAGACTCAAAAATTCCCCATAGAGGATGAAATTAATTAAAATTATTGGATTAATTAAATTATTAATCAACGATCGGACTGCGAAACTCTCGCGACGCTCACCTGTACTCCCGTAGACAAACGCGCTATCGCGAGAGTTTATAAAGCGCGCGTTTTCAGCATTTGTAAAAAAACAAAAACAAATGTGTAGCTTCGCCTCGGTGCCTGGATCAAATCAAACGTTTGAGCACACAAACACATCTTTTCAGGTGAGTTATTAAAAGTCAGAAAACTGTTATTTTATTTCCTTTAAATTATTTTAAGGTTAGCTTCATATTAGCTGACTTGGATGCTTGTCATGTTATTTCTGAGTGTAGCAGACTTCAAGTGGTCACGTCAGGACAGCACAGAAACACGACTACACCATACATGGGATGATGGGATATGCAGATTTTATTCCTTAAAACAAAAGCATGGGGCAATATTAGTGTACATGGACAACAAAAGGCCTGCCCTCTCATGGAAACATACACGTGTGACGAAACACCGAATTAAACACGGTTAAATGTGCCATTTTCATGGGATACACTCTAATCACACGGATACAAATCGTGACAGCAACTCTGAACAGTGTTTTTAACAGTGAGCGAATTCGGACGTTAATAGCATGCGCCAGACAGCGCAGACAATTTCGTCATTAACATTTCCTATACCCATCTGTAATATATGGAAGCCCGTTCCCACCACTGTTGAGAAAAAAAAAATATTCCGGTAAGTCATAATGAGAAACTTTCTCATAATAATGACTTAGTATCTCATAATAATGACTTAGTATCTTACAATAATGACTTAACATCTCATAATAATGACTTAGTATCTCATAATAATGAGAAACTTTCTCATAATAATGACTTAGTATCTCATAATAATGACTTAGCATCTCATAATAATGACTTAGTATCTCATAATAATGACTTAGTATCTTACAATAATGACTTAACATCTCATAATAATGACTTAGTATCTCATAATAATGAGAAACTTTCTCATAATAATGACTTAGTATCTAATAATAATGACTTAGCATCTCATAATAATGACTTAACATCTCATAATAATGACAGCATCTCATAATAATGACTTAACATCTCATAATAATGACTTAGTATCTCATAATAATGACTTAGTATCTCATAATAATGACTTAGTATCTCATAATAATGACTTAACATCTCATAATAATGACTTAGTATCTCATAATAATGACTTAGTATCTCATAATAATGACAACATCTCATAATAATGACTTAACATCTCATAATAATGACTTAACATCTCATAATAAAGACTTAGCATCTCAGACTTAACATCTCATAATAATGACTTAACATCTCATAATAATGACTTAGTATCTCATAATAATGACTTAACATCTCATAATAATGACTTAGTATATCATAATAATGACTTAGTATATCATAATAATGACTTAGTATCTCATAATAATGACTTAACATCTCATAATAATGACTTAACATCTCATAATAATGACTTAACATCTCATAATAATGACTTAGTATCTCATAATAATGACAACATCTCATAATAATGACTTAACATCTCATAATAATGACTTAGCATCTCAGACTTAACATCTCATAATAATGACTTAACATCTCATAATAATGACTTAGCATCTCAGACTTAACATCTCATAATAATGACAACATCTCATAATAATGACTTAACATCTCATAATAATGACTTAACATCTCATAATAATGACTTAGTATCTCATAATAATGACTTTTACTTGCTGGTAAACGGTGCTTCATCTGTACACATTTCTCTCTTGATTCAGAGGAGACGACTTTTTCATTGAGGAAAGCAATGTTATGGATAGAGGCTGGAAGTAATGGTCTTAAGAAACAAAAAAAGTGTTCATGAGCTAGATGGATGTCGTTGACCATTGCGTTCTGGCTGCAAATCAAAGTAATTTTAACTGTATAACAGCATTTATATTATTTATTGTATTTATTTATTCATCAGCAACAATACATATTAATTAATAAAATAATAAGTATTCACCAAAACACTCTCATAAAACACTACATGATGAATTCAGACCATGGTATCACCACAGTTCATGTAGAAAAACATGGTTTTATCGTGTCAGGATACTTTCTAGATCAGGACAACCAGCATGAAGCACTGAACAAAGAAACTCCAACAATTCTGACATTTACAGTAATGATGTGATTTATCTGGACTGATTTCAGATCAGCTTACAGTTTTCATTCTTTTACAAGAAATTGCTTTTTTATTGAATAATATTTTTTATGAATCCTGGGTGTGATCATTTAAACTCAAAGGTAATTTTGACAGTATTAATGAAAATGATTAATGTGACACTACAATAAGAAGTGAATGACTGATTTCCATCAACACAAACAGAGAAAAGCACAGACACACACCGTCACTCATCATGACTCACAAACACACACTGATCTTACTGTCTATATGAGGATTCATTACACACATTTATTCTGACATGTTATTTCACTGACAGAAGTTCAGCTGTAGTATTAATATAATGAAGAGAAAATAAGAGACTATAACATCTCACTGTTACTGATTTATCATGAGCTCAAAGCATTATGGGTAGAATCTCTCTACAGTCTATTCTGATTCATCAACACAGTTTCACTGATGATCCAGTAACATAAACCCAAAACCCAGGATAGAGCGGTTGAGTGAATGTGGTCTGGACTGTGTGGATGAGCCTCATTGTGTCTGAGACGCTGTAGAAGGACAGAGTTCCTGCACTGTGATCCACATACACTCCTATTCTACTGCTGATGGGCTTTACTGGGAGATCAGTCTTTATGTTATTGTGTATGAATGAGTAACTGGAGGAAGAGCAGATCAAACTCCAGGACTGATCATTACGTCCAAACCAACACTCATTACTCCGTCCCTTCCTGCTGATGCTCTTATATGACACTGATATAAACACAGGTCCACTGCACTCAATCTCCCAGTAACTGCGTCGATCACTCACACTCTCTCTACACAACACCTGCTCATAAACATCAAATCTGTCTGGATGATCAGGATACAGCTGGACTGTGTTAGTGTATGTAACCACTCTGTTCCTCTCAGACAGACGGAGGCGTCTATTCACTGTGTTCAGATCCAGAGTGAACTGATGGGAATCTGATGGAGATAAAACACATCAGAATCAGGAATTATGAATCTGATCTTTAAATGTATCTGAACTCTTCATGTTCAGTATATTATCAGTGTCTCAATACAGTTTCCCAGATATCCTGTGAAAATCATCATCTACGTCGGTGTTTTTTTGGATCAGTCTGTTTATTATAATTTAAAGGCCTATTATTATATTTACACCATTCAAATATTTGGGATCAGTGTGATTCTGATACTTTAATTCAGCAAGGATCCATTAAAATGATTTAAAGTATTGTAGGTCTATTTTTAGGTGACATTGGCGATCTTGAGCTTTCTTTAAATATCTATCTGTTTCCTCAAAGGTTAAAGAGATTTGTTACAAAATATTGTCTAGGATAAATCCAAAGTGAACGTTTTTTGTTTTAGTTCTTCCTTAACTAAAACTCTTGAAAAACCTTTTTACTACTGTGATTTTACCTCTAAATCTCGAATGAATGTTTTTAATCGGCTTTCAGTGACAAATAATCCTATTTATTCGTTAGTTTTAGAAGATATCCTGTTTTTGAAGAATAGTAAATATTAATAGGTATGATACTTTTTGGATACTTAGGATTGTGTTTTATTGCGTCTGAATGCTAAACGCAGAAGTTGTTTTCACTGGAAGTTCGACAGCTGCTCTACAGAAAGCTGATAGACACTGAAGTAAATAATGAAACGGTCTATTCTGGTCACATGGTTGTAAACTGGCAGGTCAACACCAGACATGAACGGCGCTGCATGTTCGTCAAAAGTCCACAGAACCCATTATAATCAGTGATTCTGTCTACACTGGACACGCACTGAGTCGCCGACAGTGAACGGATTCTGGAATGTTTGTGTTGAGTAGAATTATTAGAATTTTTAGAACGTTGCAGAACATTTTCTTTTGCAAGTAATTATAAGATTCATCTCGTAAATCTTTGTCACATATGCGCCTTAAACAAACGGCTCCCAAAAACATCTTCACACCCCCTTTCAAAGATATTCCTTCATATTGCCCCTGTCATATTGACCCCCTTCCCCTCCAACCCCCCCTACCTTCTACAGGAAGAACATGAACACACTCAGTGAGTTTCTCTGCTTGTTTTCTCAGTGACTTACATTGTAGGAAGTCGTTCCTGGTTCTGGGAACAATGTTGGTGAAAGTGACTGTGGAAATCAACAGACATGAAGAGAGTGATTATCATGTCAAGAGAAAATGATCCCTGCATCTGTTCCTCAGACATTTCTAACATGATCTTCTACATGATATGAGATGATGGAGGATCATTTCTGAGAGCAGATGAATCTCCAGGACTTTACCTCTGTCAGAGATCTTCTTCAGCTCCTCTTTGCAGAAATCCTCTACTTTGTCTCTCAGCTGACGGACAGATTCTCTCATAACATCAAAAGAGGAGAGAGAACTGAAGAGATCGTCATTTACGTCTGTAGATTCAGGAGGAGCTGAGAGAGACTGGAAACTCTACAGAAAACAGAAATCAAAGCTCATCACCTCCACACTTCAGTCAATAACCTGCTCTACTGTCAGATTTGAGTTGATCTTTAGTAACTCTCCTCAATCCAGCACTTTCACAGCATCAGCTTCATTCTTCTCATGTTCATTATATCATGTTAGAGCTATAAATTATTGTGCCAATTACAATATATGTGAACTTTATAGGAAAACACTTGATGATGAAACATCTGGCAATAACATAAATGTAACAGATCAAGTGGATCAATGGAGTCACATGACAGAGTTGAGCAGATTTGATCAGGAAAAGTAAGGCAATGAGTAGATTGATCTTTATTTATGACTTTTGAGCAGTTAGTGGCTCTGAAATTCACATGGACTCTTAGGACATGATCCCAAGGTCAGGTTCTGTGGTTTAAATACACTGAAGCATTGCTATTATACAGCTTCACTTCCCATTCCTGAAATCTAGCTAAGTGAAACTGGTACCATCAGGTTAACTGATTTCACATTGTTGTAATATAAATAAATAAATATTAGTGAAGTTTTGAAATGTTGCTGCCTGGAAGCTAAATATATCTTAATTAATAGATTTCCAGAGCTGAACTGCATTTGTAAGTGCGTCTCTCTCAACAGAAGAAGATCAGATGAGAGTCTGACTGATGATTATATAATAACCGAACACACAGATCAACACTTCAGTCAACGGCTCATTCTGCTCTCATGAAATGTTTCTCTGTGAGTCTCTTGCTCAAGTCCACTATGATCCTGTTCTTCTAGATCTCTGTTACCTGCAGGAAATGGATGTGATCCTGTGTGTGTGAAAGCTGCTCCAGCTCAGCGTCTCTCCTCCTCAGATCATTGATCTCCTGCTCCAGTCGCTCCAGTCGTCCTTCAGCTCGACTCACTGCAGTCTTTTCCTGATCTCTGATCTTCTGTGTGGCCTCAGAGCGGCTTCTCTCGATGGAGCGGATGAGCTCAGTGAAGATCTTCTCACTGTCCTCCACTGCTGTCTGTGCAGAGCGCTGTTAGGACACACATCACAATCACACAGTGGCTTCAGTGAGTCCTGACTGAGACTTGTCAAACTTCTCTTCTTCTCCAGACTCACCTTATGAGACTCCACAGCCTCTCTCAGCTGCTGAAGATCTTTCTCTCTCTGCTGGATCCTCTGCTGGAACGACGTCTGCGTCTCCTTCAGCTGGTGCTAAAGGACAAACCAATAATATGAAATGTTACATTAAAAAAAACTACCACTATATCATCATGTGAACAGTTGATATTAGTCCAGATTTGGTGACGTGGTGAAAGATAGAGTGGTTAAAGATTATTTTGCAAATGCATTGGGATAGTTCACCCAAAATTTAAAGTTTATCATCATTTACTCATCAAGAGTAGCCTGTATCTTCTCCAGAGCGGCTGCACGAGCATTATCTTGTGTCATGTTTATCAAAATAACACTGAGAAAAATATATCACACACTTTAATTTTATTCCAATAATATAAGTGTGACGAGCAGGGCGGGCGAGAGCCGTGAGGGAACGGCGAGAGGCCGGTGATTGCTAATGAGCGTCAGCTGTGCGCTACACCGGTCTCGTGTCTCTCACGGAGGAGCTCCGGAAGCATAAAAGAGGAGCGACAACAGTGAAGGACGAGAGAGGACCAGGCCTGGATTTTATGTTGTGTTGTAATATGTTTGTGTGGGCGGCAGTCGCCGTGAGGAACTGCCACCATTTTACTTTCGTTTTGTTGTTTGTTTATATATTTGATTAAAAGTTATGTTGAACGTTCGCCGGTTCCGTCCTTCTTCCCATATTTACGAACTGTGTAACATTGGTGCCGAAACCTGGGAGGAAGGAGGGACATGGTGTCGAAGAGCCCTCGCTGCTCAGGGGGATCGCGGTGCTGAGGAGGTCGGGCAGCGCGGGAGAGTTCAGACCGCGAGTGGCTGCCCGAGGCGGTGGTGCTGGAGCGACTGAGTAATAGGTGGGACGGAGAGCTCGCTGCCGTGCCCCTGGGAAGAGGTGGGATGGCTGCCGTCCAGGAGGGAGCGGAGGAGTCACCGCCGTTTGCCGTGGGCCGGAGCCTGCTGCCATGATGGGGAGGAGCAGGGAACGGGGGACTCGTGGCCGGCTACCCTCAGCCGGAGGAGCCATCGCTGGCCGCTAGGGGGCGGAGGAGGATCAAGCCGTCCACCGAGCGTCCAGTACCATCGCATGGCACCGCGAGGAAGAGCCTCTTGGCTGGCTGAGGACCGAGCGGCAATGTGTCCGGGAATCGAACCAAAAATGTTTTTTTTTCCTCTCTCCCCTCTTTGTTGCTCCTTGTGCTTCCGTCTCCTTTTCTCTTGTCTCGTCTGTCCTTACCCCCAGGTGCTGCGGCCGCCGAGACTGGCCCCCAGGGGGGAGTAAGCGCAGTCTCGGGAGTACCCCCTGGCCTGCGAAGGGAGATGGAGGTATGTGACGAGCAGGGCGGGCGAGAGCTGTGAAGGAACGGTGCGAGTCCGGTGATGCGAGTGGTAATGAGCGTCAGCTGCTCACTACACCGGTCTCGTATCTCTCACGGAGGAGCTCCGGAAGCATAAAAGAGGAGCGACAACAGTGAAGGACGAGAGAGGACCAGGCCTGGATTTTATTTTGTGTTGTATTATGTTTGTTTGGGCGACAGTCGCCTTTTACTTTCATTTTGTTGTTTGTTTATTTTACTATTAAAGTTACGTTGAATGTTCGCCGGTTCCCGCCTCCTTCTTCCCGTTCTTACAAACTGTGTTACAATAGGCTTCTAATTATTGTAATGAAAGATGATGTATTATGCAGTACATAAAGTATTGAATGACAATGTTAGACGCGACACTACGGGAAGCAGAAAGTTTCACATCTGACACATTTTGAACCCCATTGATGTTCAGTAATGAGACATTTTTCAAAATACCTTCTTTTGTGTCAATTACATACACAAGTTTGGCGCAACACAGGGAAGAGTAAATCGTGACAGAATGTTTTTCGGGGGCTAAACTACTGTTTTCATACCTGTTTCTCTGTCCTCTGTGCTGCAGTTGATACAGTGTTGTGGTTTTTATGTTCATCCATCACACACAGCACACATTTAAACTTCTGATCAGTGCGGCAGAAAACCTCAAGGATCTTGTTGTGTTTCTGGCAGATCATCTCCTGCAGTCGTCCAGTGGCTTCAGTCAAATTGTGTCTCTTTCCTTTAAACCAACTCTCATGTTGTTCAAGGTGATTTTGACAGTAAGACTCCAGACACACCAGACAGGACTTGACGGCTTTGTGTTTTACTCCAGTACAGACGTCACACTGCACATCTCCAGCTCCAGCGTAACAGTCAGCAGGAAGTTTAATCTTCTTCAGTTTCTCCACCACTTCAGTCAGAATGGTGTTTTTAGCTAAAGCAGGTCTTGGACTGAAGGTCTGTCTGCACTGAGGACAGCTGTAGACTCTCATCTGATCCTCCCGATCCCAGCAGCCTGAAATACAGCTCTTACAGTAACTGTGTCCACAGGGAATGGCCACTGGATCCTTCAGGAGATCCAGACACACTGGACACAGGAACTCATCCTGAGAAAATCTGGCTTCTGCCATTTTACTGCATGAACACAGAGACAGAAACACAGAACAGCTCAACTTCACTTCAGTTTCTTTTCCCCTGAACTGTAATTCCTGTTTCATGATTCTGTTTAAGTGACGTGTGTAAAAAAAGTCTAAAGTCTGCAAGTCTAAAGGTCACAAGAAATAAAACGTCCACTAGATATGAGGGACACTCAAACAATATAAGTTACTGAGAAGAGAGATAACACCCTTACAAAGTGCAAGTACATCCTAATTACTTTAACTGTGTATAATGAAATCCGTCAATGATATGATTAATGCTGTGTCTTTTCTGAATGAGATGGATGGACTTACATGTTGTACATAGTGTCTGATTATTTCATTTTGTAAGTGTATTAGTATGGAGGCATGTAACTGTTTACTTGTGCCAATTATGACAAAACTTTCTGAATTGGTGTCAAATTGGTATTTATTTCAGATGGACAATCATGATGATTAATACTGTGCCGAAACACCTTGCTCCAAGCCATGCTCAATGATGCTTCCGGGCGCTCTCAGCCCTGTTTGCCCCACATATGACAAGTTGTTGGATGTTATTTCTCGTGCTGCGGCAAGATTAGATCTACCATGGAAACACAAGAAGCACGAGCCCCCTCACGGTCGCCTCGATGAACGTTTCCTGTCGGGACATAACCATCCAGCTTGTACAAGTCTTCCATTTCTCCTAGATCTTCACACTGAAGTTTTTTAGGAAGTACTTTTACCTGTTATTTACCAGGACAGGTTTGGGAACCACTGAGTTAGACATGAAGTGTATGTCAAGAATGATGTGGTTGTTAAAGTTGTGGAGTTGGCATTTCCACTCATAGTAGCGATAAAACATTCCACACATTACGCACTGCATACAGTATGTTCATACATCTATCATTCAAACCAAGTATTAAATCAGTAGACAGTGTAATTGCGTAGTATATACACATATTAATAACACCTTTGGGCGGCAAGTCGTTCTTGTGATGGAAGCTCGTGTTAAATAACTAGTTCTTCCAATGTTTCATCGTGGTTGGACTAATATGGTAAAATCAATGCCATCATTACTGTTTTAACAGCGTGTACAATCGCTGAGCTCCGGAGGCCTCCGTAGCTGAATCAGTTATGGTAATGGACGTTTCAATTCCGCACACGCTGTAAACAGTAGACCAATCACAAGACTGGGCCATTTGACCAATCAGAACAGAGTAGGCTCACAGAAAGAAGGGATTTAGAAAGACTGAAGCATTGGATGAGTCGTTTGAGAATCATTGAAAAATGTGGTGATGTGCAATGTATATTATCAGAAAATGAAAGCGTTTTTTGACCTTTGATGCATGTAAACTGGTTATGGGAGACCACCAAAAGATACTTTAACGAACTATGATAGTTTCATGAAATGGTAAACAGTGTATCGATATGCATAAGAACATATTAAACACTACTTACAATTAATGACTTCTATTTTACTGATTTCACATTCGTTAAAAAAGCTAAAAACAGACAGTGACTACATAGTTTTCAACCAATTAATGAAAAAGACTGGGTAATTACCACTTCCCATTCTCAATGACAATGAAATGTAATGCTAAAGCTGAAACTAGTACCTACAGCTCCTTGCCAGTGTTAATTTTGACAGCAAATTCTGATTTAGTCTTAGTCTTTTGAATAACACACCATTTAGTTTTAGTCATATTTTAGTCATCTGAAATCTTTTAGTCTTAGTCTAGTTTTAGTCGACTAAATATCGCTTCAAGTTGGTGGTGTTTTTCCCAGCGATTTTTGCTGCACACGGTTTACAGGCGGTCTTGTTGTCCTTGTTGTCATATGTGAAGTGTGACCAGATGTCAATTCTTCGTTTTCGTCCTAGCTCTGACATTTCTGTTGTTCATGAGACATTGCCCTCAATGGTGGATGACTCAGTCAAGAATACCTTTTTATTGGACAAAAAAAGTTCTTTAAATTAAACAATATATTAAAAGTTTAAAGTATACATGAATATATATATATATATATATATATATATATATATATATGTAAATACAAAACACAACAACAGTAAAACCTAAGCCAACTAGCTCAACTACAATAATTTAACAGCTTCAAATTTCAGCAATTTTTTTGCAGAAATATAATTTGCCTTCACTGGCATAATACGACACCTCTCCTGAATTATTGCATGTCCTGCACAGGAGAAAACTCTCTCAGAAGGTGTCGATGAGGCCTGCACACAGGTATGTGTTTGAAAGTGCAGACAATATGGGAAGACTGTCCCGCTTACAGAGCTGAGATCATCCACACTGATAGTTTCAGCTCATGTCCGCGAGCTGTCAAACACAGTGCATCCCTCTGCTTTCAAGTTTATTCCACGTGCCCTCAAATGTTTCATTAGGTCACAGTTACACGCAACTGTTGTAAAATATTTGCTGCTCGTCGCGGTGTCGGAATCCTTTCTCGTGAAATATAGCCACACTTTGGAGCGTTTAGTTTTAGGCATTTTAATTTAAGCGCGTTTAATTTAGCTAGCTAAGCTAACGGTAGACCACCTGCTGCACTGCAGTCAGCGCGAGTGTAGTTGCTGCGCTCACGCGCTTCACGGATGGTCTCACTTCCCGACGATTTGTGATTTTTAATTCGAAATGTGAAAACAAAATGGACAGTAACATTACTACAAAGATGTATTGGGTTTGTCTCATCAAAGCTTTCCAACGTTCACGTGAGTTTTCTCATTCAGGAAATAGTTTTTCCGAGCATTCTGACACCCCATGAACGCAGTATTTAAATTTAACTAGCGATCAGGCGTGTTGATGAATCTGATGCTTCTTACGTCCGTGTCATAGCACCAGAGGACAAGTATTTCAATCACTTCAGGCATTTAAGTGGCACCGAAATGAGGCACCGACATTCGCATTCTGATTCGATCCGGTACATACCGGTTATATAGGTACGGCACCGGGTTTCGGTACCCAACCCTATTCTCCATTCGTCCCGCCCTAATATTTTCGTCTCGTTTTTATTCGTTGACTTAAGTGTCAGTTATATTTCGTCACATTTTTCGTCATCATATCTGACTTTTTATTTAGTTTTCGTCCGTGAAAAAGGTTCGTTGACGAATATTTTTCGTCATAGTCGTCAACGAAATTAACACTGCTCCTGGCGGCTATAGGGATGTTCGTTCACAAAGTCCACTGCTCTGGTATTTTAAACCTCTTTTAACCCCTAAGCAAAGAAAGAAAAATACCTCCACCTGAGTATATCACGACACTTATGTGAACCTCAAAGGTTGCTCTTTATTTCTGCAACGCTCTCCACAGTCATGGCTTCTAATGGCTTACATGATTCCTAAGGTGATTCCCTTCAGTGAAACCCATTACTCACAGATGACAAACCTCTCTAACACACAGTACTCAACGTTTCTTTATATCTGAAAGTCTTTTCACAGTGACAACATTTATACATTTTATACATTTCATCATTTAGCAGACACTTTCATCCAAAGCAACTTACAAGGGTTTAGGTGTCTTGCTCAAGGGCACTTTAGTCATGGCATCGAAGGTGGAGAGAGTGCTGTTTATTCACAATCCCCACTTTCAATTCCTGCCGGCGTGGGAATCGAACCAGCAACCTTCTGATTACAAGCCCGACTCCCTCAGAGGATGGGTACATGGTGGTCATAAAGGGATGGACATGGTCAGAAACAATGCTCAGGTAGGCCGTGGCATTTAAACGATGCCCAATTGGCACTAAGGGGCCTAAAGTGTGCCAAGAAAACACCCCCACACCATTACACCACCACCACCAGCCTGCACAGTGGTAACAAGGCATGATGGATCCACGTTCCCATTCTGTTTACGCCAAATTCTGACTCTACCATCTGAATGTCTCAACAGAAATCGAGACTCATCAGACCAGGCAACATTTTTCCAGTCTTCAACTGTCCAACTGTGCAAATTGTAGCCTCTTTTTCCTATTTGTAGTGGAGATGAGTGGTACCCGGTGGGGTCGACCGAATCGAACCAGCAACCTTCTGATTACAAGCCCGACTCCCTCACCACTAGGCCACGACTACCCTGACTATGACTAAGACTAAGCCTGTCAAGGCTTCCTTTTCGAGCGAATCCGTCTTCTCTGTTGGCAGGTGAAAGGGCTCTCTCGAGTGTAAACTAAAGGTCCAGGTCATGAACGACAGTCTTTCCACACTAATGGTGTGCATAAGGCGTCTCTCCAGTGTGAATTCTCACGTGCCTATGAAAGTTTCCTGTTTTATTGAAACTTTTCCCACATTGTTTGCAGGTGAACGGCTTCTCTCCAGTGTGAACGCTCATGTGGACTTTAAGGTTTGCATGTTGATTAAAACCCTTTCCACACTGAGGACACGTGTAGGGTTTCTGTCCAGTGTGATTTTTCATGTGCCTGTTAAAGTTAGCTTTCAGAGTGAAACTTTTTCCACACTGAGGGCAGGTGTAAGGCCTCTCTCCATTGTGTAATCTCATGTGGTACGTGAGATATCCTTTATGGTTGAATCTTTTTCCACACAGTTGGCAGGTGTAAGGCTTCTCTCCAGTGTGTAATCTTATGTGGCAATTAAGAGTTCCTTTATGGTTGAAACGTTTTCCGCAATGCTGGCAGGTGAAAGGCCTCTCTCCTGTGTGAATTCTCTTGTGGTCTTCAAAGTGTCCTTTCTGAATGAAACCCTTTCCGCATTGAAAGCACATGAAGGGTTTTTCTCCAGAGTGAATTCTCAAGTGGAGTTTAAAGTGTCCTTTTTGATTGAAACCCTTTCCACACTGAGAGCACATGTAGGGTTTCACTCCGGTGTGAATCCTCATGTGCCTGTTAAGGCTTCCTTTTTGAGTGAACCCGTTTCCACACCGTTGGCAGATGAATGGGCTCCCTCCAGTGTGGATTCTCATGTGCCTGTTAAGGATTCCCTTTTGACTGAACCCGTTTCCACACTGTTGGCAGACGAAAGGGCTCACTCCAGTGCAAGCTGGTTTGTGGACTTTAAGGTTCCTGTCTTGAACGCACTGAGGGTTTGTATAAGGCTTCTCTCCAGTGTGAATTCTCATATGGACTTTAAGGTTTCCGTGTCGATCAAAACTCTTTCCGCATTGAGTGCATTTGTAAGGCTTCTCTCCGGTGTGAATCTTCATGTGTCTGTTGAAGCTTCCCTTCAGAGTGAAACTCATTGCACAATGAGGGCAGGTGAAAAGACTCTCTCCAGTGTGAATTCTCATGTGGTAATTAAGGTTTCCTTTTCGGGTGAAACTTTTTCCACACTGCTGACAGGTGTGGGGCTTCTCTCCAGTGTGAACTACCATGTGGTCTTCAAGGTTTCCATGTTGACTGAAGCTCTTTCCACACTTGGGGCACGTGTACGGCTTCTCTCCAGTGTGAACTCTCATGTGCCGGTTAAAGCTTCCTTTGTGTTTGAAACTGTTTCCACACTGTTGGCAGATGAACGGCTTCTCTCCAGTGTGAATTCTCATGTGGGCTTTAAGGTTTCCTTTTCGAGTGAAACTTTTTCCACACTGTTGGCAGATTAAATGACTTCTTTTTCTTGAGGAAGTCTTTTCAGTCTCTAAGCAAGTTTTGAAATCATGATGATTATTACATTGAACGTTCTCTTCCATTTCATTCAATACTTCAGTTTCCTCTTTCAGCGGCATGAAGTCTAAAAAAAAGAGAAATTTAAGACAAAGTTAACCCCACTATAATGGTACAAAGCAACAGATATCAAACCATTTCCATGTAAGCATCAAAACCAAACTTCAACTAGATCCTATACCCTCTAAGCTACTATAATAAGTGTTGCATGTAATCTGAGAAGCTTTCTCAATATAGCTAGCTAACTCTTCGCTTGCTTTAGGGGGTGTCTCCAAAAAAATGTCAAGCTTGGAGGTAAACCTTTTACTTAACCCTTATGTGCTGTTCGGGATGTTTTCATCCACTATGGGGAATTTTTGAGTCTTAATTTGGCCATAACTTTCTCCGTGTTTCAGCAAATGGAATGATTTTTGGTGACAAATCTTATTTTGACACATATTTTGGGAAAATGCTTTGAAAATGTTCAAAAACTCAACAGTACTCTGTGGGCAAATTCACGACCCTTTCGTTATGGATTTTAACTGCTTTAAAAATGTATCAGATAAATATTTTTCTCAAATTTTTTTGCTTAAATCTATTAATCAACCTCAGTCCTGATCAAAACTACTAAATTTAAAAAAAAAAATCAGGATTTTAACTCTTTAATTGCCAAATTCATAAATGATGTCACTGATTTGGGAAAAAACGTGTCAAAGATTAGAAACAACATTGGCTTTGATGCGTTGTTAGTTTTTGTGCAGCATCAGATTTTAACGTTTTAAAGAGTTAAAATCCTGAATTTTTTTTTTTAAATTTAGTAGTTTTGATCAGGACTGAGGTTGATTAATAGATTTATATATTCTAATATAATAATATATTATTTGCAAATGAATCTCTTGGTTATTGAGGCACATACAATGGAAGTGAGTGGGATCAAATTTTGAAGGCCATAGTTTCAGCCATCAAACACTGAACTGGACTGAATCCAAACCGCATCCGAACGAACACAAAGAGGTCTGAGACCACTTTACTTCTTAAAGCGGATTTCTGATTTTATTTCATGCATTCTGACTAATTAGGTTGGATTCTCGTTAAACAAATTACAACCAGTAGGACGCATGATGGAGTATTTCTGTGCCGAATACACTCGGTTCGTATAGTTCATGCATTTGCGTCCTTTTCTGAAGATGTAAGATGTTGTTTTTGTTGTGTACATCTGAACAACCTCATATAAGATGCGTCTGAGTCGTTCCAAAGCGCTTGAGTTTACCAGTTTTCATCCACACTTCAGCTTTAGCTCAACAGACAACGCCTGGGTATTTTTAAACAATCATACTCTTTTTAACTCTTTTCCTGCAAATGATAAAAGATTAATAATAATAATAAATTGGCATTGATAGAATTTTATTTATGAGAATGAAACCAACCTGTTTGTTCCTCAGTTTCTTCTTGTTTGACTCTGAATGTTTCTTCAATCTCCACGTCTTCACGCTCCTCTTTAATAAACGCCATCTTTATGTCTTCAGTCTCCTGTTTAATAAGCGGCATGATAGTCACGTGGATCTCAGTCGCTTCACCAGGAGTTTTTCTGTGCGTTTGTTCTGTAAGACGAGAATAATTAACAGAGAGAAAAAGAAATCAAAGCTAAATCTCTGAGAGTGTCTCAGTCAGATCTAGTTCAGTAGTTCAGATTATATTTAATACTTTCATTTTGCAGTTGGTTTGTAAAAGTTGTCATGACACATTAACTGTGTTTGAAGATCCCGGTGAATTTAAGTGCTTTAAGCAGCTGGTGACGTCAGCGTGCGGCGATTCGAATCACTGAATCATTTTGGCAAAAATATTTGATTCAATTGAATCGAAAAGCTCAGTTTCTCCATCTCTACATACCAGTGAACGAACTCGCGTTAATGATCAACTGATTCATGATATAGGAAACGAAACGAGACACGTATTCTGTCACTCATGTACAAAGACAATGTTCATTTATGTTAGATAAAGTAGTACAATATTAAATTCAATAATAATTAAGCCATATTGCGTCGCTTGTAAAACTATTCTTAAAATGCTCGAACGCTTTGTATAGATTTAAACACTTTAAATGCGTAAAAACACTAACCTTTTCTTAAGCAGAATCACAACACAAGCGGGAGCGCGACGCTGCCTTATGACGTCACGCCACCAGCCCAAAATAAAAGCCCCGTCACGTCAAAAGTCAGAATTAAAACTAGCAATTGAGACAAAAAGTCAGAATTTCGTGATAAAAACGTGCAATTGCGAGTTTATATCTCACAATTATGACTTTATAAGACCCAATTGTGAGATTAAAAAGTCGTAATTCCCTTTTTTTTTTCTCTTACAATTATGAGGCACTCACAAACAACTGTGCAAAACATGAAAACAGTCGCGGATCATCCAGTAATGACAGACAGTTAAAATGTAAATTTTTGAATGGGCAATTTTTTTTGAAAATTTTATAAATTGTGTTTATTTATACATACATAATAATTATATACAGAACACACACACATATTACGTAAACACAGACTTTTAATTTGGACACGGGTCTACTTAGGTAAATTTCTTATACAATAAGGGAAGGAAGATCTTTCTGAAGATTAAAAGCATGAAATGTTAACGGGACTTTTATTTTGGTCTGGTTGTGTGACGTCACAAGGCTGCGCCGTGCTCCTGCATCTGTTGTGATTCTGCTCAAGAAAGGTTTGTGTTTTTACGCATTTAAGTGTTTAAATCACTGCAAACTGTTGAGTCAATTGAATCGATTTTACAAAATATGTTCAATGAATTAACAATTCTTGAAAGTGGCATTGCAATGCTTCGTTTAACATTAATGAACGTTATTTTGGGAGTAATTCGCATCCACTCTTGATTATCAGAACATTAGCGGCTCGTTTCGCTCTATAACGTGAATCAGTTTATCATAACCTTGAGTTCATGTACTGGAAATCAGTTGAATAGAGAAACGGAGCTTTTTGAAACTCCGAGTCAGTTGAATCAATTGCCTAGTGAAATGATTCAGTGATTCAAATCGCCACCAGCTGCTCTGAACAGATTTAGTTTTGACTGTTGTTAGTCTAATCAGGTCATTTAAGTCCATTAACTCTCACTCTGACTCTCTCACCAGGGCACTGAACTAGATCTGATTGAGAAACACTCAGAGATTTAGTTTGGATTCATTTTCTTTCTCTTAATTATTCTCATCTTAAACAGGAAAAGCTCCTGGTGAAGCGACTGAGATCCACCTGACACTATTATAAAGATGGAGATCATTAAAGAGGAGACTGAAGACATGAAGATTGAAGAAGCATTCAGAGAAACGCATGAGGAACAAACAAAGATGGCGTTTATTAAAGAGGAGAATGAAGACGTAAAGATGGCGTTTATTAAAGAAGAAAGTGAAGATGTGGAGATTGAAGAAACATTCAGAGTGAAACATGAAGAAACTGAGGAACAAACAGGTTGGTTTCATTCCCAAAGCTGAACTCGGTATTAAAATGTCCAGATCTACAATAATGTTTATTATTATTAATAATTACATATTTGGACAGACATGTTGAGATCACATGACCAGACAAATACTTCAACCTGACAAGGTCCGACTTCCACGTTTGGTGTTCGACATCGTGACATCTCGCGCAGTAAATTAGGAAAAATCGAGTGAAAAAACAAAGAAAAACATTCATTTCTGTCATTCAGTTATAGAAGAGTCAGTTTCTGTTCTAAATATTATCTTAACACATAACATAAATATTCACTGAATAATTCCATGAATAAACCACATTAAATTGAGCTCTAAATAAACATCTGTTGTGACTTTAACATCTACTGTCAAGATCACTTGTGAAGGAAGCATCAGTTTCTTCCTCTGGAAGCCTCATGTAAAGAACTTTCCGTAGATTTCATCCTAAAAGTGTTCGTACGGACAAGTTTTTGATTCATAAAGCCATGCGTATGTGCATCTCCACCTCATATAGCGCTTACAACGCCTACTTTTACTGTGCATATCCTCATCTGCACATCATTTCAATGCATATTCCCATCCACGTCACACCATTAACGGTATTAGGAAGATCGATACGTCACATTAGATAGCTAAAAATCATTCAGTATCCTTGCCTTGTTTTAGAATGAATAAATAATTTTATAACAGTTCAGAGAAAGTTTTCAGTCGAAAGTTGTTCTCATTTTTTTCCACTGGCCACACGGTATGTAATTAGTATTTAAATAATAATAAAAAAGCTAATTTATGCAGTTTTGCCAATAAGGTAAACATATTTTAGAATGGTTACATATTTTCAATGGAAATAGCCTTATTTTGTGCAATGTAAAACGCTCACAAAACATGTTATATAAAAATAAAACGTGCATATCTTACCATTTCCTACTGACTTTCTGTGCACGACACACAGCACAGCTGCGTTCAACAGTACGGTTATCGTATTCAAACCGGCCAATGGACAAATTGCACGTGTTTATTAGTGCCTGAGTTCTGGACACGCGCCAAAACTCCAGTTTTATTCAACGAATGTCTTAGTTACGATGTGTTTGCATTGTTAGATATGATGAAACCATTCGTTTCTCTGCAGAAATTGAGTTGTAATGGCGAGATCGTCTGTGACCGGCTACAATGTTCATCACTGCAACCTTTCAAGCCACGATCTAAATATAATGCCATAGATCTAAATGTAATACAGCACTTTCCACGACTAGTTGAGCTTGAGAGCTGTAATAGAAAAAACATGCTAAAAGTGTTCGAGAGAGTAATACTTGGCTATTTCAAATGTGAAGATGTGAGCCAATCACAGCAGTGGACACTGAAGTCACGCCCCTTAAAACAACGCTGAAATCAGGGTAGGAAAAATGCCTGTAACACAGTTCTTAAGAACGGGAAGAAGGAGGCGGGAACCGGCGAACATTCAACAACTTTTAATAAACAAATAAACAAACAATGAAACGAAAGTACAAGGGCGGCAGTTCCTCACGGCGACTGCCGCCCACACAAACAAAATAAAACACAACATAAAGTCCAGGCCTGGTCCTCTCGCGTCCTTCACTGTCGTCGCTCCTCTTTTATGCTTCTGGAGCTCCTCCGTGAGAGACACGAGACCGGTGTAGCGAGCAGCTGACGCTCATTAACACTCGCGTCACCGGCCTCACGCCGTTCCCTCACGGCTCTCGCCCGCCCTGCTCGTCACAATGCCTTTTATTTCTAAATTATAACAATTTTAAATGTAAAAAGCATAACATTATAAGTAGGCCTGTCACGATTGGTCGATTATAATCGACTGTGTCGACGCTGATAATTAGTCAACCTCAATATTTTTAATCGACTGATCATTTTAATTGTTTTACCTTTTATATTTTGTTTTCAAAATAACAACCGCTTCCTCCACACCGCTAGTGTGCTAACGTTACGTGCATCACATCTCCAAGGATTGCGGGAAGCAAAAGTTTTCAAAGGCCGATGGGGTCTAAAGTATGGAGTACTTCAGAATAGCTGACAATGAAAAGGTGGTTTGTACACTTCAAGCTTGATGCTTGAACATCTGAGGAGGAATATAACGTCTGGATGATGGGCCGCCGTAAAAGGCAAAGCCAGAAGTGTTTTTGTCCATTAAATGAACTCAGCCTTTGTAGGCAGAACGTTTAAAATCCGCTGTTTTTAAAAGGCGCTGTTCACACGTCTCGTCTTTTACACGCGCAAGTTCGCTCATAATAGAAGCGTGCTAATTTTTTCCAGGCGCGCCTGTGCCGTGGCGAGATGAACATCTCAACTTCTCAGAAAGCCTCAAGCACCAACCGATCAGCTTCGGCCTCTCCATTACAACATCGAAAGCTCAGGCGAACAGCTGATCACAGCTGTACAGGGCGGGGGTTTATTTCTCATCTCTAAAAATATATCTAGTTGTAAGGCTAATGCAAGGGCTAGAAACCAACTAATCCTTTTCTGATACTTTGTAGTTATTTTGGAGAGCACAGTTCATAGTTTCATAGGAACGACAGACGCCGTGGGAGCTCAAGCGCTTTGGAAAGGAGAAAGTGGCGTGGCCACGCTTTCCACGCGTGTTTAGACGCAATATGTGAATGACCCCAAATACTTCTCGAAGTAAGAGAAGTTGGGTCACGGCGAGGACTGGAATTGAGAACCACAGTGTAATTTACTCCTGCCCGTTTTGAGGACATTTCATTGCGTATAATGAATAACATTTAAAAATACAAATATAATATGTTCACAGTTAATAAATACAGTATCAAAAGAGTTTGCCATTTTAAAAGAACATTAAGTATGTTTTTTTTTCCTGAATGCCTGAATGAAAAATTGTTAATTTTTGGAGCGAAATTAGTCGATACATTAATCGATATAAAAATAGTCGTTAGTGGCAGCCCTAAATATAAGTGCATCTCAGGAAAACATTATAAAACAATGCAGTCCATGACCCCTTTAAGGAAACAAAGCAACAAAGAGCAATATAGGTCTTCCTCAGATGTCATGTTTCCTCTGTACAACATGATAGACATTTGCGATAGCGAAAGCTGCTTTCATGCACACAGGAAGGGAAATCACAAAGACTTAGAATTAAATGTAAACACAGCTTTTGTCTTATTCAGCTTTTCTGCATATGTAGGCAACTTGCCTTGAAAATGACATACTTGCTTCATTTCGGCAAATCAGTTATCGTGAATGAATGACTCTCTCTACCTGTTGCTCTGTCAATACTTGCACCACCTGCTGGTGAGACTACTAACAGCAGATGGAAATTATGCATCAGTACTCTACTGCTGTTCCTGCTCTTCCCTGATGTGCAATGTTGAATATTCTGCCAAAATTTGAGCCACCGAAGCAAAAGAAAATATTAAATGTTTCATTAATATATATATATATATATATAGTGGGTATGGAAAGTATTCAGACCCCCTTAAATTTCTCACTCTTTGTTATATCGCAGCCATTTGCTAAAATCATTTAAGTTTATTGTTTCCCCTCATTAATGTACACACAGCATCCCATATTGACAGAAAAACACAGAATTGTTGACATTTTTGCAGATTTATTAAAAAAGAAAAACTGAAATATCACATGGTCCTAAGTATTTAGCCGAAGCACCTTTTGATCTAATACAGCCATGAGTCTTTTTGGGAAAGATGTAACAAGTTTCTCATACCTGGATTCGGGGATCCTCTGCCATTCCTCCTTGCAGATCCTCTCCAGTTCTGTCAGGTTGGATGGTAAACGTTGGTGGACAGCCATTTTTAGGTCTCTCCAGAGATGCTCAATTGGGTTTAAGTCAGGGCTCTGGCTGGACCATTCAAGAACAGTCACAGAGTTGTTGTGAAGCCACTCCTTCGTTATTTTAGCGGTGTGCTTAGGGTCATTGTCTTGTTGGAAGGTAAACCTTCAGCCCAGTCTGAGGTCCTGAGCACTCTGGAGAAGGTTTTCGTCCAGGATATCCCTGTACATGGCCGCATTCATCTTTCCCTTGATTGCAACCAGTCGTCCTGTCCATGCAGCTGAAAAACATCCCCACACCATGATGCTGCCACCACCATGCTTCAGCCACCACCATGCTTCACTGTTGGGACTGTATTGGACAGGTGATGGGCAGTGCCTGGTTTTCTCCACACATACCGCTTAGAATTAAGGCCAAAAGGTTCTATCTTGGTCTCATCAGACCAGAGAATCTTATTTCTCACCATCTTGGAGTCCTTCAGGTGTTTTTTAGCAAACTCCATGCGGGCTTTCATGTGTCTTGCACTGAGGAGAGGCTTCCATCGGGCCACTCTGCCATAAAGCCCCGACTGGTGGAGGGCTGCAGTGATGGTTGACTTTCTACAACTTTCTCCCATCTCCCGACTGCATCTCTGGAGCTCCGCCACAGTCATCTTTGGGTTCTTCTTTACCTCTTTCACCAAGGCTCTTCTCCCCCGATAGCTCAGTTTGGCCGGACAGCCAGCTCTAGGAAGGGTTCTGGTCGTCCCAAACGTCTTCCATTTAAGGATTATGGAGGCCACTGGGCTCTTAGGAACTTTAAGTGCAGCAGAATTTACTTAAGTACTTTACACAATCAGATGTTAAAAGCAGGTCATTTGTTACTTCAACAAGTAGTTTCTGTAGTTTCTAATGTTTGGGCTGAAATCCTGATCCTATAATAATTGTTTTGATGGTTATATTGGTTTTGACGCTTTACATGTGTTTGGATTTCTGTTGCTTTCTGCCATTAATCTGGGGTTAACTATTTTTTTTTCTCTTTTTCCATAGACCTGATGGCACTGAAAGAGGATAGTGATGAACTGAATGAAAAGGAAGAGAAAGATCAACATAATAATCACCATGATTTCATTACTGGAGAAAAATCTTGTAGGTGCTCGCAGACCGAAAAGACTTCCTCGCAAAAAGTGGCTCAAAATACAGGGACTAGAAGTTATTTAACCTACAAACAGTGTGGAAATGGACTCAATAAAAAAGGAAGCTTTAACAGGCACATGAAAGTTCACACTGGAGAGAAGCCTTATACATGCCCTCAGTGTGGAAAGAGTTTTGATCAACATGTACACCTTAAAGTCCACGTGAGAATCCACACTGGAGAGAAGCCGTTCACCTGCCAACAGTGTGGAAAAAGTTTCAACCAAAAAGGAATCCTTAACAGGCACTTAAGAATTCATAACAGAGAGAAGCCTTACACCTGCCCTCAGTGTGGAAAGAGCTTCATTCAGAAAGTACACTTTAAAGACCACTTGCGAATTCACTCTGGAGAAAAACCCTACACATGCCCTCAGTGTGGAAAGAGTTTCATTCAGAAAGGACACTTTAAAGTGCACATGAGAATTCACACTGGAGAGAAACCCTACACCTGCCAGCATTGTGGGAAAAGTTTCAGCCAAAAAGGAATGCTTAACAGGCACATGAGAGTTCACAATAAAGAGAAGCCCATTACATATGGTCAAGGTGAAGAGTTTCAGATAAAGAATGAGAGTTCATGAATGCGAGAACTGTTTTATATGTCATCAGTGTGGAATGAGTTTCACAGACGGGAAGCACCTTAGGAATCATGTGCCATCACTGCGGAAAGACTTGCAGAAACAAGCCAAACCTTGAGGTTTACATAAGCATCCTGATAGACTCAAATACAATACGACATCATACATAAAATTATATATCCCGATATTGATCGAGTTGTTTTTGGTTCTTTGCTTCGGAGTTTTAAGATGTTCAAGATGTCAATATCCCAAGTGGCTTTTAGATGAATATGTAAATATGTGCTGCGCATTTTCCTTTCCATAACAAAATAAAGCCGATGAGAAAACGGCATCTGATCATAGCAATGTGAACTTTTACACCAGCTCTGCAGTCATGTTACATTTATTTATACAATTGTCAACACCGTCATGGTGCTTAAACTAGTAATAAAGAGGAAGATATGATTGGTTATCATGCTGCTTGAACTGTGGCTCTACAGCGGTCTGTCATCACACATTAAAGAGCCACAAAAACACATTTATTGATTGAAATCTGTGATAAAATTGACAGAATTTAAAAGATGAGATTTTGTTTATTATTTAATCATTTAACAAAGCGACTTACAAAAGAAGAGAGCAATAGAAACTGAAAAAGATGCGTCTTCAGCAGTTTCTTGAAAATGGCTAAAGACTAAAGCAGCTCGGGTTGAGTCAGGCAGGTCATTGCACCAGTCCAGGTAAAGGTCAGTGAAAGTGATTTTGTGCCTCTTTGAGACCCAAATTCACCCATGTGATTAAAGTCTGGCCAGGTCAATAGTAAAATTATCAAACCAACCTACTGAAAATGAAATTCAGGGTAGTCTCTCTTCAGAGAACTACAAAGTGAGTTCCAAACAAAACAGAGTATATATCCAGTCATTTTTCGTCTAACAAAGACTTTCTAAATTGATTGGATAACCAAATAAGTAAATTACCATGAAGCCATCCTACTTTTACCATACAAGTACAAATTCCAGTCCATCGAAATTCCATAATAGTAATCCACTTAATGTATGTAAATAATTTTTAAGGACACCTAAACCCCTAACTTCTTCCCAGCTAACTGACCTTGAGGACAGAAAAGTCATTATCCTCAAGTCGTTGCTCAGAGAAACTATTTACTAACCTTGCAACACATAAGGTAAATGGTAACCCATTTACTTAGCCATGAAACTAACAGATAGCACATACCTCTTCGTGCTCACCGATCAGGATCTGACCCCTACGTATGTGGCTTAACCTCCATTAGGCAACAAACTTTCTTTAAACCTTCAATTCATCTCCTCACATTCTTACACCATCAACACTGTTTTGAAAACAATGAACAATAAGAGACAAAAATCTGTTTTCTATATGTGCAATGGTTGCACACATATTTATGTCAACAATCAAATTTCATTTTTCTCATGGTTTAAAGATTATGAACGGATCATATCCGTGTAACTCATAAGAATAACAAAATTAATCATGTATGAGCCATAGCATTGATTGAACATACATAAAAAAATGATATTTCCCTTGCAACCACAAGGCGCCGTTCACTCGCAGAACGCGAGCTTCTAAATGGCACATGGGTCTGGAGTAGTGAGTTTAGGAATAGGGGTGCTGAGGCAGTGGTTATTCTGTAGGCCAATATCAGTGCCTTGAATTTGAATTTGAGCAGCAATTGGCAACCAGTGCAATTTTATGAGGAGATGTGTGCTCTTTTTGGCTCGTTAAAAACCACTCTTTGCTTCAGCATTCTGGATCAGTTGCAGAGGTTTGACAGTGCATGCTGAAAGACCTGCCAAGAGAGCATTACAATAGTCCTGTCTGAGTAGAACAAGAGCTTGGATTTGTTTAGCATGCTCTGATATGAAGGGCCTGATCCTCCTAATGTTGTATAGGGCAAATCTTCAGGAATGGGCAATTCTAGCGATGTGGTCTGTGAAGTGATCATCAATCACAACTCCAAGGTTCCTGGCTGTCCTGGATGGAGTTATGGTTGACAAACCAAGCTTGAATGGAGAAGTTGTGATGAAGTGTTGAGTTGGCCAAGACCACAAGCAGTTCTCTCTTCCCAAGGTTGATTTGAAGGTGGTGGTCCTTCATCCAGCAAGAAATGAGGTCAGAGATGCGAGCAGCTACCATCGGATCCTCTTGTTGAAATGAGAGGGAGAGTTGTGTGTCATCAGCATAGCAGTGGTAGGAAAAAACTTGTTTCTGAATGGCAGATCTTAGTGATGACATGTTGGAAAAGAGAAGTGGTCCAAGCACTGAGCCCTGAGGCACCCCAGTAGCTAGATGTTGCGAAAACTGGCCACTGATGGTGGTGGTTTTATGAAGAAAGTGGCAAAGTCATCAGCTGTCAGGAGTAGGAATCTTTTTCCTCGTCGAAGTAGAGACCAGGAGACCTTGGAATATCTTTTAAGCAGAAGTTACTCTTTATTGAGAAATGTGCTGTTGCGTCGCTGTAGTCATCCAAGTCTCTCTAAGCTAGAAGGGATGCATACAGTATAGGTGGAGACAAATGTCCGTTCTCGGCATTTCCCAGCCTTGATCTAATCAGCATAACAATGTCATTCAAATGCAGGAGATGCTAATCAAATCAGTCTGACAGTATTGCCCATACCTTTACATTATCATAGAGACAAAGGGGACAGCTGTACCTTAAGCTTGTCATGCCAAATAAACAGGAAGATACCTTAAGACCAAATGTTAATGTTTCAGACACCTAGGCTGACAGACTTAATCCCCTTAGACTGTATCTCAAAATGTAAAAAACACCATGTACATAACTTTTTATAAATTTGTAATCCCACACAGGGTTGATGGAGTACGAGGGTTAAGAAGAGAGGAGAAGGTTTTGAAAAGCATGTGATAATCAGAATTGTTAAGTGTTGGTAGTAAATCATTTTAACAGTAGAGACATTAGCAGAGAATTACAAAGGAAGAAAGGAGGAATTGATACTAACCAAGGCCAGTGGGATCTTTTGATTTGTGCCACTTCCTCGTGGAGAGTCAAGTGAAGCAAGCAGAGAGTGGAAGTCAGCAGCCTGAGGCTTTTCTAGGTGAATATTGAAGTCTCCAAGAACTACCAGAGGAGTACCATCCTGAAGGAAAGAATGAGAGTAACACATCCAACTCGTTCAAGAAATTGCCAAGGTGACCTGGGGGACAATAAAAAATGGATTTTAATTGGGCTGGTGATCGTAATTGGATTGGCTAACCAGTACCTCCACCCCTGCCAGTCATGTTAAATGCATTATATTCATGTCCAAATATATGAATGCAATCAATTGCGTTGAAAAGATTAACTTAAAACATATTATTATCACAGTTAATCTGTTAATGATTTAGAGCGTGAAAAATCGTATATACCCACAGGAAAAAAAGTGTAGAAGCCAAGAGGCCAAACTCCAATGATTTTTTCAATAGCAAAGTCATCAGAAAACTTTATGACACCTGCAGTAAATATTGTATTGTCTTATATACACAGTAAAAACCCCAGAGTTAAATCAACTCTGCTCAGATAACATTTGGTCCCTCTCTAAATAGTGTTAAAGTAACACTGAAGCAGAGTTAAAGTTAATGAGATAATTAAGCAATTCATTAAGCGATGATTGAACATTAATGATGAACACCTGCTGTTAACAAGCAGAATCACTGTAGAAAAGAGAAACTCAAGAACTACAACTGACTTCAGCCACAGTCTTAGATGAAATCAACTGAAGATAAAAGACATTCAATCTCTGAAGAGTGTGACTTTAACACTAGTTCAGTGTGACTTTAACACTATTTAGAGAGGGACCAAATGTTATCTGAGCAGAGTTGATTTAACTCTGGGGATTTTACTGTGTATGTTTTGATATTGTCAGTTGTGGAATCCAACCATTAAGTACACATTTTTGCCTACTTTATTGAGTATTTCCATTTTATGCAGCTTTGCACATTCACTATTACTATTATTAGTTACTATTACTCCACTAGGTCAGAAATATATATTGTAAGTTTTAATCCCCTGGATCACACTACAAACATCCTGATGATCTTATAGAACATGATGTTATTCAATAATATCCCACTTTTGGACACAGTTGCTGTTTGTTTTCATGGTCGAAATTATCCCATGATTTACTCATCCTCAAGGTATCCTAGGTGTACATGACTATCTTCTTTCAGATGAACCCAATCCGAGATATATTTAAAAATATCATTAGTCCTCCAAGGTTTATAATGGTTGTGAATGGGGAGCTGTTTTTTGAAGCCAAAAATAATGCATCCATCCATAAAAAATTAATCCATATGACTCCAAGGGGTTAATAAAGGCCTTCTGAAATCAAAGCGATGCATTTTTGTAAGAAAAATATCCACACTTAAAGCTTTATAAATTCAAATAACTAGCTTCCGCAGGAAAGTCCGTACACAGAATGCGGAAGTCGGCTTGCACTAAACGAGTAATCCTCTGAAGCGATGTGTGACGCAGGATGTTGGAGTATCGTAAGCTTTGACGCCTCTCGTGGTTTTAACAAACACATTTAAGCTCCTCTTGTCTTACATTGACATCCTCCGACATTTCTCATTAAAAATGATAGTTTTAGACTTTTAGGCGATTCCTCTGCGCCTCGTCATTACGTTGTGCGTCAGGTCAAAAGAGACTCTTCCGCCACAAATTGACTTGTGTATTCTGTGTACGGTCGAAGCTAGTTATTTGAATTCAGAAAGCTGTAAATATAAGACAAAACTGTCAAGTACTTCAAAGAATTTCAACCCAAACTGACTGGGTTTCTAGAGAGCAAAGGTTTTGAGAAAAAAAGTGGAAGACTTAAACACTTAAAAGTCTGTAAAATAAACTAGTTAAAGAATTTGATGATCACTAGTCTACGTTATTCTGTGTTGTCATCGTTCAGGTTGGATTAATGCACATTTTTTTTTAAACAGAGCAGCTGATATTGCCATAGAGACAACAAGAAGCAAGAGGACTGCCGAGTCACTTTCATTTATTGAACACAATGTGAGTGGAAAACACATATGGAAACTAAATACTCAGCAGAAATGAGGTTCTTTAGGACCAGGAATGAGGAACCTGCTTCACAGACACTCCTATTTTGCACACGTCACTCAAACACAGAACCAGGAAACAAGAAACTCATGAGTTCAGGGAAAGAGAAACTGAAGAGCTGTTGTGTGTTTGTGTCTCTATGTCCATGCAGTAAAATGGCAGAAGCCAGATTTTCTCAAGATGAGTTCAAGTGTCCAGTGTGTCTGGATCTCCTGAAGGATCCAGTGACCACTTCCTGTGGACACAGTTTCTGTAAGAGCTGTATTTCAGGTTGCTGGGATCAGCAGGATCAGAAGGGAGTCTACAGCTGTCCTCAGTGCAGACAGACCTTCAGACCAAGACCTGCTTTAGCTAAAAACACCATTCTGACTGAACTCGTGGAAAAACTGAAGATTAAACTTCCTGCCGACGCTGAAAATGTGCAGTGTGATGCCTGTACTGGAAGAAAAATCCAAGCCGTCAAGTCCTGTCTGGTGTGTCTGAACTCTTACTGTCAGAATCACCTTGAACAACATGAGAGCTTGTTTAAAGGAAAGAGACACAATCTGACTGAAGCCACTGGACGACTGCAGGAGATGATCTGCCAGAAACACAACAAGATCCTTGAGGTTTTCTGCCGCACTGATCAGAAGTGTATATGCATGTTGTGTACGATGGATGAACATAAAAATCACAACACTGTATCAGTTTCAGCACAGAGGACAGAGAAACAGGTATGAACTTTAAGGATTAGTTCTCCCAAAAATGAAACTTCTGTCATTAATTCCTCACCCTCATGTCGTTTCACACCCGTAAGACCTTCGGTCATCTTCGGAACAGAAATTAAGATATTTTTGATAAAATCCGATGGCTCAGTGAGTCTCTACTGACAGCAAGATAATTAACACTTTTAGAAGTTCATGTGAGTACAGTGGTTCAACGTTAATATTATAAAATGATGTGAATACTTTTTGTCTGCCAAAAAAAATGACTTTATTCAACAATATCAAGTGATGGACGATTTCAAAACACTGCTTTATTAAGCTTAGAAGCTTTCTGAATCTTTTGCTACAAATCAGTGGTTCAAAGCACCGAATCACATGATTTCAGTGAACGAGGCTTTGTTACATCATAAGTGTTTCGAAATTTCAATAGTCCACGTGACTTTGGCAGTTTGAGACACGCTCCAAACCACTGTCATAATTTTGTTTAAGAGGTACACATTTACATCATTTGATGTCTGTTAACTGTTTTTCTTTCAGTTTCTTTAAAACTCACCTTATGAAAATCACAGTCTGCTCTGATCGGTCAGCCGGTCATTGGTTTACTGCTTAGAATGTGAGTCAGAAATGTGTCAGGCATTTAGCATCACACTGGTTCCATCTACAAAATCCCAATAGGATTTTTCCATAGGGTTTTGGTTTATCACAAAAAAAAAAGCTAAAAGTAGGCTATAAATAAATTGCACCACAGTCCCCTGACTTTAACATCACTAAACTTCCGACAACTATCTTTTATCTAAAACATAAGTTAGAATAGTTTAGAAGAGCTCACTTATAAGCATAATGAGTCTGTAAAAGCGGACCGAGGTTCGACGTGATGACGTTTAATCTCCCTAAACAGCCTTTGTAGTCCCATTTAGCCTTGTTAGCAAACGCCTTTTTCAAGACACGTTAAAGCTTCAAAAAGTCAAGAGTGGGTTAATACTGTTGTATTTTTTTGTTGTAGAATAAAACATGAAAGTGTCTTGAGCTTGTGTTATCCACAAACCTTATTTCAGCCATTGAAATAAAAACCTTTGACTTTGAGATGGAAGTGCTAAAATGCTAACTTATTTATGTGTTTTTGTCATAACTGCACCACTGTATAACTGCTGCTTATTATGTTGGCTTGGGAAAGCTTATAGCTTGTTGCTATATCTTTTTACAGTAATCACGTGCACAGAACTCGATATATTAATTTTCAAACTTAATTTTTTTCCCATTGAAATGCATTGAAAAAGCAAAAATGCCCCCTCTAGAGGTGCAGTACCGTCCTTTAGAAGGAGCCACAATCCCATTTTCAGCGGAATAAAATAACAGAGATTAGAACATAAAACGGTCTCGTGGCTCCCTCTAGTGGACAGTACTGCACGTGTATGACATTATTTCTGTTCATTCATAGAAGCACACGCCCCGTGCTCAGGAAAAAGTCCTACCCAAGATGGCGGCGCGGTCAGACGCAGCGGCTACTCCGGGTCCCAAAGACAGTGCTTTTTCGTCTTTTAATGTCGTCTGTTCGTCTCCACGTAATGTCTGTCTACCGCAAATTCATAGGGAGATCACTCCGAAACACATCTACGATCGCCAAAGCCTTTTGGACATCGGACATACACACAAACACAAACTCTCGCCGGCAACTAATGTGAAGCTACGAGGCCTCTGCCTACTGCTGGAGCCGGACCCCGAGTCCCCGGCCTCGCCTACCGATGCTACCCGCTCAAGGCGGCGTCGCAAGCGGTGTGAGAGAGGACGCAAGCGCGGCAAGCGTGGAGGTATACGAGCTAGGCTAAGGGCTAACCCCACAAGACCGGCTCTTCCATCACTCTTGCTCTCAAACGTTCGCTCCCTGGAAAAGAAACTGGACTTAATTCAACTCAGCCGATCTACACAGCACGAGGCAAGGGATTGTTGTGTGTTTGTTTTCACCGAAACGTGGCTGAACGACAACATCCCGGACTCCGCCATTCATCTGCACAGACTAACCTGCTACAGAGCGGACAGAGATTCATCACTGTCTGGTAAGACTCGCGGGGGTGGCTTGTGTGTGTATATCAACCAAAAATGGTGTAACAACGCTGTGGTAGAATCAAAACACTGTTCATCACTGGTGGAGTTTATGGTTGTGAAGTGTCGGCCGTTCTATCTGCCGCGGGAGTTCACGGCCATTGTTATTGTGGCTGTTTACATCCCCCCATGTGCAAACGCTAAGGACGCGCTTCGTGAACTGTACAGCGCCATCAGCGAACAACAAACAAATAACCCTGACGGCTTTTTCATCATAGCCGGGGACTTCAACCACGCGAACTTAAAGACAGTCCTGCCAAAGTTCTACCAACATGTGAACTTTGCAACAAGGGGAAACAACATGCTGGACTGTGTTTACACGACAGAGAAAAAAGCATACAGAGCTGAACCCCGCCCCCACCTCGGGTACTCAGACCACATCTCTGTTATGCTAATTCCAGCATACACGCCACTTCTCAAACTCACCAAACCGGTTCAGAAGCAGATCACGGTATGGCCAGACAATGCTACCTCAGCACTACAGGACTGCTTCCAGGACACAGACTGGAACATGTTTAAAGAGGCGGCCACCTACAACAACCACACAGACCTGCAGGAATACACTGAAACTGTGACTGCTTACATCAGGAAGTGCACTGATGACGTGACAGCCACCAAGACCATCACCACACGGGCAAACCAGAAACCATGGATGACAGCGGAGGTTCGTGGGCTGCTAAAGACCAGAGATGAAGCATTCAGATCAGGAGATAAGGCAGCCCTCAAAACAGCAAGAGCCAATCTGTCCCGCACCATCAAAAAGGCAAAATGGTCATATGCCCAAAAAATCAATAACCACTTCACAGACAGCAAAGACACACAGAGCCTGTGGCAAGCCATTCAGACCATCACTGACTACAAGCCCCCGCCACAGGCCTGTGATGATGACACATCCCTCCCAGACACACTCAACCACTTTTACTCACGGTTTGAAATGCAGAATGACACACCTGCACGAAAACTGCCCACACCTCCCAACGACCAGGCAATCTGTCTGTCTCCAGCCGATGTAAGGAAGACCCTATCTAGGATTAACCCACGCAAGGCTGCGGGTCCTGACAACATACCTGGTCGTGTACTGAAAGACTGTGCTGAACAGCTGACAGATGTCCTAACAGATATCTTCAACATCTCGCTGAGCCAGGCAGTTGTCCCCACATGTCTCAAATCTACAACAATTATTCCCATACCGAAGAAATCAACTGTGTCCTGTCTAAATGACTACCGTCCCATAGCACTGACTCCAATCATGATGAAGTGCTTTGAGAGGTTAGTCATGCACAATATCAAAACCAGCCTCCCCAACACACTTGATCCGCTCCAGTTTGCATACCGTCCGAACCGCTCTACGGACGATGCAATTTCCTCCACCCTCCATCTGGCTCTTACCCACCTGGAAAACAAGGACTCATACGTCAGAATGCTGTTCATCGACTTCAGCTCAGCATTCAACACCATAATTCCACAACAGCTTATTAACAAACTAAACCTGCTGGGCCTGAACAATTCCCTCTGTAATTGGATCCTGGACTTTCTAACCGGAAGACCTCAGTCAGTCCGTGTCGGCCACAACACCTCGAGCACTACCACACTGAACACAGGTGCCCCACAAGGCTGTGTGCTCAGCCCGCTGCTCTTCACGCTGCTGACCCACGACTGCACTGCCAAGTCCAGCTCCAACCACATCATCAAGTTCGCTGATGACACAACAGTGGTAGGTCTTATCAGCGACAACGATGAAACGGACTACAGAGAGGAAGTGGCACAGCTGGTGAAATGGTGTGGCACTAACAACCTGTCCCTCAACGTGAGCAAAACAAAGGAGGTTGTGATGGACTTCAGAAGAAACTCCGTTGACCACCCCCCACTGACCATCGACAGCTCGACTGTGGAGCGAGTCAGCAGCACTAAATTCCTGGGGGTGCACATCACAGAGGATCTCACCTGGACCACCAACACCATGTCACTCTCCAAGAGGGCACAACAGCGCCTACACTTTCTTCGCCGGCTGAAAAGAGCAAGTCTCCCTCCACCCATCCTCACCACTTTCTACAGGGGAACCATTGAGAGTGTGCTGACCAGCTGTATCACTGTCTGGTACGGTAATTGTACTGCAGCAGACCGCAAGACCCTACAGCGGACAGTGAACACAGCTGCTAAGATCATCGGTGCCCCTCTCCCCTCCATCCTGGACATTTTCCTTGCACGATGCTCCAGCAAAGCCAACAGCATCGCGAAGGACTCCACCCATCCCTCCCACAGTCTCTTCCAGCTCCTACCATCAGGAAGACGGTACCGGAGCATCAAAGCCCGCTCTGCCAGACTGTTGAACAGCTTTTTCCCCCAAGCCCCCCCCCCCCCCCCAAAGAAAATGACTTATGCACTATGCACTAGACACTTTTCACACGCACTGCTGTGTACAAACTCTTAAAAAAGGACTCAGTCTTATTGACATGTTTACATGCACACGCACTATAAACCATCCTGCACTGTTCCCCTACCAGCTGCTCGACTTACAATGTCTCTCTTTGCACATGTACAGTACTTATCTGAAGCATTGTATAGTCTATATAGTTTGTATTTTATTTTTCTGAGGCACGACATTTCGTTCCACTGTATGTCCCCACATGTAGCGGAATGACAATAAAGCTCAACTTGAACTTGAACTTGAACTTGAACTCATGTTATAGACAGAGAGAGACGCTTTCATTTTACAATTCAGGACACTTCTTCGTGTTAATTAATTAAAACATTCCAGCGATTACACAAGATTTAATCACAAGAAAGCTTCATTTACAGATATTCAGCAGTGTTTTTGATATGCCTGCATTGGTGTCGTTGTATGCGAACTGAGCTGAGCCGGACGATTACGTCACTGTTTTCTCCAGTGCTGATATACATAAATTAACTAGACTAATAACTACTGATCTTTGCAATGGAATGAATCAATAATATATAGAATAAGCTGCACAATGACACCATTTTCTTTGGGAGCTGCTGTTCAGCCAAAATTATTTGCCAATTATTAATGTAAAACTGCTTTACCACAATTTGCATTGTAAAAAGCGCTATATAAATAAAGGTGACTTGACTTGACAATTCACAAGCCCGAAGCTCTCAATTAAAAGGGCAATGCCTCTTAAAGCGGCAATAATTTAGACGCTTTCATCTTCTGAATGCATAATGAGTGTGTATGCACTTTCCCCCTGGTTGCACTTCAAGGCTTTCCCAAGCCAACATCAAAGTTTGTTCTACGAACTTTAGCTTCTAGTATACATTTATTATCATGATTTGACAGGACTGAATGATTAGGCTCCTCCTATACCTACTTTTGTAACATAATTTATCCTATAACATCTATACTGCATCGAACTGCATGGTTCAGAAAGCAGTTGTTGTAATAATGGTGAGATCACAAAGAAAGATTGAGATTGTACACTGTTAAGGAATAGTGTTAAAATGTTCATTTAACCATCAAGTTTCCATTTGGAAGGCCGAAAAAGGGGTTTTGATTCTGGGGTCTCTTGTGACAACATACTACCAACACAACTCAACCAGGGCTCTCCCCTTTATTTTTTAAGAATGCCTTGGGTAGGAAGTCAATTTCGGGGGTTCGTGGGAAATGGCCCATGTTAATCGGCTGCCATTGGACGAGTTATTACTTGGAGGGATCGTTGTGTGAAATGGGATCCCAAACTGTAATAAATATAGTGGTCTATTGGACACTTTAGGATTACCTCTTTCCCGATGACCTTTCCCGCGATTCCCCCGGATATGGGGGTCTATGGACACACATAGGGGGCGACACTGGGCACTGGTGACCATTGTGACCCCACACCCCCCAAAAACCCACCAAATGACCGTTTCCAAGGGAATCCGTCCCAGATATCCACACAACGTCCGTTCTCGCATTAAGTGAATGGTGTTTTCATTGACCCAAATCCACTAATCCACAATTTGTCCGATTGCCCATTAAAGTCGGCAAATGACCAGTCCCACGAACCCCTAATGTGTCCAATTGCCCATTAAAGTCGGCATATGTCCCACAAATCCCTAATATGTCCAATTGCCCATTAAAGTCGGGAAGTGACCCGTCCCATGAACCCCTAATGTGTCCAATTGCCCATTAAAGTCGGCATATGTCCCACAAACCCCTAATATGTCCAATTGCCCATTAAAGTCGGGAAGTGACCCGTCCCACGAACCCCTAATTTGTTCAATTGCCCATTACAGTCTCTAGTGACCCGTCCCACGAACCCCTAATTTGTCCAATTGCCCATTAAAGTTGGGAAGTGACCCGTCCCACGAACCCCTAATGTGTCCAATTGCCCATTAAAGTGGGAAGTGACCCGTCCCACGAACCCCTAAAGTGTCCAATTGCCCATTAAAGTGGGAAGTGACCCGTCCCACGAACCCCTAAAGTGTCCAATTGCCCATTAAAGTCGGGAAGTGACCCGTCCCACGAACCCCTAAAGTGTCCAATTGCCCATTAAAGTGGGAAGTGACCCGTCCCACGAACCCCTAAAGTATCCAATTGCCCATTAAAGTCTCAAGTGACCCGTCCCACGAACCCCTAATGTGTCCAATTGCCCATTAAAGTCGGCATATGTCCCACAAACCCCTAATATGTCCAATTGCCCATTAAAGTCGGGAAGTGACCCATCCCACGAACCCCTAATTTGTTCAATTGCCCATTAAAGTCTCTAGTGACCCGTCCCACGAACCCCTAATTTGTCCAATTGCCCATTAAAGTCGGGAAGTGACTCGTCCCATGAACCCCTAATGTGTCCAATTGCATATGTCCCACAAACCCCTAATATGTCCAATTGCCCATTAAAGTTGGGAAGTGACCCGTCCCATGAACCCCTAATGTGTCCAATTGCCCATTAAAGTCGGGAAGTGACCCGTCCCACAAACCCCTAATTTGTTCAATTGCCCATTAAAGTCTCTAGTGACCCGTCCCACGAACCCCTAATTTGTCCAATTGCCCATTAAAGTCGGGAAATGACCCGTCCCATGAACCCCTAATGTGTCCAATTGCCCATTAAAGTCGGGAAGTGACCCGTCCCACAAACCCCTAATTTGTTCAATTGCCCATTAAAGTCTCTAGTGACCCGTCCCACGAACCCCTAATTTGTCCAATTGCCCATTAAAGTCGGGAAGTGACCCGTCCCATGAACCCCTAATGTGTCCAATTGCCCATTAAAGTGGGAAGTGACCCGTCCCACAAACCCCTAAAGTGTCCAATTGCCCATTAAAGTGGGAAGTGACCCGTCCCACAAACCCCTAAAGTGTCCAATTGCCCATTAAAGTCTCTAGTGACCCGTCCCACGAACCCTTCCCTTAAGGAAGAAATGGACAAAATATCTTCTTTCGGACTACCTAGAGGAATTATTTAAATGATAAATATTGTGATGTGTTCATTCCTGGTAGAAAACTTGCTCAGGGAGTTCAGAAACAGTGTGTACTGATACAGAGAATAATAATAATGATGAAATTGTAATAATAATGAATTCGATGTAATAGGCGTGTCACCATATTTGATTCAGAATATCTTCTTTTATGATATGCAAGAGAAAATGATACAAGTTTGGAAAGACATGAGGATGAATTGATTAAATAATTCTGGCCCTTATGAATGAACCTATAATCTTACGATACAAGATCTTTAACCCCTCAATCTCACCACTTCACTGATACAGGATTCATATCTGTTTACTTGATGATTTATGTAATGTTTCTCCTGATTTGTCCTTTAGCACCAGCTGAAGAAGATCCAGAGGTCGTTCCAGCAGAGGATCCAACAGAGAGAGAAAGATCTTCAGCAGCTGAGAGAGGCTGTGGAGTCTCATAAGGTGAGTCTGGAGAAGAAGAGAAGTTTGACAAGTCTCAGTCAGGACTCACTGAAGCCACTGTGTGATTGTGATGTGTGTCCTAACAGCGCTCTGCACAGACAGCAGTGGAGGACAGTGAGAAGATCTTCACTGAGCTCATCCGCTCCATCGAGAGAAGCCGCTCTGAGGCCACAAAGAAGATCAGAGATCAGGAAAAGACTGCAGTGAGTCGAGCTGAAGGACGACTGGAGCGACTGGAGCAGGAGATCAATGATCTGAGGAGGAGAGACGCTGAGCTGGAGCAGCTTTCACACACACAGGATCACATCCATTTCCTGCAGGTAACAGAGATCTAGAAGAGCAGGATCATAGTGGACTTGAGCAAGAGACTCACAGAGAAACATTTCAATGCAAAAAAAAACATTTCTGAAAAAAATGATACATTTCATGATTATAATTTAGGTTTATATAGCAGGGACATGTAACAAATGCTATTTTTTTGTGTTATTAGTGGCTTGTATTAAAGTTTTAAATTATATATTTTATTATTAATTATACTAATTAATAATATGATTAATTAATCATATATATTATTTATATTTTAAATTATATATTTGTAAAGAGGGAAACAGCGGGATGGGATCCAAATGTAGCTTTATTAAAGATGTGGTCAAAACAGTGGCAAATAGGTCTGGAGGAGAATAAGCAGAATCGTAGTCAATGTACAGGCAAACAGATCGGGGCAGGCGGCAGGCAAACCATAGTCCATGAAGCAAAACAGTAAATCCAAGTGACAGGCAGCGAGCGTTCAGGAAACAGGAAGACAGGCAAAAACAAGACCAGGGAAAACAGACACGGGATTAACACTCAGAAATGACAGGGTAACCAAATCAAGACTTCGCGGGGAGTGATGTGTGAATGGTGTTTATATATGGTGAGGGTGATGAGGTGCAGCTGGTGAGGTAATCAGTGAATGGGTGATGAGGTGTAGCTGGTGCGGTAATCAGTTAATGGGTGATGAGGTGTAGCTGGTGCGGTAATCAGTGACTGGGTGATGAGGTGTAGCTGGTGAGGTAATCAGTGAATGGGTGATGAGGTGCAGGTGGTGCGGTAATCAGTGAATGGGTGATGAGGTGTAGCTGGTGCGGTAATCAGTGACTGGGTGATGAGGTGCAGGTGGTGCGGTAATCAGTGAATGGGTGATGAGGTGCAGGTGGTGCGGTAATCAGTGAATGGGTGATGAGGTGTAGCTGGTGCGGTAATCAGTGACTGGGTGATGAGGTGTAGCTGGTGAGGTAATCAGTGACTGGGTGATGAGGTGTAGCTGGTGCGGTAATCAGTGAATGGGTGATGAGGTGTAGCTGGTGAGGTAATCAGTGAATGGGTGATGAGGTGTAGCTGGTGCGGTAATCAGTGAATGGGTGATGAGGTGTAGCTGGTGCGGTAATCAGTGACTGGGTGATGAGGTGTAGCTGGTGCGGTAATCAGTGAATGGGTGATGAGGTGCAGGTGGTGCGGTAATCAGTGACTGGGTGATGAGGTGTAGCTGGTGCGGTAATCAGTGACTGGGTATGGGGCTTTTGGTAAATGTTGAATGAAGGAACGATAACAAGCTTGCATTGTTGCTCATGTGAGCACATGGCTGGGCAGGAGCTGTCTTTGGAACAGTCGACGATAAGAGAGAGTGGGAGGAGAGTGTGTGCTCCCTTTTTACCCTGGTCGCTTGAGCTCCCGGATCCTCCCTGGAGGCCGCTGACCCGCTTGCACCCGTCCACGACCTCCAGGGTGCCTGCCCCCTCCCTTGTTGGATTCCTTTTGGAGTGAGGTCACACCTTCCAGAAGGAGTTATGTTACATGTTTGTCTGTTTTTGGACTCTATTTTCATTTGTCATATGTGTTCCTTTGTTTGATTTTTCCGCTACTCCTTGATTTCTATGGTTACTGTCATTATTTGTTAATTTATATTCAGCTGTTTGTCATCAGTTAGTCTCGTTATCTCCTTGTGCTCCTTTGTATATAAGCCCTCAGTTTCTGTTCAGTCCTTGTCGGTTCTCGTTTGTGTTAGAGTTTGTACATGGATGTTTCCCTTGGATATTTGGTATTAAAGTTAATCTTTCTGGATTCCTCCTTGCCGTGCAATTTACTAAAACACAATATGTGGTAAACTACAATATGTAAGATTTATTGAGCTTCCAGACAGCAACAGCTCAAAACTTCACTAATATTTGAACTTTTATTTTTGTTTCAGATTCACCCAGCTAGATTTCCCATCATCTCTTTGCTCATCCTTTTAAAATCTATAATATGATATATTAAAATCATAACTATTTGCCTGTAACAGATTGATGAACTTGACAGTGAAGTCTATAAAGAGGAAGTGGGGTTGTATATTAGCAATGGTTAAGTGTATTTAACAATATAACACTTAGAGGAGAGTTACTAAAGATCAACAAGATGTTGATACGGCTAAAATCTGAGAGTAGAGCAGGTTATTGACTGAAGTGTGGAGATGATGAGCTTTGATTTCTGTTTTCTGTAGAGTTTCCAGTCTCTCTCAGCTCCTCCTGAATCTACAGACGTAAATGACGATCTCTTCAGTTCTCTCTCCTCTTTTGATGACGTGAGAGAATCTGTCCGTCAGCTGAGAGACAAACTGGAGGATTTAAGTAAAAAGGAGCTGAAGAAGATCTCTGACAGAGGTAAAGTCCTGGAGATTCATCTGCTCTCAGAAATGGTCCTCCATCATCTCATATCATGTAGAAGATCATGTTAGAAATGTCTTAAGAACAAATGCAGGGATCATTTTCTCTTGACATGATAATCTCACTCTTCATGTCTGTTGATTTCCACAGTCACTTTCTCCAACATTGTTCCCAGAACCAGGAACGACTTCCTACAATGTAAGTCACTGAGAAAACAAGCAGAGAAACTTAGTGTTCATGTTCTTCCCGTAGAAGGAGAAAGAAAACATGACAAGAGTTTTATAGTTGATCATGTAAATGATGATTTGCACAGGATATCTGGTAAACTGTACTGAGACACTGCTGATATATTGAACATGAAGAGTTCAGATTCATAATTCCTGATTCTGATGTGTTTTTTCTCCATCAGATTCCCATCAGCTCATTCTGGATCTGAACACAGTGAATAAACACCTCAGTCTTTCTGAGAGGAACAGAGTGATTAGTAACACTGACACAGTCCAGTCGTATCCTGATCATCCAGACAGATTTGATGTGCCTCAGGTGTTGTGTAGAGAGAGATTGAGTGGACGCAGTTACTGGGAGATTGAGTGGAGTGGATGTGTGTGTATATCAGTGTCATATAAGAGAATCAGAAGGAACGGACGAAGTGATGAGTGTGAGTTTGGACATAATGATCAGTCCTGGAGTTTGTTCTGCGCTCCCTTCAGATACTCATTCATACACAATAAGATAGACACTGATCTCCCAGTAGAGTCCATCAGCAGTAGAATAGGAGTGTATGTGGATCACAGTGCAGGAACTCTGTCCTTCTACAGCGTCTCTGGAGACACAATGAGCCTCATCCACACAGTCCAGACCACATTCACTAAACCGCTTTATCCTGGGTTTAATGTTTGTACTGGATCATCCATGAAACTGTGTTGATGAATCAGAATAGACTGTAGAGAGATTATACCCATAATGCTTTGAGCTCATGATAAATCAGTAACAGTGAGATGTTATAGAGTCTCTTATTTTCTCTTCATTACATTAATACTACAGCTGAACTTCTGTCAGTGAAATAACATTTCAGAATAAATGTGTGTAATGAATCCTCATATAGACAGTAAGATCAGTGTGTGTTTGTGAGTCATGATGAGTGACGGTGTGTGTCTGTGCTTTTCTCTGTTTGCGTTGATGGAAATCAGTCATTCACTTCTTATTGTAGTGTCACATAAATCATTTTCATTATTTCTGTCAAAATTACCTTTGATTAAAACATACTTTGTTGTAAAATTGGTGTCAATGTCAATTTTTTAATATATGTGAAATACATAGACCGAGATCATCTATTCATACTGTAAACTCTTGATCAGTGAACGTATGAGCACAATTATTCTAATCTAATCCAGTTTACTTTAAATAAACTCATCTGAACAGAACTTGCATCCTGGAGTCTGGACTGGAAGGTGAGCAGGGAAATGCAGGCAGGTTAATTAGATTCCAGAGCAAAGCCGGCAGTTCGGGAGACCAGGGCAAACCTGGGGACCCAGGGAACCACGGAGGTACGGAGGGCGCAGGAGCCTCCGAGGGCACTGGAGACTCAGGAGACCTGGGCAGAGCCGGCCACTCAGGGACGGCCTCCTTGGCTGTGGAACGGGTTCTTCATGTGTGGACAGAGTCTGGAGTGGATTAAGGTGCTGAAGCGGACTCCGGAGCCGACTTAGGGATTGGAGGGGACTCTGGAGCAGGCTCGTGGGTGACTCTGGAGATGGGACTCGTGGGCTGGATTTGATGTGTGTGCCACCCACACACACAAAATTGCTGTGGCTGTAATGACCAGCACTGCTCTCTCTGAAGACTCTGGGGCTGGAGCAAACACAGGGGTGGACTCAAGAGCTGGAGCAGAAACTGAAGCGGATTCAGGGGCTGGAGAAGACATTGGAGCAGACTCAGGAGCTGGTATTGGCTCTGACCAAAAGTCAATTAATACACTTGAAATATTGGATAATACGCACTTACTAGCCTGTATGTTAAGTTAATCATTAATTACTAGTGTGTTCGTGCTTAACATATGAATAATTCTGTATAGTTAAATTAAAGTATTACCAGATCTTCTTTGAGATTTGCCTCCCTCCCTGTCACACCATCAACATCACCGGCACGACAAGCTCCACCCACACGCTCACAATCACCGGAATACTGATCACCTGCACCTGTCTTCACTCACGCTCACGCCTTAAAAAGCCCTCACATCCTCAGTCAGTTGTCTGATCTCGTCATTACTGGACTACAGACTTACCTGCTTCATCTTACCTGCCTTCTTCGATTCCTTCGTATGTTATCTCGACCTTTGGATCAGGCGTGGGCGCGAACCGCTGGACAGTCATCTTCGAACCTGCAAACACACGGACACTACTTCAATCCACCAGCTAAGTCATCTCATGGTTTACGAACTCATAGACTCACCATACCTGACCGTATACCTGTTCATATTTCACTCTGTTCAATAAAACTGTTTATTGATACATTACCCTCTTGTCCGTGTCTGACAGAAGATCAGACCGCAACAACATGCAGACGATCCCGACAACCAGCACCACGAATACCCTCTCCGATGCTGTCCCAGCCGGTCGCGTTCCACTTCCTGCAACACAACCTGGTTCGTCTTCGGCCCACTCAGCTGCCTCTGCCAGTCTCGTGGCCCGACCAGCGCCCTACTCTGGTGAGGCGGAGGACTTCAATGGGTTTCTTATGCAATGCTCCTTGTATTTTGAAATACAACCGCATCTCTTTGTATAGGAAAAAGCACACAAGTGGCATTCATGGTCAACCTCCTTACCGGCAAGGCGTTACGTTGGGCTCAAGCTCTCTGGCAATCCAATGCTTCAATATTATCATCCCTTGTTGCTTTCACAACGCATCTAAAGGAGGTCTTCGGCCAAACCACCGCATCTCTCTCCGTTGCTGACCAGCTCTACCATCTCCGTCAAGGCTCTTCTACCGTCGGTTATTACACTCTGAAGTTTCGGACCCTCGCGTCCCCTAGCGGGTGGAATGAAACTGCTCTCCTGACAGCCTACCGCCAAGGTCTCAACCCGGAATTTCGTCAACTGATGGTCATCTATGACGATACTATGGGGTTGGAGGCTTTCCTTCAGAAAACGGTGAGGGTCTCCCAACGTCTCACCGCCTGCGAACGCAACCTACCTGTATTGCAGTCCCCGTCCTCCAGTCTGCCAGCCGCCCTTCCAGCACCTGAACCAATGAATGTGGACCATTATCACATCACACCAGCAGAACGACAACGCAGAATAACACATCGACTATGTTTCCACTGCGGAGGTGTGGGACATCAACGTCTCAACTGTCCCGTTCGTCCCCCTCGACCCGTGGTGAGTACAATCCAGATACAACCTAAAGTTTCTCACCTGATTCGAACCACTGTGTACTTCTTCATCGATCGTTCCTATGTTTCAGCACAAGCCCTCGTAGACTCCGGGTCCGCCGGGAATTTCATCTCACGTCAATTCCTCCGGACCTTAAATCTGAAACGACAACGCAGTGACCGTCCAATGAAAATACACACCATCTTGGGAAAACCACTGGGTCGTGGGGTGATCAGCCATCATTCTCCACCACTTACGCTACACATCGGGTGCCTTCATCAAGAGAGGATCACGTTCATGGTGCTGGAAGGATCCACAACAGACATCATTCTGGGGCGCCCGTGGCTGGCTGATCACAACCCTGTATTCGACTGGAACACCGGCAAAATCCTCAAGTGGAGCCAGCACTGTCTACAATCCTGTCTTCAAACCGTTGAGAAGATATCTCATTCCTCCTCCTCGGCCAGCCTTTCCATCACTCCGTCTCTCCACCTCAATTCCACCTCGGTGGAGAGTCCTGAGGTCACTCCAAAAACATCCATCCCTGTCGAATACCGGGCGTTCCAGGATGTGTTCAGCAAGCGGCTGGCTACCCAGTTACCATCACATCGGCCATGGGACTGCGCCATAGACCTGCTACCTGGGTCCATTCTTCCTAGGGGTAAAGTATACCCACTGTCCATCCCGGAACAGAAGGCCATGGATGAATATATCTCCGAGGCTCTCCAGCAAGGTTTCATTCGACCTTCCACTTCCCCTGCCGCTTCAAGCTTCTTCTTCGTTGCCAAGAAGGACGGAGGCTTGAGGCCCTGCATTGACTATCGTAAACTCAACACCCAGACTGTGAAGTTCTGGTATCCCCTTCCTCTGGTCCCAGCTGCTCTCGAACAACTCCGCTGGGCTAGTATCTTCACTAAACTGGATCTCCGCAGCGCCTATAATCTCATTCGAATTCGCGCTGGGGATGAGTGGAAGACTGCCTTCGTCACTCCTTCAGGGCACTACGAATATCTCGTGATGCCGTATGGCCTGGCGAACTCACCATTAATTTTCCAAAATTATATGAATGAGATCTTCCGTGATCTCCTCCAGAAGTTCGTGATCGTATACATCGATGACATACTCATCTACTCCCGGTCCCTTCAGGAACACCAGGAACATGTTCGTCAGGTCCTACAAAGGCTCCGGACCCACCGTTTCTACCTTAAGCTCGAAAAGTGTGAGTTTCACATTCCCGAGGTCCAGTTCCTGGGCTATTATATCAACCAGGACGGGGTGAAGATGGACCAGAGGAAGGTGGAATCCATCCAAGAATGGCCTGAACCTCAAACGGTTAAAGAACTGCAAAGATTCCTTGGATTCTCAAACTTTTACCGCAAATTCATTCTCAACTACAGTTTGATCAGTTCACCTCTTACCTCGTTGCTCAAGAAGGGCCCCAAGTCTCTGTCCTGGAACCCCCAAGCAAGCGAAGCCTTCCAAGCACTTAAAGAGGCTTTCAGTACGGCACCGATCCTTCGTCATCCTAACCCCAACTTACCTTTCCTCGTCGAGGTGGACGCCTCTCAGACAGGGGTCGGTGCCATCCTCTCTCAGCGGCAGGGGAATCCCGCTCGTCTTCATCCATGCGCCTTCTACTCCCACAAACTTACCCCGGCGGAGCAGAATTACGACGTGGGTAACCGAGAGCTCCTGGCCATCAAGCTAGCTCTCAAGGAGTGGAGACACTGGCTGGAGGGAGCGAAACATCCGTTTGTCGTCATCACCGACCATCGCAATCTGGAATATCTCCGGGATGCCAAACGATTGAACACCCGCCAGGCCCGCTGGGCACTTTTCTTCACCAGATTCAATTTCACAGTAACTTACCGACGGGGCGGAAGGAATGTCATAGCCGACGCCCTCTCCCGGCTCCATGCACCAGACCAGGACACTCACCTACCTGAACCTATCTTCCCTCCAGCCATGATAGTCAGTCCTATCCAATGGGAATGGGATGATCGCATTCGTCAGGCTCAAGAGACTGATCCTGCTCCGCCGAGAGTTCCGGAGGGGCTGATGTACGTTCCACCTACCTGTCGTCAGCTCCTCTTGGAATCCGTCCACTCTTCTCCGGGCTCTGGACACCCAGGTAGCCAGCGAACCCTCTCGCTCCTCCAACAACGCTACTGGTGGCCCTCCATGACCCAGGATGTCTCCCGTCTCGTGAAAGGATGTTCTGTCTGTGCCATAACCAACACTCCACGTCAGCTGCCCGCAGGCAAACTCCTTCCACTGCCCATTCCTTACCGACCCTGGACCCATTTGGGTATTGACTTCCTCACCGATTTACCACCATCTAACATTTACACCAGTGTCCTCGTAGTCGTCGACCGGTTCTCCAAGATGTGTAAATTGATACCCTACAAAGGACTCCCTACAGCTCTTCAAACTGCTGAGTTACTATTTCACCATGTGTTCCGAAACTTTGGCCTACCAGAAGATATCGTATCTGAACGAGGTCCACAGTTCATTTCCCGTGTCTGGCGAGCCTTTTTCCGGTTACTGGGCGTCACCATCAGTCTCTCCTCGGGCTACCACCCTCAAACCAACGGGCAGACAGAACGTAAGATCCAGGAGATCGGGAGATACCTGCGGTCTTACTGCCACCAGAACCAACCAGCCTGGAGCCAGTTCCTACCCTGGGCCGAGTACGCTCAAAACTCCCTTCAGCAGACCACCACTGGATTAACTCCATTTAAATGCGTACTCGGCTACCAACCACCTCTCTTCCCTTGGTCTGGGGAACAATCTGACGTCCCTGCTGTTCTGAACTGGTTCCAGCAGAGCAAGAGGGTCTGGGACTCAGCTCATGTCCATCTAGAAAGGGCAGTGCGTAGACACCAACAACAGGCCGACCAGCGCCGTGGACCCACACCTGTTTATCTACCTGGTCAACAGATGTGGCTATCAACGAGGGACTTCCGTCTACACCTGCCCTGCAAGAAGCTGAGTCCCCGCTATATAGGTCCATTCAAGGTGCAGAGGCAGCTGAACGAAGTTACCTACCGCCTGGACCTACCCGCCACGTATCGTATTGCTCCATCATTCCATGTTTCCACCCACAGAACCAGAAGTCCCAGCCGTACCTCCTCCTCCAGACCTGGCAGAGACGGATACCATCTACCAGGTCCACGAAATCCTAAACTCCAGACGTCGCGGGACGCGCCTGGAGTACCTGGTCGACTGGGAGGGTTACGGTCCAGAGGAGAGATCCTGGGTGGCACGGGAGGACATACTAGATCCTGCACTTCTCACCCACTACCATCAGGAACATCCCGGTCGACCAGGACCCCGCGAACCGCTGGACAGTCATCTTCGAACCTGCAAACACACGGGCACTACTTCAATCCACCAGCTAAGTCATCTCATGGTTTACGAACTCATAGACTCACCATACCTGACCGTATACCTGTTCATATTTCACTCTGTTCAATAAAACTGTTTATTGATACATTACCCTCTTGTCCGTGTCTGACACTCCCCTTCAGGTTTTCTCACAAATCATCCTATTCCATACAGTCATTTTATGTTAATCTGTTTACATTTATAGCGGTAAGATGACAAATATCTGTCTAAGAAGACAAATACGTATCATCTCCATCTCTTGTTTCTTGACAGACCCCAAGGACAAGGACAGTGATTCCCAAACCATAGAGAAATGTTGCTCGAATGACTGTTGACGAATATCAAGAACAAACCTAACAGAGATTTGGAAGAAGCTAGAAATGGAGGAGGAAAATGAAGAATTGAGAAATGACAATGAAAAAGTCTCCTTAGAGGCATGCATTAGTTATTTTACTGTTCAGTAACCAGCTATCAAACTGTTTGATGGTTTACTTAGTTTTTTTTATTGTCTTTGCACTTCAGACTGTTTCAATATATGTAAAGTTGAGACAAAGAATTTAATAATTGGTAATGATGATAATATCGGTAATTAATTGCATTGTTATCAAGTTTTTGCCAAGAAACCTATTATTTATCCAGTCTGTAACTTTTGGTCTGACCCGCTGTTGATTTGTCTAACTTGATATGTAGTCCTTTATTGTGGGTCACCTTGCTTCCTAATAACAACAATGTTTTGCCTCTTATTCATTAGTTGCACAGGAGCAACATTCCATAAGTGTCTTCATGTGATGCCCTCCAGCATTGGTGCAGCCATCTGTGTCAAACAAGACTCAACAAAACTGAAATTAGAGGGAAGAAAACATCCAGAAACATGCTGTGATGATTGATAGCCATGACAGTGTCTTCAAGGTATTTTGTTGTTGTAGTTGTAGGCTGAGTTCAGTTTCATATCAAATTCTAAATTACTCTTGTGGAGTATAATTTGATTGTGTCACTTTGTGTTGAAATAAGTGTTTCTGATGCAAATTTGTGTTCATTGTTGACTGAAATCAAGAGATATTGACTGAAATTATATGTAGAGATAAAATAATATTATTGCTGTAATATGAGGAATTAGTTTGCGAACATAAAGCTTGGGGAACAGGCACCATTTCCTTATTAAAAACATAAAATCTGTATTAAATTCATATAAACAAATGATGCAAAATTCAAATAAATCCAATATGACTAGCATATGATATATTAAATCTAAGAACTGGTATATGAATTTCAGTGAATTCCTATATTTTCTACTATTGCATACTGTTGTCATGTAAAACTCATAAGACTTTTTACAGAATTCATATATGTACTAAAAATCCCCTATAAGTGCGCTTTTTAGTATGAAAGTGGCCATAATTGATCTGATTTTATATATGACATTTATTGGACATACATGAAACACAGAAGGTAATTCTGTCTGATTTAAGTAAGGAAGATATTTGGTTGCTGTTTATGAATCATGCATGTTTTTTTCATAACGGCGGCTTCCCTGTTGTCAGACGGCCCGCCCACTTTTTAAAGATCTTCAGGCTTCAGCTGAACTGGTAAAAGCAGCAGCAGGAGCTAAAGAAGGTATTATTACCTTTGAATGGCTATAGGGCACACGTTTATGGATATCAACTATAGGTTTTGAAAAAGTCAAGGTATGTTCAAAATGTCTAGATTTTAATATATAACCAATATATATGTTGTATAATTTTTTATATACATTCTTATGTTCTGTCTTTTAAGACTTTTACAGCAGCTCAGCTCAATTAAAAGGATTGTCAGATTGACAAATCTCCTTGTAAACTTGTTTTCTCAAACTTCACTGAAAAGAAACACAAAGCATCCCAGTGTCTCACTACTCCTGCTGGAAGCAAGAATATAAGGTAATAAACTACAAAACTACATTATTTTATCTCTCGTCAAGAGTATCAACCGAGTATCTTTAAATTTAGACTATTTTAGTTTATTAAATGTAACAGTAAAAATAAGTAAATAAAAATAATTGTATTTGTCTCTTTCAACATTTCCTTATGTAGCCAATATTTGACACAACATTACAGCTAATCCATACATAATTTAAAGCACAGTGTTTCCCTTAACTTTGGTACTCAGCAGTTTAATGCTGTTTAAGTAAATTGACACCAGTTATTAATGTTGTCTAATTTATGAATCATGGTTTTATGTCCACTGTTAGAGCAGAGGAACACAAACGGAAAAAAAGGGTTGAAAGCTCTCCACTCAAAAGGTCAGTATAAAACACTGTTACCATTCAATTCTATGTCTGTTTGATCATTTATTGGGTTAGTTCACCCAAAATGATAATTCTGTCATTAATTCCTCTCCCTCATGTGGTTCTACACCCGTAAGACCTTCGTTCATCTTCAGAACACAAATGAAGATATTCTTGATGAAATCCGATGGTTCAGCGAGTCTCTATTTACAGCAAGATAATGAACACTTTCTATGTCCAGAAAGACTAAAACACATTTAAAACAGTTCATGTGAGTACAGTGGTTCAACCTTAATATTATAAAGTGATGAAAATACTTTTTATGCACCAAAAAAAAACGACTTTTCAACAATATTTCATGATGGACGATTTCAAAACACAAGCTTTACAAGTTTTTTGTTTCAAATTAGTGGTTCGGATGGTGTATCAAGCTGCCAAAGTCATGTGAACTATTCAAATTGCGAAACACTTATGACGTAACAAAGCCTCGTTTCCTGAAATCATGTGACTTTGGCAATCCGAAGCACTGATTCAAAAAAAAAAGCAATAAATCAGTGTTTTGAAATCGCCCATCACTAGATATTGTTGAAAAGTCGTTATTTTGTTTTTTTGGCATACAAAAACCATTCTCGTCACTTTAAACCATTAAGATTGAACCACTGTAGTCAGTCACATGTCCTGTTTTAAATATGTTTTAGTATCTTTCTGGACATTGAAAGTGTAAATTATTTTGCTGACAATAGAGACTCACTGAACCATCGGATTTCATCAAAAATATCTTCATTTGTGTTCTGAAGATGAACGAAGGTCTTACGGGTGTAGAATGACATGAGGTTGAGGAATTGATGACAGAAATTACATTTTTGGGTGAACTAACACTTTAATAGTAATATACATCCTAATAAAGTTATGTGGCCCTTTAGGCAAAACACTATCTGCTTTTAAATATAACTTTCTGTCGACTCCATTTGTTAAACGAAGAGCATCAGGGTTGAATGTGGATATCACAGAAACTGGTGATTACTGTAATAACAGAAATCATTGACATTCTTACAATTTTCAACTTTCAAGAATAAAGTAATACTTAAGGTACTTCTATCATTTTTGCAGTTCAAGTCATGGCAACTCAAGACAGTGTTGTTTTAGAGGCAGTAAATGCATCAGGTGAGTCCACCCTGGAAAAGGCTACAGCAAAAGCGAAAGAAACAATTGGCCAGTTTTTAAATGTTTCGCTGAACATCGCTGTGACTGGAAGGACGGGTTCTGGGAAATCCTCCTTTGTAAATCGTATTCGAGGTCTAAGTGACGATGACGATGGAGCAGCACCTACTGGTGTCACAGAAACCACAATGAAGCCCACCATGTATGAGCATCCTACAATTCCAAATGTGAAAATCTGGGACCTGCCTGGAATAGGAAGTCCAACATTCAAAGCAAATAAATACCTGAAAGACGTCAAATTTAAAACCTATGATTTTTTCATTATCCTGAACTCAGAGAGGTTCATGGAGAACGACATCATGCTGGCTAAAGAAATAAGAAAACAGAAGAAACAATTTTACTTTGTTCGTTCTAAAATTGACATTGACATCTCTTCAGAGCAAAGGAGAACAGGATTTGATGAGCAGAAAGTTCTTGACACAATAAGAGATGACTGTGTTAAAAACTTCAGAGAATCCCAGTTCATTCAAGTTTTCTTGATATCGTCTGTTGATTTGGGGAAATATGATTTTGAAAAGCTTCAAAACACACTCGTAGATGAGCTTCCAGCTCATAAGCAATACGCTCTTCTTCAAGCTTGGCCAGTGTGCTCTACTGCATCTCTTGAGAAGAAGATCGAGTTTTTTGAAAACCTGACCTGGGCTGCATCTCTTGCTTCTGCTGCTGTAGCAATGATCCCTGTTCCTGGAACATCAATAGCATGTGATGCAGCTACTGCATTGGTTTTCCTTTCAAGGTGCTATTATGCATTTGGTTTGGATGACAGATCACTGAAAAGGCTTTCAGAAAAAGTAAACATACCCTTGCTGGAATATCGGGCCAAATCAAAGTTTGCTGATGCCATCCAAAAAAAAGCAGTGACCACAATACGAGTCTGTGCTTCGGTTGTAGCAATGTCTTCAGCTGCAGATTTATTGAGTCTCCTTCCAGGTGTGGGCAGTGCTATTGCTGCAGGATTGTCCTTTGCTTCTACACAGTATCTCTTGAGAGAAGGAATAAAAGAACTGGCAAATACTGCTCGAGCGATCATAAAAGCAGCTGGGCTGGACACAATCTAAAAACTCCTAGCTGGCCTGAACACGTGTCAATATCTTTTAAACTGATGTACTATTTGTCTATATTATTATATTTGTATTTCAGGTGTAGCGTAAGGGTGCTAGATGCTGTTTCTTTCACCTGTGTTCCAGTTTTGTTGTCCTGTGGAGGAGGGCCATGGAGACGTGGGGTCTCAGATGAAATTCGTGCAACTTCTTGACTATGTTCTTGTCCATGGTATGACTATGAGGAAGGCTGGACAATGAGTTCAACCAAAATTAAGTTGCTTCATCGTCGCCTCGATCATACGAATCTTCAGGGAGGAACCTCAGAGGTGTTCCTCAGTGTACTCTACTGTTACTTTTGTTACAACACACACATGCACTGTAGCTGTTGCACTATACTTCTGTAATGAAAAGAGATGCATCAAATTGCCTCACATTCAGATAAGTTTCTGTCTGCTTCCATTTTGTAAAAAGCATGTGTTACATGCAGTATTTCTATCTCTGTAGGACACAGAGACGATGAAATGAATGAAGTCTGACTAGACATTTAAGTTGATGGATCAGGCATGCAAGAGGATTTTACTCCTGCTGCTGCACACACTAAAAATGTGGTTCTTCAGCAGTTCTTTGGGGTGGTTGAGGTGCTATATAGCACTTAAAGTGGTTCCCCTATGATTACGAGCCAATGAACCACTTTTTTTTTTGTTTAGAGTGTGGCTAGGGCCAAAATAGCCTGTGATGTTGACGAGATTCTCTGGCCTGTCCCAGACCAAAGACGGGATGCTGGGGCAGAATATTTTTTGTTTTTGTTTGGTGTATTGTTCTTTACATAAGAAAATTATGACCTGAAAATAGGAAGTTTGGGGAATTGGGTGAGAAGTTATGGATTTGTGTTTACTGTTTTGAGAATACGAGGCATAGTTTCAAGAAATGTGTTTAAGCAATCGAGAAAAACTGTAATACTATTTTGCCAAAGTGATTTGTATGATATGTGATTTAAGCATTGGTGCATATATAAAGTCAATACTTGTACACTTCTAACGCTTGTATTTTGGTCCAGTGAAGCAGTTTGTACAATTTCTATTATTATCGTTTATTTTTTTTTATTACAATTATCAATGGGATTTACTTTTTGTGCTTCGATTCTGGTATTTTTTGCCAGTACAAAGTATCTTTGCCAGTGTGTCTATGTAAATCCCTGAAGAGCTGTGAAATTGAAGCTTAACAGAAGGGGAGAGTGTCTTTTATCGGTGTTTCTTTTTTTTTTTGGTTTGTTACTAGCTTTATGAATCTTTATGCACTGATTTGCTGTGTGGTTTGTCCCTTCTGTTAAATCTGGATGTATTATAGTCTCATCAACTGTGGGTATTTAATTGGTAAACTGTTTAAGAGGTCTATTTTTAGAACATTTTAGCATTAATGATTATTCTGTGTGTGAAATAAATTTGTATTTTTGTAAAGTCACCTCTTTCATACAATCCAAACTGGCAGGGTACTTCATATTATTGTGATTCCTTCTAGTTTAATTCAGTTTTTTTTTTTTTTAGGTATTCTCATTTTCTTTTCCTAGGTGGTGTAGTCAGGTTCTTTTAAAATATTTTTGGCCAAAGGTTTCATATATTTTTTCAATCTCACATATAATCATGTATGTCTCATACATAATAAAAATAAAAATAAAAATGTGGTTATATAAATTGTTTTGGCTTTTTTTGATGTAAACATCTGTATATGCATGTTTTAATATTTATAATAATTTAAGTTATTTACAATATTTTGCCTATAAAAATAATACACTTTTTGCTTTGTCTTTCACATAAACATTTATTTGTCTTTAAGGAAAATGATGTCTTTCTGGCCAAGGAGATTAAAGTAGAAAAGTAATTTTTCCAGACCAAGAATGATTAACTGACAAAAGAAAAATGAGCATTTCAATGCTCAATTGCACAATAAGACTTCATTATCCATATTAAAATATAATATTTTAGTAATGAGTTCCATAAGCTTTACCTTCTTGTCCCGCTGAAAGACACTTCCTCAATGTTTTATCCCAGAACCCCCTATAGGGATTACATTCTTAGACTTTTTCATATCTGAGGTCTGGATGTTGAATCCAATAAGTTAAGCAAACTCATTTAAATTGAGGAAGTCTTAAATTATGAGTCTTCTGAACTAAAAGGAATATTTCTTAATGTTTCTTAATTAATTGATTAATTCAGTGATAAAGACACAAGCAGAATCACTGAAGGAAAGAGGAACAACAAGAACAGAAAAAAGAGACAAGGTAAAACAACTACAACAGACTTTCACCCACAGCCTAAAGCCCTGGGTATACTTTGTTTTTTTGTTTTTTAAATGTATGCTCATGTACGTGCACAGCCTTGGAAAGTATACTTCACTTGATTCGTATGCATACACGCAGTTTTGAGCAATCGCTCGCAACGAGTTACAACCCATGCAAACATCTTTGTATTCTTTCATGTTAAAGCTGTACAAACGAGGGTACTTTTCTCTCCTCTTCGCACAATCACTCGTCTATGTTAGCCTCCATTGTCGCTGTAGCTTGCATGCGTTCCGGTTTGTTCTGTTCATGCAGTTTTTCTGTGACTACTTTGTGAATTGATGCCCCAGGGCTTGGTTGCCAACTTGTGGATAAACTAATTGCTGCAAAAATATTAAATGCACATGTGCAACCTGTGCGTACAAGAATGCACGGTTACAAAAAAATCGGGCGGTGCACATACAGTACGCACACTCTTCTGATCATGCGCATACTTAAAAAATTAACTTTACTTTGGGCTGTGTTTCCGATCCATGGCTGTATCCCACAAACATTTGTTCATTATTTTTATTTCAAATCCAAAAGTTTTTAATCAGCAAATTATATATATAAAAAAGTTGTCAGCATTGCAATTCTCAAGATTATACTATCTTTCATAGACATATTCACGTTTTAAGCGCGCCAAATTTAAACACATTATTTAATGCATTATTTCTATGTAGATTTATACACTGCTCAAAAAAAGAAAGGGAACATTAATTAACATATCCTAGATCTGAATGAATGAAATAATCTTATTAAATAATTTTTTCTTTACATAGTTGAAAGTGCTGACAACAAAATCATGCAAAATGTATCAATGGAAAACAAATTTATCAACCCATGGAAGTCTGGATTTGGAGTCACACTCAAAATTAAAGTGGAAAACCACACTACAGGCTGATCCAACTTTGATGTAATGTCCTTAAAACAAGTCAAAATGAGGCTCAGTAGTGTGTGTGGCCTCCACGTGCCTGTATGACCTCCCTACAATGCCTGGGCATGCTCCTGATGAGGTGACGGATGGTCTCCTAAGGGATCTCCTCCCAGACCTGGACTAAAGCATCCGCCAACTCCTGGACAGTCTGTGGTGCGACGTGGCGTTGGTGGATGGAGCGAGACATGATGTCCCAGATGTGCTCAACTGGATTCAGGTCTGGGGAACGGGCGGCCAGTCCATAGAATCAATGCCTTCCTCTTGCAGGAACTGCTGACACACTCCAGCCATGTGAGGTCTAGCATTGTCTTGCATTAGGAGGAACCCAGGGCCAACCACACCAGCATATGGTCTCACAAGGGGTCTGAGGATCTCATCTCGGTACCTAATGGCAGTCAGGCTACCTCTGGCGAGCACATGGAGCGCTGTGCGGCCCCCCAAAGACACTGACTGATACAACAGCAGCAATGCTGATCATGACACTTTAGAATGATTACCAATACCTGTTATCATCCAATCACAGCCCCACCTTACACATCAGTATACGTTAAGTAAATGCTCCAATTCCTCCTACTCCAAAAAAGAAAAAAAATAAGGGTATTGTATTACGCTGTTAAGTCGATTTGGCATGTGGAAATACAGATTAAATGTGTAATGTGCAATGTGTAAAATTTGTGAGGATCAATTGACAGAAATGCAATTTAATATACATAAGTATGTTTTCCTTACCTTACAGAATGAACCGTTATGTTTTTATTACCTTAGAATGAGCCATTTCTGTCTACATACACCGCAGGTCCCCTTAAATGTTAAGGCGACGTTATGCGTCGGCATGTTTATATGGTAGCCCTAAAAGGACAAAGTGCTCTACAGAGTGCAGAGTTCATCACTATGTTGTTCTTCTAAATCGTTTGTTTTTAGAGGCAGCTTGCATTGTCACAACGTAGAATACACACAAAGTAGTAGTAGTCATCTGATTTATTAGAAGCAGAGACCGTTCTTTGTTAGACGTAAGAAGAAACCTTATTGCTTGCAGACGTGTTCTCGCCCCTACCTGGTCGGACGTATCTCATTCAGCACCATATGGAGAGAGAGCCAGGTGTGGTAGTGCGCAGTTGGCCGTATCGTTTGCCTGAACACAAGAAAAGAGTGGTTCAGACTGAATTAGAGGCGACGCTCGATATGGGGGTAATAGAAGAATCCAACAGTGATTGGGAGAGCCCCATAGTTTTAGTTCTGAAAACAGACGACTCTGTTCGATTCTGTGTGGATTACCACAAAGTAAACGATGTGTCGAAATTCGATGCGTATCCAATGCCGCGAGTTGATGAACTGCTTGATCTGCTGGGCACAGCTCGTTTTTATTCGATGCTGGACTTAACGAAAGGATATTGGCAGATCCCCTTATCGCTATTTTGTATTACACCAATTTGTGACACTTCCGTTCGGGTTGTTCGGTGCACCGGCCACTTATCAGCGACTCATGGACCGTGTTCTCTGGCCCCATGCTGCATATGCCGCTGCCTATTTGGACGACATCATTATCTATAGTAATGACTGACAGCGGCATATGGAACATTTGAGGGCGGTTCTGAGACCGTGTGGAGGTCAGGTATCTGGGCGTCCACTTGGGTCCGAGACCTAAGACCAAAAAGAAGGTGAGACAGTTCCTAGGGCTGGTGGGATATTATAGAAAGTTTGTACCTAATTATCCGGGCCTCACCAGCCCTCCCTATGTCCTGGGAGGGGAATTCACTCTCTGTTCGGACCATGCCACTCTGCAGTGGCTCCACCGCATGAATGGTACCAACGCGCAGATCACTTGTTGGTATCTGGCATTACAGGCTTTTAAGTTCCAGGTGATCCACAGACCATGTGCTCAGATGGCTGTACCTGACTTCCTCTCCAGAAATGGTGGGGGGGGGGGGCTAGACAGAGTCAGGCGAAGGGAGGCGAAGGGAGGCGAAGGGGGGCAGAGGGGGGGGGGGGGGGTTCAGCGAGGTCTGCAGTGGGAGAGAGAGTTGGGAGACGTGCGGTGAGTAAGTGGGTTAAGTGCAAATGACAAACACCTGTCTTTTTTCAGTAATTGTCGTGGAGAGACCGCATAAAGGGGACAGGAAGAAGAGAGACAAGGGAGAGAGACGGGCTGCTGACTGCTGTGGAGTTGCTATTACTGATGAACTGTTTGATTGCTGGAGAAACGAGTTGCTACTACTAATGAACTGTTTGATGCTTGTAGCGCTATTTATGCTTTCTGTTAACTGATAATAAAAACCACCTGTCCTGTGCCATCTCCTGAAGTCTTTGAGGTCTCGGAATCCGTAAATAAGCCTATTCACCCAAACGTCATCCTTCCTGCCATTACAGTCATGGTCCCTGAGTTTCCTATCTACCCTGATACAACCACAGTGGTCACCCATGAGTTCCCCACTTATCCTGAGTTCACAACTGTAGAACCTCCAGAGGTGGCGGTAGTATCTAACAATGAACTCTCTTTCTGTCCTGTCACGGCTATGGATGCTGCTAATGAACTCTCTACCTGTCCTGTCACAGCCAGAAGGCCTGCCCCAGAACTTTCCATCCGCCCCGACGCTACCACGAAAGTCAACCCTGAGCTCTCTGTCAGCCTGGAAATGATCACGGAGATCACACCTGAACCGTTTGTCAGCTCTGTAGCGATCACGGAGATTGCACCTGTGCCTGCTGTCCATTCTGAAGTGATCATGGAGATCAATTCTGAACTCTCTGTCTGTCCTTGTCATGCTCGGGGAAGACAGGAGTCGAAGGTTCACGAATAACAAGCAGGTTTATTCCAAAAAGGGTTACAGGCATGACACAGGGTGCGTAGCACAAACAATAACCGACAGGGCATGAATGACAAACAGGAACTAATATACACATGACTAAATGAAGGGCAGGTGATAGGGATTAACTAATTACGTGAAGACAGGTGCAGACAATGACTGATTAACAAAACTAACCTAAACACGACAAGACTAAACTAAACATGACAGAACTGAACATGTGACATAGCGCCCCCCTTCGGAAAGGCGCGTCCTCGCGCCGTAGAAAGGAGAAGAAGGCGGAGGCTTCGGAGGAGGGCGTGGTGCTGGAGACAAACAGTGCACAGGGGAAGGTGGCCGCCACCAGGGTGACATAGATAGAGGGAGGGACCAGGGCGGAGTCCAGACAGAGTGGGTGGATGACGTGCTGGGGCTGATCGATGGCGACGGAATCATGGTAGTTGGTGGAGGAACCGGGGGAGCTTCTCGGCCGACGGACCTCGGAAGTTTGGCGCCGAGCCGCTGGCACGCGGGACCGAGGAGCCGACGCTGGTCTGGCAGAACGGAGTGACGCTGTGGTGAGTGAGGATGACGGGGAGGTTGCAGGGAGGGAGGAGCTCGATGACGGCGTAGGGGTGATGGGTGGTGGTGAAGCCGCCAACCCGGAAATCCGTGTCGGAAGCTGAGTGTCGACCCCCGTAGGCCGACCTGGAGAGACGAACGAGTCCAGCGGAGCTTCCGGGCTGACGGGCCGAGGAGGTGATGAGGGAGCTGTGTGACGAGGTGCAGGTAACAGGCTGAAGGGTCCAGAAGGTGACGGGGGCCTGGAGGCCTGAAGGGAAGTCGGGGACTCCGCCTCGAGCCTTGCTGGTGAACGGGCAGCCCGAGGTGCTGGTGAGGAGTAGCACGGGGTGGGCGACGGGGACAGAGCCGAGGAGCTGGTCGTAAGCAGAGGTGACCACGGATCCTGGGGGCTGACTGGGATCAGCGGCTGTGACGGGGTGGGAAGGACAGGCAGGGGGACAGGCAGATGGCTTCCAGACGGGACCGGAAGTGGAGATACAGATTCAAGGGAGGGGATTTGGGTGGGGAGAGGATCCGCGGCCCACCAGATGATCGAATTCTGGTTGGCTCCTGGCTCTGTGCTGGACCGTCCCGCTCGCTTCACCACCGGGTCCCCGAGGTCGTCGAGGTCCGCTCCAATCTCGGAGCGCACCCCGGGCTGCCAGGCAGAGGCGGTGCGTTCGCTGTACGTGTGCCTCCAGGCCCAGTAGGGTAGGTGAGGTCGAGCCTCCAGGCTCAGCAGATACTGCAGAGTGGGTAAGTCCCTATTTAATTTTCCTCGCGTTGAGGGGTCGGTTATTCTGTCACGCTCGGGGAAGACAGGAGTTGAAGGTTCACGAATAACAAGCAGGTTTATTCCAAAAAGGGTTACAGGCATGACACAGGGTGCGTAGCACAAACAATAACTGACAGGGCATGAATGACAAACAGGAACTAATATACACATGACTAAATGAAGGGCAGGTGATAGGGATTAACTAATTACGTGAAGACAGGTGCAGACAATGACTGATTAACAAAACTAACCTAAACACGACAAGACTAAACTAAACATGACAGAACTGAACATGTGACAGTCCTAGCCCTGAACTGTCTATCAGCCCTGAACTGTCTGTCAGCCCCGAATTGTCTGTCAATTCCGAACTGTCTATCAGCCTAGTCTACCCTGAAACGACCACGGCGGTCGTCCCTGAGTTCCTTGTCTGTCCTGTTATGGTCCTAGCGGTCCCCACTAACTGTTTGTTGCCTTGTGTTACAGTTTTTCCCGAGCAGCCCTGGGGACCTAGAAATCCACCCTGGCCACCTACACAACCTGTTCTGCCCTGGTCGCCTGCACAGTCTGATCCGCCCTCGCCGTCTGCTCAGTCTGATCCGCCCTGGCCACCTACACAACCTGTTCCGTCCTGGTCGCCTGCACAGTCTGATTCGCTCTGGCCATCCACTCAGCCCCCATTGTCCTGCCAACCTCCGCTCCATAGACCCAGTCCTCCATTTCTCCCTTTTGCCCACCCCTCCCTCCCTCCCTCCCTCCCTCCCTCCCAAGTTGTTCTTTTGGAACGTCTGGAAGCCGCTCCTTGGGGGGGGGGGGCTCTGTAATGAATCCGCTCCGTCATCTTTCACCCACTTGCCACCAGAGGTCGCCCTTCCACATCATGGACTCTATTTACGGACTACATTTCCCATAAGCCCCTCACCCAGTCACTGATCACCCTGCCAGCTGTAACACATTACAATAACACCTGATTCACATCTGACCACTATAAGAGCACTACACACACACACTTACACTGCAAAGTATTGTTAATCATTATATTGCAATTCCGAGCGTCATACCCGTCTTGTTTGCCTGTTTACTGATCCTGCCTTTTTCTCTGTTTTGATGTTTATCTGCCCGCCTTTTGACTATTAGCCTGGATACTTACTACGAGCCTGCCTGTTCCCTGCCACTTCTGTTTTCTGTTGAGTTGACCATTGCCTGTCTGACTACGTCTGTAAATAAAGCTGCACTTGGATCTCATCCCGTTGACTCGTCATTACAGAACTGTATTTCTGCACACAGTTTTAGTCCTGCAGTACCAGTGTAGTATTTAGGAAAAAAGAATTACTGAACTTTTAAGGGTGTTGTCTTGCTTCTCTCTAGCTTATATTCTTTGATTGTGTGTCTGAAACTGATTGGATTGATGAAATGCAATGTCTGTGGGAACAAACACAGGAACTAAAAACCTAGCACCCTAGCACCCCCTTAACTTCCACTTCACTCTCCTTCCCTCCGGGCGCAGGTACAGGACCCCGACATGGAGAAGATCTCATTTCAAAAAGAGCTTTGTACCATCTGTGATTACAATCCTTAACAGGCTACAAAGATGAACATTCACTATTTTGTGCTTTTGTGTTGTTGTTTTATGTACATATGTTTTGCCAGTTGCATGTACTGTATGACAGTCTGTGAAAACAAATTTCCTGCTAAGTGACAATGAACTATTTATCTTATCTTATCTAGCAGGAATGAGGCTCTTCAGGACCAGGAATGAGGAAGCTGCTTTACAGACCTGTTTTGAACACGTCACTCAAACATAAAAGCAGGAAACAAAAATCACCAGTTCAGGGAAAGAGAATCTGAAGTGTAGTTGAGCTGTTGTGTGTTTGTGTCTCTGTATTCATACAGTAAAATGGCAGAAGCCAGAATTTCAGTGGATCAGAATGAGTTCCTGTGTTCAGTGTGTCTGGATCTCCTGAAGGATCCAGTGACCACTTCCTGTGGACACAGTTACTGTATGAATTGTATTACAAGCTGCTGGGATCAGGAGGATCAGAAGAGAGTCTACAGCTGTCCTCAGTGCAGACAGACCTTCAGTCCAAGACCTGCTTTATCTAAAAACACCATTCTGGCTGAAATGGTGGAGAAATTAAAGAAGATTAAACTTCCTGCTGACTGTTACGCTGGAGATGTGCAGTGTGATGCCTGTAATGGAAAAAAAAACCAAGCCGTCAAGTCCTGTCTGGTGTGTCTGGAGTCTTACTGTCAGGATCACCTTGAACAACATGAAAGTTGGTTTAAAGGAAAGAGACACAATCTGACTGAAGCCACTGGACGACTGCAGGAGATGATCTGCCAGAAACACGACAAGATCCTTGAGGTTTTCTGCCGCACTGATCAGAAGTTTATATGTCTGCTGTGTGTGATGGATGAACATAAAAACCACGACACTGTATCAACTGCAGCACAGAGGACAGAGAAACAGGTATGAACTTTAAAAGGTCCCATTATGATCATTTACAGTTCATAATTTTGTTTATGGAGTCTACGGGAATACATTTACATCATTTAATGTTCAAAAAACATTTACTTATAATTTACATTATTGCAGTGCCTGAATTCAACCTCTGTCTGAATACTGTTTTAATTTCTTTAAGGGGCACCTATTAAGCAAAATTCACTGCTATATGGTGTTTGAACATAAATGTGTGTTGGCAGTGTGTGAACATATCCACCCTATACTGATAAAAATCCACTCGTTTTTTTTAATCCCTATAAAACATAACAGTGTCTCAGAACAAGCCGTTTGCAGATTCTGTACAAAGTTCCCCACCCTCATCGAGTTGTAGAATGTCTGCCATTGTCTCGACACCGGATTAGCTGTAGTGACAAGAATGTCTTGTAAGTGATTGAGGTGTTTTGTTGTTGGATGTAAGAGTGCACATAACAGTCTTTATGAACTCCTGACATCAGAGCCACTGAAGACACAGTGAATTAGTTTTATTTTTGTTCAGCTTTATTCAGTTTTCAGCACATGCATGAAAACAGCCTGTTTTTACCTCTACTCAAAAATGTGCATTTATAACATGTTATAATAAATGATATGTGAGCAATTTTGAGCTGAAACCTCACAGGCACATTCTGGGGACACCTAAGACCTAAGGTTAAGGGATGCTGGAAGAATTGTCATTGAGACGGCTCACGTTGTGACTCCTGCTTATATGCTCGAAATTAGACTGAATAATTAGGCTCCTCCTGAACAATCATTTGTAACTAAATTTTAAACATCTGATCTGCATCGAACACAACAAAAAATTGAGGTTGTATACTGTTGAAGAAGGGTGTTAAAAGTACATTTTAACCATCAAGTTGGTCTGCATTAGGAAGGCCGAAAAAGTGGTTTTAATTCGGGGTGGTAAAAACAGAGTCTCTTGGACAGGGTTATTTTGCATATGCCTTGAGTGGGAATTATTTAAATGAGGGGTATTGTGACATGGTCATTCCTGGAAAAAAACTCAAGACTACAATGGTGGTGTTTCAGTGAGTTCATAAACAGTGTGCACTGATATAGGGAATAACTCCCTCTGGAGGAAGCTTTGTGTTTTTCAGAGCTTTTTCATGCTCAAATAGCAACATTACACACTAAAGAAAAATGAACATGGACACAAGCATAACAGGACCCCTTTAAACCAGTAGTGTACTGAAAAAAATGTACATTCATCATTTATTTATGATAATCAAAACTGGTGTGACTTTTTTTTCTGAGGAACACAAAATATATTTTAAGGAATGTCTTATCTGTCTTATCTAGAGTCCAAAAGTTTCAATCATCAAATTAACAAATTAAGGTATTTGTTCCACAAACATTTTTTGTTATGCTGGTTGAAAGTCTCTTCACATCCTGATAGCAACCACTTTTGGACCCACCGCTGTAATCGGTCCGGTCTGCGTTCAAGTCCGTCTCCCTGCCTCGATGTTCCGCTCCAGTTCGTCAGCCTGAGCCCGCTTCAGAGCTTCAGCCAGATTCCACTCCGCAGCCACAACGGAAGCACAAGCCGCGCCGGAAGAGGGCCATTTCAATGCCCCAGAACTGTCTGTTTTTCCTGATGCGATCACGGAGATCACCCCAGAACTGTCTGTTTTCCCTGACGTGATCACAAAGATCGCCCCAGAACTTTATGTTTTCCCTGATGCGACCATAGAGGTCGCCCCTGAGCCTACTCCAGCGCCTGAGCCAGAGCGCCCTGCATCTCCACGCCTGAGCCAGAGCGCCCTGCATCTCCGTCGCCTGAGCCAGAGCGCCCTGCATCTCCGTCGCCTGAGCTAGAGCGCCCTGCATCTCCGCCGCCTGAGCTAGGGCGCCCTGCATCTCCGCCGCCTGAGCTAGGGCGCCCTGCATCTCCGCCGCCTGAGCTAGGGCGCCCTGCATCTCCGCCGCCTGAGCTAGGGCGCCCTGCATCTCCGCCGCCTGAGCTAGGGCGCCCTGCATCTCCGCCGCCTGAGCTAGGACGCCCTGCATCTCCGCCGCCTGAGCTAGGACGCCCTGCATCTCCGCCGCCTGAGCTAGAGCGCACTGCATCTCCGCCGCCTGAGCTAGAGCGCCCTGCATCTCCGCCGCCTGAGCTAGAGCGCCCTGCATCTCCACGCCTGAGCCAGAGCGCCCTGCATCTCCGTCGCCTGAGCCAGAGCGCCCTGCATCTCCGTCGCCTGAGCTAGAGCGCCCTGCATCTCCGCCGCCTGAGCTAGGGCGCACTGCATCTCCGCCGCCTGAGCTAGGGCGCCCTGCATCTCCGCCGCCTGAGCTAGAGCGCACTGCATCTCCGCCGCCTGAGCTAGAGCGCACTGCATCTCCGCCGCCTGAGCTAGAGCGCACTGCATCTCCGCCGCCTGAGCTAGGACGCCCTGCATCTCCGCCGCCTGAGCTAGGACGCCCTGCATCTCCGCCGCCTGAGCTAGGACGCCCTGCATCTCCGCCGCCTGAGCTAGGACGCCCTTCATCTCCGCCGCCTGAGCTAGAGCGCACTGCATCTCCGCCGCCTGAGCTAGAGCGCCCTGCATCTCCGCCGCCTGAGCTAGAGCGCCCTGCATCTCCGCCGCCTGAGCTAGAGCGCACTGCATCTCCGCCGCCTGAGCTAGAGCGCCCTGCATCTCCGCCGCCTGAGCTAGAGCGCCCTGCATCTCCGCCGCCTGAGCTAGAGCGCCCTGCATCTCCGCCGCCTGAGCTAGAGCGCCCTGCATCTCCGCCGCTTGAGCTAGAGCGCCCTGCATCTCCGCCGCCTAAGCTAGAGCGCCCTGCATCTCCGCCGCCTGAGCTAGGGCGCCCTGCATCTCCGCCGCCTGAGCTAGAGCGCCCTGCATCTCCGCCGCCTGAGCTAGAGCGCCCTGCATCTCCGCCGCCTGAGCTAGGGCGCCCTGCATCTCCGCCGCCTGAGCTAGGGCGCCCTGCATCTCCGCCTGCATGAGCCAGAGGAGATAAAGCAGAAAAACAAGTTTCTAAAGATGTGAGGATAAGTAACAATGAAGGAATTTACATTTCTGGGTAAAGTATCCTTATGCAATTAGTCACTGATGAAATAATTCTGGCACTTATTAATGAACCTATAATCTTACCATACAAGATCCTTAAACCCTCTAATCTTACCACTTCACTGATACTGGATTCATATCTGTTTACTCAATGATTTATGTGATGTTTCTCCTGTCATTGGTTTGTCCTTTAGCACCAGCTGAAGGAGACGCAGAGGTCGTTCCAGCAGAGGATCCAGCAGAGAGAGAAAGATCTTCAGCGGCTGAGAGAGGCTGTGGAGTCTCATAAGGTGAGTCTGGAGAAGAAGAGAAGTTTGACAAGTCTCAGTCAGGACTCACTGAAGCCACTGTGTGATTGTGATGTGTGTCCTAACAGCGCTCTGCACAGACAGCAGTGGAGGACAGTGAGAAGATCTTCACTGAGCTCATCCGCTCCATCGAGAGAAGCCGCTCTGAGGCCACACAGAAGATCAGAGATCAGGAAAAGACTGCAGTGAGTCGAGCTGAAGGACGACTGGAGCGACTGGAGCAGGAGATCAATGATCTGAGGAGGAGAGACGCTGAGCTGGAGCAGCTTTCACACTCACAGGATCACATCCATTTCCTGCAGGTAACAGAGATCTAGAAGAACAGGATCATAGTGGACTTGAGCAAGAGACTCACAGAGAAACATTTCATGAGAGCAGAATGAGCCGTTGACTGAAGTGTTGATCTGTGTGTTCGGTTATTATATAATCATCAGTCAGACTCTCATCTGATCTTCTGCTGTTGAGAGAGACGCACTTACAAATGCAGTTCAGCTCTGGAGATCTCTAAGGAAACATTTTTCTAAAAGATATATTGAGCTTCCAGACAGCAACAGCTCAAAACTTCCCTAATATTTAAACTTTGTTTTACAACAATGTGAAATCAATGAACTTGATGGTACCAGTTTTACCCAGCTAGATGTTGCATCATCTCTTTACTTATCATTTTACAATTCTTTACAAATTTTGAGTAATGTTTACCAAAATCAGATGATCTTCAAATTGAAAAACTTGGAATGAAAGTTCACATTTAGTGTAAGTGTCAAACACTAGAACTTACAGCTCTAACATGAAATAATGAACATGAGAAGAATGAAGCTGATGCTGTGAAAGTGCTGGATTGAGGAGAGTTACTAAAGATCAACTCAAATCTGACAGTAGAGCAGGTTATTGACTGAAGTGTGGAGGTGATGAGCTTTGATTTCTGTTTTCTGTAGAGTTTCCAGTCTCTCTCAGCTCCTCCTGAATCTACAGACGTAAATGACGATCTCTTCAGTTCTCTCTCCTCTTTTGATGGCGTGAGAGAATCTGTCCTTCAGCTGAGAGACAAACTGGACGATTTCTGCAAAGAGGAGCTGAAGAAGATCTCTGACAGAGGTAAAGTCTTGGTGTATAAATGTTGCATACGCACAAAAAAGGCATTGAAATGTGCCTGGTGTACATTTGTGCGCTCCATACAGACACTAGACCGTGCGTTCACACTCTTTCACTGAAGTGAGCGTAGTATGAAGTAAACAGAATGATTGCAACCTTTTGTTTTCATTTTGATACACACATTTAGATTAAATGTTCCACTACATTAATGGAGTTAAGCACTTAAATTACATAAAGTCATTATCCAGAAGTTAAACAATAATTATATGGATATTGCATTAGAGATATTGTGACTACGCTGCTTTTCAACACTTTTCTTGAGGCATGCTGGGAAGTTTTAATGTTTTAATGTCACTGAAGAGTGCTATAAGCAATTTCTCTCAGTGATGTGCTGAATCAGACAATTGTATTTACACTGCAAAAAAAGGCCTATGTGTTTCCATTAAAAATATGAACATACTAATATACGTTTACCTTATAGGCAAAATTGCATGAATTCTACTTGTTTAAAACAATTAAAAATACAATTTGGCCAGTGGAAAAGAATAAGAATAAAGGCACGTTCACACCAACAGTGATTATTATATTCGTGTCCACATCAGCGGACGATATTGTTCAGTTTTTTCTGAGTGTGTTCTTGTCTGTTGCTTTAAATGCTCAAACTCTTTAAAGCAGGGTAGATTCTGATTGGCTGTCAATGTTTTTATCTTTCATCAGCTGGATAAAATAATTCTGAAAGTGTTTCTCTGTGTTGTTATTGTTATAGTTGTGGTGCTCTTTAATATTGAGAATGATTTTTAGAACTGTATCTTTATCATTATCTTTGTGGTTCTCATCCTTGGTGTGAACTTTCCCTGAAGTGTTTTATACAGTTTTGCTTTTATGGATATTTTGAAGACCGTATTTATTCTAAAGGAAGACAAGGATACTGAATGATTTTTAGCAATATAATGACGGCACAAATGTCTTTTATAGTCCATGTCTTGTATTTTCCTGATGTCCTGTATGGTTAAACATTACTGGATGGGATTATGATATGCAAATGAGAATGGTCTATGGTGTGGAGATTCATGTACGCACAATCTTAGAATACGGACACTTTTAAGATGAAATCTATGTAAAGTTTTATACATGAAATCCCTACAGATTCATCTGCTCTCTGAAATGATCCTCCATCATCTCAGATCATGTAGAAGATCATGTTAGAAATGTCTGAGGAACGGATGCAGGGATCATTTTCTCTTGACATGATAATCTCACTCTTCATGTCTGTTGATTTCCACAGGCACTTTCACCAACATTGTTCCCAGAACCAGGAACGACTTCCTACAATGTAAGTCACTGAGAAAACAAGCAGAGAAACTCACTGAGTGTGTTCATGTTCTTCCTGTTGTTACGACTTCCAATTTTAGTCTAGGATGAGAAGAGGCAACTGAGTTTGTGGTCGACTGAGCGGTGGAGATGGTGGCAAAAGACAGCGCGTCACACAAATGAACCGATAGTGTTTTATTGTATAAACAAAAAAGTAAGTGATAAACCATAATAAAGATAATGACAAAGAAAAGAATATATACAATATTTACATAAATAACAATAAAGATAAACCGAGGGGGAGGACACAAATGGCACCAAATAAAAGAAAAGAACAAAACCAAACCACGCTAACTCAAATTAGTCCTCTAACCTAAACTGATGAAAAGAAAAACAAGAAAACAAGTCCCTGACTTACCTACTCTAGCTAATAAATAAAACATACACAAGTGGTGCGCATTTCTATACTAATGTATTTAGACATTTTAATTCACTAGGTGTTGGAATATGTAAGTCACGTGACATCATACCTGTGCTCTCCGAATGAGGTTCTTAATCGCCATGATACCACTGATGTATAATAAACTAAACAAAACAGAACAGAAACAAAATCTACAGAAACAGGAAACAAGAGCTCTGCTTCATGATCCAAGCAAGTCTTCCTTTTAAACTGTGTCAGTCCAATTGATGGGTAGGCGCAGCCATGACGTCACGCCACTAATGATGATGGTCAAGGTCGTTACCCAATGATCGTCGCGAGTAGTAAGAAGTTGACAGAGAGAAAGAAAGAAAGAGAGAGAGAGAGAACACCACAAAACACCGCAACTAGCGGGACGTAACACTGTAGAAGAGAAAACATGACAAGAGTTTTATAGTTGATCATGTAAATGATGATTTGCACAGGATATCTGGTAAACTGAACTGAAACACTGATGATATATTGAACATGAAGAGTTCAGAGACATTAAAAGATCAGATTCATAATTCCTGATTCTGATGTGTTTTTTCTCCATCAGATTCCCATCAGTTCACTCTGGATCTGAACACAGTGAATAAACACCTCCGTCTGTCTGAGAATAACAGAGTGATTAGTAACATTGGCACAGATCAGTCGTATCCTGATCATCCAGACAGATTTGATCATTATGATCAGGTGTTGTGTAGAGAGAGTGTGAGTGATCGACGCTGTTACTGGGAGATTGAGTGGAGTGGTGTTGTGTTTATATCAGTGTCATATAAGAGCATCAGGAGGAAGAGACGGGGTGATGAGTGTTTGTTTGGACGTAATGATCAGTCCTGGAGTTTGTTCTGCTCTTCCTCCAGTTACTCATTCAGACACAATAAGATAGAGACTGAACTCCCAGTAAAGTCCATCATCAGCAGGAGAATAGGAGTGTATGTGGATCACAGTGCAGGAACTCTGTCCTTCTACAGCGTCTCTGACACAATGAGCCTCATCCACACAGTCCAGACCACATTCACTCAACCGCTCTATCCTGGGTTTAGGGTTGCTTTTATTAGATCATCATTGAAACTGTGTTGATGAATCAGAATAGACTGTAGAGATTCTACCCATAATGCTTTGAGCTCATGATAAATCAGTAACAGTGAGATGTTATAGAGTCTCTTATTTTCTCTTCATTACATTAATACTACAGCTGAACTTCTGTCAGTGAAATAACATGTCAGAATAAATGTGTGTCATGAATCCTCATATAGACAGTAAGATCAGTGTGTGTTTGTGAGTCATGATGAGTGACGGTGTGTGTCTGTGCTTTTCTCTGTTTGCGTTGATGGAAATCAGTCATTCACTTCTTATTGTAGTGTCACATTAATCATTTTCATTATTTCTGTCAAAATTACCTTTGATTAAAACATACTTTGTTGTAAAATTGGTGTCAATGTCAATTTTTTAATATATGTGAAATACATAGACCGAGATCATCTATTCATACTGTAAACTCTTGATCAGTGAACGTATGAACACAATTATTCTAATTCATTCCAGTTTATTTTAAATAACCTCCTCCTGAACTGAACTGAATTTACAGACCTGATGCTCTGACAACTCTGAGAGAAGATAAAACAACAAGAATTTAGTCAAATCATCATCAATTAAATCCAGATAACTCAGAAATATATTTAGTATGAAAGAAGAAAAACTGTAAACTGAACTCTGAAATCAGTCCAATCTCTCTTAAAGCGGCCATAGAATGACACACCGTGAGCCTCAAACACCACTGTTTCCTCCTTCATGTGTACATCTTGTGTGTGTAAAACTCCACTGAAAAAAAGTCAAATCCCATCATAACACTGACTGTGACTCAACAGTCGGGATCATTAATATTTATGTCCCCAAAATTTGCATACACCAGCCCATGTTCTAGGTTTGGCAGTATCAACAGGGAAATCGCACTTACCCTCATTAACTTTGAACATAGAGAAGACTTTACACTTGAAATACACTCAAAACCAAACCTTTAGCCTGAAACACACCTAAACCAATACGCTTAAAAACCCTTTCAATCGGAAACCTACATACAACAAATAAGGGTTTCCAGGGCGTCACCAAAGATATATGAGGTAAACTAACAGACTGCTGAGCTGAACTGACAAATAAAATGAATTAATCTTTTCTGTTTCTCATTATGTGGCTTTATATTGCAGTGATTTTTTCTCATTCTAAGTGTGATAAACGTCGTGCAAGTTGATGTGTTTGGGAATTTGGCTATTATCATGTAACATTTTAATTATATTCTGCTGAAATGGTTGGAGAAACATGTTAAATCATGGTATACTCAAAAAATCCATGGGGTATTTTGAGCTGAAACTTTCAGACACATTCTGGAGACTCATATTACATCTTGTGAAAAGGACACCTTTAACTAATGCTGTAAACATTCAAGAAAACCTGATTTAACTAAATTAACTCATTTGATTACAATTAATACAATGCAGTTTCTATAATAATGTTCTGACACTCGATTATGACCTCGGTCAGTGTTTCTTACTACATATTAAAGAAACCTACCTGAAAAACTTTCAAACCTTTTCTCGTTGATCTGTTGTATTTTTCCTGTTGTTTGTCATTTGCTTTTTATTTTTAATAACAAAATTCAAAATATCTGCATTGTGATATATTGTTGTTGTTATTTGAATTAAAATGTCTTATATCTTAAGTCAAGATTTTGGTCGTATCGCCCAAATTACATGAACTCCGACTTTATTAAGTCATAAATGTTTTTAAACTCGTAAAACACATTTGTAGCTATTTGCATATTACTATAATATTTAGTATAAATGGTTTCTGCACCCAAATATTACAGTTTTGCCTATTAGACAGAATATCACACTCTTTCATTCGGAGTTCTAAGAATTTAAATTTAATAATATAATATTAATTTATTAAAATAGAGCATATAGACGTCAGCGTGTGAACAGGACTTTTATTTTGTTCTGATGGTGTGACGTCACCAGGCTGCTGCATCTGTTGTGATTTGGCTGAAGAAAGGTTTGTTTTTGCGCATTTAAAGTGTTTAAATCAATGCAAACTGTTCAGTCAGTTTAATCGTTTTTACATATGATGTAAAAAAAAAAATCATTGTTGAAAGTGACGTTGTAATGCTTTGTTTACCGCTAATGGACGTTTTTCTGGGAGTAAATCGCACCCACTCATGAATAACAGAAAGGGATCGTTTAATTCGCTTCAACGTGAGTCGGTTTATCGTAAAAACGATTTCAGTTCCTGCACAGAAGTGACGAGAGGAACGGGGTTTTTGAAACTGCGAGTCAGTTGAATCATATGCTTCAAAAAATGATTCAGTGATTCGAATCACCGCAGGCTGATGATGTCACCAGTTGTTCAAAACAATGTGAATGAACAACTTTTACAAACAAACTGCAAACGTTTTCATGACAGTGTAATCTATTAAATGTGGTGTGCAAATAATGTGACGTGAATTATAAGTCATAAATATGAGCTTTATGTATTATTTGTATTTGTATTTCATTAATCAGATCACATTAACTCTCTCACCAGAGCACTGAACTACTGAACTAGATCTGATTGAGATGCTCTCAGAGATTTAACTTGGATTTATGTTTCTTTTTGTTACATTTTCAACAGGACAAAGTGTCCAAACACAGGAAAAACTCCTGGAGAAGCGACCGAGATCCTCATAAAGATGGCGTTTATTAAAGAAGAGAGTGAAGACATGAAGATTGAAGAAACATTCAGAGTGAAACATGAAGAACATGAGGAACAAACAGGTTGGTTTCATTCTCAAAGTCATATGATCCTCATGAAAATGTCCATCTTTACAGAAATAAGAGATATTTTTGAAGAACGTCATACGAGTGTCTTAAATTAAGTGGTTTTATTTGACATGGAGCGGCTCGCCTCATGCATTAAATTAGGAAAAATAATGAAACAATTTTAAAATTTCATACCGTTGTTAGTGATAATGCATCATCAATGGTTTTTAAAAAGAATTAACCCTCCATTGACTGGATTTTCTGGCATTTCCTCTTAAACGATATGGAGAATCTCCTGATCACAACAAAGGTGAAGAAACTTTTTAACGCTAGTGAATAAAATGTCGAGCCTAGAATTGAAGGTTGATAAACCTGTGTTTTAAATCTTGAACCTGATCCAGACGCAGTGTTTGACAGAGTCAAAGTTGTTCAAAATGTTTTTTTAATGAAACTGTTAAAGGGTTAATTCACCCAAAAATGAATTTCAGTCATTAATTCCTCTCCTTCATGTGGTTCTACACCCGTAAGACCTTCGTTCATCTTCACAACACAAATGAAGATATTTTTGATGAAATCCGATGGTTCAGTGAGTCTCTTTTGACAGCGAGATAATTCACACTTTCAAAAGATACTAAAACATATTTAAAACAGGTCATGTGACTTTCAAAATGTTATGAAGTGACGAGAAAACTTCTTCTGCGTCCCCAAAAAAACAACTTTATTCTACAATATCTCATGATGGCCGATTTCGAAACGAAGCTTCACGAATCTTTTGTTTCGAATCAGTGATTCGGATCGCGTCTGATTTGAAACAAAAGATTTGTAAAACTTCGACGTTCTGGCCTTTATAAAGTGGCATTGTGAGTAATACAATCATTTTTGCATGAACGTTGTCATCTGTACAATGAAAAAATGTGTCCGCTTTAGCACATCGTTGTGGCGTAACCGAACCCTAAGACAAGAGTCAAGTGTGTGTGTTAACATGTATAAATGATTGGATGTTCTGTTGCTTCGTATCATTAAATTGGTCTTTTTTTCGCCTTAGACCTGATGGTACCGAACGAAATGGAAGTGAAAGATCAACATAAGAACTTCATAACTGGGGAAAAAAGCTTCAACAGGCTCATGAAACCTCATTAGTCGACTAATCTAACGATTATTTTTTATGTCGACTAATCTAACGATTATTTTTTATGTCGACTAATCTAACGATTATTTTTTCAATTAGTCGACTAATCTAACGATTATTTTTTCGATTAGTCGACTAATCTAACGATTATTTTTTCGATTAGTCGACTAATCTAACCATTATTTTTTCGATTAGTCGACTAATCTAACGATTATTTTTTCAATTGTCGACTAATCTAACGATTATTTTTTCAATTGTCGACTAATCTACCGATTATTTTTTCAATTGTCGACTAATCTAACGATTATTTTTTCAATTAGTCGACTAATCTAACGATTATTTTTTTGATTAGTCGACTAATCTAACGATTATTTTTCCGATTAGTCGACTAATCTAACGATTATTTTTTCGATTAGTCGACTAATCTACCGATTATTTTTTCAATTGTCGACTAATCTAACGATTATTTTTTTGATTAGTCGACTAATCTAACGATTATTTTTCCGATTGTCGACTAATCTAACGATTATTTTTTCAATTGTCGACTAATCTACCGATTATTTTTTCAATTGTCGACTAATCTAACGATTATTTTTTTGATTAGTCGACTAATCTAACGATTATTTTTCCGATTGTCGATTAATCTAACGATTATTTTTTCTGTCGACTAATAACAACTAATAAAACATATTTAAAACAGGTCATGTGACTTTCAAAATGTTATGAAGTGACGAGAAAACTTCTTCTGCGTCCCCAAAAAAACAACTTTATTCTACAATATCTCATGATGGCCGATTTCGAAACGAAGCTTCACGAATCTTTTGTTTTGAATCAGTGATTCGGATTGCGTAAGTGAAGTCGCGTCTGATTTGAAACAAAAGATTTGTAAAACTTCGACGTTCTGGCTTTTACAAAGTGGCATTGTGAGTAATACAGTCATAACCGAACCCTAAGACAAGAGTCAAGTGTGTGTGTTAACATGTATAAATGATTGGATGTTCTGTTGCTTCGTATCATTAAATTGGTCTTTTTTTCGCCTTAGACCTGACGGTACCGAATGAAATGGAAGTGAAAGATCAACATAAGAACTTCATAACTGGGGAAAAAAGCTTCAACAGGCACATGAAACCTCACAACGGAGAGAAGCCTTACGCCGGCCAACAGTGTAGAGCAAGTTTCACTCTGAAAGGAAGCTTTTACAGGCTCGTGGAAATTCCCACTGATAAGCCCTACACCTGCCCTCAGTGTGGGAAGAGCTTCAAACAGAAAGGACACTTTAAAGACCACATCAGAATCCACACTGGAGAGACGCCGTTCACCTGCCAACAGTGTGGAAACAGTTTCGGCCAAAAACGAATGCTTAACCGGCACATGAGAGTTCACAACACGCAGAAGCCTTTCACGTGTCAACGGTGTGGAAAGAGCTTCGCCGAACACAGGAACTTTGAAGTCCACGTGAGAATCCACACTGGAGAGAAACCCTTCACCTGCCAACATTGTGGAAAACGTTTCAACCAAAAAGGAAGCCTTAACAGGCACATGAACGTTCACGCTTGAGCGAAGCTGTGGAAAGAGTTTCAGATATTAAGAAAGTACCGTATGAGAACGTTTTTTTTTTATGTCTTCTGTATAATAACTCACACCAGAAAGACGCTATTCATCTGTCATCCCTGTGGAAAGACTTGCTAACATAAACATCCTGATATACTCAGTTGGAGTTGTTTTGGGTTCTTTGCTTAGGGGTTAAAAGAGGTTCAAAATATGTGAGCTGGGACTTTTTTTTTGTCCTGAAATGACAGTATATCAAAACCTTCAGTAACAGTTTCACACTTTAAGAAAACGTACAAACTTGCCTTAATACACCTGCCTGGAAGTTTGTAGTAGAGCTGCAACTAACCATTATTTTTTCTGTCGACTAATCTAATGATTATTTTTTCGATTAGTTGACTAATCTAACGATTATTTTTCTGTCGACTAATCTAACGATTATTTTTCTGTCGACTAATCTAACGATTTTTTTTTTCGATTAGTTGACTAATCTAACGATTATTTTTTCTGTCGACTAATCTAACGATTATTTTTCTGTCGACTAATCTAACGATTATTTTTTCGATTAGTTGACTAATCTAACGATTATTTTTTTCTGTCGACTAATCTAACCATTATTTTTTTCTGTCGACTAATCTAACGATTATTTTTTCTGACGACTAATCTAACGATTATTTTTCCGATTAGCCGACTAATCTAACGATTATTTTTATTAAGTTTTATTTTATTAATCTAGTGATCTTTTTTAACGGAAGAAGTTAGAACTAATTTAGCAGTTAATTGAGGTGTAGAAACACTGGAACATACGATTTGATTTTGATTCAAAATAAGTCATCATGTGTGCTCGTCCAGTGGTAGACATTTGAACTTTAAAATGCATTTCACGCAAGTCGACGTATTTTCGTAGTCGACGTAACCGATGACGTCGACGCGTCGTTGTAGCACTAGTTTCTAGTACCGTATTTTCCGGACTATAAGCCCACGCTTTGAACCTTAAACAACGACGCGGCTAATATATGGATTTTTCCCGCTTTCATTAAAAAAAAAAAAACATTGTGATGTGCTCAGTTTTTTTGGCGGCATGTTTACCGTTTAGATTAAATCGAGCGCGCTCAAACTTCCCGTCATTCCGATTACGGTAGTCGTTTTGTCACGCTCATCATGGCAAAGACACGGAGAAATGCCAGGCCTTTTACGACCCTAAAGTATGTAGACCTCAGAGTCAGGCTACAAGACACAAAGCCTGTAAGAAAAACTGACTCTCCTGCATTAATTTACAGATGACCTGATCTATAAATGAACATGCATCCCAGGACATTGTGTTTATAGGTATGAATGTTGTGTGAGTGTATTTTGTATGGTTCTTGGTTTAATGAATATTTTATGATTAAAAACTATGAACGAACTACCTCACGTATATCGTGTCTCCTATCAAATTAATCCTCATTTCACGACTTACATTGTCATGTATGTGACTTCCTCATCAGATGCAGTGTGAGTTTGTTGTATTAATTGGAGCATTAATGTACACGAAACTACTAGGCTCAGTTTTATCATGCGCTGGAAGAAAAGCCATAAATTCCTCCAGAGAGGAAGTTCCCGCTCAGGAATTCCTCTTTCCTCATTGGTCAGGTTCACCTTGGGGAGTGTGCCAGAATCCCGAGGCTAAAAGTGAGCACACAGTCTCCTCCCTCTCTTTTTTATCGTCGACTGTTCCAAAGACAGCTCCTGCCCGGCCATGTGCTCACATGAGCAACAATGCAAGCTTGTTATCGTTCCTTCATTCAACACAGAAGACATCGATTACAACTTCAGCACCATCGGACCGAACTCAGGACTTTCTACTGCAACCGTATATATTCGGACGGTCTTCCATCTCTGAGGCGGAATGCAAATATCGTACAATATACTAAATTGCTGCTAGTTAATTAAAGTTGTGAACCTCCTTTGTTAACAGGAGCTTTGTAATGAATCCTAATTATTCCTTCCCGGGTTGTTGACTTAACTCCATTTCCTGTTCCCACTTCCGGTATCACTCTCACTTCTCCATTTACCCCTGTACGTGTGATTTGTGTGTATGTATGTGTTTGTTAGCAAGTCATGTGTTCTTGATTTAGTTAAAAACTTGTGCACAATACATGTTTGGTTCTGACTCCCTGTCTGCTGAATAAATTGTCACTTAAATGATTCTGATATTGTACATGCTCTGGAGGGAGGGAGTGGAGGGAAACTGAACAAAGGAAGATATGTGACTAATTAAAAATCAAACAAAGTCCAAGACAGACATGTGACAATAGTGTATTTGCATGGCTTAGTCTGATCCTAACATTTTAAAGTTACTTTCAGCAAACCTCAGTGCTTTGGCCGGATCGGTGAAGAAATACTCTTTGCCGTTGTGCGAGACCTTCAATTTCGCTGAATATTGTAGTCTGTGTTTTAACTCCCTCAGCAACTCCCTTGTGCATTTAAAAAGGCTGAGAAGTCCTGGAAAATGTTGTCTCACTGGCACGATCTGTTGCATCCTAGCCACATTCTGCATTATTTCTTCCATCTAATGGACATAATGCAGATGCAAAATGAAAGCTCGGGGTGGCTCTTCACTTCCAGGACATGCACGTAGAGCTCGGTGGGCACTTTCTATCTGCGGGGGTTTGTCTAGCGACAGAGCCTCTGTTAAGAGTTGGGCAAAGAAATCTCCAGGTTTCATTCCAGCTTCCAAGCGCTCTTTGATGTTCAATATGTTCTTTCTACTGCTATGGCTTTCAAGGTCAGTGCACTGTTCTGTGAGATGCTCCAATGTATGCTTTAGCCCAAATCTGGTTCCATCTGAACTATTGTGTCAAAAGAGGTGGAGGCGTAGTTTTCCAAACTTGTCATTTTCGCAGCATGATTGTCCACCGCCACTTTAATCTCAGAAATTGTTGTTATGGCCTTGTTTTTGAATGCCATTAATTCCCCTCTGATGGTAACAGCGAGCCGTTTGATCTTTGAGTCAATGATTTCTCCAATGTCAGATTTAAATAAAAGGAGTTCCAGGTAAAGGGAGGAAATCACGTTCAGGATTGCAGAGAATTTGAATTTTAAGTAGTTACAAGAATGCAGTACTGCAATTTATTATGATTAACAAATATTATAGAGATGTACTGATGGAGTTATTTTAAAATTCTTACTGAGACGTCATGAAGTGTGTGTAACCATAAGTTCCTTTTCCCATTCTTTACTGCAGTCTTCCTTACTTCCACCAAGGTCGCTGACCATTGTTGTTGGTTACAAACATTGAGTTTCCCACACATATTTTACACTTGTTTCTGTTTTTCTCACCATAATAAAAGTTTTTTTTAGGTACTTTTCACTCATAGCATTTAAGTGTTTTAGGTACTTTCCACTCATATGGCATTTAAGCATGTTTATGGATATAGAGCATTATCTTAAAAGCAAGCAAATTAATATTTCTTTGAAACAGGTAAATATCAAAAACAGGAGCTTCCACTTTATAAGCTGAAAGTCTAACATCATTCAGGATGAGTTGAGCAGGAGCGAGTACAAATGTGGTTTAAAGAGTGTTTTCTTTGTGTGTGGAAGGACGTATTTTCAACCAAGTGCTGTGTGTATATAAACAACATTTCACTGAAGAGTTATTGTGACTGAGCCATCATTTCTTGTAAAGAATCGTTATTACCATCACACTTTGCCACAGTAATTTACAGACACACATGGTTTGAACGCGTTACGAGGAACCAGGAAACATAAAACTCTTCAGTTCAGAGAAAGAGAAACTGAAACTGTAGTGCAGAGTTGTTACGTGTTTGAGTCTCTGTATTTATACAGCAAAATGGCAGAAGCCAGATTTTCTGAGGATGAGTTTCTGTGTTCAGTATGTCAGGATATCCTGAAGGATCCAGTGGCCATTCCCTGTGGACACAGTTACTGTAAGAGCTGTATTTCAGGCTGCTGGGATCAGGAGGATCAGATGAGAGTCTACAGCTGTCCTCAGTGCAAACAGACCTTCAGTCCAAGACCTGCTTTAGCTAAAAACACCATGCTGACTGAAGTGGTGGAGAAACTGGATAAGATTAAACTTCCTTCTGACTGTTACGCTGGAGATGGAGATGTGCAGTGTGACGTCTGTACTGGAAGAAAACACAAAGCCGTCAAGTCCTGTCTGGTGTGTCTGGAGTCTTACTGTCAGAATCACCTTGAACAACATGAGAGTTTGTTAAAAAGAAAGAGACACAATCTGACTGAAGCCACTGGACGACTGCAGGAGATGATCTGCCAGAAACACGACAAGATCCTTGAGGTTTTCTGCCGCACTGATCAGAAGTGTATATGTGTGCTGTGTACGATGGATGAACATAAAAACCACGACACTGTATCAGCTGCAGCACAGAGGACAGAGAAACAGGTATGAACTTAAAGATGTCCCATTATGCTCATTTACAGATTCATAATTTTGTGTATAGGGTCTACCAGAATATTTATACTTTATTTACCCCGGTTTCACAGGCAAGGCTTAAGCTAGTCCCAGACTAAAATGCATTCTTAAGATATTTTAACTGAAACCGCCTTGCATTGACATTTCTTAAAATATGTGAGTGCTATTTTTTGTCTCAAGATGCACACCAACAATGATTTTTTTCTAGGGTACATTTATAAAAGCTACTTAAATACACTAATTGATCTGACTTAGTCTAAGCCCTGCCTGTGAAAAAAAGGCCTTAATGTTCAAAAAACTAATTATTTTTCTTATAATTTAAATAGTTGCTATACCTGGTCTGAACACTGTTTTAGTTTCTTTAAAGGACACCTATTGTGCAATATTCAGTTTGAACATAAATGTGCATTGGTAGTATGTAAACACATCCTCCCTATACTGATAAAAATCTACAAACTCGTTTTTTTTTTTAAATTCCCATAAATCATAAGCAGTGTCTCAGAACAAGTCATTTGCAGATTCTGTACGAAGTAACATCACTTTGCACGGATTCGCCGTATTTGCATAGAACCGTCCTGAGCAGCAGTAGTGAGAAGAATCTCTCATAAGAGATTGAGGTGTTTTTTTTACAGTCTCCAAGAACTCCTAACATCAGAGCCATTGAAGACCCAGTGGATTAGATTTATTTTTGAAGGGAATGTGCCAGAGATCTAATATACACATGCGATTTCTGTCCCTGCTGTTTATGTTCACAGACATAACTGACTGTTTATGTCAACATTTTTGTGAGTTTTTGACATCCTTGTGTATATTTGACAGTAAAATGATGTTTTATTAACAAAGTTTGGGAGGAGCGCATTCAAATAATCTATCCAATCATCACAATCATCTAAACCAGCTGTCAGCAATCAGTAATCAACATATCACCCTAATCAGCATGGAGAACTATATATATAAAGTCAACTCACCCATGATTCCTCGACAGATCTCAGCATTGGATCCGCCCAATAGCCGCTATGTCGGAGATTGAACTCTTTCTGTCCAATGACAAGTCCCTCTACTCCCAGAATCCTTTGCTGAACTCCGCCAATCCAAGGAGAACCTACACTCTGCCATGTGCCGTCGTCGAGCCTCCGGCTCCATTGCGCAGTCACCAGCCCATGTGTTCCGCTCTCCACACTCCACAAGATGCCTAGACTAGCCCTCACCTCCACCGGCGAGACACCCACCATCTTCGAACAGCATGCTGGGGCAATGGACCTTCAGAGAGCCTGGGTCGGGCCCCAGATTCTGCTGCTGCTAGGCCCCAACCTCCTCCTCCCTCAACTCCGAGGGTTTTGTACGGAATTACCCGCTCCTACCAATGAATTTCTTCTCCCTAGTGTGAGGCTGCCTAGCGTAGCAGGCTCACCCGCTCCAGCCTTTCCTTTCCACTGTCTCAAACCCTTCCCATTGTCCTCGGCCTGTGGCTCCTGACCTGAGGCTGTCTCCGCTATAGTTGCAGGCCCAGACTGTAATGAAGGGCAAGTCAGCGGATGAGATCCAATTGCAAGCTTTATTTACAAACGTGGTCAAACAGGTGATGGTCAGATAACAGAAAACAGGAATGTCAGGGAGAAGACAGAGTCATAATAATGTCCAGGCAAACAAGATCGAGGCAGGCGGCAAGAGAGCAATAGTCCGATAATCCAAAGCAGGGGGTCAAACGGGGTAGGCAGCAAACAATCGAAAACCAGGCAGGAAACAGGACCAGGAAAACAAGACACGGGAATAACGCTCCGAAATGAGAGGGGTTAGCTGATCAAGACTTTGCAGTTGGTGTGGTGTGAAAATGGTACTTATAAGGGGTAGGTGATGTGTTTCAGGTGTGTGTGTAATCAATGATTGGTGAATGAGGTGCAGCTGATGCGGTGATCAGTGAATGGGTACGGGGCTTCTGGGAAATGTAGTCCTTTATGAATGAAGTCGTTTATGTTTCTCACAGGCACTTCAGCTGACAATCATAACACAGACAACTTTTCTTCTTCTTTTCCTCCTGCTCCCACCAACCTTTTTCCTCATCAGTGGCCTACAGCAGACCCTAGCGTGAGGTTTCCTCCACTAGCGGCGCAGGCCTACTCAGCATATTTGCCACCCCAGCCTTCCCTTTCCTTCCCTGTCGCTTCCCAAGCCCCAGGGGCCATCCCAAGCGTGAGACTGCCTCCGCTTTCAACATCGGCCCTGGAGTTTCTCACTCACAACACTCTTCCTCAGGCAAAATCACCATTTTCTGTACCTGTATTCTTATCTGGTTACTTGATGATTTATTTCTCCTGTCATTGGTTTGTCCTTTAGCATCAGCTGAAGAAGAAGCAGAGGTCGTTCCAGCACAGGATCCAGCAGAGAGAGAAAGATCTTCAGCAGCTGAGAGAGGCTGTGGAGTCTCATAAGGTGAGTTTGGAGAAGAAGAGAAGTTTGACAAGTCTCAGTCAGGACTCACTGAAGCCACTGTGTGATTGTGATGTGTGTCCTAACAGCGCTCTGCACAGACAGCAATGGAGGACACTGAGAGGATCTTCACTAAGTTCATCTGTTCCATCAAGAGAAGCCGCCCTGAGGCCACACAGCAGACCAGAGATCAGCAAAAGATTGCAGTGAGTCGAGCTGAAGGACGACTGGAGCAGGAGATCAATGATCTGATGAGGAGAGACGCTGAGCTGGAGCAGCTTTCACACACACAGGATCACATCCATTTCCTGCAGGTAACAGAGATCTAGAAGAACAGGATCATACTGGACTTGAGCAAGAGACTCACAGAGAAACATTTCATGAGAGCAGAATGAGCCGTTGACTGAAGTGTTGATCTGTGTGTTCGGTTATTATATAATCATCAGTCAGACTCTCATCTGATCTTCTGTTTTTAAGAGAGACACACTTACAAATGCAGTTCAGCTCTGCAAATCTCTTAGGAAACATTTTTCTGAAAGATGTTTTGAGCTTCCAGACAGCAAAAGCTCAAAACTCAAGTTCACAAGTTCGCCTGCGCATTCAGTCTGAAATGTTAATGGTAAACAAACTTGGCTTGCTGTCCTCGCTGGAGCTTCGAAACCTCTATAACAGTACAGTGCAGAGGGAGAATAAGAGAAGTAGAGGAGGAGGGATGGTGGAAGAATTGTCACTGGGATGATGCAGACTACTGCGTATAAACTCTTGTGATGATTGACAGATTACATTTAAAGTTTTTTATAGAACAATGTGAAATCCATGAACTTGATGCTACTAGTTTCACCCAACTAGATTTCCCATTATCTCTTTACTTATCATTTATCATCTATCATCTTATTGTGTATTATTTATCATACTTATCTCTTTACTTGCACGACAAATTTTGAATAATGTTTACCATAATCAGATCATCTACAAACTGAAAACCTTTTATAATAATTTACTGATGAATTTGACCATGAAGTCCTCAAACAGGAAGTGAGGCTGTATATTAGTGTAATAATGAGCGAGTCAGCGAATAAGATCCAAGTGCAGTTTTATTTACAGACGTGGTCAGACAGGCAATGGTCAACTAAACAGCAAACAGAGTGGCAAAGAACAGGCAGTCTCGTAGTGGTAATCCAGGCTAATGGTCAACAGGCAGGCAGATAAACAGCAGAACGGTGAACAGGCAGGGCCAGGAAACGGGCAGACAAAGCAAGGATTAAACGCTCGGAATTGCAATACAGGTATCGACAATACTTTGCAGTGAATGTGTGTGTGTGTGTCGTGCTCTTATAGGAGTGAGATGTGAATCAGGTGAGATGGTAATGCGTTACAGCTGGCAGGGTGATCAGTGATTGGGTGAGAGGCTTGTGGGAGATGTAGTTCATGTGACAGAGTCCATGGAGTGACTCCCCCCAAGGAACCCCCCCCCCAAGGAGCGGCTTCACAGGACGCTCCACATGAGCAAATAGGGAGGGAGGGGTGGGTTAACGGGGACAATGGACGACCTAGTCCATGACAGATAGTTCAGAGTTGACAGATAATTCTGGGCTGACAGACAGTTCAGGGGATACAACTGACACCTCTGGAGGTTCTGCAGCAGTTGCCGCCACCTCTGGAGGTTCTACAGTTGTACACACAGGATAGACAGGAGAATGAGGGACTGACTGTCTTGAGGCAGGTCAGGAGCTGTGCTGGTGTGCTTGGGGACCGACTCAGGATTGCATTCTCGGCCTGTACTGGCGTGCTCAGAGACTGACTCGGGAATGATCCTTTGTGGTTGGTCCAAAGCTGTGACCGATGTGTGTGTTGCCCACACACATGTAATGGCTATAGTCCATATTAACAGGGATGCATCTTCTATCAGCTCAGGTGTAGCAAGCGTGACGGGGGCAGTCGCTGAAGGCTGGACAGGCCTGACGAGAGCAGTCTGAGACTGGACAGGCCTGACGAGAGCAGTCTGAGGCTGGACAGGCCTGACGAGAGCAGTCTGAGTCTGGACAGGCATGATGTGAGCAGTCTGAGGCTTGACAGGCGTGACGTGAGTCGACTGAGGCTGGGCAGGTGTGGCTTGAACCTTTAGCTGCGGGGCAGGCGTGGCTTGAACCTTTGGCAGCTGGGCAGACGTTGCTTGAACCTTTGGCTGCTGGATAGGCGTGGTTTGAGCCATGGGCTGCTGGGCAAGTGTGGCTTGAGCTGTAGGTTGATGGGGCACTGGAGCGGGTTTGCGGGGTGCTGAAGCGGCCTTTTTACGGCGTGGTTTGCGTTTTCGCCTTGACTGGGGTTGATCAATATTGACTTGGCCTGACTCACAGTGATCTGTGATGACTTGGCTTGATTCTGCGATGATTTGACTTTACTCACGCTGATCTAGGGTGACTTGGCTTGATTCTGCGATGATTTGACTTTACTCACGCTGATCTAGGGTGACTTGACTTGACTCGCGATGATCCAGGATGACTGGACTTGACTCACATTGGTCTAGAACGACTGGACTTGACTCACGATGATCTAGGACGAGGGGCGTGCTGTGACTCTGGACGAACAGCTGTCGCATGCTGTAACTCTGGATCAGCCGCCATTTTGAGCACAGGTTTAGTGGTTACCGCCATGTTGTGACTGAATTCGGGTGTGGGAATCACAGGGCAGAATTGTTCATTACACACTGAATGAGGCGAATTCGAGGCCGACTGAACTGGTGGTTGTGCCTGTTCAGGCTCAGCTTCTCCCACAGTGAACGGTGACCCAAAAGCAGCGCATAGTCTATAAAGTCCCTTAGACTACAACTAAATTCCACATCGGGTCCTCAAGGGTTCATTTAGACCCTGACAAAACAAATGTTTGAACAAAGATTCATCATACGGGACATGATCAGATAACTCACAGAAGTCCTGCACATAATCCTCAATGGGTAATTTCCCTTGCCGAAGTTGCAGGAGTTCATTGAAGTAATCCATATTGACTTCAACGTGACGAAAGCCGCTGGATCTTTGTATAGGCAAAGTATTCTGTAATGATGAGCGAGTCAGCGAATAAGATCCAAGTGCAGCTTTATTTACAGACGTAGTCAGACAGGCAATGGTCAACTCAACAGCAAACAGAGTGGCAAAGAACAGGCAGTCTCATAGTGGTAATCCAGGCAAATGGTCAACAGGCAGGCAGATAAACAGCAGAACGGTGAACAGGCAGGGTCAGGAAACAGGCAAACAAAACAAGGAATAAACGCTCAGAATTGCAATACAGGTATCGACAATACTTCGCAGTGAATGTGTGTGTGTGTGTAGTGCTCTTATAGGAGTGGGATGTGAATCAGGTGAGATGGTAATGCGTTACAGCTGGCAGGGTGATCAGTGATTGGGTGAGAGGCTTGTGGGAGATGTAGTTCGTGTGACAGAGTCCATGGAGTGAGAGGGCGACATCTGGTGGTAAGTGGATGCAAGATGACAGACCGGATTCATAACAATTAGCTTCAGTGTATTTAAACCACAAAACCTGACCTTGGGATGGTGTCCTAAGAATCCTTGTGAATTTCAGAGATACTAACTGCTCAAAAGTGTGGAGTGTGGAGGTGATGAGCTTTGCTTTCTGTTTTCTGTAGAGTTTCCAGTCTCTCTCAGCTCCTCCTGAATCTACAGACGTAAATGACGATCCCTTCAGTTCTCTCTCCTCTTTTGATACTGTGAGAGAATTTGTCCGTCAGCTGAGAGATAAATTGAAGGATTTCTGCAAAGAGGAGCTGAAGAAGATCTCTGACAGAGGTAAAGTCCTGTGACCTGATGTATAAACATTTTCCCACGCACATTTATAAAAAAATAAACTTAGGGTAAGTAAGTGTGCATAGGCTACACATTAAGATTAAATATGCCTTCTAATATGCATAAATATGCATTCTATACAACTTTTTGGCAAATCCCAACTTCATATTATTCATCAATTCCTCAATGTCCTGTATGATCCAGTCTTCCTGTTGTAGGAGTATCAGTGTCTGTTACTCATGATTAATCCACCGGATGTCCTTCTGCAGCTCCTGTTTCTTGATTTTAGCCTTAAAGCAGGGACACACTTAAAGACTAGCTAAAACATTCTTAGCATTCTCAACACACAAAGACTGTTTCTTTCGACTGAAGCAGATTTAAATACTTGACTTGAGACCGACTGAACGCAATTGGCTCTGACTCAGCAGTCAGCCGTAAATATCAAATTACATTCATAATCGGCCTTACAATGGTTAAGTGTGTCTCCGGCTTTAGTTATGATTATCTTAGTCTATGGTTTTGTCATCCTCTCTTCACCGTTACAAACAGTTCATGAACTACAACTTTCACAATATCCTGCACATCTCATCTTGTTACAATTGCACACAAAATGTAACATCATTCTGAGTTGCAGATGATTTGCAAAACATAGCATTTAATACAATCACATATGTTATTAATTCAAAAGCAAGTAAAATACCTTCTTTGAACCGGTAAAAAGTACTATCAAAATTCAAAACAAGATGTATGTAAGCACAATCTTCCACTGACTGGGTCTTATAAAGAATTTTATTTGTACGCACACTTTTATGAAACACTTTTATTTTACTTTTATGATGACACCTTCTAAATGTTTTATACACGAAGCCCCTGGAGATTCATCTGCTCTCAGAAATGGTCCTCCATCATCTCAGATCATGTAGAAGATCATGTTAGAAATGTCTGAGGAACGGATGCAGGGATCATTTTCTCTTGACATGATAATCACACTCTTCATGTCTGTTGATTTCCACAGGCACTTTCACCAACATTGTTCCCAGAACCAGGAACGACTTCCTACAATGTAAGTCACTGAGAAAACAAGCAGAGAAACTCACTGAGTGTGTTCATGTTCTTCCTGTAGAAGGAGAAAGAAAACATGACAAGAGTTTTATAGTTGATCATGTGAATGATGATTTGCACAGGATATCTGGTAAACTGTACTGAGACACTGATGATACATTGAACATGAAGAGTTCAGATACATTAAAAGATCAGATTCATAATTCCTGATTCTGATGTGTTTTTTCTCCACCAGATTCCCATCAGTTCACTCTGGATCTGAACACAGTGAATAAACACCTCAGTCTGTCTGAGAGGAACAGAGTGATTACATACACTAACACAGATCAGTCGTATCCTGATCATCCAGACAGATTTGATCTGTTTCAGGTGTTGTGTAGAGAGAGTGTGAGTGATCGACGCTGTTACTGGGAGATTGAGTGGAGTGGTGTTATGTTTGGTGTGTTTATATCAGTGTCTTATAAGAGCATCAGCAGGAAGGGACGGGGTAATGAGTGTTGGTTTGGGTATAATGATCAATCCTGGAGTTTAAGGTGCTTTCCCTCCAGTTACTCATTCAGACACAATAACATAGAGACTGAACTCCCAGTAGAGTCCATCAGCAGTAGAATAGGAGTGTATGTGGATCACAGTGCAGGAACTCTGTCCTTCTACAGCGTCTCTGACACAATGAGGCTCATCCACACAGTCCAGACCACATTCACTCAACCGCTCTATCCTGGGTTTTATGTTGCTTTTACTGGATCATCAGTGAAACTGTGTTGATGAATCAGAATAGACTGTAGAGAGATTCTACCCATAATGCTTTGAGCTGGATAATAAATCAGTAACAGTGAGATGTTGGAGAGTCTCTTACTTTCTCTTCATTACATTAGTTTTTATATCATTGTATGTTATTACCTTGTCAATTCATATAAAAAAGCCATATTTACAGTTGTGCCACTCCGGCTGAATTCAAAATCCCCTGCTCTTTCCACTACTCCAGTTGCCTTCTTATTCTTTTCTTGCTCTATGTATAATTTCCATTTCATACTTTCACTGTTACGGTGTATTATGCCATTGTGATAAATGTGAAAACAGATAGGAAAACTGAATTTCCTGTGTTGTGTGCATGGATGTAATAACTATTATTAAAAACATTTGAGATCTTTGAGCATAGTGTTTTGAGAAAATTATTCACATGATTTGCAATTTGTGTGAAAAGAATGAAAACATACAATTTGTTTAGGACAATTACAAAGTGTTTTAAAACCTCATCACCCAGTCACTAATAACCATCACCAGCTGTAACTCATCACCCACACCATATATAAACCCTGTTCACACATCACTCCCCGCAAAGTCTTGATTAGGTTCCCTATCAGTTCCCGTGTCTTGTTTTCCTGGTTCTGTTTCCTGCCTGTCTGTCCTGGTTTTGATTGTTTGCTACCTACCCTGTTTGACTCACTGCTTTGGATTACTGGACTGTTGTTTGCCTGCCGCCTATACCGACCCCTCGCCCGCTTACCTCCGATATTCCTGTTTGCCACTGTTTGACCCTGCCTGTTACAACCGTTCTGTTTTCTAATAAAGCCTGCAATTGGATCTCATGCCACTGACTCGCCCTTCATTACAACAACAAGTATTAAGTCAAATCATCATCAATTAAATCCAGATATCCCAGTAACATACACTGCATTTTTTTCTAGTAATGGATTTATTAAGTAAATCCTAACATCAAAACTATAGGCATATTGTCTATTGATTTTAGAACATTTTCAGCAGTGGATGCACAAATACATGTTAATTGTAAAGTTTGTCCAACAGGTTTTGTTATAGGGGCCATTGAAAAATAAAGCTTCAAATAAGGGATTTTTCAAAACTGATGAAATGCGTAATTTTGAGTCTTGAACAATGTGTTTAAACAGGTTTCAGTTGTTACATAACATTTCAAAGTGCTTAAATTCATTTTTTGATTTTTTTCGTCAGGTGGCACAACCAAATATTTGTAATATATATTATATCATTGTACCACCTGACATGGAAAGTGTACCAACCTACCCATACTTGAAATTAAGTTTTTCAGTATTTGAGAGATAAATTAATACAGATACACATTGGGGAAATAATAAAGATAAAAACACAAATGCAAAGTTTGCTAGGGTAACAAAACAACAACAATGCAATAAATATATATATTAAAAAATAATGAATGTAGAGATACAGTTTTCATAGTTTTGGGGTTATCAGAGTTTTGGATAGTTTCCATATACTTGTCTAGATCATCTTTGAATAGAGAAAAGAGAGGTAAGGTTATAGAGCCAGAAAATATTTATGTATGTCTAGTAGGAAACAAATTAATTATCTAATATATTCTCTTTTGAGTAGTCGAACAATCAAAAGAAAACATCTTTAAAACAGAAAGAAAAGTCAAATATGATTGGATGAACGTTAAACATTATGTGAATCATAAACACGAATTGCGAGTGATGAAAACTCCGAATCCATTGAATAAAGTGATTCACTTGAACCAAATCGAATCATAGCACGTGCACGACACCTGCTGGTCAAACAGTGTAAATGCAGCGAGAACACAAACGAGCCGAGAACTAATTTTAATGCAATAACAAAGACATAAAAAACAGTAGTAAACAATATATAACAACACAAAACAATACAGTTTAAGAGGGTTACAAGACAAAAAAAAAAGTTTTAGAAAACCTTGAAGAGTTTAGATTCTTTGAGAACTATCATTTGTGATAATTTGGCAAGAAGAAGTAGCAAATTAAGCACAAAATTAAAATGAGACGCGTCTGATTTCAGAGAAACACCAAAAAACAGTTTTTGGGCTTATACCAAAGTTAGAAGATAGACGTTTTAACAAAGTTTGAAAAGTCAACCCAAAATACTCACACAGTCTCAAAACATACGGTTAGTTGGCTCTTCAAAATGATGACAGAAGGATCACTGTTACATGTATATCTGTTCTGGACTCTGTTGTGATGTTTCACATGTGCGCTTTGTTTTGGGTTTTTTCCGCCACTCATTAGTTCATCATCGTCTTCACCTGTGTCTTGTTAATTACCTTGTTTCTCCCTTTGTTTGCACCTCTATATATTCCTTGTGTTCTCCCTCAGTCCTGGTCTGTTCTCCTTCGTGGATAGTTGTGCTTTGTTGTATGTTCCCAGAATCTTCATTAAAAGACTTGTGCTTCCCTGGACCACATCATGTGACAAGCCCATGGGGAAATACTATTATTATACTTTATTACACTCAAAAAAATATTTCAGTCTAAACATAAGTTTTATGTCATTTAATTACATAGCAATTTTCCATCCATTTGGATTACATAGTTTTAACATAAACAAACTAATAAACTTAATGTGATTCATATTTGTCAGTCATATGTAAATGAAATAGGTAAGATTTTTCGGTTACTTTTAAAATGTATTTCACTGCAGATTACAAAATACATGCTTTAAAAAGTGATTTGTAACATATTTCGTTACATTACTCAAGTTTAGTAACTTAATCTAAATACTTTAGAATACTTTGGAATACTAATAAGTGTGGAACAAACACAAAAAAGGTCATTGCAAGTTTTTATCTCACAATTCTGACTTTTTCCCTCAGAATTGCGTGATATAAAGTTGCATTCTGCATTCTAACTTTATAACTTGCAATTATGAGTTTAAATCTCACAATTCTGAGAAAAAGAAGTCAGAATTGTGAAATGCAAACTCACAATTGTGAGGGAAAAAAACAAATAGTGAGAAAAAGTTGCAGTGACGAGTGAATTATAAAATGACTCACAAAACATGAAAACAGTGGAAAACATGAAACTTAACTCCGCTTTTTCAGACTGTCAGAGTCAGAGAATCACCAATCGCTGTTTAAATGACATTAAAACTCAAAGTAATCACTTTGGTAATCTAAAACACTTTTCAGATGTAACTGTAATGAAATACACTTACTCAAATTTTGTATTTTAAATACGAAACTAAGTTACTTGTATTTCGTTACTCCACAACCCTGCAAATAGCTTATCACAGATATGCACACTTCAATAAGCCCAAAGAACGAAAGTTAAATGTGTTTACATGCCAGGAGAAATTGGGGTAAGGAGCAAAAATCTAGCTGTGTCGGATCTGTTTTTGACTTTAAACGGGTAGTGAAAGCAAAACTGTTGGCGTCTGTCGCTGTATATCCTACATCTTAATTTACTGGCTTAATATTTCTCCTATAGGCTATTTCTCGCGGACCATATGCTAATAATCGTGAAAAAATGAGAAGAATCAAGTCAAAATCGATATTTTCATCTTGATATCGCCAAAGGCATCAGCCCTTGGCATTATGTCTGATTATCGTCAATACACGATATTATCATCTATTGGCACAACCCTAGTTGAAAGTCTATAATTAATGTTTTTTAAAAAAATTAATTTTTATAGATGCATCTGTACCAGTATTGTTATCGGTGATACTGGTCTTCATTCATAAAAAGATTCCATTACCATACATTTTTAATTTGGAGAGCAACTGTGAAATTATTACAATATAAAACTATTAAAAATGTGTGATTTAGTTAGTTTTTTTAATTAATTAATAATTTGCTGTGCATCATAATCGAAAAAGGCATAAAATACAACCATTACTTTGTAAACTTTAAAAAGCAGAAATTTAAATGACTAAATTAAAGATTATAACAAACAAAAGCACAAAATGTTAACTTGTATGAGGTATGATGAACACACATTCTCTCATCTGAACATAGTAATAATTATATTACATTAATGGGCTCTTCCAACAATACTGCCTTTACGGTTATGGCTCTCATATTACTTGTGTTACATGTAGAACTTTAATCTGTAACAAAAACTATTTTAGCAAAATGTGCATTTTAGTCAGAAGTTTTCAACTGCGCTGCATCTGTTTGACGCACATTCATTGATGTCCGTGAAGTTTAACAAGAATATGCTAAATTTAAATGCTTTATAACATTTACAGATAAGGATATAACCATAGAGAGTAAGTTGTGTAAGTTGTTCAGTTGATGATTTGTAAGCACACTGAAACACAACATCGACAGCACTAAAACGCAAGTTATTTACGCGTTATTAACTTAACAGACGTACAAATGTGCATGAATTTGTATTTACGAATATTAAAATTGTGCCATTAATGTTTTGATTTTAATGTTCTGACCTCTGCTGCAAACTCGTTTCAAAAGATTACACAATGTTAAATAAGACCACTTTAAAACCTTAAAATTAATAGCATTTCTGTAATCACTCCACCATATTCTTTGGCGTAGGACAGGAAAGGTGTTTTCTCAGAACCATAAAATAATGCAACACAAATTCACAAATGTCATAAATTTTATTCATTCACTGTCATCAAAATCTTTAGAATAAGTACAATTGTGAGGAACTGATCCAAATTCAGCCGTTTGTCCAGCGATCTTCATCTCCATTCTCAACAGTTACTGTAAACGTCAATCTCGCACAAGTTATGAATTCAAACATTTTCACCTCACGTTTTACGGCAGTGATCTCAAACACTCGTTGACACAAAATTTTGTTATACTTTACTCTTTACAGGATTAGGCAGCAATTCCTAAAATTATGTTGTCATTCTTTTGGTATAAATAATTTATTTAATAATAATATAGATATTGTACATTTTTATAGAAAAGGTACATGAAATAATTGGGAAAGGCCGTAAGTCCTACACAAGCATCCCGCTGCAAACTCTACACCATGTTCTCTTCATTCACCTTTTTGTCACTGCGCTGTGAGGGAATTTCTGTAGGCTGCTGAGACATGGAGGAGTTGCTGATGACAAATATCTGCCAAACAAACAAGTAAATGGGGTCAGGGCAAGCTTCCTTGCTTATGAAACAGACACATTTATACACAACTTCCAAATATATGTTCACACCGCAAGATGCATAACTACGGTGGCCGAGAGAGCTCAAAAAATATTAATGTAAATGTAGCGCGTTTTTGTATATGCAGCGCGTTTTTGTAAATGTAGCGCGTTTTTGTATATGCAGTGCGTTTTTGTAAATGTAGCGCGTTTTTGTATATGCAGTGCGTTTTTGTGAATGTAGCACGTTTTTGTAAATGTAGTGCGTTTTTGTATATGCAATGCGTTTTTGTAAATGTAGCGCGTTTTTGTATATGCAGTGCGTTTTTGTAAATGTAGTGGGTTTTTGTATATGCAGTGCATTTTTGTATATGCAGTGCGTTTTTGTAAATGTAGCGCGTTTTTGTATATGCTGTGCGTTTTTGTAAATGTAGCGCGTTTTTGTATATGCAGTGCGTTTTTGTAAATGTAGCGCGTTTTTGTAAATGTAGCGCGTTTTTGTAAATGTAGTGCATTTTTGTAAATGTAGCGCGTTTTTGTATATGCAGTGCGTTTTTGTATATGCAATGCGTTTTTGTAAATGTAGCGCGTTTTTGTAAATGTAGTGCATTTTTGTAAATGTAGTGCATTTTTGTAAATGTAGCGCGTTTTTGTATATGCAATGCGTTTTTGTAAATGTAGCGCGTTTTTGTATATGCAGTGCGTTTTTGTAAATGTAGTGGGTTTTTGTATATGCAGTGCGTTTTTGTAAATGTAGCGCGTTTTTGTAAATGTAGCGCGTTTTTGTAAATGTAGTGCATTTTTGTAAATGTAGCGCGTTTTTGTATATGCAGTGCGTTTTTGTATATGCAATGCGTTTTTGTAAATGTAGCGCGTTTTTGTATATGCAGTGCGTTTTTGTAAATGTAGTGGGTTTTTGTATATGCAGTGCGTTTTTGTAAATGTAGCGCGTTTTTGTAAATGTAGCGCGTTTTTGTAAATGTAGTGCATTTTTGTAAATGCAGTGCGTTTTTGTAAATGTACCGCGTTTTTGTATATGCTGTGCGTTTTTGTAAATGTAGCGCGTTTTTGTATATGCAGTGCGTTTTTGTAAATGTAGCGCGTTTTTGTATATGCAGTGCGTTTTTGTAAATGTAGCACGTTTTGTATATGCAGTGCGTTTTTGTAAATGCAGCGCGTTTTTGTATATGCTGTGCGTATTTGTAAATGTAGCGCGTTTTTGTATATGCAGTGCGTTTTTGTACATGTAGCGCGTTTTTGTAAATGTAGCGCGTTTTTGTAAATGTAGTGCATTTTTGTATATGCAGTGCGTATTTGTAAATGTAGCGCGTTTTTGTAAATGTAGCGCGTTTTTGTATATGCAGTGCGTTTTTGTAAATGTAGCGCGTTTTTGTAAATGTAGCGCGTTTTTGTAAATGTAGTGCGTTTTTGTATATGCAGTGCGTTTTTGTAAATGTAGCGCGTTTTTGTAAATGTAGCGCGTTTTTGTATATGCAGCGCGTTTTTGTAAATGTACCGCGTTTTTGTATATGCTGTGCGTTTTTGTATATGCTGTGCGTTTTTGTAAATGTAGCGCGTTTTTGTATATGCAGTGCGTTTTTGTAAATGTAGCGCGTTTTTGTATATGCAGTGCGTTTTTGTATATGCAATGCGTTTTTGTAAATGTAGCGCGTTTTTGTATATGCAGTGCGTTTTTGTAAATGTAGTGGGTTTTTGTATATGCAGTGCGTTTTTGTAAATGTAGCGCATTTTTGTAAATGTAGCGCGTTTTTGTAAATGTAGCGCGTTTTTGTATATGCTGTGCGTTTTTGTAAATGTAGCGCGTTTTTGTATATGCAGTGCGTTTTTGTAAATGTAGCGCGTTTTTGTATATGCAGTGCGTTTTTGTAAATGTAGCACGTTTTGTATATGCAGTGCGTTTTTGTAAATGCAGCGCGTTTTTGTATATGCTGTGCGTATTTGTAAATGTAGCGCGTTTTTGTATATGCAGTGCGTTTTTGTAAATGTAGCGCGTTTTTGTATATGCAGTGCGTTTTTGTAAATGTAGCACGTTTTGTATATGCAGTGCGTTTTTGTAAATGCAGCGCGTTTTTGTGTTTGCATGTGTTGTGAGGATTTGCAGCACATGTGTTGTCAAACTGATGATCACGTTTTTTTTATTTGCATGTGTTTTTTTTATTTGCATATGTTTTCTTATTTGCAGCGCCACCGTACATAACACATGTTGAAAGTCCCAGTATTATCACCAAACTTTAAGGGTATGTTTACATGACAATGACGTGCTAAAAACAGAAAAATAAAATGATACTTTAAAAAGAAACAAACAGCCAGTAGGGGGCGGCAAGTTACTGTATCGTTCATTGAGTCGATTCGTTCAAGCGGCTGATTGATTCAGGAACATAGCAAGCAACTGTCTTCTTGAATGTGTCATTGAATCATTGACTCACTAGATTCATTAGAAAACGCAGATTCATTTGTAAAAAAAAACTCAGCTGTGTTTACTTGGATGTTCTTCTCGTTATTTCCCTAATAAATCGCATTCACAGAAACACTTTATTTCTGCATTGAAAAATAAGGTGGATAGACTAAACTTTTTGCAGTTTACAGGGAGATCGTTTTCAAAAACTTGCACTTTTAAACCGTTTTCAAAAGTTTGGTTTAGGGTTAATTTTCAGTCCACCAAAACGCTGTTGTCGTGTAAATGAACGGCCAAAATGCATAAAAAGTTTTCAGTTTTTAGCCATGTAAACAGCGTTTCACATCTGGTGCGATTTCACATCAGATGTGCGATTTCACATCTGGAAGAGAGGCAATACGTATGTTTTTCGTGGGTACGTTCGTTCCCCGAATCGCACATTAGAGAAATGATCGTAAGATCAAATGTAGAACGGTTTCTATCCGATTTATAAACGAGGCCCCTGGTGTGGAAACTATATGGCATTTTCTGGATTCACACCACTTGTCATCTATTTAGAAACTTCTTTTTTTTCATATTACTAATTTATACTATTCATTACCACATGACTCACCTGAGGTTCACAGCAGCCATTGGCTTTGCAGGTGATTGCTGACAGACAGATAGAAAGAATAAACTCCAGAATGGCGAACATCAACAATACGCCAGTGACGCCCTTGAAAAGTTTCTGAAAAAAGAAGATCCCAAACAAAAACAACTAGATAAAGAATAATTACAAGAGCAATAATGTTTATAATATGCAAATACGATTATGTTTGCAGTATAAAATAAAGATGTAGGAGCACATTAAATAGTGGAGAAAGATGGGACAGATAAGCTGGAAATAGTCAAATTTAATTGTAGCTTGTGGAGTGACTTCATTTAAAATAAATAAATAAAATTGAGTAAAGTAAGTGACATACATCATCGCAATCTTGGCTCCATGATCCCATTCCCACATCCACTGAAAGTATAATGATGGCAAACGCTGCAGTCACAGCACTGACAATATTCATCCCATACGAACCTCTCATCTAAAGACAGGTCATAAACACTAGTTTCCTTAAAGCAGACAATGAATATAAAACATGATCGAAAAACAACAAGTATCATCCACCTACCAAACACACAACTGATGTTGAATTAAGGTTATTTTCTGCAGCAATGCACAGAGACCCAGTGATGATGTACTTGAAGGCAAAAAAAGAGGCTTTTATTAGAACATTTAGCTTACATATGACACAACACAATTATACAACTGTGTAAATAGACTTACGATGAGAGATCCCCAGTAATAAATACCACTCAAGATAGCAGCAGATGATACGTTAATTGTTAAAACAGTGCCAAACAGTAAAGTCAGCAAACCGATCATTACATGGACAGTCTGTGTAGAACAAGAACAAGAAGTCTTTTCATTGCAAAGGAAACATGTGAGGAATATAAAATATTTTTAGGAGTGTTTTTACAAATTGTATTTGCCATAGTGAATTACAATTATCAGCTTATAAGTCTTATGTTGGCGTTTTTTTTGGTTTTATGTTGTTTCTTCACCTTCATTATTCAAATTCTGCATGCATTGTTTAGATACACATTTAAAATCGTTAGGGTTTTTGAAAAATGTCTCACCCCAGTTGCTTTTGTTTGGCTTTTCAGAAACGCCTCGAGTCGCGAAGAATCTTCCTGCACCCGCTGTACATTAAAAGGAAGAGACGCATTCGTCCCAGCTCCTGCTGGTGCTGTGTGGGACATTCTTGAGACCAGTTACTGAATACAAACCAGGACAAAGTCATATTTAAAGGATATATGATTAATATTAAAAAAAAAAAGTCTTATAAAAAATCTTTCTGTGGTCTTTATGATGTTTAACACTAAAAACAACATCTAAAGAATCTAGTAGTTATATACAAACAGCATATACAAAAACGCACTGCATTTACAAAAACGCGCTGCATTTACAAAAACGCACTGCATATACAAAAACGTGCTGCATTTACAAAAACGCACTGCATATACAAAAACGCGCTGCATTTACAAAAACGCACTGCATTTACAAAAACGCGCTGCATTTACAAAAACGCACTGCATATACAAAAACGCACTGCATTTACAAAAACGCGCTGCATATACAAAAACGTGCTGCATATGCAAAAACGCACTGCATTTACAAAAACGCACTGCATATACAAAAACGTGCTGCATATACAAAAACGCGCTGCATTTACAAAAACGCACTGCAAATATAAAAACGCGCTGCATATACAAAAACGCGCTGCATATACAAAAACGCACTGCATTTACAAAAACGCGCTGCATTTACAAAAACGCACTGCATATACAAAAACGCGCTGCATTTACAAAAACGCACTGCATTTACAAAAACGCGCTGCATTTACAAAAACGCACTGCATTTACAAAAACGCGCTGCATTTACAAAAACGCGCTGCATTTACAAAAACGCGCTACATTTACAAAAACGTGCTGCATTTACAAAAACGCACTGCATATACAAAAACGCGCTGCATTTACAAAAACGCACTGCATTTACAAAAACGCGCTGCATTTACAAAAACGCGCTGCATTTACAAAAACGCACTGCATATACAAAAACGCACTGCATTTACAAAAACGCACTGCATATACAAAAACGTGCTGCATATACAAAAACGCGCTACATTTACAAAAACGCGCTACATTTACAATAAGCGCTGTAAATAGCACAAACCACAACGGAAATGTTTCAAGGGGACCCCAAAAACTGACGGACCCTACTAGGACATTCGTCCAAAACCAGTTCAACTCACCCTTCACTCATTCACTAATCCCTATATAGTGTACGGCATTTGAGTGCACAATGTGTTCACAATCATTAAATACTATAAAAACTGCAAACAAAAATAAACAACTGTACATTATTTCATGTATTTATTATTTTTAATAAAGTGTTTTTCAGTTTGCTAGAAACTCACGCTCACAGATGACGTGGTCGTCGAGCGCCCTTTTTTTAAATATTAAAAAAAAAGTCTTATAAAAAATCTGTCTGTGGTCTTTATGATGTTTAACACTAAAAACAACATCTAAAGAATCTAGTAGTTATTAATGTTTAGTAGTTATTAATGTAACTCAAGACCTTCATACGTCATTTAGCAGATTCTTTTTTTCAGAGAGACTTACATGGATCCACTTTTTACCAATAAAAGACAATACCTTAATAAATAAAAGATTAAACTAAAAAAATAAATGCAGATATACTGCAAAGGTAGATAGAGGTATAAAGGTAGCCAGTTGTAACAGATAAAAATTGTTTTACCGATAACGCGTGCCCTCTTCAGTTGTTATTTGGTGCTCTGCTCTGGAGGTTTCAGTTCTCTCTTCTGAGACAGAGCAAGACAAGTCCTGTGTTATAAGTGAAAATACTGAGACCGTTATTAGAGTGAAAGGTGGGACAGGTGGAGGAGGTAGGAGGGGTCACAATGCCCAACCACTGCAAGTGAAAGTGAAAATGGATCATTTAACAGTAGTTTCTCTTTTTTTTTTTTAGAAATGGATACATTCACAACATTTTCCAGTTATTTAACTGATTATGTTTGTTACTGTAAAATAAAGCCCCAACCTTCGTCCTTAAATAAAGGCAAATGTCTTGAAGCTTATCCTGAGATGCACACAGATATAATTGCATTATGGATGAACACCTGCTGTTTAAGCTGCAATATGTAAGATTTTTGCAGTAAAATATCCAAAAACCATTTGGCCACCAGTGTTATATATTTTGTTCAGTTGAGTACTTACAATATCCCAAATGTTTCCAACTATTAGTAAATCGTATGAAAATTCCTATTTTAATCAAGGATCCGGGACGTGTGAGGGAGTCGCCTGTCAATGACGTCATATCCGCGTTACCCTCAGTTTCCGGTTTTGTTTTGTAGAAACGTGTGAACAAGGGAACATCTGTTTTGATACATCATAGACAGAAAACTAATTGTAATATACGTTTAGTCATTGTTTAAATCTTTTCTTGATTACACAGTGTGTGCCATTGGAAAGACTGTAATTCTGTTCCTCACAGCCTCTTTCTCATCCAAGTAAAATTCAGTTTGAGGTCTTAACCCACACCTTTTTTGTTCTTACTTACAATGATTCATTTTAAGAAATAGTGCTTATCTTTCTTATCTTTTGGATGTCACAAGAAAGCAATAGGGTGTAATGTTACGTTTGTTTTTCCATAGACTGATAAAGTGTAATCTTTACTCACAGAAAATCATTGATCGCGACAGCAATATAATCTGTGGAAAAGAGAAAGTAAAACAACTTTTGTCATTACACTGCAGATAATATTATGCACAGCTAAGCACTTTGCATATTGAACAAAATATTTGAATCTAAACCTGAACATGATTTTTAAATGTTGTTTTAAAGATGTACAACCTAAATCTAATGACATAAAAACATCACCTTTTTCTTTTTTCTCCCTCTCTCTAAAACACATGAAACACATGCCTTTTGCTCTAGATCGGTTCAAAAGTTACTACACAGGTGTGTATTACACAACTTTCATGCCCTATATGTTTTATATACCGTTCATGAAAGGTAGGTCATAAAAGTATATGGTTTTTACACAGAACTCTCTAATACCCCTTCTCACAGTTACCCAATCTTACAGGAAGTCTTTCATCCAGATATAGACTGGGCTCAACCCTGCTGAACTTCAGTGCAGGTGAAAGCGTCAGGTTGACCGCCGCAGGGCTTCTCCAGCGTCTTTCCAACCATAAACCCTCTTATGTCGAAATATAATTTTCAATGATGGTGACATGCCATGCAATGCATTCTAAAACAGACTATTATTAAGTTGAAATTACATCTACATGATAAAATAAAAACACACAATGTAAGATTAGACCACTAGATGATGACAACCTCTTCATTATCAAGTTGCCACAATTAAATAAAGGTAACTTGACAAATAAAGGTGACTTGACAACCAGGATTGGGGAGTAACGAAATACAAATAACTTAGTTACGTATTTAAAATACAAAATGTGAGTAAGTGTATTTCATTACAGTTACATTTTAAATGGATGGTAATCAGATTACAGTTACATCTGAAAAGTGTTTTAGATTACCAAAGTGATTACTTTGAGTTTTAATGTCATTTAAACAGCGATTGGTGATTCTCTGACTCTGACCGTCTGAAAAAGAGGAGTTAAGTTTCATGTTTTCCACTGTTTTCATGTTTTGTGATAGTTGTTTGTGAGTCATTTTATTATTCACTCGTCACTGCAACTTTTTCTCACAATTTGTTTTTTCTGCTCACAATTGTGAGTTTGCATTTCACAATTCTGACTTCTTTTTCTCAGAATTGTGAGATTTAAACTCACAATTGCAAGTTAAAAAGTCAGAATTGGGAGATATAAACTTGCAATACTAATTTTTTTTCTTGCAATTGTGAATTTAGTATGTGAGTTTATATCTCATAATTTTGACTTTTCTCAATATTGTGAGTTTTTATCTCATAATTCTGACTTTTCTCAATATTGTGAGTTTATATCTCATAATTCTGACTTTATAACTCACAATTGCAACTTTATATCACGCAATTCTGAGGGAAAAAGACAGAATTGTGAGATAAAAACTTGCAATGACCTTTTTTGTGTTTGTTCCACACTTATTAGTGTTCCAAAGTATTCTAAAGTATTTAGATTAAGTTACTAAACTTGAGTAAATGTAACAAAATACATTACAAATTACTTTTTAAAGCATGTATTTTGTAATCTGTAGTGAAATACATTTTAAAAGTAACCGACCCAGCCCTGTTGACAACTAACACACTTTCATCAGCAAGAGAAAATCTAACACTAAAGGTGTAATGACGAGGGAGACAGCGGGTGAAGATCCAAATGCAGGCTTTAATAGTAGTTGACAGGGTCAGACAGGCAAGGGTTATCAACAGCAATCAGGGATGTCAGGGAGCAGGCAGAGGCCGGTGACGCAAGTGTTAATGAGCGTCAGCTGCGCGCTACACCGGTCTCGTGTCTCTCACGGAGGAGCTCCGGAAGCATAAAAGAGGAGCAACGACAGTGAAGGACGAGAGAGGACCAGGCCTGGACTTTATGTTGTGTTTTATTTTGTTTGTGTGGGCGGCAGTCGCCATGAGGAACTGCTGCCCTTTTACTTTCGTTTTATTGTTTATTTTATTATTAAACTATGTTGAACGTTCGCCGGTTCCTGCCTCCTTCCTTCCATTGAACCCCGTTACAACACATATGACAACCTTGCATGTAGAAATGACAAGCGTGACTGTAAACAAGAGAGCACTATGTATAAACAAGCAGAACAATAATACAATTGACCCTTTTGAAGTATACTGTATGTACATGCACATCATTTCTTCCTTTCTTCCACCCATCTCTGCCTCATAGTAAGGAGATTTATGAAACTCATTTCAGTTCATCTCCTTGGCCATGCCCTTATCTCGGTTTACAGCGTACTTTGGATGTGCAGTAAATGTATTTCCCCTTCAGGGAAGCCCGTATGGATGTGTGGGCTGTTTGGTCCCTGTTTAAGGAACATGTGGCAGAATCTGCTTGCTGGGTGTTCCTCTTTTTCTGCATCTTCTCCTCCACCCGTTTCTTGGTGACCTCCAGCTCCCTCTGGAAGAATGCTGTCTTTTTAAATTCTTCAAAAGGCATTTTGGGGTTAAAAAGTCCCTCAGCAGCATAACTTTGATACACCTTCTTGGGACAATAGAAATAGCGCACAGGCCCTTGCTGGTGGAAAAATTGGATGGAGGATCCATCAGTCTCATTTCAAGACTCTGCCCAATGCTGTTGCTGCTGCCTCTCCAAGATGCTCTCCACAATCTTCTTTATGGAGTCTTGTGTCAGAGGCATGGACAGGGGAAGGGCAGGTGCAGGTGGGTTCACAAAATGAATCATGTATGAGCCATAGCATTGATTGAACACACATAAGAAAATAATATTTCCCTTGGAGAAAACACAGTTAATATATACTGGTGCAAACACAGGGAGAAAGACACAGCTGATGATGATGATGATGATGATGATGACAAACAAGTGGCGGGAAAAAACCAAAACAAAGAGCACATGTGAGACATGACAAAGTCCAGAACAATTATAGATGTAACAGCAGTAGGATCATCTGTGTTTAACTGAATAAGTACCATGTAGCCTGTTTCTTTGTTCAGTTGGAGTTTTTATCACTTGATTTCATAAATTGATTATTTCTTTTGGTCATGTTGAGATAATCCCAGTATGTACAGGATTGTTTGTTTTTGTTTAGTTTTTTACATTTGTTCATTCAATCCAATTGCTTTTGTTCACATTATTGTGCACTTAACATGTGCATAGTGTTGTTGTAGAATGACTGTCTTTAAAATTAAATAGGCATAGAATGTTTAGCTTTTATTAAAACATAATTTAACTGAAATTGACTGTTATTTTACTGTTACACGCCCTCAGATTTTCACGCCTTCAGACTTCAGATTTTACCTACGGTGACTACTGTTTTTAAATAACGCAATTAAACTGATAAACCTAGAAGATAAGAATGCTATCCTTAAGCAATACTAACTTTCTGTATTGCATATGCATTATCAGTAATATATTTCATCATTTTAAATTGCATGTATATGATCATGTAATCATATTTTTAATCGTTTGTGACGTTAGGAAACAGTAAACCAAACTATTATAAAAATAAAAACTTTTATAAAATACAGCATTTACTTAAATAATATATTTAAAAATATATATGATGTAGTACTTGTCAATCAATCAATCAAACTTTATTTATAAAGCACTTTAAAACCACCGAAGTGGGCCTTGTAATTAATACATATTACACACACACATACATTACATTTAAATTACAAAAAAATTGCAATTTAATGGTATATGAATAACATTTATTATGAAAAAAGATAATTAAACACAATAATAGGCAGACAATAATTTGAAGGTTGAGGAGGAGAGAGCCGGACAGTTTAAACCGGAGGGTCCAAAGAAGGACAGCCAACTTACATTTCATGACTACAAGAAATGTTTCCATGAAACATCATTACCTTTGTAAGAGTTGAGAGCTGTGATCAAACATCCTGCAATAAAACAATAAAACTCACTAATCCAGAGAGAAGATCTCTACTCCCTTCTCAAGTCACTGAAAGTTCTCCAAGACTACGTATGATGAAACATATTGTTTTTTCCCTTTCATGTTTGGTATCATTTTAAATGTCTCAGAGAGAATTCTGTTCTCCTTTATGGCTGGTGTCTCTTCAAGATATCTGATAATCATCTCCTCTCCCCTGAAACCAGGTGTCTGAGTACTAAATATTTACAATCCTTTTGTTCTGGTCTGGGTATTTATGGGAAGGTATTCTGTATCCAGAAACCCCGATGCAGTGATGGGTGAGTGTCTTAAAGCTTAAAAACACTCACCCATCACTGTATGTATGCATTTCTTACTCTTAGAGCAATTGATGTTATGTATTTTTATGAATTGGCTTGTAATTGTGTAAAAATACATTTTTTCAGACACAGCTGTCAGACACAGACAGGGAGAGAGGGTAGGTTTTTCGTCTTTTATTTGCAGACAACAGGTAAACGTGACGCACACTGCATGATGTCAGAATTCAATTATTGAATCAATATAAATCATTAATAGATTTCCGTCAATGTTTAGAAGACACCACACATATTTTTGCATGTTATAAAGAAATATTCATGTTTCAATTTCGATTCTACATTAATTTTAATTCTAGATGGCACATACTGTAATGAATCCGGTCTGTCATGTTTCATCCACTCACCACCAGATGTCGCCCTTCCTTTTCACGGACTCTCTCACCACACTACATTTCCCATAAGCCCCTCACCCAGTCACTGATCACCGCACCAGCTGCATCTCATTGACCAATCACTGTTTACCGCACCAGCTGCACCCTATCTCTCCACTTCCTCCTTGTGAAGTATTGTCTTACCTTGTATTGCAATTCTGAGCGTTATACCCGTGTCTTGTTTGCCTGTTCCCTGGTTTATCCGATGTTTGTCTGCCTGCCTCTGACCATCCGCCTGTGTATTTACTACGAGTCTGTCTGTTCCCTGCTATTTCTGTTTGCTACACAGTAAAATCCCCAGAGTTAAATCAACTCTGCTCAGATAACATTTGGTCCCTCTCTAAATTTACATTTTTTACATTTTTCATCATTTAGCAGACGCTTTTATCCAAAGTGACTTACAAGGGGAGCAATTAGGGGTTAGGTGTCTTGCTCAAGGGCACTTTAGTCATGGTATCGAAGGTGGAGAGAGTGCTGTTCATTCACAATCCCCACCTTCAATTCCTGCCGGCATGGGAATCGAACCGGCAACCTTCAGATTACAAGCCAGACTCCCTCACCACTAGGCCACAACTACCCCCTAGTCGTGTAGTGTTAAAGTCACACTGAACTAGTGTTAAAGTCACACTCTTCAGAGATTGAATGTCTTTTATCTTCAGTTGATTTCATCTAAGGCTGTGGCTGAAGTCAGTTGTAGTTCTTGTGTTTCTCTTTTCTACAGTGATTCTGCTTGTTAACAGCAGGTGTTCATCATTAATGTTCAATCATCGCTTAATTAATTGCTTAATTAACTTTAACTCTGCTTCAGTGTTACTTTAACACTATTTAGAGAGGGACCACATGCTATCTGAGCAGAGTTGATTTAACTCTGGGGTTTATACTGTGTACTGAGTTGACCCATGCCTGTCTGACCACGTTTCCTAATAAAAGCTGCACTTGGATTCTACTCGCTGACTCCTCATCATTACACTCACCTTCATTCTATGACACGCTCTCACGATGCCAGACCAACATTGTTTTTTATTCACGTCAAAACATCCCAGTATGGTCTCTTTACAGTAGTGAATAATGCATTTCTAACTTCATGTGTGAGTCTGAAACTCATTCCACACTAATGACACAAAACAGTTCTCCGACTTCATATAGGAAACTCATTTCACACGGATCATACGCAAACGGCTTCTCTCTAGTGTGACTGTTCATGTGGGATTTAAGGGTCACTTTGTGTTTGAAACTCTTTCCACACTGATCACATGCGAACGGCTTCTCTCCAGTGTGGATGTTCATGTGGGAATCACGGGTCGATTTAACTCTGAAAGTCATTCCACATTGTTGACACGAGAAAGGTTTCTCTCCGGTGTGAATTTTTATGTGTTGCTTAAGGTTTCCTTTTTTAGTGAAACTCTTCCCACACTGCGGACATGTGAACGGCTTTTCTCCAGTGTGGATGTTCATGTGTGAATCGCGGGTTGATTTGAGTCTGAAGCTCTTCCCACACCGATCACACGCGAACGGCTTCTCTCCGGTGTGAATTTTCATGTGGGAATTAAGGTTTGCTTTCTGATTGAAACTCATTCCACACTGTTGGCATTTATACGGCTTCTCTTTAGTGTGAATTCTCACGTGGATTTTAAGGTTGTGTTTTTGTGTGAAACTCTTTCCGCAGTGAGAGCAGGTTAAGACGCTTTTAGATTTGACTTTCTTATTTTTTTTCCGCGATGAAGTCGTTTTAGTCAGTGTGGATTTTTCTTGATCCGTGACATCACGTCCCTTATAATGATCTTTCAGTTCTTGATCGTCTTCTTTCAGTGCCATCAGATCTAAAGCAAAAAAAAAAGGACAAATACATGTTAATGGCAGTTTAAAGCTTTCGAAACCTCGCTAAATATTGGCTTACAACATTTATTTCAAATGTCCGATTGATCTTTAAATTTTGGCCATGACAGAAATGCTACAACCACTGTAATTTCTCCAACAAGAACATTTGGACGTAAACATACTGAAATCGCACATTTCACCAAGTAGAATCAAACTGTATAATGACTTACCTTACAAATCTGATTAAATGTCACACACTGCGTTTCCAGATGAACATTAAAAGCAATCCAAACTCACAGCGTATGCAGAGACGGAGCTCGAGACGCGCCACTCATGTAAATGATAACAGTTCATGTGGAACAGCAGTTGCTGTGAAGATAACCTACACGCATGCAAATAATTACAGCGCTTTTATATTAAACCTGCAACACGTGTGATTATTTGATTGATTCGCAGCAATTTGTAAATTCATAAAAGCATTATGACTTCATTATGATTGTTAAACAGGTTTAATATCATGCAGCCTTAGAATTTCATGGATTCTTGTCTGTGGAAAGTGCCACTTCCGGTATTTTACCAGTCACATGACCCGGGCAAATTGAAATCGAGGATTTTTTTTAAAATAGAGCATTTAGTCGAGGAATCGTTACATCCCTGTAACATACACAATAAAAACATAACGCATGTACATTATGTATCATTACAAATGCCAGCAGAGAGCATATTTTGCATATTTGGAACGATTAGCACCGTTTCTGGCGTTGTAAAGAGCGATACCATTGTGCAGTGTTTACCTCTGTAAAGTTGGAGGGTCTGTTCTTTCTTTGATATGCTGCATGTTCAGATATTCACACAAGGGGCCATTAAAGTTATTATTCTAAAATGATCAAAATTGCTTGTTATTTTGAGAGGATCTCTGAACGTGCTGAATTGAGTATTTTCAGTTGTGTGTGACAGTCTTCAGAAATATCATTCATTTCTGTAGAGCTGGACATTTTAATAAGGATCAGCTTCGAGAAGAAAAACCAACCTGTTCGTTCCTCAGTTTCTTCTCGTTTCACATTGGATGTTTCTTCAACCTTCACATCTTCACTCTCCTCCTTAATAAATGCCATGTTTGTTTGTTCCTCAGTATCTTCTCGTTTCACGCTTGATGTTTCTTCAACCTTCACAGATTCGATCTCCTCCTTAATAAAAGCCATGTTTGTTTGTTCCTCAGTTTCTTCTCGTTTCACTCTGAATGTTTCTTCAATCTTCATGTCTTCACTCTCCTCTTTAATAAACACCATCTTTATATTAGTGTTGCTTCACCAGGAGTTTTTCTGTTTTTGGACACTGTCCTGAATAAAATGAGAATAATTAACACAGAAAAACACTCCAAACTAAATCTCTGAGTGTCTCAATCAGATCTAGTTCAGTGGTAAAAGAGTCAGAGTTAATGGACTTTAATGATCTGATTAGATAAAATCACTCAAAACTGATAAAAGAACACAAACTATTCAGACTGGCACTGATTCTTGAGATAAGGGACAAAACTTATATTAGAAGTTAGTATAAATTATTTATTAATTCATTATTTTTTTACCCGATACATAAGGTCACAAGAAAAGAACAGGATTTTTTTGAATATGTAATAACTTAATGTGTGTCAACACCATCAGACGCTTTGAAAAACATTTTAATTTGAGACCTCCAGCAACAATAAGTTATGTAGAATTGGGGTTCAGTAATGGAGTTGGATGAAATTGTATTCTTGGGTTGGGGTTATTATAAACAAACCTCCTTTTTAATATTAAACATATATAATCGATGTTCTTGGGTAAATCAGACATGATATCATGCAGTTCAGTCGATCTTTTAATAATTTAAAGACGTTTCTTTAAAAATGAACACATTTGTTCTTCGCATGCTGTCGGAAATGTGATAATTCCCGCTCCTGAAGTTGTGATTACGAGCTCATTGCATTCAAGTTTTGAAATCATGTGCAATATTACCTCTGAAACTCATAATTACCGTAATTATTGTACGTGAATGCAGCATCACTGATGGTCCAGATGGGGCCAAATAAACCCTATATGTAAATAAAATCTTTAGTAAAATTCCCTATATGTTAAAAAAAAACCATTATGTAGACTTTTTATGAGCACTTGCCAACCATCAGACAAAAAACATGACGGAGTTGACAAAACTGAGGGTGGAGCACTTTTGTTTTCTTTCTCAGTTGTAGCTTCTTTAATAAACATATCAAAAATGCCCACATTTATCCCACAACTATTTACAGAAACTATGATGATGGAGTTGACAAGCTGTGAACGCACTTCAACACTATATAAAATATGTAATAAATCCTAACAGAGCTGAAGCGTGGACACAACTTTGATAGGCTTTTTTATTGAAAATAAATAGGCTTAATTTATGTATTGTTTGAGGTCTTTGACTCTCAAGTTAAATGTATATTTTTGAATTTTAAACACTTACTTTTGCCACTTTTTGTATTATTTGACAATTTTAAAACTAAAATACATGTATTTCCCAAGTATAAATTATGTATTTAAATAGTACTAACACATTATTTAAAAATAAAAAAATAGCAATGAATGTCCAGATTTCCTTCAGATGTAGAGTTTTCATTCTGTTACTTTACTCACACAACGTTAATTAATGTTAGATGTTACATTTAAAAAAAAACACTTGCTTGTAAATCTTTGAAAACAACTGAACGGTTTTTCTACAAGATTAAACACCTCAAACGCTTAAAACACAAACCTTTCTTCAGCCGAATCACAACAAATGCACGAGCGCGACGCAGCCTTATGACGTCATACCAGCAGACCAAAATAAAAGTCCTGTTCGCACGCGGCTGCTGTTTACAACCACAGAAAATAAATGAAACAGTTTTTTTATTGGTGAAAAACATATTTAAATGCATGTTATCCACTGATGTAATGCAAATGTTAAGAACGACTAATGAAAGAGGGTGAGATTCTGTCTAAAAGGCAAAACTTGTCTGGGTGTTGAAATCTTTTATACCAGAATAAAGTTAAATGTATAATCACAATATGATTAAAAGTGTGTATGTGAGCATATATATATTCTATGACTGATTTTATGTAATATAGTTGTGTTGATAGCATTATATTTTCAGTGGCTCAGATACAGCACAGTAAATATGTTGCATTATTTATAAATAATAAGGTACAATAATGTCGTTTATAATTACCAATATAAAAAAGGTATTTTGCAACAAATTTAGCACGTAAATTATTTATTTGGCAACTTTTTAAAAGTGGGAATCTGTAGAAAACAAAGGCAAAACACCTGTGATAAATGGATCAATATGGATTACATAACATAATATTGGTGTTTTTCCATAGAAAATCATTTTAAATTTAAAAACTAAATAAATAAATAAATAAAATTGTGTATTCATATTCTGGTCTCATCTCAACTGTATATAGTATTTTAATATCACAGTTCTAGTACATTACGGCACTTTTTTCAAAGTGTTTTTCACGTTAAGCAACGTCTTGCTGTTTTCAGTGACTGAAATACTGCAGAAGCTGCTGGATTTGGATCTCGGGTGCCCAAAACTTTTTATTTACATTTTTCTTCTTGTTTTTTTTTTTTTTTTACTTTAATTTTAATCATTTTAGGTTACAAATGGAAAATAAAATATTAACAGGAAGGTCACTGAAGACGGCGAGAGCGTGTGAGTGTTTATTTGTACTTAATACCCGTTTCTGCTCTATTGCTAAGTTATTATTTGCTGCTAGGAAGGATTCGTTTCGATTCTCTGCTTAGTTGTATGTTTGTGCTTTGACGTGAATCTGTTTGTTATTGTATTCGCTGCCATTTAGAAGAACTGTAGCGGTTGTTAGTTTTGGTATTGCTGGGTTTGGTGGACATCTCGACGTGGATAAAAAAAGATCACTAAAGGAACGAAGGCTTGTGGTACCGTCACAGAGAGGCACAAAATCACTCTCCAGAACCTTCTCGTTCACTGTTCCCTGCTGGTGGAATGATCTCCCTACTTTCATCAGGAACGCAGAATCCCTGGCAATATTCAAGAGACAGCTGAAAACTCATCTCATCCGTGAACTCTTGATCCCCTCATAAAAAAAAAATAAAAAATCTATCCTTTCCTTTTTCCCTTCCTACTCTAGCTTATGTTACTGAGCAATGTATGAAACTTGTATTCTGAGCACTTCCTGTGTCTATTTGCCTATTCATGAAGAATCGCTTGTTTGTTTTCCTCACTTGTAAGTTGCTTTGGATAAAAGCGTCTGCTAAATGACTAAATGTTGGAAGGGAGGAAAGAAAATATACATATCGGAAATATGCTACACAGCTGTATACTTTTAAGTGCATGTAAATCTATACTTGATAATGTTTTTTCGTGTACTCGTACACATTAAAATCCTCTGATACAGTGTTCAAGTCCAAGCCAAGAAAAACAGACAACAAAAAGCATAATGGGGATATGCAAGAAGGCTGTTAATGAAGTAAATGCATCTAATTAGTGGAATATTGCACAAATTAAATAGTAACACTATATAGCTGGTGTGCACGAGTGATCGAGCGGTACAGACGCGCAAGCATCCCTTTTTCACAGACATACCTGAAAACTTGTAGTTCGATCGGATATGACAATTGGAAAGAAAGTAAAACAAGGCATGTATAATTAACATCAACTGATGGGAAAAAAAAGAGAGCACTTCTGCTCCATGTTCAATTAACACATGCATCATTTTGGGTTAAAACTAAATCATATATGCAAGTAAAAACATTAACTGCACCATGATTTAATGGTTATTGTTACAGGACGTTTACTGGACTGTGTGCAAACATCTGAAGCACACGCCCAGGATGTACTATATGAAAGTACTATGAAACCATGAATACTGCACTGAATTCTTTCATGTCTTGGTTGTCAAAACACCCAAAAGCTTGTTCTCCATTACTGACTTCAAAGGTTAGTCAACCTTCATTGAATTTATTCAATGAAATATTCAACAATTCTGCAATGTCTGTTTCAAAAACTTGCTACCGAAAAAGTAAACATTGACCCCCGGTTTCACATAGAAGGATTAAGCTAGTTCCAGACTTAAAAATGAGCCATTTTAACTGAAAGTAACTTGTACTGATTTATCTTAAAATATGTCAGTGTCATTGTTTTGTCTCAAGATTCACGACAGTAATGTTTTTTTTTCTAGTGTTTATAAAAGATACTTAAATATCCTAATTGTAAGGGCTAACTTAATCAATCCATGTCTGTGAAACCGGGCCTGAATGTTTAACATTTTATTAGCTGTCAAACTAAATGCAACATTTCTATCATACCTAATTTGAACTCAGTACAGAGGGGAAAAAATCTTTTAAATCCCTGTTATGAATAAGGAAGTCAACAGCACTTAATTGCCAGAATGTAAAATTAGTTGTTTAATCTTGTCAAGAAAAAGAGAGCCATAAACTCCTGTCTGTAACTTATTCCACAAAGTTGGCAGGTGTTAAGAAATCCTTTTGAGTGAAACTTACTCTTCACAGTTGGCAGGAAAATTGCTCTCTTAACTGTGAACTCTCATGTGGTAATTAAGGATTCCTTTTCGGCTGAAACTTTTCCCACACTGCTGACAGGTAAACGGCTTCTCTCCGGTGTGAATCCTCATGTGCCTGTTAAGGCTTCCTTTTTGTTTGAAGCTTATTCCACACTGTTGGCAGGAGTAAGGGCTCTCTCCAGTGTGAATTCGCATATGGACTTTAAGGTTTCCTTGAAGATCGAAACTCTTTCCACATTGTTGGCAACTGTAAGGCTTTTCCCCAGAATGAACTCTCATGTGACTGTTCAGGTGTCCTTTTTGAGTGAAACTTACTCCACATTGTTGGCAGGTGTAAGGGCTTTCTCCAGTGTGAATTCGCATGTGGACTTTAAGGTTTCCGTGTAGATCAAAACTCTTTCCACACTGAGAGCAGATGTAAGGCTTTTCTCCGGTGTGAATTCTCATGTGGACTTTAAGGTTTCCATCTTGATTGAAGCTCTTTCCACACTGAGGACACGTGAAAGGTTTCTCTCCAGTGTGAATTCTCATGTGGTTGTTAAGGTTTCCTTTTTGTCTGAAACTTATTCCACACTGTTGGCAGGTGTAAGGGCTCTCCCCGGTGTGAATTCTCATGTGGACTTTAAGGTTTCCTTGTAGATCGAAACTTTTTCCACACTGTTGACACGTGAACGGCTTCTCTCCAGTGTGAATTCTCATGTGGACTTCAAGCTTTGCATGCTGATTGAAACTTATTCCACACATTTGGCAGGTGAAATAAGTCCGGATTCCTCTCTTTTGAGCTCTTTTTCGTGGGAAAGTGTGTTTGAAAGATTTTTCTTCAGTTATGACATCACAATGGGTTCCGTACTGATCTTTCTCTTTTGTTTCATTCAGATCTGGACTCTCTCCTTTCAATAGTGTTAAATCTAAGGTAAAAATAAAAAAGACAAAAGGTTAATCTCAGTATAATCCCACAGAACAACAGACAAAACACACGTTTAAAACATAACGAACAACATGTATGCTGGATCCTAATATACACCTGGGGTGCCAAACTCAGTTCTTTTAGGGCCACAGTCCTGCAGAGTTCAGCTTGATCCAGCTATACGAGTACTTCAGGTTTATTTGACACCTACAAGTAAAGGGGCTTTTGCACCAGGTAGGTATAGGATCTAGCCAGTAGGACAGTCCTCCAAGAACTGAATTTTCCACTAGGGCCATTATTCTGGTTGCATTCCCATCACCAATATTAATTCTGAAGTTGCGTAAGCCATCACTAAGGGTGCGTTCACACTTGTAGTTCGGTTGGTTTGGTTCGTTTGGTCCGGACCAAAAAACAAAAACAAAACATATAGTCCTGGTCCGCTTAGCGTTCACACTGGCATTTTTAACAGCGAACCTAAAGTTACTGAACCAAAGGCATTGAGATACGGTCACGACCTGATTGGTCGGCTTTTATGACGTATATTTCATGATGGAGCTTGCTTACCGAACATTCAAAGTAATGCTGTGTTCTGGATTAAACGTCATCATTGTATGCGTGTACATATGCTTTATTTTTACCAGCTGAGAACTCACGAAGAGCTCATAAAATGTTCAAAACATTCAAAACAGCTCCAGGATTTCCTCCGTCGTACACAGAAACAGAAACTTCACCTCCTCGTTGCTCCACGTTTGCCCTCGACTCATTTTGGACACACCGATCTTCCCGCGTCGTCAAATCAGCTGACTCGTAGCGTCGCATCTTGTGACATCACGTCCTGTTTTTGGTTGGTTTACATGTCTTTGGTCTGTGTTGCGTTCATATATCAATCGAACCGCACCAGAGTTCATTTGGAAGCGGACCGAGACCCATCTTTTAAGCGGTCTCGGTCCGCACCAGGGTTCGGATGGCAGCGTTCACAGATGAACCGCTCTAACTGAGCAATCGCACCAGGGTTCGTTTTAATCCAACCAAACATGACAAGTGTGAACGCACCCTAAGATCCGGCTACTTAGATTGTTACGCTGGACTTTTACGGCAAGGCTCAGCAGACTTTTATATTGACAGCGGAAAAAAATTGTTAATTTGTTTGTTCAGACCTATGCACGCTCCATACGCAATTCCATGTGCACGCTTCGGATGAGTGCACACACAAACCTTCTCACAACACGCAAGTTCTCTTTAACATCTTGTGCTTGAAAGTTTAAGTGACCCATACTCGAAATTGGTGCTCTGCATTTATCCCATCCAAGGGCACACACACACAGCAGTGAGTAGTGAACAAGCACACACACACACAGCAGTGAGTAGTGAACAAGGGCACACACACGGCAGTGAGTAGTGAACAAGGGCACACACACGGCAGTGAGTAGTGAACAAGGGCACACACACGGCAGTGAGTAGTGAACAAGGGCACACACACGGCAGTGAGTAGTGAACAAGTGCACACACACGGCAGTGAGTAGTGAACAAGTGCGCACACAGCAGTGAGTAGTGAACAAGTGCGCACACACACAGCAGTGAGTAGTGAACAAGTGCGCACACACAGCAGTGAGTAGTGAACAAGGGCGCACACACAGCAGTGAGTAGTGAACAAGTGCGCACACACAGCAGTGAGTAGTGAACAAGTGCGCACACACAGCAGTGAGTAGTGAACAAGTGCGCACACACACAGCAGTGAGTAGTGAACAAGTGCGCACACACAGCAGTGAGTAGTGAACAAGGGCGCACATACACAGCAGTGAGTAGTGAACAAGTGCACACACACAGCAGTGAGTAGTGAACAAGTGCACACACACAGCAGTGAGAAGTGAACAAGTGCGCACACACACAGCAGTGAGTAGTGAACAAGGGCGCACACACACAGCAGTGAGTAGTGAACAAGTGCGCACACACACAGCAGTGAGTAGTGAACAAGTGCGCACACACACAGCAGTGAGTAGTGAACAAGTGCGCACACACACAGCAGTGAGTAGTGAACAAGGGCGCACATACACAGCAGTGAGTAGTGAACAAGGGCACACACACAGCAGTGAGTAGTGAACAAGTGCACACACACAGCAGTGAGTAGTGAACAAGTGCACACACACAGCAGTGAGTAGTGAACAAGTGCACACACACAGCAGTGAGTAGTGAACAAGTGCGCACACACAGCAGTGAGTAGTGAACAAGTGCGCACACAGCAGTGAGTAGTGAACAAGTGCACACACACAGCAGTGAGTAGTGAACAAGTGCTCACACACAGCAGTGAGTAGTGAACAAGTGCACACACACAGCAGTGAGTAGTGAACAAGTGCACACACACAGCAGTGAGTAGTGAACAAGTGCGCACACACAGCAGTGAGTAGTGAACAAGTGCACACACACAGCAGTGAGTAGTGAACAAGTGCGCACACACAGCAGTGAGTAGTGAACAAGTGCGCACACACAGCAGTGAGTAGTGAACAAGTGCGCACACACAGCAGTGAGTAGTGAACAAGTGCGCACACACAGCAGTGAGTAGTGAACAAGTGCGCACATACACAGCAGTGAGTAGTGGACAAGTGCGCACACACAGCAGTGAATAGTGAACAAGGGCACACACAGCAGTGAGTAGTGAACAAGTGCGCACACACACAGCAGTGAGTAGTGAACAAGTGCTCACACACAGCAGTGAGTAGTGAACAAGTGCGCACACACAGCAGTGAGTAGTGAACAAGTGCGCACATACACAGCAGTGAGTAGTGGACAAGTGCGCACACACAGCAGTGAATAGTGAACAAGGGCACACACAGCAGTGAGTAGTGAACAAGTGCGCACACACACAGCAGTGAGTAGTGAACAAGTGCGCACACACAGCAGTGAGTAGTGAACAAGGGCACACACACAGCAGTGAGTAGTGAACAAGTGCGCACATACACAGCAGTGAGTAGTGGACAAGGGCACACACACAGCAGTGAGTAGTGAACAAGTGCACACACACAGCAGTGAGTAGTGAACAAGTGCGCACATACACAGCAGTGAGTAGTGGACAAGGGCACACACACAGCAGTGAGTAGTGAACAAGTGCGCACACACAGCAGTGAGTAGTGAACAAGGGCACACACACACCTGGAGCAGTGGCTATTGCTATTTAATTAGGGGTTAGGTGTCTTGCTCAAGAGCACTTTAGTCATGGTATTGAAGGTGGAGAGAGTGCTGTTCATTCACAATCCCCACCTTCAATTTCTGCCGGCGTGGGAATTGAACCAGCAACCTTCAGGTTACAAGCCCGACTCCCTGACCATTAGGCCACATAAAACACTGATAGCAACGTGTGCTGTTCAGATCTCACCTGTGCTTGTGCAATATCAACATTTGGGTGATGATGGCATAAATGTCTGGTCATCTAGAGTAGTGGTTCCCAAACTGGGGTGCATGTACCCCTGGAAGTACGTGAGGTGACGGCGGGAATACGCAAACAAAATGCTGAGTTTTACTGTTCATATCATTCTACGCTGCCTTAAAATAACTTTAAAACACAGCATGTATTTCTAGCAAGCAAAAATACTGAAAATACACAACATCCAATCAAATCTTTTGGGGTCAAAACTGACTGCATCCTCTCAAGCAGGGTGCGTGTTAAGTTTTACAGGGACAAATAAGCTCTAGTTCAGGGATGGCCAACTTCAAAGCGCCATATAATAACAGATTTGTCCCCCCCTCAACTCAATCACACCAGCTCGGATCAGAGGATCGGATCGCATTAACGGAAAATTTTCCATCATTGATGGAATTTTTTTTGCAGTGATGGAAAAATCTGAAGGCCGTCCGTCATTAGGACAGATTACACTTAGGCTAATGTCACTTGTGATGAAGTACTTCATCTATCCTACAGAAAACAACTGTAGAATTAGTTTGCCTACTATAAAAGCCAGAAGTGACTGTGGTGAAAATGTTGGGAAGTACTTGGGAAACTCCAAGAAGAGAAAGGGAGGCGAACACCTGTAAACGGGACCATGTAAAAGAAGTGGTTAATTTAATAATAATAAATTAAATTTCACACACTAAATCTTTCTGTTCTTCCCGTCCAAATCAAATAAAACCACTTCACTTAGAACATCCTTCAAAACATATCATTGATTTCTGTAGATCTGGACATTTTAATGAGGATCAAATGAGCTGTGAAAATGAAACCAACCTGTTTGTTCCTCAGTTTCTTCATGTTTCACTCTGAACGTTTCTTCAATCTTCATGTCTTCGCTCTCCTCTTTAATAAACGCCATTTTTGAGATGAGAATAATTAACAGACAGAAAAATACAACCAGGTTTTAACGCCTTAAATGCTTAAAACCTTTCTTCAGCAGAATCACAACAAGAGTGTGGCGCAGCCTCATGACATCAGACCGGCAAACCAAAATAAAAGTCCTGATCACACACTGCTGCGTCTAAAATCATATCATAGAAAAAAATATATACAAAAAAAGTAAAGAGATGACAGATATTCGGAATTGTATGTATTGGTTACGGTTATCTTTGTCCAGACATGTCCGGCCAGTATTTCTAAAATCGCCCAAAATGTCCAGGATTCGGCTTTTGCTTTCCACAGTTGCTGTTCCTTCTCATTTGGAATATTGCATGAAACATTTGCGAATAAAGCAACATTTCGTTATCCATCGTACATCACTTCCTGACTGGCACTAAATATCACTCAGAAAAATGGAAGTTGCTGCAGTAGAAGCCACTGTATATAACAATTGTGAATATAACAAACTGCGCCTCAGAGCATGCAGATGAAACACAATAAACGTCGTCGTGTCGCATAAAAATCTTAGTTGAGCGCATTTAACTTAACTTAAATTGGTTTTAAGTATTTTTTTTGGTTTTAATTTTTACACTTACCAGAGACATTTTTACCAGACCTTCATCACATGGATATTCATCACACGTTCTTGACATTAAAATAAAAATTAAAATACTGCCATAGAAATGGCCTCAGATGGGCTATAAAATGAGAAGAAAGTCGTATCTGGTGGAAAACTACCAGCAAAATATGTCATGTGTCCAATGATGTGCTAAACTGTATTGTTTGGATGAAGAAACCATTATACCAGATTTAAATGAATTTGAAAAAGTAGTGACAAATGTGATACAAAAAACTTAATACTTCATTGAGACACATATAAATGTTTCTGATGTTAAAAATGTGGATTTATAAAGTTCATTTGAGTCTTAAAAATTGGTATAAAATGTCCAGAAATGATGGATTATCCTTGAACCAGTAGATTTCTATGAAAGGTTTATAATCTTTCAACAGTTATTGGCATTATTTGGGTCACTTTTCCCATTTTAAAGCCCTAAAATAATAAATAATGATAAACATGAAAAAATAGACATAAGCCATAAGAAAAAAAAATGTTTTTGATTGAGGGTTGGAGCTCAACTAGGACTTTTAAACAACATCTATTTGCATAAATGCAGACGGCAAAATCTCTGTTTTATCATCCCAAAATTTAAAGCCCCTTAAAATTATTATTTAAACTTCGTTTTACTAGTTAAGAATTTTTGATCAAACCAAATGTAAGACTTTTTAAGGACCCACAGAAACCCTGTTACTAGCTTGTGAAGTTATGGTATTTCCTCATTATTATTATTATTATTATTATTTTAATATTTTCTGGGTATAATGGGGCTTTTTTTTTTAAAAAAAGTGCTTTTTATTACTCCCAAAGTGTCTGATTGCAAAAAAAATGTTTGTATTGAACATTTTTGAAGCAAAAGATAGTGGTTTGTCTTGTTTAAACACCTTATAAATGTATGAGGTGACGACGAGGGCCTTTTACCCCACAGACAAACCAGCATTGGGGCAAAAGACATACATTATTGATACAAATAATTATATGTTTTAAATAATATTAACACTTTAGAAAAGTTTGCACTATGTTATGTTTACTTCGATAAATAAAATAATTCTCTTTTGTTCAATAAATATACTGTCATTATATGTTTGCATGAAAACATATTTTAAAAATACAGAAATAAAATTATTGAAATGGGACTTTTATTTTGGCCTTCATGTGTGACGTCACACGCCTGCGCAGCGCTCCTGCCTCTGTTGTGATTCGGCTGAAGAAAGGTTAGTGTTTAAAGCGTTTAAGGTGTTTAAATCGTTCAGTCTGTCTCAAAATGAGTTTATAAGCAACTCAGAATGAATTATGTGTTATTAAATCTAGCATTGCATTACTTTAATATTAACGTAGTGTGAGTAAAATGACAATTTTCGCTCATTTCGCTGCTTATATCGTGAATCAGTTGATCATAAACATGAATAACAATAACTTCTTTTTCTATCTCGATTATTTACATATCTAAACTGCCTAATATATGAATTATCTGTTCTTTTATTAGTTTAGTCCTAATTTTGAGTGTTTGTTGCTATAATCAGGTCCATTAACTCTCATTCTGATGATATAATGTTTCATATCAATTGATATCGATTAATTATTAATTGTATTAACATTTTTAAACAATAGTAAAAAAGGTTTGAGTTTAATCACTGTATTTTTAATTTATCCAACAAATAATTTAACAGTCGCACACAAAATTTAAACCAATATTTTTCTTATATATTATCTGACGATGTTGAACTTTTTTTGGCTTGTCTCCTGATGCCACAAGAGGGCGCAGTGACAAAAAAATGAATATACCACATTAAATTGTTCATTTAGAGCAATGAAATAACTTGACTGTAAAAAAAAAAAGGTGCTTGACGTTTGAATTAACATTTATAAATCAAATATTACTTTGAAAAGTTCATAAACAATTATGAACTAAACATCTTCAGGTATTTATGATTAGTTTATACAAAGACACAGATTGCATTTAACCCTCAAAATGGTCAATTGGTCAATTATCAATTGGTTCTTTGAAAGCATAATTGTAGAAAATATATACATTTTCAATAATACAAATAATATATCTATTTTTGTTGTTGTTTGTTTACTCCTCATCTATGCATTAATACTGTGTTTTGGGAGATTTGAAGTACTTTTGTACTCATTTACCACACAGATATGGCACTACACCATTAGCTTGCATGTGAAATATCATTTTTTAATGAAAAAAATCACTTAAATGATTATCTAAATGTAATTTAAACTGTTTCTGGATATTGATCCAGGTGTTAGGTGTAGAATTCTGCCATCTGGAGGTCAGTGAAGAAATTACGGGGATTCGTTTTTAAGCAATACATTGTTTTGACCAGCAGAGGGCCATTGAAAGCCATTCATTTTACTGGATGTGGCCAACTAAAGGACAAAACTCAGACTGCAGTTTCATATTATTGAACAATTTAATGACTCAAATGTGAAAAAAAAAAATTTAAAAATAACTTTAGAATGTAAACAAAATTTTAAAAAGTGTAAATAATCAACAGCAATATCCAGAAAGTATACAACAAATAATTTTTTTACAGTCACATCCTGAACACTGAACATAAAATCAATAACAAACTCCCTAAAATATGTAAAATACATGGTGTAAAACATCAAATAATCATTCCACGCACATCTGGCTCAAGAACACAGTGTGAGCAGCACAGATGGCTCAGTTTTTGCATCTTTAGCCCGTGGACAAACTTGACACCTTGTTCGCTTCGGTGGTTGAGGTTCAGCGTTGGAAGAATCCCGTTGTTTCTTTGGAATTGTTGCGGGTGTTGCCGTCGCTCCGTGAGAGGAGACACCAGAGCTTTCCCCAGCTGCTCTAGAGAGATCCTGCTTTTTGTGGTCTTCCCGCTCTCCCATGATGGATTAACTTCCCTCCACACCACAAAGGCATTTATGGCCGTGACATCGAGGACGGTAGAGAAGACAACCATAGGCCAACGATTAGTCTTACGCTCTGCAATATTGCAAACATACCCACAGAGAAATGAGTAGATCTGCTGGCAAAAGAAATACCACTCACTCCATCATTGAAAATGATCAAAATAATGCATCATCTCATAAAATTCATAAATACCTTGTCAAGGTTGTCAACTCCGCCTGGATCTCACAGGATCTCCTGTCCTCCCGGTCACTGATTGTGACAGGTGCTCATGAGCAGCACATTTTTATGCCTTTTTGGGCAATATGAGACAAGACTGTGTGTCTCCGTGAATGCAAAATGAGATGAAAACACGGCTGTCTCTCGTTGTCTCATCTCGCTGATGGGAGTTCCGAACTGTGCCGACCATGGTAATTTTCCTTTTCAGGAGCTCCTGGCTAAGGGTATAGGAAGTGAAGAAATTGTCACACGTAACTGTGTGTCCCTGGAGTCCAGAGGTCAAATCAAGGACCACACGCATGTCCTGATTCCTCTCAGGTGGTCCATCACGAGGCTTGCCGGTGAACACATGCTCCAAGAATAGCTTGTCTTGGCGTCACATGCTGCCCAGAATTTATTTCCGTATTTCGCTGGCTTACTAGGCATGTACTGTTTGAATGCGTATCGACCTCGGAATGCCACCAGACATCTCTGGACCAGGGTTGAACATCAGGAGACGCTCAACCCATGAGTTCCACAGCTCCCGAATTGGTGCCAGCTTGTCATTTTCTCGTCGGGCAGGTCTTGTGGCCCCGTCATCGAATCGGATGACTCTAGACAAAATTTTTTTGTCATGACTGCTCGCCCTGTTTGGGCCTCCCACAAACTTGCCAGGTTCTCGTTTTTCGATCGATAAACTCCTGCAAGAAGGAGCAGACCTCCATTTCGGTCCAGTCACCACCGTACACAAGCCTTCCTTCTACATTCGTCATCTCCACCAAGATGGTTTGGATGCTTGGAGGAAAAAATAATAAAAAAGTGGACTTTATGTCCTCTACTCGAGATATCTAGTTGGTCCAGGTGTTAACTTCATAACTTGTGCAGCTGATGATCTCCCTGGCCTCTCTGGAGGTGGAATGGTAGACCAGGTTATTTCCCCATTTTTAGAAATGAAGGTTTGGTCTCCATCTTCCTCCTCCTCAGGGGTATTGCAGTCCTCTGGCTCAGGGTCTTCTGGGTTTTCTTCAGAATCCAGCTGAAAGTCCAGGCTCTCAACAAGTGTGTGCCTCTCTGCCAGCACAGAATGATCCAGGTGCAGGACACGTGTGTGTGCGCCCATTAGGTCTCACCCCTTTATATCTTTTTTTCTGCATTTGTGGCTGATTTTATTTGACAAATTCTATACAAATGCTCTCAGTGGCAGTCATACCTGTGTGTGTGTGTGTGTGTGGTTGTGTGTGTGTGAGCATGTATTTTCTACATTGCATTTGTGCTCAAGAACCAGGCCTTATTTTCTGTGTGAAAATGTTCAGATTTATGTTGCATTTATTGATTTTTTTTTTTTTTTTTTTTTGGACCAATGAAAAAAAAAAAAACATTTTTTTGCATTTCCCATTCATTTTCAATTTGGGTCATACTGACCCCAAAGACCAGATTAATAAAAAAAAATAAAAAAAAATTACACACTTTCAGAACAACTGAATCAAGCCCAGTTTTTTTTTTGTATATGTATAGATAGATAATGTAGGAAAAGTCACAATTTTATTCCTCTGAGATGAAGGGAACCTTTTTTTAACTAATGAAAAGTCGATTGTGGTCATTTTGACCCCACGGACCATTTGAGGGTTAAAAACATGAGATGCAGTGAAAGGGAATAGTCAAGTCACCTTTATTTATATAGTGCTTTTTACAATGCAAATTGTGTCAAAGTAGCTTTACAGTAATAATTGGCAATTGAATAAACCTCCACGAAGTCTCAAAACACGACATTAAAACACAACAATGACACTTCTATCATCATAACATCAACACAAATATTGACACCATTATATCGGCCAGGCCTAGTCTGACTGACTCCTTCATCAGTGTGCTGAACTAGAGCTGATTGAGACACTCACAGCTTGCATTTCTTTCTGTTAATTATTCTCATCTTAAATACAGAAAATCTCCTGGTGAAGCGACTGAGATCCACACTACTATAAAAATGGCGATTATCAAAGAGGAGAGTGAAGACGTGAAGATTGAAGAAACATTCAGGGTGAAACAAGAAGAAACTGAGGAACGAACAAACAAGGCGTTTATTAAAGAGGAGAGTGAAGATGTGAAGATTGAAGAAACATTCAGAGTGAAACAAGAAGAAACTGAGGAACAAACAAAGGTGTCGTTTATTAAAGTGGAGAGTGACGACATGAAGATTGAGGAAACCTTCAGGGTGAAACATGAAGAAACTGAGGAACAAACAGGTTGGTTTCATTCTCAAAGCTGAACTTTGATTCTTATTAAAATGTTCAGATCTACAGAAATGAATGACATGGAGCAGGTCACATCATGTGGACACACATCCTTAAGTGATATATATGTGTGTGTGTGTTGGGGAAAAGTTGACATTGAAATGATTTAATGTCAGTTTTTTTCATTATTGCAGTAAAATATGAGCATTATCGAACTTACTGGCAAAGATAGGCAGCGGATCAAGCAGCGATTGACAGTGATCCAATGATCAGAGTCCCAAGAGTCCACAGCAAGTAGTGTATTTTACAAAGATATCTGAAGAAGATGCACAAAGTTACTGAAAAAGAAAGGAAAATAAACAAGCTTCAGCAGAGTATGGGTATAAGCACAGATAACAACCAGAGATCCTTCACACAGGATCCAGTCAAAAAACTAAACCGTTTCAGAAGGCTATTTTATAAACACTACAAATTTGACCATCAAAGGACAGATTGATGTAGGAAACAACATAACGGTACATAAATTGAGATGTAGAATCTCATGTTGTGAGGTTTTTGGTCTAATAATTAATACCTCTATCTTGTTAGAGTTACTAGCATCCAAAAAAAATGTATTCTTTAACACACTCTTCAACACACTCTTCTAACTTCAAGAGTTGTGCAGATTCATCATGTTGTGAAGAAACATAGAACCAGATTATCAAAAGCATAACATTGAAAACTATATATTGTCTCTCGTGTATATGAGGAAAGCAGAGGACCTAATACTGAGCCCTGTTGCACACCACACTTTTGTTTGGTGAGATGTCTCTTCATATTACAAATTGGTGAGCTAAACCAGGCCAATGCTTGTCCACATATACAGGCAGGGCTTGACATTAACTTTTTGGTTCACCAGTCAGTGGCTAGTTACTAACCACTTAGCATTTTTACTAGCCACTTGTCACTTGTTGTTGGTAAATTGCATTTTACAATATATGATAAAAGTTAAATATGACTTGCTAAAATGTAGCTGAGCTAGATTGAAAACTCTTTTGTAATGTAAATGACCACCCAAATCAAGACTACATGAAATGCATAATCAAATATTTAGCTCTGATATTGTGTGAAAAGCTGCTTTTTAATGAAAACATGCAAAGTGCAGTGGTGCATAAGATTAATTGAAAAGATAAAAACTAAACTAAAAACTTAGACCGAAACACTGTTTAAATATTAACAACAGCATTAAATACTGTAATGCAGAATAGAAAAACATCTCTGAGAAAAGAACAACAATTTCCTTTTGTCTTTCACGTCTGTATGTCATACAAATGGTGCAGTACATGATTTTCTTGGCTGGATCATACCATTTTCGACTTTTCATTCAACATTTTTTCTTTTATTTTTTTGTTGTTTCTCTAGGCCAGTGTTTCCCAACCCAGCTCCTGGAGGCACACCAACACTTCACATTTTGCAACTTCCTAATGAAACACACCTGAATCAACTCATCACTCCAAGATAGAAAATAAAGGGGTCAGTTGAGGGAGACATCCAAAATGTGGACTGTTGGTGTGCCTCCAGGAACAGGGTTGGGAAACACTGGCACACAGGTTGAACCAAGGGTAGGGTAAGGATAAAAGTAGCCTAACATTATTGTAATCTATGAACTAAGTACATAATTTTAATACTAATATCACAATTTAATAAAAACATTGTAAGTTAATAATAATAAAATATATTGATTTTACTTTTGTTAGACAATTAATATGTTAGTAAGGCCTTAGAGCGAGCCGTAAACTATAGTAAAAAATATTTACAAACTTTTAAATAATAGCTTAATTAATAGTTTTGTTATTGAGAAGCCATCAGTTCTAATGTTATTTTAGGAATTCATAAGTTGACAATAAACATCTAAATCTTTTTGAGGAAACAAACCCTTCAAATCTGCCTATTTGTGTTGTGTTTTGTAGAGGGACAAGCCATAGCAAGTCAATGAGAGACTAATTTCAAATGATAGGAAAATTTACCAATCGTATCATCCCACTAAACTGATAGGTTGATAGATTTTTGCTAAAATAGCTTACTCCTACCACTATGGAAAACATAAGTAATGTTTGTGAGGAGAGCATTGACAAATGCTGAAGAACACTGAGAATATGCTGGAGAGACTGGACCATGAGGGAAGAAAAGGTGAGTGTTCTTATAGTGCAGTTGATGAGGGTGATAGCTGGCAGATGCAGGTGATTGTGAAGGATGTGCAGGTGGGAGCTAGGGAGATTAGGGTGGATCCAACTGCTGGTAGTTCGGGAGACCAGGGTGGAGCCGGTAGCTTGGGAGACCAGGGTGGATCCGACAGTTCAGATCAGGGCAGCGCCGGTAGTTCGGGAGACCAGGGTGAAGCCGGTAGCTTGGGAGACCAGGGTGGATCCGACAGTTCAGATCAGGGCAGCGCCGGAAGTTCGGGAGACCAGGGTGGAGCCGGTAGCTTGGGAGACCATGGTGGATCCGACAGTTCAGATCAGGGCAGCGCCGGAAGTTCGGGAGACCAGGGTGGAGCCGGTAGCTTGGGAGACCAGGGTGGATCCGACAGTTCAGATCAGGGCAGCGCCGGTAGTTCGGGAGACCAGAGTGGAGCCGATAGTTCAGGAGACCAGGGTGGATCCGGTAGCTTGGAAGACCAGGGTGGATCCGACAGTTCAGATCAGTGTAGCGCCGGTAGTTCGGGAGACCAGGGTGAAGCCGGTAGCTTGGGAGACCAGGGTGGATCCGACAGTTCAGATCAGGGCAGTGCCGGTAGTTCGGGAGACCAGGGTGGATCCAACAATTTAGGTATGGTCTACTTGGTCGTGGACCAAAAACAATGAAAAGCAGTGAAATCTTGAAGCTTTGTTTATCGAGGTGATGGGGGCATTTACATGATTACTATATGAATACTACAAATGGGTGCGACCACATTAGATGAGCTCAGATGTGAAAGAGTGTATCTCTCATTACATTATCAGAGAACATTTTTTTTTATTTGACTTGTTTCATTTAAAAGTAGACGCTTTCTAAAGACATATCTCATGTTTGAATGGCAAGTATACACTGAGTTTTTGTTCATTTATGTGGCATGTTCCAGACAGAATTTCATGGAAACGGAGTCACCTTAAAGCACCTTTAAGTTTGTTTTCGTCATTTTACAAAAGACAAAGTTTTGTTGTTTTTTGTGAATGTTCACAATTAAAAGTACGGTATCTAATTGAGTATTTGCATTCTTTCTGCTCTTAAAAATTGTAAGTGATCCACATTGCTTCTCGTATAACCTTAGAGGTTTACAGCCTGGCAGCTTGAAAGTTTTTGAGATGTATCCTAAAGAATGACAATATTTTTGAACAATCTTGAGAAGCAGTTCTGAAGTTATGCAACATCTTTTAAGTAGCTTAGCAGGGCTGTAAAACGCCTCGGTTACGTATGTAACCCTCGTTCCCTGAAGGAGCGAACGGAGACGTACGTCAGAACTGAACCGACGAATTGGGATATCGCACGAGAGCCAATTCGTCGGTTCAGTTCTGACATACGTCGAACGTGACCGACTGAAAGGGAACTCAGTTCCTGGAGGGCCACAGTCCTGCAGAGTTTAGTTCCAACTCTGTTCTAACAAAATAAATAAGGGGCTTTCACACTGGAGGAATGATTTCATAGTTCTTGTGACTATTGGAAGAACTCACTTTATGGTGTGTTCTCACTGGAAAAACTGGGAACAATTTTAGCTATAGGAACAACTTCTGGGGGGACTAAATTAGCTCCTATTTAGGGTCCTAAGTAGTAGGGGGTAGTCGTGGCCTAATGGTGACGGAGTCGGGCTTGTAACCTGAAGGTTGCTGGTTCAATTCCCACGCCGGCAGGAATTGAAAGTGGGGATTGTGAATTCTATTTCGAATTGATTTGAGCAAGGCACCTAACCCCTAATTGCCTCACTTGTAAGTCACTTTGGATAAAAGCGTCTGCTAAATGAATAAATGTAAATGATGTAAATGTCTAAGTAGGGACTACCTCAGCACAACAGGAACTTCCAGTGTGCATTGATTGGCCAAACGTATGTAAAACACCAGCACCTGGTATTTTTTAAAAAGCCATGTAAACACACAGTTGAGTGTGTAGGATTTAACATACATGTTATTAAATTTGATGTTTTACGTGTCTAATTAGTTTGATTTTGCTTTGTGGCATCAAACTGGGATCAACTTTTTGTCTTTTTTTCGCTTTAGACCTGATGGTGTTTAAAGAGGAGAGTCAAGATATGAATGAAATGGAAGAGAAAGATCAGTATGAGATACATTGTGATGTCAGTTGCTCACAGGCCAAAAAAACGTTCTCACAAAAAAGGGCTCAAAAGACGGGAGCTGAAAGGTATTTCACGTGCCAACTGTGTGGAGTAAGTTTCAATCAACAAGGAAACCTTAGTGTCCATATGAGAATTCACACAGGAGAGAAGCCCTACACCTGCTCTCAGTGTGGAAAGAGTTTCAGTGTACAAGGAAACCTTAAAGTCCACATGAGAAGTCACACTGGAGAGAGCCCTTACACCTGCCCACAGTGTGGAATACGTTTCAGCCAAAAAGGAAGCCTTAATGTCCACATGAGAATTCACACTGGAGAGAAACCATTCAAATGCCAACAGTGTGGAATAAGTTTCACTCAAAAAGGAAGCCTTAATAATCACACGAGAGTTCACACCGGAGAGAAGCCTTTCAAATGCCCGAAGTGTGGAAAAACCTTCAGTCTACAAGGAAACCTTAAAGTCCACATGAGAGTTCACACTGGAGAGAGCCCTTACACTTCCAACAGTGTGGTTCAAGTTTCACTCAGAAAGGCCACCTGAACAGTCAAATGAGTATTCACCCTGGAGAGAAGCCGTGGGAAACAGTGTTGGAAAAGTTTCAGCCGAAAAGAGATTCTTCACAGGTACTTGAGAATTCACACCGGAGAGAATCCTTGGACCTGCCAACAGTGCAGAGTTTTGAACAACTCGGAAACAGAAATCTGATCAGCTTAAAGCCATGACAAATGAAATAAGCACATAGTGAAAACTTCATTGTTGCATGAACATCGATTTATTAGCATTAAATAATCTGTTTGACAAATAACAACATGGTCATCTGTGTCTATAAGTTGCATGAGTGTTAACGTCAAGAACTTAACCGGTTCGTGGAAACAGATGGCAGAAAGTGCATCCTGTTTGCTTTATTGGTGTTGTGAATGTACACAAATAAAGGTACACCTTTTACAGTTTTGAATAATGTGTTACTCTTATTTGTATGACCAAATGTGATATTGTAGTTCTTTCCACTGTTATCAGGAAAAAAATGCAAGTTATCACCTCGGCACCTCTGGCGAACCTAGAGGGTTAATAGATGCGTCCTAAAGAGAAGATTTTTGAACAATGTTGAGAAGAGGTTCTGAGATTATGCAACACCTCTATATGTAGCTTAGTACGTATATCAGGGCTGCAAAACTCAGTTTCTGGAGGGCCACAGTCCTGCAGAGTTTAGTTCCAACCCTGCTCCAACACAAGGGGAATGTGTAACTATTGGTGAAAGTACCCTCTTTATGGCCTGTTTGCAGTGTAGAAACTGGGAACGATCTTGGATATAGGAACGCCTTTTGAGGAGACCAAGTTAGCTCCTATTTCAGAGTAGGGTCTAACCCAGGACAATAGGAACTACCTGGGATGTAAATGTATGTTGATTGTCCGAACATACGCAAAACACTGGCACCCGCCATTTTTAAAAAACACAGTTGGACCAACGCCAAAGTTGATGTATTTCTGCTCAGCTACCAACATGGGGCATCAAACATTCTACAGCACCTTTGGCGAACCTAGAGGGTTAATAGATGCGTCCTAAAGAGAAGATTTTTGAACAATGTTGAGAAGAGGTTCTGAGATTATGCAACACCTCTACATGTAGCTTAGTACATATATCAAAGCTGCAAAACTCAGTTTCTGGAGGGCCACAGTCCTGTAGAGTTTAGTTCCAACCCTGCTCCTGCTCCAACACAAGGGGCCTTCACACCATAGGGATGTGTAACTATTGGTGAAAGTACCTTCTTTATGGCCTGTTTGCAGTGTAGAAACTGGGAACGATCTTAGATATAGGAACGCCTTTTGAGGAGACCAAGTTAGCCCCTATTTCAGAGTAGGGTCTAACCCAGGACAATAAGAACTACCTGGGATGTAAATGTATGGTGATTGTCCGAACATGCGCAAAACACTGGCACCCGCCATTTTTAAAAAACACAGTTGGACCAACGTCAAAGTTTATGTGTTTCTGCTCAGCTACCAACATGGGGCATCAAACATTCTACAGCACCTTTGGCGAACCTAGAGGGTTAATAGATGCGTGCTAAAGAGAAGATTTTTGAACAATGTTGAGAAGAGGTTCTGAGATTATGCAACACCTCTATATGTAGCTTAGTACGTATATCAGGGCTGCACAACTCAGTTTCTGGAGGGCCACAGTCCTGCAGAGTTTAGGTCCAACCCTGCTCCTGCTCCAACACAAGGGGCCTTCACACCATAGGGATGTGTAACTATTGGTGAAAGTACCTTCTTTATGGCCTGTTTGCAGTGTAGAAACTGGGAACGATCTTAGATATAGGAACGCCTTTTGAGGAGACCAAGTTAGCTCCAATTTCAGAGTAGGGTCTAACGCAGGACAATAAGAACTACCTGGGATGTAAATGTATGGTGATTGTCCGAACATGCGCAAAACACTGGCACCCGCCATTTTTAAAAAACACAGTTGGACTAACGCCAAAGTTTATGTATTTCTGCTCAGCTACCAACATGGGGCATCAAACACTCTACAGCACCTTTGGCGGACTATTTATTTGTTTAACTAAGTAGTTTTATCTACTAATATTAAGAAGGGTTGTAAAAATGGATGGATGGGAGTGGTGTGTTCTTAGCGCTGTCAATATAATAGTCCCGCACAACAACTTCAAGAGTTCATATTGGCGGTGTGAATGCAACCAAGAAACCTTCCGAAAACTGAGTTTGGCATCCCAGGCGTATGTAGGATCTAGCATACATGTTATTAGTTTTATGTGTTTAAATGTTTTAATATCTGTTGCTTTGTGTCACTGAACTGGGATTAAATTTTGTCTTTTTTCGCTGTAGAACTGATGCCGTTAAAAGAGGAGAGTCAAGATCTGAACCAAACGCAAGAGAAAGATCAGCACAAGACACAACGTTATGTCACAACTGAAGAAAAATCTTTTAGTTGCTCACAGACTGAAAAAAATTCCTCACGAAAAAGGCGTCAAAAGACAGGGACTATGGGTGATTTCGCCTGCCAACTGTGTGGACTAAGATTCAATAAGCACGGAAACCTTGAAGTCCACATGCGAGTTCACACTGGAAGGAAGTTTTACCCCTGCCAACAGTGTGGAGTGATTTTCAATCAACAAGGAAACCTTAAAGTCCATATGAGAATGCACACTGGAGAGAAGCCCTACACCTGCCAAGAGTGTGGAAAGAGATTCAGCATACAAGGAAACCTTAAAGTCCACATGAGGATTCACACACGAGAGAGCCCGTACACCTGCCAACAGTGTGGAGTAAGTTTTACTCAGAAAGGAAACCTTAAAAAACACATGAACATTCACACTGGAAAGAAGCCTTTCACATGTCCTCAGTGTGGAAAGAGCTTCAATCAAGATGGAAACCTTAAAGTCCACATGAGAATTCATTCTGGGAAGAAGTAGACTAAAGAAAAGTTAACATTTATACATTTCTGATGTCCAAACTGATTTAAAAGCTGTACATGTATCCTTGATGTACGTTAGTTTATGCGAATACAAGTATGCCAGATCGCCTTTACATACTAATAAGCTCATAAGATCACGTTACACTTAACTTGTAACAGGAAGACCAATAAGTGATATGAAAAATGTTTATATGCAATTAATAGTTTTGACTTTAGAATCGGGAATGCAGAAAGCTAATGTTTTACTCACATCATGTATAACAAGTATTGAACACTTTCTAGTGTGTACTGCAATGTAAGGGCTGACTAGTGAGGGTCTAGTGAGGTCTTCAAACGTTGTGCAGCTGATATGAGTGTCAGTTGAAGGGAAAACTGGTTCACATTATCACTACCCAAGTCTACCCACTGGAACTCCCCATTTATAAATGTTTCTTCACTTGAAAGCAAATAAATTACTCTTTTTTTTTAAAACACTTATGCTTATTTTCTTTCATTTCTCAATATCATCGTACGTCTAAGTTGATCGCAGAATCATTGCCACCTATGGTCTCTACAATCTTTGGAGGATGAGTTTGGAAAATGTGATGCTGTTGTACAGTATAATTTTATAAAAGGGATAGTTAGACTTACTTTAACACTATAGTAAGTATGCGTACCGTGTAACAAGGACACAGTTCTATAATACTGTTACCCAATAAGCCACGGTTAGCCGTGATTTTACAACAGCTTCATGTCGTGCCTAACAACACCCGTTAACTGATCTAAAATTACTGTAAAACATGGCTTCATGGGCTTTATTTTATGACAAATTTCTTGATAATTGAATAACATATTAACATATTGGGGATTCATTTAAAGATATAATGTAGAAACATCCTACAGCGCTATTACTGTAAAATAAAATCCATTAACTGTATGGTAAAAATAACTGGCAGCTGTGGGTGGAACTGTAAAAGAGGAACTGAAACAAAATAATGGTCATACGGAACTAAGAATGTTTTCCCATCAATGCTCTCAAACTTGCATGAATTGGTTGTTCATGATGTCATCAACTAGATGAATGTCATGTGCTCACGATGGAAAGGGATTTTTTTTAAAATCATGATTGTTGAAGCTCATCTTTGCAACTTTACTGCCAATATAAACGAAACGGTTAAACTGGTCCAGTTTCAGAGTGTAAGAGCATGTTTTTATTTCTTTGAATCGTGTAGCTCCACGAAGAGATTTCACAACAATTATGGGTTGATTTTCTGTTTTTCTTTGCTGCAACTTTGCATTTTTATGTGGGTTTCCATAGGAGTTTCTTCAGCTTATTCAAGTAATCCTTGTCATTAAAAGGCCTGACGTTGTCAAGGATGCCATGATGTTTAACATCTTCTGCAGTGAAAATAGTAAAGATAGGAATTTGGGGCCATATAGTCCAAATTGAGTGACAAATAGTCTCAGAATATCATTGGCATAGTCAAAGTGAACTCCAATTAGGCTGTTATTGCACAAGATCTACCCCTAAACTTGGTTGCCTTCCATTAATCTGTTTCCCTCAGTGGCCTTGGGTTGTTTGCAAATTCTATGAGCAAAATAAACCTATTTTCACAGATTCTTCTTGCACCAAGTGTTGCACAGAATTTCATGGCCGAACTCCTGTAGAGAAGCAGACCATCAATGTTCACCATGAGCTCCAAATCGCTCATGTTCCCCAAAATGCCCATAGAGTATCCCTGAAATGGATTGCTTTCTGTCCAATCACACGTATCAACTTTAGTAACTACTTTATGAGTAGGTTTTCATTCAGACTTTAATTACAAAATACCGGGTCATACAAGTAATATAAAGAATACAAATTATTTGAGGAAAATAAAATGTTTGCCTTTTGCAATTCATATAGGCTATGTGTACACAGGGCTGGGTGGGTTACTTTTAAAATGTATTTCACTACAGATTACAAAATACATGCTTTAAAAAGTCATTTGTAACGTATTTCGTTACATTACTGAAGTTTAGTAACTTAATCTAAATACTTTAGAATACTTTGGAATACTAATAAGTGTGGAACAAACACAAAAAAAGGTCATTGAAAGTTTTTATCTCACAATTCTGACTTTTTCCCTGTGAATTGTGTGATATAAAGTTGCAATTGCAAGTTATAAAGTCAGAATTATGAGATATAAACTCGCAATATTGAGAAAAGTCAGAATTATGAGATATAAACTCGCAATATTGAGAAAAGTCAGAATTATGAGATATAAACTCACAATATTGAGAAAAGTCAGAATTATGAGATATAAACTCGCAATATTGAGAAAAGTCAGAATTATGAGATATAAACTCATACTAAATTCACAATTGCAAGAAAAAAAGTCAGTATTGCAAGTTCATATCTCCCAATTCTGACTTTATAACTTGCAATTATGAGTTTAAATCTTGCAATTCTGAGAAAAAGAAGTCAGAATTGTGAAATTCAAACTCACAATTTTGAGGAAAAAAAAAAACAAATTGTGAGAAAAAGTTGCAGTGACGAGTGAATTATAAAATGACTCACAAAACATGAAAACAGTGGAAAACATGAAACTGAACTCTTTTTCAGACGGTCAGAGTCAGAGAATCACCAATCGCTGTTTAAATGACATTAAAACTCAAAGTAATCACTTTGGTAATCTAAAACACTTTTCAGATGTAACTGTAATCTGATTACCACCCATTTAAAATGTAACTAATGAAATACAGTGACTCAAATTTTGTATTTTAAATACGCAACTAAGTTACTTGTATTTCGTTACTCCTCAACCCTGTGTACATTTATTCTGTTACATCACATTGATATTCATACTGGGATTAAATGTCACAGTTTAATGGGTAAATGAATTTATCACAGAGAGAATTTCAACACACACACTTACTATTAGGCTTTTATTAGAGCACGTAACATGAACCTACATGGAATGTGTGGTGGCTGCTTCGTCTGACAAAGCTTCTTTCACAGGGTTTTGGCTGCTTTTTTATTTTCTAAACACCAGATGGCGCTGTTTGTGACAATCTCAAAACTTTGAATCTTTTCCTGGAACAATAAGGGGAAAGCCTCTGCGTTTTTAGGCTCCTATTACTTGTGAATGGGAGAAACTGCAACACTCAATATGGCGGAACAAGTCCCGCCTTCTAAATTAAAGAGCCAATCACTGATCAGTAAAATCACTGCAGCTGCCGTTACAAGCGCCGGTTCCCATAGAAAGAGGAGATTCATGCTTGGGATTGCACATGTGCATTCTCTGAAAGAAAAAGCAGTTTTAGCATTATTTTAACTTAAGAAACAGCATTTTTTGACAGTTTGTGTCAGATTTTGTTTGTAAATGTTATTTATTGAGTTTGGCCACCAAGTGAACAGACATTCCTTGAAAGGGAATTTGACTAAACTGAGAACAGAGCTGAACAGAAGCTGGAGTGTAAATACACGGGGCTGAACGAGTGAACACAGCTGATAATAATCAGAAACAGAGAGTAATTATGAACAAAAACAACCAAACTAAACATAACCTGACAATAATAGTAACATGATAAATGCTGTAAATCAAATCACACCTACATACGTGATTGAGTATACATGATTGAACTGAATATAAAATGAAAGATGCATGGTTAAAGTAACACACACACACACACACAGGTTTGAGATAATTAAATCCTTCAATTACGCAGGAATTGATCAACAAACAAACAATCCTTGGTTGTTTTTTTCTGGGTTTCTCTTGCTCTTCACCTTGTTTCCTCGACAGGAAGAACCTGAACATGTTATTTCAGTGACAGGAGTTCAGCTGAAGTATTAATGTAATGAAGAGACTCTATAACATCTCACTGTTACTGTAACGATTACCTGTCTTCATGGACTCTTATTTTGAAATCCCTGTGTCTTGTTTTCAGTTCCTGTGATTTAATTCCTGGTCTCTGTGTTTCCATTGTTGTCTTGTTAATTCCCATAGCAACCCTTGTTTGTAAACATGACAACTTATCACCCTCACCCTCTTGTTATCTAGTATGTTTAGACCCTCAGTCATCTTATGCTCATTGTCGTGTTAACATATGCATTTCATGCATGTTTATTAAACGTAAGTGTTCATCAACTTTCTGCGTCAAGCCTCTTATCTTGGATCATCTAATCAAGCTGGCATGTGACAGTCACTGATTTATCATAATCTAAATACATTACTCTCTAGAGTCTATTCTGATTCATCAACACAGTTTCACTGATGATTCAGAAGAAACCCTAAACCCAGGATAGAGCGGTTGAGTGAATGTGGTCTGGACTGTGTGGATGAGGCTCATTGTGTCAGAGACGCTGTAGAAGGACAGAGTTCCTGCACTGTGATCCACATACACTCCTATTCTACTGCTGATGGACTTTCCTGGGAGTGTAGTCCATATCTTTTTGTGAATGAATGAGTAGCTGGAAGGAGAGCAGAACAAACTCCAGGACTGATCATTATATCCAAACAAACACTCCTCCTTCTCTCCCTTCCTACTGATGCTCTTATATGACACTGATATATCCACACCACCACTCCACTCAATCTCCCAGTAACAGCGTCGATCACTCACACTCTCTCTGCACAACACCTGATACACATCAAATCTGTCTGGATGATCAGGATACGGCTGGACTGTGTAAGTGTAAGTAATCACTCTTTTCCTCTTAGACAGACGGAGGCGTTTATTCACTGTGTTCAGATCCAGAGTGGGCCGATGGGAATCTGTGGAGATAAAACACATCAGAATCAGGAATTATGAATCTGATCTTTTAATGTATCTGAACTCGTCATGTGTGTGTGTAACACAGAGAGAGAGAGAGAGTCAGTGAGACTATAAAATGCTTAAGTTTAGATCTAACAAGTTAATTTAGGATTTTTTCACAATTTCATTTTACAGAAGCACATTTTTACTTGATTTATGATTCTTATCTTACATAATCTCAAAGATGATTCTAATGATTGTAAAGTTAAGATATTTCTGTAAAACAGAGTCAGGAGTCATGAATCTATTTGATCTTTTAATGTAGATGAACTCTTCTTTGTGTACGTGTGTGTGACAGTGAGAGTGGTGTACGTTTGTGTTTTTGTTTTTTAAGAGAGAGATGAATAAAGTTCTTGAAGTTTACAGTTTGAAGTAGTTTTAAAGTTTTCATGTCTATCAGAAAATAGAAATATATAGATAATGTGATTGTGGTGTTGCTAAATGGTTGCAAGGGTATTTTCTAAGGTTGCTATGCAGTTGCTAAGGTACTTGGTGTGGTTGCTAGGGTGTTTCTATACGGTTCCTAGAGTAAACGGGGTGGTTGCTAGGGTGTTTCTATGTGTATATAGGTCAGATATAATTATTTTACTTGAGACATGGAGTCATTTAGACTCCAAAACTTAAATTCCTTCAAACTACAGAGAGTTACGAATATCCTCAATCAAACCTAATTTTAAAAAACGGAAGAGATTCAGGAGGAATTATAGTTTGGTTCAAAGACCATCTGTGGCATTATATTCAACATGTGAAAAAAGGGAAAACACATATTTGGCTAAAACTTAAAGAAATTTTGTGTTTAGATGAGGACCCCCCTTATTAGTCACCGTATTGTATTGAAGATATCTTCTCAACCCTACAGTCAGATTATTTACTTTCAGTCTCTAGGATCAGTTCTGTTTTGATCCTAGATCTGAATCTGATCTGAATGCTTCAACAGGGAAGGAAGTGGAGACAGATATATAAACGGTTCACTTAATCATTAACTAAAACGTCAGAATTATGACAACTCAATTAACAGACCTGGAAAACAAGTTCTGCAGTGCTGCAAAAGTCGTGATATATATATCTTACAATTAATTGAACTTATGGAGATGAAATCCCTAAAAAATGTGACCATGAGGCTTCGAGGGAATATCTAATGAGAAGCTGAAACACAGCAGCCCCAAACTGAAAGATGCTATCCTGTGTCCAAACTTATTAAATTCAGGACACAATTCAAGTGAATTCAACTCAGAATGAAACTCAGGGAATTCAAACATGGTAACATGACTGAACGGTATTTGCCTGACTGCATTGTGCCAAATGTAAAGTTTGGTGGAGGGGGGATTATGGTGTGGGGTTGTTTTTCAGGGGTTGGGCTTGACCCCTTAGTTCCACTGAAGGGAACTCTTAATGCTTCAGTATACCAAGACATTTTGGACAATTTCATGCTCCCAACTTTGTGGGAACAGTTTGGGGATGGCCCCTTCCTTTTCCAACAGGTCTGCACACCAGTGCACAAATCAAGGTCCATAAAGACATGGATGAGTGAGTTTGGTGTGGAGGAACATGACTGGCCTGCACAGAGATGATAACCTCAAACTGACACAATACCTTTGGGATGAATTAGAGCGGAGACTGTGAGCAAGGCCTTCTCATCTAACATCAGTGCCTGACCTCACAAATGAGCTTCTAGAAGAATGGTCAAAAATTCCCATAAACACACTCCTTAACCTTATGGAAAGCCGTCCCAGAGTAGGTAAAGGTGTTTTAGCTGCAAAAGGTTGGCCAACTCCATATTAAACTAATTAAATATTAGTTTCTATGAACCCAGGACCTTTCCTCGGGTCCATACCCTTCCCAGTCGACAAGGTATTCCAAGTTAGGCCCCCGCCGTCGAGAGTCCAGGACAGTTCGCACCTGGTAGATGGTTTCGTCCTCAGCAAGGTCTGGAGGAGGAGGAGGAGGTACTCCATCATCGCCAGTTCCTGTGGGGGTAGACAAAGGTTCAGTGAAGGGTTTAAGTAGTGAAACATGAAATGAAGGTGCTATACGATACATGGAGGGTAGTAGAAGACGGTAGGTGACTTAGTTCAGCTACCTCTGTTCCATGAAGGGACCTATGAAGCGGGGACTCAGCTTTCGACAGGGCAGGCGAAGACGGATATCTCTGGTGGAGAGCCACACCTTTTGGCCTGGGAGGTAAGTGGGAGTTTCCGAGCGGCGTTTGTCTGCGTGTATCTTGTGTCTTCGCACTGCACGTTGAAGATGGACGTGAGCTGAGTCCCACACCCTCTCGCTCTGGTGGAACCAGTCTTGAACAGCTGGAACCTCCGACGGTTCCCCAGACCAAGGGAACAATGGGGGCTGATACCCTAGGACACACTGGAATGGGTGGTTTGCTTTAGGGAGTTTTGGGCGTATTCTGCCCAGGGTAGGAAGCGACTCCAGCTGTTCTGGTTCTGGTGGCAGTATGCCCTCAGGTATCTCCCGATCTCTTGGATCTTCCACTCAGTCTGGCCGTTGGTTTGCGAGTGATAACCAGATGATAGACTGACTGACACTCCCAGGAGGTTGAAGAACGCTTGCCACACTCGGGAGATGAATTGGGGCCCTCAGCCAGAGGATATGTCCTCAGGTATACCAAAGTGTCGGAAGACTTGCTGGAAGAGAGTTTCAGCCGCCTGGAGGGCGGTGGGAAGTCTTTTGAGGGGTATGAGTTTACAGGATTTTGAGAATCTGTCTACGATGACGAAGATGCAGGTGTGTGAATCAGAGGTGGGTAAATCGGACATGAAATCAATTCCAATAAGGGACCAGGGACGTTGGGGTATTGGTAGAGGTACTAGCTTGCCTGCAGGAAGTTTTCGCGCAGTGTTGGTGATGGCACAGACTGAGCAGCTCTTGACATATTGGGAGACATCCTGAGGCATGGAGGGCCACCAGTAACGTTGGCAAAGGAGCGAGAGGGTTCGCTGGCTACCTGGGTGTCCAGAGCCCGGGGAGGTGTGTGCTGAGTCCATGAGGGGCTGACGATAGCTGGTAGGGACGTAGAGTTGCCCCTCAGGACCTCCCAGCGGAGCAGGTTCAGTGATGGTAGCCAGACGAATCTGGTCATCGATCTCCCACTGAATGGGATTGACGATCATGGCTGGAGGGAGGATCGTTTCTGGAGAAAAGGAGTCTGGTTCAGGAGCATGGCGTCGGGAAAGGGTGTCTGCTTTCATATTCTAATCACCCGGCCGATAGGTGACAACGAAGTTGAACCGGGTGAAAAAGAGTGCCCATCGAGCTTGGTGTGTGTTGAGGCGTTTGGCATCTCACAGATATTCAAGGTTTTGGTGGTCAGTGATAACCTCAAACTGGTGTGCTGCTCCCTCCAGCCAATGTTGCCACTCTATGGCTAGCTTGATGGCAAGTAACTCACGATTTCCCATGTTGTAGTTTTGCTCCGCCAGGGACAGCTTCTTTGAGAAGAAGGCGCATGGAGGGGTTGAGGGTCACCCTGCCGCTGAGAGAGGACAGCTCCGACTCCCATAAGAGAGGCATCCACCTCGACGACGAAGGGAATCTCTGGGTTGGGATGTCGTAGGACGGTAGCCGAGCTTTAGGCTTCTTTGAGGCGTTGGAACACAAGAGAGGCTGCAAGTGTCCAGGACAGAGACTTGGGCCAATTCTTGAGGAGAGAGGTGAGTGGTGAGCTGGTTTGGCTGTAGTTCTTTATGAATCGCCGACAGAAGTTGGAGAACCCTAGGAATCTTTGGAGTTCTTTTATGATACTGGGCGTGGGCCAGTTCCGAAAGGCATCCACCTCCCTCTGGTCCCTTTTTACCCCATGGCGATCAATCAATCAAAGCTTTAGGAAGAGTTGGTGATCTCGGAGCCGTTGGAGGACCTGTTGGACATGGAGCTGGTGTTCAGTGAGGGATTTGGAGTAGATGAGGATATCATCTATGTAAACAATGAGGAATCAGTGGAGGAAGTCTCTGAAGATCTCGTTCATGTAATTTTGGAACACTGCAGCTGAGTTAGAAAGGCCGTACGGCATGACCTGATATTCATGGTGACCGGATGGAGTGATGAATGCGGTCTTCCATTCGTCTCCTTTGCGGATGCGGATCAGGTTGTAGGCATTTTGTAAGTCGAGCTTGGAGAAAATGTGAGCTCCACGCAGCTGTTCCAGGGCTGCAGGTACCAGAGGAAGGGGGTAACGGAACTTGACGGTCTGGGAGTTTAGAGTCCGGTAGTCGATGCACGGCCACAAACCTCTGTCTTTCCTGGCGACAAAGAAGAAGCTTGACGCGGCAGGGGACGTCGATGGCCTGATAAACTCCTGTTGAAGTGCCTCCGTGATGTAATCCTTTATGGCCTTCTGCTCCGGGATGGATCGAGGATAAACTCTACCTCGGGGGAGATTGCCCCCAGGTAGTAGGTAGATGGCGCAGTCCCATGGCCGATGAGGTGGTAGGCGAGTGGCCAACCGCTTGCTGAAGACCTCCTGGAACGCCCGATACTCCTGGGGGATTTGGACTTGGCAGGGAATCTCTGGGCTTTCCACCGAGGTAGAATTGTTCTGGACAGGAGACGAGGTCGGTTTGGTGCCGTAGGTGGCGAGAGAGAGAGAGAGACAGGGGTCATACGGGTTGGAGGCACCTTTCCTTTTCCCCCACTTGAGGACTTCCCCAGTATCCAAGTTAATCATCGGGTCACCGAATCGATGAGGGCTGGCACTGAAACATAAGTATTACGGATGATGATATATACTGTGGTTCGAACTAAGTGACATGCTTTAGGATAGACTTGTATCGTACTCACCGCTGGCCGAGGAGGTCTCACAGGACAGGTGGCAATCTGATGTCCTTCTCCCCCACAGTACAAGCAGAGGCGATGGAGGAGTCTTCTTTGAAGCTCCGCAGGGGTGAGACGTTACGTGTCGATATTCATGGGTTTAGGTGCTGGAGGTGTGACAGGTGGTGCGTGAGGTGGAGGCTGCCATACGGGTGATGTTGGGCCACACGCTGAATATCGTTGAGATACGTGAATAGCCTTCTGAATGAAGCTCTCCAGGCCGATGCCATCATCATAGACTATCATGACCTGACGGATATCCCTATTGAGGCCTTGGCGAAAAGCAGTTAATAATGTGGTTTCGTTCCAGCCGCTAGCCGCTGCCTGGGTATGGAAACGTAGAGCATATGTGGCCACAGATTCCGTGCCCTGGCGGATGTGGAACAGCTGGTTGGAGATGGACAGCGCATTGGCAGTTTGACCAAAGACTTCTTTAAGTTAGTAGTTAAGGCTGATTAAGATGTTGTTAACTCTGCGTTGGACATCCATAATGCCTGGGCCCATTGCAGCACTCGGTCCAAGAGAAGAGTCACCATGAACACTACTCTCGCTTTGTCTTTGACAAACAGATGAGGCTCCATTTCGAAGTAGAGCGAACACTGTAAGAGGAACCCGTTGCAGTCCTCCGCCTCACCAGAGTATGTCGCTGGTCGGGCCATGGGACAGGCAGAGGCGGCTGGCGTTGCCGGAAGAGACTGACGAACAGCCTGAACCAATTTGGCAAACGAGTCGCCCGATCTTTCTCCTTCAGTTGCCACAGCTGGTGTCTGCATCGTGAAGTGTTGTGGTCTGGTCTTCTGTCAGACACAGACAGGGAACGGTGGTAAGTTTCAAGGAATTTATTTACAGACAACAGTGGTACACAGGAATCAGGTGAGTCAAACAGTTTCACAATGCAAATGGAAACTTAGCTGGCCAATGATAGGAATTGTTCTTTCTCTTCAGGAGAGTGCAGTGGTGATGCAGTGGTGAGAAGACACAAGTTCACAGAGACGAGGAACACGAAGACGAGGACCACAGGAATCGACTGGCAAACGGGTAGAATACAGGTAAGTCGTTGCGGGTAAGTCTGTAGTGTCGTAGCGAGACAAGACCAGAAGCTGAACTGGGCTGTGCGATGTGTATTTATAGGGAGTGTTGATGATGAAGAACAGATACGGGTGTTAGAATTCAGGTGACGGTGATCGGATAATTGCATCTGGTGCTGATGTTGTGGTGGGCGTGGCGACTGACTCTGTGACACATGTCACATGTTGTTATTATTTTCTTCTCGCAATCTCTGCTTCTGCTTCTGCACAATTTGAGATGACAATAATGGATATGACCGAAAAGGCGTGCAGGACTCATTATAGTATAAGAAAGCGATTGTTCAAATTTCTTCCACTTATTAAACTGTGCCTGAAAATTTTTGATAGCATCATCAAGTCCATTCTTCTGTATGGCTGTAAAATCTGGGACCCCAAATTTAAATTAAACTATAAATCTTAGGATGAAAACAAAACTGAAATTTTCCACCTCGAGTTCTGCAAAAACATCCTGGGACTTCACAGAAATGTCCCTAGTCTTGGTTGCAGGGCAGAACTGGGCAGATTTCCTCTACTAGCAGAAATCCAGAAGAGAGCAGTGAAGTTCTGGTTCCATCTGTCAGACTCACCAGCAGATGCCTACCATCACTGCGCTCTTACATACAGGGCAGGACACACAGAGAATGACCCCTTGCACTACTTAGTGGAAACACACCAATTATATTCAACAATTCAGTTAAGACTCTCAAAAGTTAAAGAAGTAGGAAAAAGAATCCAGGAAGAATACATCCATGATTGGCAGATCAAAGTAGCTCAAACAAACAAATTGAAGTACTTCTACAGAATAAAAACAAGTTATCAATTGGCACCTTTATATGGGGAACAAAGGCTGAACCTTCTTCTTTCTATAATTTTTTACCTTGTATTTAGTTTCTGTTGTTGAACATTTATGTTCAATAAGGCCATGTTTATGTTTTGTTCCTCTAATTTATTTATCTATTTACCTGTAACTAAATTTTTTTTATTGCTTTGGCAACATTGTGCTATCCCTCAGTCATGCCAATAAAGCTCATTTGAATTGAATTGAGAGAGAATGTGTGTGAGTGTGAGAATGTGTGTGTGTGTGTGTGTGTGTGTGAGAGAGAGAGAGAGAGAGAGAGAGAGAGAGTGTGTATACGTACATTTGTGTAGTCCTGCTGTTATCCTGATCTCTCCTCCATGATCCATACTAGAAAACACAGTGTCAAAGTTAATCAGTAAACACACTCGCACTCTAACACTCGCTCTCTCACTCTCTCAACAAATAAACCTCCTTTGGATGAAGTCGATTGGATACTTTGTTTTGACAGACTCCCCTTGAGGAACGCTGGAAATAGGACCTCACCTAATACAGTCCCTTTATCAGACATAGTACATAAGTTGCAAAATTATTTTACTGATGAAGTCACAGAACAGCACTGACAAGAAGTTTCTTTGCAGGCGTGTCAAGGGCTGTGCTGATAAACAATATCATAAAGAAATCCGTTCATATTTGAACTGTGCCACATGTATGTGATGTCTGAAATGTAATGTCTCTGTGATTTAAACAAGTTAAAGCCAGACGAAACAGCGCTGACTAACAGGAGAAACACTGTGCAACGATACAGACAGTAGGATTTTTAATATTTAACCACAATCATTTACCATGGATTTACTGTAGTAACTAAACCATGGCATTGTGGCAGAAATGTGGGCTATAAATATAGAATTTTATTATTTTATTCAATTTAAATGCAATTAAAGTATTAACCCTTAAATGCATAAATGCTTCGCCAAACATTCTTATATATTCGGGTCATTAGTGACCCAGATCTATATCTAACTTGGATAGATTTCTATCTGTCACAATGATTTTAGAGCAACAATTACAGTAGAATAAAATAAAACATATTTTGTTACCTTTTGGAGCTTAGAAGGGTTCATTTTGATGAGATGTTTTATGCCTTAATCACTGTCCTTGTCAGAGCTAATTTCCCAGTACATTATTATATATTAGCTTCAAAATAGAGCTTTATTTTAGTGAAGCTAATAGGCTCGGTAGCTTCTGCGATATGAACACAAGCATGTAGGCTGCCATTGTTGTTGTTACTGCTGTTACATGACGCAGTGGTGTCTGACTAGTGTCGAGATGTGGGGTGATGACATCATCATCAACAGATTGGCTGTACACATGAAAATGCATGGGTGTCATTTTCAGATTTATCCACTCTGGGACCCGGTTTCAAAAATATAGTGGTTTCAGGCACTCAAAACACTGAATTTGTCTGGACAAAATACCCATATGATAAAAAAAAAACATTTGCGTATAACAATTTATTTATTTATTTTTACAATCTGTTAAGATTGTAAGTTACTTTTTTGTTAATAAATATAAATTTACATCTGCATCCTAACTCAAGCTACTACTACTGTAAACTCAAGCTTATTGACAAAAGTATTTTTCTAAGAGACAGAACATTTAATAATTAATATTGCAGTCTGCATTGCAAACTGTGCTACAGATACGTGCCAAGTCAGGCAACACAAACCTGTTTTACGACTAAAAACAATTTCATCTCTTTGAACATGCAGAAACTAAGAAATTAATATTTCTATTAAAGCTGTAGTCCATAAGTTTTGCCTCTTTGTCGCCATCTCTGTTTTAAACCTGCAATTGCAGTTTTTTGCAGAATTATCATCTTTACGCGTGTTGTACAACGGCACAGCTCCTCAGCGTGGATTAATCTAATGTTTTTATGAGAATGTGTGGCTGTTAGTCGTTACACCAGTGGATACTGTACTTTGGAATCACTGGAAAATGTCATGTGAACAACTAAGTAACAAATCTGCCACTTTTGTTCTGACTAATTGTGAAAAAAATCATTAAAATAAATTGTTGCTATCAAATGTGATTAAAGCTAATGATTACTTAGGTCAAATCACATTAAACCATGCATATTATTATTATTATTGTTACACTTTGTTCACTTTGCTCTCAAATTGTTAATGTTAACATTATCAACATTGCGTCACTATGTGTATTTAGTGTGCATTACATCACCTGTAGATTTCAATTTCTGTAAAATCTAATCTATAGTGTTAAATTGTCATACCATACAATTCACCATCAAAATAATAAGTTTAATTATTCCAGCTGCTGTGAGAAAATGCTATAAATGATCCATCAAATGCAGCATCCTTACATGTGATATAGCGTACTAGCAAGGACTCCTCTGTTTCTACAACTTTCATTTAGGAGCAAAAATATGCCTTTAAAATTTGAAAGAAATAAAGATTTGACATTCATTGTGATGATTATTTATAACGACTGATATGAAAAATTTTATTGTGATAATTACTTGGCCATATCACCCAGCCCTATGTGTGCGTGTGTGTGTGTGTGTGTGTGTGTCTGCACTGTATGTGTGATTGTTTGAATGGGAGAGAGAGCAGGAGAAAGCAAATTAAATGTGATTTTTTTAGTAAATTCATTTAAATGTTTTGTGATTTATATCCTATTTGTTATATTTATTTGTTTGGTCAATGTCTTTGTGGGTTTTGGTTCTTTTGCTATTGTAGGCTGTCAGGACCTTAAATAACTGAAATCATTTTGCAAAGTGATATGGATCTGTATTGTAGTTAAGACCTGACTGGAACTATTTTAGCACACCTTAGAATGTTCTTCGGTCAATCGGAATGAAGCATTCAACCGCCCTGTTGATTGACAATAGCTAAACCTCTGTTAATTCTCAGTAATACTTCTGTAATTGTATGAAACTGTAACTGATTTGTAATAAGTGAAGATTGTTATCCTGTTTTAGAGTTGTGTAATCAACTGCTCTACATACTTGAGTTTATCCAGTCTGTAGTTTGGATGGTTGAGTTTGTCAGTGAGCAGCTTGACTCCTGAATCTCCAGGGTGATTGTAGCTCAGATCCAGCTCTCTCAGGTGTGAAGGGTTTGAACTCAGAGTGGAAGACACATAACCATAGCCTTCCTCTGTCACCATACAGCCAGACAATCTACAAAGACATACAGCAACAGTCCACATGACTGGTTTGGCAATCAGACATGACTATCAATCACTGACCTGTAGAGTTTGTATTGCAGCTGTTATTTTCTGAAAATTCAGTCACAAAAGTAACAAAAAAGTATCTGTGGAAGTGTACCAGAGTAAAAGTATTCACTTACATTTCTAAATGTAATTAAGTCATCAGACATATTTATACTTATTTATATTATAGAAATTGATATTTGAACATTTATACCTATGTTGGCCTTTTATTATTTGTTTTTAATTGAAAATATATTATTTACATTTAGAACAAGAAACATTAACAGATACAAAACGAGTGTTATTTTAAAATAAATTAGTTCTAGTTGCTAATAAATTAATAAATTCTGTTTCCCTTAAATACTATATTAATTAACTTCAAATTTAAAATAAATAAATAACTACAGCTTTTATTCTATCAGAAAACCTTGGCGAGTTAATGACAATAAAACACCAGGGACACACCTTAATGCTTCTTAATTGTTGAGAAGACATGAATACAGACTGGAGCGTTTGTCAAATCTGTTTCATCAAATCAGATGGAGTCTCTGATTTCCTGGGGCCCTAAGCGGCCACTTCACTTATTTGTTAAGTCCACCTCTGATTATAGCATAATTAATTATTTTACAACCATTCACCTCAGTATCTCCAGCTGACAGTTTGGACTCTTTAGTCCATCAGAAAGAAGCTTCACTCCAGAATCCTGCAGGTCATTGTTACTCAGGTCCAGCTCTCTCAGGACAGAGTTTGATGATTGTAGAACTGAAGACAAATTCTCACAACACTGAGCAGTGAGATTACATGTGGGAACTCTGAAGAAGAAAAACAATGTAATTGCACACAGAATAAATTTTTGCAGTATGACTTTTAATCATTAACTTATTGCAAAAAAAGGGAAAAAATAAAGTATTTGAACGCAAACCTCAGTATCTCCAGCTGACAGTTTGGACTCTTCAGTCCATCAGAAAGAAGCTTCACTCCAGAATCCTGCAGGTCATTGTTACTCAGGTCCAGCTCTCTTCGGTCAGAGTTTGAGGATTTTAGAGTTGAAGACAAACTCTCACAACACTGAGCAGTGAGATTACATGTTGAAAATCTGAAGAAGAAAAACAATGTAATATGTTATATGTCGAACATTGCAGGACCAAACTGGAAAACTGGTCTCATTGTATCCGCTTGTCAAAGAAAGTGTTAATAGCAGAATGAACTGACAGTATATCTATGACTTTTAAGGTAATTAGTTCACATTGTTATAGGTCTTTTATTCTATTAAATATCTAAATGTTAGCGTGAAGGAAAATGAAAAAAGCTTTTAAATAGAAAAACATGTGGGGGACATAAGTTATGCTCATCTTTGCTCGATCCTTTTAAGTTATCTTGAATAAAAAAGCACATTAACCGGAAAATCTAAACCGGAAGCGATCTGACTTCTTTTAAAGAATACAGAAGTTAGATTGCCCAAAACCCCATATTGCAGACAGAATAAATCTTAGAGTGATTAAGTAACTTATTGCAAAAATAATAAAATAATATAGCTGTGAGCAACAATTATCAGGGTTCAAAGCCTTTAAGCACATGCGTAAAAATGTATTATGTTTCATTTACCAAGCATGTAACCACTTAGATCATAGATGGAAAAGACCATTTGCAGCCAATTCAGGCAATTTACTATGTAAATTATGTTTTAAAAGCCTTTAAACAGTTATAGTGCCACCTATGGTTTGATATCCATAAAAGTTTGCATGCTTGTTTAGAGTCATGTCACATGTGCTCATATTTTCGTGAAGTTCCGAGTTTTTCTTTAGGATTAGGGTATATTTTGCCACACCTCTTTCTAAATGACCCTGTTACAGTTACCTAAAGGGTAAAGTTCAACTTTTAATTATTGATCTAAAAAGTCCAGAGAACTGTACTGCATTGGTTTGGTTCTGATCGGGCGAAAAACCTAGGACTAGTTCGCAAAATTATGTTTTTTACATTATTACAAATATTTACATTTTGAACAATTTGATTGACAGCAGTGGTTCTTGAGGCAAAGTTGTTCAGCATGAGGAGATCTATCAATGACAAGAATATTTTGTTTATGTGTGAAACTTGCTTTTTTCACAAACAAAAATTTTTCAGGGGGAAATGAAATCGTGAATGAAATATACATTTTGTTCATCTTGAGCGAAGGATTCCAACGAAATAAAGCAATTGATTTTAAGACAAACGGTCTAGCAGTTATAAGCAGTTTCACGGTTTTGAGTGCTGTAGCGCCACCTATGAGCCAATCAGGGTCATACCTTCTCACTCTGGTCTGCACGATCAGTTTTACGGTGAAAAGAAAAAAATCCTTACAATTACAATAGAACTAGAACTTATAAGATTTTATTAGCTATTATCAACTACAATAGTGTTTCTACACTTTGTGCTTGAACCTCTACAAATAAAGTATTTGATCTCAAACCTCAGTATCTCCAGCTGACAGTTTGGACTCTTTAGCCCATCAGAAAGAAGCTTCACTCCAGAATCCTTCAGGTCATTGTTACTCAGGTCCAGCTCTCTCAGGACAGAGTTTGAGGATTGTAAAATTAAAGACAAACTTTCACAGGATTGAGCAGTGAGATTACAGCACTGTAGCCTGTGTAGAGAACAAAACAAACAGCATCAGTAATGCTTATTAGGTAGTGCTTATAATCTGGAGCTTGAAAAATCCTTTGACTGTAGTGATGTAAGCAAAGCTAAAACAATTTTCTCTTCAAAAAAACATCAAACCAGTAATATCATCACACACATTACATTTATTCATTTGTTTGAACAGTCTAGTCCAACATGTCACGCATTTAAAATTTAATCCTAATTACAAAAGATTAACAGTATATATAAATGAATGCAAAGAAGACTCTTACAGTGCTCTTCTGGTGTTTTTGATCACTGGCAGCAGTCTCATCAGTGCTTCATCAGATCTTCTGTATTTCTGCAGCTCAAACTTCTCTTGAGTCTCTTCTGACATCTGGAGTACAAACACCAGACCAGACCACTGGGCAGAAGAGAGATTCTGTGCTGAAAGATTTCCAGAGCTCAGATTCTTCTGTATTTCCTCCACAAAGTCATCTTTCAGTTCACTCAGACAGTAGAAGAGATTGATGGTCCTCTCTACTGATTTCTCCATCTCTATTGTCTGTTTGATATAGTCAATTGTGTCTTCAACGTTTTCTGTTTTCAGTTTCAGTTTAGGCAGTAGTTCCTTCAGTTGATTCTGATTAGACTCCAGTGAGAGACCCAGAAGGAACCGGAGGAAAAGGTCCAGGTGTCCGTTCTCGCTCTGTACAGCCTTGTTGATTGCAGCCTTATGATATTCAAAAAGTGGCTTTTTGGAAAGATTCCATTTCAGTTTTTCTGTCCAGGATTCAAGGAATGGGTTCGTTTTCTTGTCTTTGCTCATCAAAAACACATAAAGAGCAGCAAGGCATTCTTGTACACTGAGATGCACAAAGCTGTAAACGCTTCTGGCTGAAACCTTTTCCTCCTGAAACATTCGAGTGCATAACCCAGAGTAGACCGACCCGTCGTTGACATCTAGTCCACATTCCTTAAGATCTTCTTTGTAGAAAATCAGGTTTCCTTTCTCCAGCTGTTGAAAGGCCAGTTTCCCAAGCTTCAGAATAATCTTATCAAAAGACTTTGCGTTGACTTTAGATTCAGGGCCATCACAGTATTTTTTTTCCATCTGTTGCTGCTGAGAAATTAAGAAGTTTGTGTACATCCCTGTGAGAGTTGTTGGTGTTTTGTCATTCCTCTGTTGAGCCAGGAGAGGCTGAAGAACAGTGAGGGAGATCCAGCAGAAGATAGGGATATGGCACATGATGTACAGACTCCTGGATTTCTTGATGTGGCTGAGGATTTTTTCAGAAAACTCAGGACTGGTGTTGTTTTTGAAGTATTGCTCTTTCTGCTCATCATTAAATCCTCGCACCTCTGTCACTTGATCAATGTAGTCACGGGGGATCAGACTGGCTGCTGCTGGTCTGGTTGTGATCCAGATTAGAGCAGAGGGAACCAGATGCTTCTTGATAAGGTTTATTATTATCTTACTCACTGTTGTTTTTTCATTTTCATTTGTAAAGATGTCATCTTCTTTAAAGCTCAAAGGAAAGCGACATTCATCCAGCCCATCAAAGATGAACATAACTTTACCGTCACCTTCAGGAAGAGAGGGCAATTCTTCAGGACTACTAAAGAAGTATTTGTTAAGCAGTCCCATGAGACTGATCTCATCTTTAATCAAATTCAATCTACGAAATGGAAGTGGAAATATGAAGACTATATCCTGATTTTCTGTTCCTTTAGCCCAATCAAAGATGAATTTATTGACAGAGACAGTTTTTCCCACTCCTGCGATCCCCATTGTCAGCACTTTTCTGTTTCGTCGACCCGTGTCACACTGGACTTTAAACATGTCGTTACATTCAATTGCCATCTCTTTGGCTGTCAAATGGTTGTGATTTGTTTCAATCTGTATCACCTCATGGTCGTTCACTCTTCCTCCAGTCTCATTCTCCACCACATATAAATCAGTGAAAATATCGTTCAGGAATTCCTGATGACCCGTCAGTGAATTACCAACCAATATCTTCTCATAGTCCTGCTTTAATTTATTCCTCAGCCTGCGGCTGGTCTCTGTGTAATCATGAAGAGTAGCTTGACTGTCTTTAAGAAAAAGGGAAAAGACTGTAAAGACAGTAAAGTGATCATACATTTCATAAATTCAGGCTTCTACTATATTCGAATTATTCACACTCTTACTGCATCAGTGTTTACATGTACATCTTACATGATTATGCTGAAGTTGACAACATATATGGTGATGCAAATGCCTTGTCAAATGCTGTGTCAAATGCAGTTGGTTTCAATTTTCTTTCTTATTCTAATTTTTTGCAGAGCATTTATTGTTTTGTCACTATTGGACTCAGATCAACTTAAGGCCATGCTGAACAAATTTATTAAAAGGTTTTTGAATAAACATTGACATCTACAACACCAAACAAGACATGAGACTGTATTAGGGTTAGGTTGGGGTCATTGCAATGACTCTTCTAATATAGAAGTTGCTTGCAGAAGTTTTAATTTTGGACTTAAGACCCTTGTAAACCATTTAACCATTTGTAAAATCATGACCAGACACTCTGTTCTATTAAATGGTCTTGTATAAGATCTGCTGCTGTTCTTCTTGGCTCTGTAATTGTTGCTTGCTGTTATATTTTCTTATTTCCATGTGCAGGCATTGATTGTTATTTACCACATATCTCTTTTGAATGAGCACCAACAGCAGCAGATGTGTTCATATTGCCTTCATCCTGACCTGTGTGTGACAGAGAGAGAGGATCACACACTGGGAAACATAAATCACTCAAACACATCAGTAGAGCGAAGCGAAAAGTTCAGTCAAACCATCACATTGGTAAACAGTCAATCACATTACAGCCACAGTAAATTAAACGTTACCTTGCTCGTGATTGTTCTCCAGCTGCTCAGTCAGATTATTCTGGTTCATCTTCCTCAGGATGTCTACCGTGATCTTCACAGCTTCTTCTGGTCCAAAACATGCCACCATCTTATCCACAGTTTTTAACCGATCTGCATTCTCCATTTCAGACTTTGATATACACTCATGATCTTTCGTTAAGTGCCACTGAAACTTCTTCAGTTCAGCTTCTAGCAGTTCATTCAGTGATTTCTCAAGCAGATCTTTAACAGACGCCATCGCCTTTCACCGATTCACAGCTGCAGGACAAAAATAAAAAGATCTGAAGTAGTTTCACTCTGTTACGAAGGAGTGTGTGACAACGTTGCAGTAAATCGAAATGCAGGTTTTATTTAAACAGGCGTAGTCACACAGGCAATGGTCAAAGGACAGCAAACAGGTATGGCAGATGACTGACAGAATCGTGATCGTAAAACAGGCAAAGGAGTCAGATCAGGCAGATAACATTCACAGTCCAGTACGACAAGCAAAGATCGGGATAGGCAGCAGGAATCAAACAATGTAAATCAGGCAGGCTCAAAAACAGGAAAGCAAACACGGGAAGTAACGCTCAGAAATGATCACCAGGGTATATCAAGACCTTGCACTGATGTGTATGTGCGTGTGTGTGATGCATAGCAGGTGTGTATGTGTAATCAGTGCTAGATCCGGGGCTGCTGGGAAATGTAGTGTGTATGAATTGAGTGAGTGAGTGATCATTCCTGTGTGATGCATTGTGGGAATTTGAGTCCGGTAGTGAGGCGATAGTTCAGGGTGGAGAGCCCTCTAGTGGCTATTATGGGCACTCCAGCTGATAATCGTGACACACTCATAACACATGGACCTGAGCAGTCAAATGTTACTTTTATTATGAATTGAACCTGTGATTAAATCAGGACTCTCAGAGGCACCTCATCCAAATTGTTAAATCTGGTGGTTTATCCAAATCTGTTAAAGTAGTCCTATAATGCTCCTTTTTGCATGGTATCTATCTGAAATATGCTAGAAATGAGTACCCTAGCAAACAGATATCAACCCCCTAGCAACCACCCTGAGTACCCTAACAACCCCATAGGAGCCACCCTGAGTACCCTAGCAACTATTTAGCAACACCCTAGCAACCACCCCGAGTGCCCTTGCAACCACATAGCAACACACTAGAATCTATCTATCTATCTATCTATCTATCTATCTATCTATCTAAGAACTTCGGATAAAGCAGACTCTGATGCACCTATGCTAAATTTTTCAATATATCCTAATCATTTTTTTAACATATATTCATTTCTGAAATACATAACTTGACATAGTCACCTCTGATTGCAGATCATTCTAAATTGTAATGTATTTTCATTTATTTTCTGTAAAACTGCTTTGAAACAATATTTTGTGAAAAGAGCTATACAAATGAATTGAATTGAACAATGACAAAGAAGATGTTTCTTGTTCCTCCACAGAACTTGTGTCTTTAAAAGTACAGTCATACCCCACACTAGTGTCAGTGAGGGGAATGTGTCTCAGTCTGCTAAGTGATCTGACATTGGATGATAGCCTTATGGCAGACAAAGCAACGTACAAGAGCAAGATGATTAACACTCCTGAAAGTGTAACCAATAAAGGTTCTTTCAAATGATTCCAAAGTGGTCCCAATATTAATCCAAACCATGTGTCCCACTCAGAGGAGAAAAGACCATGATCTTTACTAAGTTTAGCTACTTGTTTATGCTGAAATTTAGCTAAATTGTGCACTGGTCTTCCAGTGTTGTCTGGATTAAGAACAACACTCAGTTAGAAACTCAGTTTGAGTCACTTTGCATGTTCCTCCCTGGGAGGCTAACAGTAAACCAAGAGCCATTCGATTTTGTAAAAAAAACCTTCCTCAATACATGCACTTCCTCTGAAATGTTAGCAATAGTGAGTTTTTGCTGTGGCTTCAAACGCCTCATGTAATTCCTGTTCTTCATTCTGTAACTTGATCACATTTTTTTTCGTTTCAGAGAGTGAATTCTTGATCAGAGTGATGATTAAATTATGTTTCACGTAATCCTATCCTCTGACACTAATCCCTTAGAAAAGAATAGATAAGATTTTTGTTACTACAAATAAGTGTGTTCCATTAGAACGAGTGTTTCAATTTTTCATTGTTAGAAGAGTTGTCACATCTGGAAAATTCAAACATCTGGCTTGAAATTGCTTACTACATTCTTCCCTTCAATGCACCAGGAAGAATTCCCTTATTCCCTTCGGATTTCACATTGAGATCAAACTGATATCTAGAATCAGTACTGATGTATCCAGTCAAATGTCATGAAATGAAAACTCTTGCGCAAGTTCTGCCAGGAAGACTCAAATGTTACGTCACTATGAGAATAGATATATCCAATCATTATCAAACACTTGTAGTATATAAGATCGCTACTAACACATGTCTGAGTTTGCAGATGCTGACGCCAACCTTCACCTCCATCCTCCCCACCACCACCACCAGGATGGTCCCTGTCCATACCTCCGGGGGGTCGGCCACGCCCCTGCCTTCATCTTTAGGCAGGAAATGCAGAGTCCGCAACCCTCAGGATCTAAGCTATGGACGGGGCCTACGCCAAAGAACTTTCTTACTATATTTGCTTGCTGATTGTTAATAAATATCATTGTTACATTATCTTACCTCCTGAGTCTTTCTGGTAGAACTATAATGAGTTGAAGGCAACTTGGATAGGGCCAACGAACTTAATCTGTTTTTTAATAGATTCGACACACCAGCTCCTGCTCATCCCCCCTCTAACTCGGCTACCGTCTGCCCCCTAGCTCCTCTGTTTTCTCTGCTCCCCCCTCTCCACCAGACTAATGACCCTCTTCACACCTACGACTCCCCCCCTCCCCTGGCTGTAACCCCTGCTGTGTGCCTGACTGCTGACCAGGTGAGAAGACAGCTGATGAAACTCCACTCAAACAAGGCTGCAGGCCCCGATGGAGTTAGCCCCAGGGTGCTAAAAGCCTGTGCACCCTAACTATGTGGAATCCTTCAACATGTCTTCAACCTGAGCCTGAGTCTCCAAAGGGTCTCTTTCTGTGGAAGACATCTTGCCTTGTTCCTGTGCCGAAGACGCCTCGTCCTAGTGGTCCCAAGGACTACAGACCAGTGGCACTGACCTCCCACATAATGAAGACCATGGAGAGACTAGTGCTGGAACAGCTGCGGCCTATGGTCAGACCCCTCCTTGATCCCCTTCAGTTTGCCTACCAGCCCCGGCTGGGAGTTGAGGGTTGAGGACGCCATCATCATCCTGCTAAACCGCATCTACACCCACCTGGACAAGCCAACAAGCACGGTGAGGATCATGTTCTTTGACTTCTCCAGTGCTTTCAACACCATCCGGCCTGCCCTGAAGAAGCTCGCAGCGATGCAGGTACCCAGCCAGCAATGACATGTGGGGCCCAGATGAGGGCTTCATGGGCGGCAAATGTGGGCCCCATTATGGGCTTGCACCCGGGATCCACATTGGGGCAAGCCGTGGAAGCCCAGACGTACTAAAAGTGGGACCTGTAAGGGTACTGCATGGGTCTTAATTGGGCAATTCATGTCAGACCCATTTGGGCCCCACCTGCCCAAATGGGTCTAAAGTGGGTTTGCACCCGGGATCCAACCATGGCTACCCAGATGGGCTTTAAATGGGCTCTGTATGAGTCTTATGTGGGTCATGCCAGACCCATTGGGGCCCCACCTCCCCAAAGGGATTTAAAGTGGGTTTGCACCCAGGATCCAGCCGTGGATGCCCAGATGGGCTTTAAAGGGGATCTATAAGGGTGTTATGTGGGATATTAACCGGGCAATTCATGACAGACCCATTTGGGCCCCACCTGCTTAAAGGGCGTTTAAAATGGGCTTGCACCCGGGATCCACACGGGGGCCAGCCATGGATACCCAGGTGGGTTTTAAGTGGGACCTGTAAGGGTCTTAACTGGGTAATTCATGTCAGACCCATTTGGGCCCCACCTGCCTAAAGGGGTTTAAAGTGGGCTTGCACCAGGATTCAACCGTGAATGCCCCTATGGGCTTAAAGTGGGCTCTGTATGAGTCTTATGTGGGTCCTAACTGGGCAATTAATGCAAGGCCTATCTAAGCCCAACCATGCCAAATGGTTTAAGGAAACAATCTAAAAAAAACTAAAAACGAAGAATGAATATAAGAACTGCAAGAAATTTATTGTCAAATTGAACAACAAAAATGATCTTTAAAAAATAATTTAAATGTCACATGTAAACAAATCAAAAATATATAAAAAAAAACATCTCTCCAAAAAATACATTAATACAAAATTGTTACATTGAACAACAAACATAATCTTTAAAAGTCACAACATACCGGTAAATAAATCAATAATATACTTTAAAAAAAAAATACTCTGAAAAAAAATCCTCTCCAAAAAAATACACTCATGGCGTCTGTGTGGTGGACGCTCCTTTTTCTCTATGGGCTCTTGCAGCCCTCTCCCCTCCACGGTCACGTGCGCCGGTAAACCACTTCCCCTGCGCCATTTCCACTTCTTTGCGGTTCACGTTTTGAGTGATTGCATTACTCTTCAGTGCACCTAAAAACAAAGGAGCATAAGTTAATTTAGCAATGTTCTTAATTGTTCCAACTTGCAACTCTTCAAATCATTCAGTCAAGTAAAACACATTTCCACATGTGGTAAGCTAAAATGTTTGCCCTAGGGTGACATTTACCATGGAGTTACTCATTTATTTCCTTCAAAGTAGTTATCTGTAAACAGTTTAAAAAAACTATATTCATGCGCGTGTTATTAAGAGAAAGGGCTTTAAAAAGTGTAATATAGACTTCTCTAGAACACAGAATTTGGGGGAATTTCCAAACCCACATACTTACGGAGAAAACATCTATTAACCGGTTAATAAGAATGATTTAAAGTTTGAACATGCAATACAGATACAGATTACTACTGTGACTTAAATATCTTAAAATTAAATAAAACCACTATTCCTAAAGTAGAACAGTCTTCTTTTCAATGAATGATATATGCATTCTTTATAACTATCACTCTGTATTATTTCAAGCAGAAGACATATTTATTTGTATGAATTAAATATAATGAATCCTTATTAAAGCTATTAACAAGCAGTGAATGCTTTTCTCTTTTTCTTTTGTTGCTTGATCAATATTAAGGACACAGACCGCATTAGGTTTATTACCCACTGTCACTTTAAGACATCAGATCATGTCCAATGACATGCGGATCCAGTCGCACTGATGTACATCCGATACACTCAAAACTGTTTAAGACATAACCAACATAGTTTATGTGAATACTCTCCAAAACGGACATTTGGACATTTGTTGTGTGTATTTGTCCATTCAGACACGAAAGAGAGCTCAATTCACTACTCGCGTGCTGTTTAGGCCTATGTGTCTATGTGCATGGCTGCACGCTTCGGGTTGGGTGTGTGCGCACAGAAAACCGCACTTTTTTTTTTGCGGCGTCCTTATTCAGATCTATATGTCTACTCTACTCATTCTCCCAGACGTTTACATTTTTTAACGTTTTATGAGACATGCAGTGCATGTCAACCCTAATGTTATAGATTACCGCGAAACAAGCCTCCGGGTAAGTTGCCGGCTATTGTTACTATAGTAACAGCATGAGAAGACGCGCTCCTCCGCTGTAGTCAGCGCTTGGTCGGATTAATTTAGGTATTTCCTAAGTAAGTTACCCTAAAATAGGCTAGTAATAAATAATGAGCACACATACATTTCTTTCATCCTGCAGACGTCCTGTAGAATATTTCTGTTCGTCCTAAACACATTTTCCGCCGTTAGTCTCGAGCCCTGGCTAACTTACACAAGCACTTTTGTGTCCCCACAAACTACTGTATCATTTAACTTTGGATAAATAAAAGAAAGGCCAAAGACAAGTTTCATTGAGCAATTAAAAAACTGAATTTACAATAGAAAACTTCAAAAAGGCGCAGATCTTTGAAGCACAGCTTGCCCATCCGTCCAGTCACGTTGTACTGCCGTTGCAGTTCTGGCACCATTAGGAACTTCATCATCCTCCTGGTGGCATCTTCTAGTGAGGAACCCCCTATGTCTGCAACCATGGCAACCTTAAGAGTATACAGTAATAGAGCATAGTACATTAAGTCACAGGAAGAAAACACCATATTAAGTCAGTAAATATCATAAAATATTCTCTGTCCCCATTACATAGCCAACCCCCAGGTTTTGTCAGAAGAAAGAAAAAGAAAACACAGGAAAACAAGAAGATCTGACCCCCAAAAACGTACCACTGCAGACAGATCTTCAGATCTCGCAGCGATGTTATTATGTTGTGGTCGCGCCGGCGTCTAGACTACATTATGAGCGCGCTCGCTGTGTTTACACCGGCAGACGCTGCGCAAACTACTTCCGGCGAAAATGAAGTGCATTCGTTTAGATATGGCGCCGCCCGTGATTTGGCGCGTTAACTTGTGTATATAATATGTCTACGCTGAGCACAGCCAAATTGTCTCTGGCACAGCCAACTGACTGCTGGGCTCCTGTCGGTGCGTATGTCCACTGATTGATGACATACACCACAGACTGGAGACAGGAAAAAATATATATATACTACTCAGATTATTAGTTACTGTTACGGAATTATGTGTATGACATACACCACAGTTATTTGTAGGGATGCTTGACATTGATTTTGTACTGATATCCGATATACCAATATTGTCCAATACTTAATTTCCGCCAGTCAACGAAACGCTGTAATATACTAATGTGTAGCTGCTATATCGAAATATCGGAAATGTGTTTAAAACTCATATCACCGTTATTGAATAAAAGTCTATAGTGATATATTTTATTGTCCAAGCTCTCCCGCTGATTTTCCTTTTGGTTAGATTCTACATCAGATTAAACAGCACAAACCAAAAATACAGACCACTGTACAATATGCAGTGTTATTTTTCTGGCAACATAATATTTCAACTTACCTCAATTTGTGAATGTCTGTTATGAAGTTCTCCTCGAAGTCACAGCTGGCAGCAGTCACAGTGCTTTCCGAATGAGCAGTTAACGTTTTGAGCGCGAAACAAGGTCTTTGCATACAGGCCCCTATAGATGTCCTAAGAACTGCCTAACCAAATAACAATTAAATACAGTAAAATTCGTAAATTAAAGGATATGTGAGAGAATTAACAAACGTTAACTGCTTCGCTGGCTTCATTATGAATGAGCCTAATTAGGTGTTGTGTGCATAACAGGCAGTGGTGGAAAGAGTACTGAAAATCTGTACTCAAGTACAAGTAGGCTACTGTTACATTGCTATTAAAGTGGTGTTAGAGAAATGCTTAAGTAAGTACAATTTGTAACAAAAAAATATATATATATGAGTATATAAATATATATATATATATGATATATTCTGTTATAATATATATACTACTCAGATTATTAGTTACTATAATATTACTATACAATTACTGTTACGGAATTATGGTAGCCTAATTTCGTATAAAATATAAAATATAAAAAATATAAAAACCACTGATGTCACCGTTACTTCTCCAGACTAGGGCTGGATGTGTGTTTTCCTTTACCAAAAGTTAAAACGCCAACAATCTATTAATCATTAATAATTGATAAGATACAAAACAAGATCTAATGTAGGCTACCTTTACAGCCAACCAGTCATAGTTGGTGTATGAGCTACACCTTAATAGAAACACATATTACTCCTTGGTCCAAGGACATCTAACAACACAGAAGTGACAGATGATGAGGCCTCCTGCAAGTCCTTTTCTAACAAATATTGAATTAAAGTTTCCTAAGAGGTAATAATAAATGTATCATATTCATGTCCATAAAGGGACTAGCTGTCTGTGAGCTATTTGGCCTCATCTTCAAAAATGAAGTACCATAAAATTTCGAATAGGATCCCAGAGTTTTATTTGACCAAATAGACCATTGTGACAGGCATCTATGGGATATGGATAACCGTATGGGGTTATTTGTAGGGATGCTTGACATTGATTTTGTACTGATATCCGATACCGATATTAGCCGATACAGATACCGAAACATATGATCGTTTATAGGCTTACTGCCCACTGTTCCATGACTCCCTTGATACTTGAATGTTTTGAAGGACTAACCCGGTAGGCTAACTGGGGTGCGGTGCTTACTATCCCTTCGAGAGAAGATGCCAACTGAACATTTCTTTGACTGAGATAAACTGAAAACAAATAGCCACACAAGAACAAAAATTCAACTCATTCCACTCATTGGGGCTTAGATCTGCCCTGCTCAAGAATTTATTTACTCTACAAACCCTGTGTTTATTCTGGTTGACCAACAGCAACACCCAAATTTTGTCTGCATTCGCTTTGAGAGGAAACAAGCTTTCCAATAGGGTATAAAATGACATACTTTAGTCATTTTAAACCATTTCAAAAACCGATACCGATCTTTACCGATATTGAATTTTAAAGCCAAAATCGGCCGATAATATCAAGCTTCCCTAGTTATTTGTCTAAATATGTGTTTCTGCCCCAAGGGACAGGCATCTGGGACTGGGCTATTATTTGAAGTGTTACGGTAGGCCTGCAACCTTTCTGAGAGTCCACTAATCAGCATAATTCAACACAGCATAAACTTTGACCTATTTTGATGCCATGACCTCTGCCATGCAGGACCCATGTGTTCCCAGTTCAAACCCAATCAATTTAGCACATATGTCAGGCAGGACCCATATATGTGTTCCCAGTTCAAACCCATGCCCACTTTGCCCATAAATGCACCATGCAGTACCCATAATATGTGTTCCCAGTTCAAACCCATGGCCACTTGGCCCATAAATATGCCATGCAGGACCCATAATATGTGTTCCCAGTTCAAACCCATGCCCACTTTGCCCATAAATGCACCATGCAGTACCCATAATATGTGTTCCCAGTTCAAACCCATGGCCACTTGGCCCATAAATATGCCATGCAAGACCCATTTATATGTTCACAGATCAAACCCATGGCCACTTGGCCCATACAAATTCTATGCAGGACCCATATATGTGTTCCCAGTTCAAACCCATGAGCACTTGGCCCATTACAAATTTTATGCAGGACCCATATATGTGTTCACAGTTCAAACCCATGCCCACTTGGCTCATAAAAATTCTATGCAGGACCCATATATGCATTCCCAGTTCAAACCCATGCCCACTCGGCCCATAAATGTGCCATTCAAGACCCATATATGTGTTCCCAGATCAAACCCATGCCCACTCGGCACATAAATATGTCATGCAGGACCCATATATGTGTTCCCAGTTCAAACCCATGCCCGCTTGGCCCATCAAAATTATATGCAGGACCCATATATGTGTTCCCAGTTCAAACCCATGGCCACTTGGCCCATAACAATGCCATGCAGGACCCATTTATGTGTTCCCAGATCAAACCCATGCCCACTCGGCCCATAAATATGTCATGCAAGACCCATATATGTGTTCCCAGATCAAACCCATGCCCACTCGGCCCATAAATATGTCATGCAAGACCCATATATGTGTTCCCAGTTCAAACACATGCCCATTTGGCCCATAACAATGCCATGCAGGACCCATTAATGTGTTCCCAGATCAAACCCATGCCCACTTGGCCCATAAATAAACCATACAGGACCTATATTTGTGTTCCCAGTTCAAACCCATGCCCACTTGGCCCATAACAATGCCATGCAGGACCCATTTATGTGTTCCCAGATCAAACCCATGCCCACTCGGCCCATAAATATGTCATGCAAGACCCATATATGTGTTCCCAGATCAAACACATGCCCATTTGGCCCATAAATAAACCATGCAGGACCCATATATGCGTTCCCAGTTCAAACCCATGCCCACTTGGCTCATAAAAATTCTATGCAGGACCCATATATGCATTCCCAGTTCAAACCCATGCCCACTTGGCCCATAAATATACTTTGCAGGACCCATATATGTGTTCCCAGTTCAAACCCATGCCCAATTGGCCCATGCCTGTCCCTTATGGGGCCCATGCAATCAGCTCATATGGGCTTCCTATGTGGGACTCATACTAAAAAACCTACATGGGACCCACTGATTTCACCCAGCCAAAGCCCATGCCCACATGGTAACCATGGAACCCGTACTTAACCCATCTGGGCCCCACATGTCATTGCTGGCTGGGTAGATGCCCCCATTGTATCCTCGATTGTGGACTACCTGATGGGCAGACCACAGCACGTGCGCCTGCAGCACTGTGTGTCGGACAGCGTGGTCAGCAACACTGGGGCCCCTCAGGGGACTGTCCTCTCTCCCTTCCTATTCACCATCTACACCTCGGACTTCAGCTATCACACAGAGTCCTGCCACCTTCAGAAGTTTTCTGATGACTCTGCTGTGGTGGGATGTATCAGCGGTGGTGATGAGTCTGAGTACAGGGCTGTGGTGGGAAATTTTGTCTCCTGGTGTGAGCAGAACCATCTGCAGCTCAATGCAACAAAGTCAAAGGAGCTGGTTGTGGATCTACGGAGGGTCAAAAAGACACCAGTGAGTCCGGTTTCCATCCAGGGGGTCAGTGTGGATACGGTAGAGGACTACAAATACCTGGGTGTACACATAGACAATAAACTGGACTGGGCTAAGAACACTCAAGCTCTGTACAGGAAGGGCCAGAGCCGCCTCTATTTTCTGAGGAGGCTGAGGTCCTTCAACATCTGCCGAACAATGCTGTATGCTGTTTTATGAGTCTGTAGTGGCCAGTGCTATCCTGTATGCTGTTGCATGCTGGGGCAGCAGGTTAAAGGTAGCGGACACCAACAAACTCAACAAACTGATCCGTAAGGCCAGTGACATTGTTGGGGAGGAACTGGACTCTCTGGCGGTGGTGTCAGAGAGGAGGATGCTGGCCAAACTACATGCCATCTTGGACAGTGTCTCCCACCCACTCCATAACACACTGGTCATACAAAGGAGTACCTTCAGCGGATGACTCAACCCCCCAAAAAGCACCACAGAGCGCCACAGGAAGTCTTTCCTGCCTGTGGCCATCAAACTCTTTAACTCCTCCCTCTCAGTGTGAGTCTGTATGTCCCCAAGTCATTAAACGGGACATTGAACATTACATCTCTGCCATACTTAATAATTGTGCAATATTCTAGATATAGTTTTATATGTCTCTACCAACCGGCAACCAAATTGTACTTCACACTTATTTTATTTTATTTATTTATTTTATCTTATATTTTATTTCACTCATACTTTATTTTATACTTACAACCACCTGGTACTTAATTTTTCTTGACCTGTATCATTATATTATATTATAGAGTATAGTATTTATTTTTTCTTTGCTTGTACTTCCGGTGTGAATTGTTGTCAAGACGAGCTGCTGCTGTAACAAAGAGTTTCCCTTCGGGGATCAATAAAGTATTTCTGATTCTGATTCTGAAATATACAGTACAACTTACTGAAATATTTCATGTGTCATGTAATCCCTAAATCAGTGTTTCAATCATGGAAAGAGGTCAGTAATACAGCTTGTAAATAGTAAACGTTTCATTTACCTAGCTAAAAAAAATAACTCTAGAGAGGAGTATTTTGATAAATATATGCATTATATTACATATTTATTTATTTTTTTACTTGTATCATTAAAAAAATATAATAAATTAATATAATGTGGGTTTTTAATAATAATTATGAGTTGTTAATGTTAACCTTTAATAATAATACCAGTTGACAGGCTCTCTGTATGTTTACAGCATTAGTTGAGAGATTATTAGTGGTTTGTGCAACTATAAGGTAGATGTTTTGTAGTACATGTGGAGACAGTAAGCCTAACAAGTGAGTAACAGACTCAAATACAACAATTATGACAATCACAGTGTCTGTAGCTACAGACTCCTACCAACTTTAGTTACTATATGAAATTATTTAAATTTCACCTATTAAACTAAAATTTAAGATGTCAGAAACCAACTTACAAATTGTTATTGGCTTAAACAGCATGCATGAAAAAATATTATCAAAAAAGGATAACTTGAAAGTTGTCTGTGAACCCTTTTTATTACATGACATTTCAAATTTCATTTCAGCATAAAAGGATTCTTTAATTCTATATTTTATTACATTTTGCACGGAACTTATTAAACTTATTAAAGAAACTTTAAGGAATGCTTCTATATTAGACTGTATTATTTGTCTTTTTATGGATCTTCTATGGAGAGATACAAACGTCATATATGTATCACACAATGTTGCATTTAAAATGCACCATACGGCAAATCAGAGGACAGTCATAAGAAAAGAGGACAAAATGGAGTGCAATAGTGTCAATCCACTTTTTCCCTTGAGAAAAATTAACATGTAGCTACTGTACCTGATATTTATCCAAATGAATCGATATTGAATCAAGGTCAGAGTCAAATTTTAAGCTTAATAATTGAAATCATGGAATTTGTGTCAAGCACTAATAAAAACAGTAGCCACCAGACACTGTACAAGCATTCTTAACTTTTTTTTTTTTTTCCAGAGATATATTCTGAGTTGAGAGACATATGAGGCGTCAAAAAGCTGCTGTTTAAATCTGAGTTTTGTTACCTACATAAAAAGTTATAAACAATGTGTCAGTGCTGCTTGTTAAATCTAGATCAATGTGAATGGATACAACACTTTTACTTCTTTATATGACAGTATTTTAAGAAGTAGTTTTTACTACTAACCATGAATAATTTATAATTAACAATTTACTCATAATAATTTAATAATTTTGGAATAATTAACAATTTACTAACCATGAATAATGATGATGTAGATGTTTCTTGTTCCTCCACCGAACTTGTGTCTTGAGCAGAAGGTATTTTGAAACTCCTTTCAGTTCTGCATTTTAATAAAGAAAATCAATTTAGTTGACACGTCAAACTAACAAGGAACTATGCTTCTAACCACAGGTCAAGAACTGCTGTGTCAACCACACAAGTCTGTGATGCAGTGTGTGAATGTTTGCTGGAAACTTCTTTCAGTTCATTTGAGAAAAGCGAGCAAGGAATACAGCATAAAGCATTTGTACTTTAGCTGTAAACAAGCAAGTCTCTTCTGAGCTTTTTACTTCCATTGGCGGCTTTTGTGAACTGAAAATTATCCCTTTCTTATTGTTATGTAACTACATCATCACTTAATTGCCCCTTAAATTGTCAAATTTTCATAAATGTACTTTTGGCCTGGCACCTAATTTATAATCATAATTTCAGTCATCACTATTTTTTTATTTGGGATAAATGTAATATTCTTTATAAAAAATAAATTTCTGTTTTTGACCAGATTGGGTCAATAATAAAAATAATATTATTTTGGTCAGTTAATCAATGATGATGGATATTTATATTCCTATTCAGAGATTCTGAGCAAGTATAACATACCTGTGATAGATGCTCATATACGACACCATGTCTGCTTATGTATTGAGAATCAATTGTTGTTGGAGACTAAACGCTGTCTTTAACCTGAATGATTGGCCAAATGATTGCTTTTGGAGGTTAATTGCTGTCTGAATCGATCATCAACGTGAAAATTTAGTAGTGAAAACACTAAAATCGTGTGCACAGATTTAAAGATTTTATTTTAATAAAATACCTTTTAACATCATGAAATTGTTTGTAATTATTTTACTTTTTTTAGTAAGTAAAAGGAGCAAAGAGCACTTTGGAGCTGTCTTATGTGCTCTGTATCTGTCCTTGGACTTTTAAGTGTTTTCTGTGCTTTAAATGTTGCCTCTTTGTGTTTTTTCCTGTTGATTTTTCTCCCCAGGTGTTTCTCATTACATTATTAGCTTGATTAGCTTGTTTCCCCCTGTGTATATATAGGTCTTGTGTTTCTCTTGTGCTTTTTCAGTTGATCTTTGGAGTTCCTTGTGTGTACGTGCTCTCTGTGTTCCCTGTTTTTGGATTTATATGGTTTTGTTTATGTGGAAGCTGTTCTCTATGGAAGCACACGTGTACCAATTTTCAATGTGAAATTTAATATACAAAATGGCAATGCATTTCTGTATTTAAATTTACATTTCCCATACCATATCTGCAATGTTTGGAGCAAAATGATAATTCAAATTCAATAATATAATTTACATTTATTACTTTTAACAATATAATATGAATATATTTTAATGCTTTATAAGTTGCAAAATTAAAATGAATTACAGAAATGATTTTATATATGTTAAACATGCAAAAATTGTACCAAAACGACCATTTAATTCATTTTTTTAAAAATTGCATTTGCACTCAGTTACATTAAACGTCCCGTAAGGATTGTAGCAAAATTCAAAGTGGATTTGAAAATGCATTCCGAGCCGATCATTTCCCCGCCCTGCCCCGTCAATCATTGCTTCAAGGCAGGGCCAGGTGCTGGAAACATGGCAGCAACAAAACTGTTAAGAGTGAAGCATAAACTGGCAGATGAAGTAGAGAAATGTCAATGTTCCTGAAGATTATGCGCGTCCGTCAGTGATAGAAGCAGTATGTTATTATAAGCATAGATATTTATGGTTCGAACGCCTCACTAAGAGTGGAACTGGTCCTCGTGCACCTTATCGTGAGCGCAGTGGCATGTGCTGAAACAGACGTGTCAAGTGAGCGGTACTTTACAACTGGTTTCTTATTCATAGAAATAATCTTGCAAACTGTACGTGATTATTGGTTGCTCTATCAGTATGGTTGTATGTTTCTGGGCCCTCTGGCTAATTTGTACTCTGTGACCCAAGGCCACATTTAACAATAGTCATTATCAAGAAGTGTAACTATTATTACATATTCAATAAGAGAAAATAAAGAACTAGAGACTGAAACCAGCAGAGGAATTGAAAGCAGTGAAGAATGCAGAACAAAAACATATACTCAGACAGACAGAGAGAGACCACAATGGGAACAAATGCGCTGTTAAAATCAGTGACAAACGAACTGATTACTTCAGTCAAGCCTGTGGTCTCACCCTGACTCTGTTTAATATCTATATTAATGATTTGGCATCAACACTTATTGGATTCCACTTAAGGATTCTTCAGTCATTGCTCTGTATCCTGAGCTGAATCCTGCAACACTTCAAACACAGACCAACATTTAAAGCACAACTACAAATAGAAAACTCAACTAGAAGTTGAGCAGCACTTCGAGATCAGATGCCTGAAATACATGGTCTGATGAAGCAGGTGTCAGACTGTTATCTGTTGTACCTGCTGGAGTTGCTGAGGCAGAACAAAGTTTCAGTGCACCGAGAAGACTGAAAACCTGCCTCAGAAGTAACATGTGACAGTGGCTATGTATACATGCCCACGTTTCGTTTCAATTGGAATTAATTAATTCTGATTGATGAATCTGAACTCAGTGTTTACATGTAATGCTCGAGATGACAGGAGACGAATGTAGAATATAAACAGACAGGTTTATTCCAACGGGAACGGAGAACATACGTAACGGGATGATGCCCTGGGGCCGATCGCCGACGGCGGAACCATGGCGGTTGGCGGAGGTACTGGCAGACCTTCCCGGCTGACGGACCTCAGTGCCACCGCCGACCCGGAAGCTGGGCACCGAGCCGCTGACACATGGGACCGAGGTGCCGACGCTGGTCTGGATGACTGGGGTGACGGTGTGGTGAGGGAGGATGACAGGGAGGTTGAAGGGAGGGAGGAGCTCACTGATGACGTAGGGGTGACGGGTGGAGGTGCAGCCGCCAACCCGGAAGTCCGTGGCAGAAGTAGACCGTCGACCCCCGTAGGCTGACCTGGAGGGACGAGTGAACCCAGCGGAGCTTCCAGGCTGACGAGCCAAGGAGGTGATGAGGGAATCGTGGGTCGAGGTGTAGGTGAGGGGCTGACAGCTCCAGGTGGTGATGCGGGCCTGGAGGCCTGAAGGGGCGCCGGGGACTCCGCCTCAAGCTGGGCTGGAGGAGAAGCCTGAGGTGCTGGTGCGGAGCCGCACGGAGAGAGCGGCGGGGGCAGAGCCGAGGAGCTTGATGACAGCCGCGGTGGCCACGGATCCAGGGGATTGGCTGTTACCAGCGACGGGATTGGGAAGACAGGTACGGGAGCAGGCTCAGGACCTCCGGATGTGACCGGAAGCGAAGAGGAAGAAATGAGGGTGGGGACTTGGGTGGGAATAGTTGATGGAATTCTGGTGAGCTCCTGGCTCTGCGATGGACTGACCCGCGTGCTGCAACTCCGGGGCTCCGAAGTTGTCCATCCCCGCTCTGACCTCGGCGCGCACCCCGGGCTTTCAGGCTGGGACAGCGGTAGTCTCCCCGGATCGCCCAGAACATGCCCCCCAGATGGGGCCTGGTCTCCGGGCTTAGCAGAAGCGCTGCTGTGGGTGAGTCCATCTTCTTTCTTTTTCCTTCTCTTTTTTTCTCGTTCTGAGAGGTCTGTTGATCTGTATCGCTCGGGATGACAGGAGACGAATATAAACAGACAGGTTTATTCCAACGGGAACGGAGAACATATGTAACAGTGTGCAAAGCACAAACATTGACAGACAATGAATAGCGGACAGGCAGGAACTAAATACACAGATGACAATTAGTCACAGGTGGAGGAAGTTAAACTGATTAGGGATAACAGGTGCTGACAAGAACTGAATAACTAAGCATGACAAGACTAGACTAAACATGACAAGACAGAACTAAACTGTGAACTGTGACATTACATGAACGCTAAATAAAGTGATCGGGTTGATATGTCATGTTTGTGTCACAAGCTTCAAATCACATACTGTACGAATATACAGAGTTTCTCACTGGTTGCACATACTGTTCTCCTACATTGGGTCTTTTCCTTGTTTTAAAGAGCAGATATAATTTTTATTAATTTTGTGTCATGATTAGGAGACGACGAGCACATTCTGCTTATATTTATCAATCAGTAAAAATGGCCTCCCCACGCCCAAAATAAAGAGTCTGTGGATGAGAATATGAAGTGTAGTCTGATGGGACATAGTTCTGCTCCACTTCACAGACGATGAGCGGTAGGAGAATTTTAGAAAAACACGAGTTATGACATTTTATTTAACAGTAATTGCAGCACGTTCTGTACGTCATTATGCCAGTTCTACATCATTGCACATGCACAGTCCTTTCAAGTTTTGGTTTTCAACCCGAACAAGTGTTTACATGTTCTCTGGATTGGACTAGAAAAAGAATAAGCGCCCCCTTATAATCCGATAGAATTTTCATTCGGATCGAGCTCAATTGGATCGATAAGGTGTTTACATGGAGCCTTTCAGTCCGATTGAGCCGTCAATCCGATTAATAATGGATTTTTTGGTTGCATGTAAACGTAGCCAGTGTCGACTCAACTGTGTGGCAGTTTGTCACAAACATACAAACAAACTTGACCTACTTGACAAAGAGAAGATCTGCCAACGAAGAAAAATGATAAGAAGAGTGAGGCATCAAAATCAATATATGGCTGTCACTTTAGTCTATTACATCCTCCTTATTCTTTTTCATTTTCATCCATGTTTTCCGACTCATTTTTCATATACACAGAAGCATGCATGTACATTAACTAATGCTTTGATTAACTTTGGATAATCTTCTACACTTCTGTTACACACACACTCACTCAAAGTTGTTATATATTACACATATTGACAGATTTCTCTTCAAAACTGGATATTTATCTAAATTTAAGATATGCAAATTAATTCTTGAAACAAATGATTCTTTTTGTTTAAATTTTTATCTATTTCATATTAAAGTGGTATGTAGAAACATTATTGACAATTGAAATGTAGCCTTTTCAACATACCATTATTGCATATAAGTGTTACCCATCACTCACCCGTCAGATGCACGCCTGAAAGTTGATGTTACAGATGCAGATGAGGACCGGATATTATTCAATTTTGTTCCCTAAAATGACAACCAGGACCTCAGCTTGTCATGGATGCTACATATTCAACACTCTAACGTTTGCAGCTCTTCCACCACATCTGTCGTTGATGTGATCGTAATAGGGTGACTACATCCTGTTTTTCCTGGAACAGTCCCATATTTCAGTTTTCTGTTAGTGTCCCAACTTATTATAAAAAATAAAATAAAAAATCATGTTTTGTCCCATATTTCCTCTTTCCTACATCCTCTTTCTTTGCTAGGTGATAATAAAAGTGAGTAGTAGTGTTCTGTCATGTGAAAAAAGCCCAAAGATAGCCAATCTTGACAGTATATATTGAATAACTAAATTAACATCCAGTCACAATTCGTTATTGATGAACTTGCAGTTAGTGAAGGCGGGATATTACAGAGAAGATCAAGTCAGACGCGAAGATGTCAAAGAAGTGTGTGTGAGAATGAGAATCTTCAAAAAAAGTTTATCAAGATATTATGCGCAGCAAGCTGAGAAAAAAGTTCTCAACGAGGTATTGCTCTGAATAATACAGCACGCAATCCCAAATGATTGGTCAAATTCATACACATTTGTCAATGCCCATCATGTGGATTATCTCATGTAAATATATATAGTCGGTTTTAGGTGGTGGTCCATCCCGCCCATTCACCATAAAGAATCTGATCACCAAATATGGTCACTGGAATACAAATGCTTTTGCTGCAAAGTAGGATGATTCTCTTGGATACCACTTACTGTGAAGGACTTTTTGCTCTATATATCTAGTGTTATCTGTATGGGATTGGTGAAAGCAAAGACCATTGCTTATTACTGGCCAAGGAAGGACATATAGTTGTCCCTTTCCTCAATTTGTAATGATCACAAATTCAATTAATTTCTTGGAATCTTCATTTTAAAGACCTTAAAGAGGATGAAGTGAACAAGAAAAAAAGAGAACCGCTGACTATGACTACTTTTCAAATTAAAACCCCTCTACACAGACATTATTAAAGCATGCAGGACATTCTTCCACACACAAAGGCAGCTGGCAGTGGATGAGAGAATTGTGGCATCAACGGCTAGAACTGGACTGAAGTAATACAAGGACAAATCCCATCAAATGGGTATACAGATTGTTTGTGCTTCCAGATTAGCTATTTTGTTAATGAAGGCAAATGTTTCACAGACATAGGGAAAGGCCTCAGCTATGACTCTGTGATGCAGCTGTTGGATTGTAGTCAGCTTGGACAGGGCTATCAAGTCTTCATGGACAATTTCTACACCAGCCCACCCTCTTCTTAGATTTACTAACAAAACACAGGCTGGCATGTGGCACCATACGCACTAACAGGCAGGGCTTTCCAAAAAACAAAGACCATCAACCTCAAAAAGTGTCAGGTGGGGTCAGATAAACGGAGGACTCAAATGCAGTGGAAAACTGTGAAAGTTTATTGGCAGGTTCGGAACACAGGTGAACAGACAAAGTGAACTCAGTGAAGACTTGAAGATCCTCAGGTGTGCTCTCGTGTTATGCTCAGCTATTATCTCCTCGTCTTTGGGTCCTGAGTATAACAGTCAACAGGCACGTAAATAACAAGTCACACAACACAAAAACTGGGAGCACAAACAAGCAACATCCACGCGACACAAAATAGTGATCAACTGACAACAAGGGGTAGACACAGCTGGGAATAAATAGGGAAAAAGGGAACGAGTGACAGGTGTGGGAGATCAGCTCGTGATTGAGCACACAGTGCTGTGAGGTAACTCTGATTGCCCAGATCACGAGCTGTAGGAAATGACAGGACCAAAACAAACAACAGAGAAGCACCGATGACACACCCTGACCTGTGACAGAACCCCCCCCCCTCAGGGATGCTCCTGGCGTCCCCGGAGGACTCACCATGACGCCGATGGAACTGGTCAATGAGAGCACGGTCCAGCACGTCGCGAGCAGGAATCCAGCATCTCTCCTCCGGACCATAACCCTCCCAGTCTACCAGATATTGATGACCTCTACCCCTCCGCCTCACATCAAGAAGTTGTCGCACCGTATAGGCAGGCAACCCCTCGATGAGTCTGGGAGGCGGTGGAGCAGAGGTCTGGGGCTGAAGGGGGGAGCGAAAAACGGGTTTGATCTTGGAAACATGAAACACCGGGTGAATCCTTTTAAACTGAGGGGGTAATTTGAGTCGAACTGTCACCGGGTTAAGCACCTTGGTTATAATATACGGTCCAATGAATTTGGGTCCCAGTTTACGTGTGAGAAGTTTGAGGGGAATGTCTTGGGCAGATAACCAAATCTTTTGTCTACACACGTAAAGTGGGGGCTTAGAACGGTGACGGTGTTTAGGCTCTTCTGATTCATCAACACAGTTTCACGGATGATCCAATAAAAACCGTAAACCCAGGATAAAGCGATTGAGTGAATGTGGTCTGGACTGTGTGGATGAGGTTCATTGTGACTCTAGAGACGCTGTAGAAGGACAGAGTTCCTGCACTGTGATCCACATACACTCCTATTCTACTGCGTCTGATGGGCTTTACTGGGAGAACAGTCTCTATCTTATTGTGTCTGAATGAGTACCTGGAGGGAAAGCAGAACAAACTCCAGGACTGATCATTATATCCAAACTGACACTCATCACCCCATCCCTTCCTACTGATGCTCTTATATGACACTGTTATACACACATATTCTCCACTGCATTCAATCTCCCAGTAATGGCGTCCACACACACTCTCTCTACACAACACCTGAAACACATCAAATCTGTCTGGATCATCAGGATACGACTGCTCTGTGACAGCAAATCTAATCACTCTGTTATTCTCAGACAGATGGAGGTGTTTATTCACTGTGTTCAGATCCAGAGTGAACAGATGGGAATCTGATGGAGAGAAAAAACACACCAGAATCAGGAATTATGAATCTGATCTTTTAACGTATCTGAAATCTTCATGTTATTGTGTTTGTAAGAGTGATGAATAAAGTTCATAAACTTTGACAAACAGATAATTTTATTGTGGTGTTGCTATGTGATTGCTAGGGTATTCTGGGTGGTTGCTAAGGTTGCCAGCAGTTGCTAAGGTACTTGGTGTGGTTGCTAGAGAACTCTGAGTGGTTGCTAAGGCGATCCTATGTGGTTGCTATGCGGTTACTAAGATACTTGGGGTCATTGCTAAGGTCTTGCTATGCATTTGCTAGGGCACTTTTGGTGGTTTCTTAGGTGTTGCTATGCATTACTAGTGTACTCGGGTGGTTGCTAGGGTGTTGCTATGCAGTTGCTAGGGTATTGCTATGCGGTTGCTAAGTTACTTGAGGTGATTGCTGTGGTGTTCTAGGGGGTTGCTATGCGGTTGCTAGGATGTTCTGGGTGGTTGCTATGCAGTTGGTAGGGTACTCTGGTGGTTGCTAGGGTTGTTTCTGTGTGGTTGCTAGGCGGGTGCTTGGGTATTCTGGCAACTATGTCTATATTGCTATGAGATAGTTAGTTTTGGTATTGCTGGGTTTGGCACTTAAGTGCTGTACGTGCGCTTCCTGCAGTAGTTTCGATTTGGCCCATTCACGGCGATACTCTTTTGCTGAGCTAATTGTTAGGGCGGACACAGCTGTTTTCACTCATACGTTGGTAAGAAAGATATTTATTTAGCGTGTGCGCGCTGTCGCGGACGCGTTCAACCGTCGTGTTCAGCCTCCTCGTGTGAAGACCAACTCAGGTAAAGACCTGCGACTCTACCTGCGCGACTCCACCGAGCAAGGACATCGACAAGACACTTAAGTATCTCCCTTCCCCCTTCTTCTTTGCTTTCATACTCAGCATGTGCTTTCAACACATTCCTGTTGTTGCTCGCCTACGCACCACTATCACCCGTAGAAGGCAGCGCAAAAATACTAACCCGCATCCTATTTACTCCTCTTCTAACAAACCTCTCTCTGTTTCGGTAGGTCTATGGAATTGTCAGTCAGCAGTTAACAAAGCTGACTTCATTCCAGCCTTTGCCACTAACTCTACTCTCAATATCTTAGGATTGACTGAGACATGGATTCGTCCAGAAGACTCCTCAACCCCCGCTGGTCTTTCTAACAACTTCACTTTTACTCATACCCCTCGACAGGTTTCCTCATTTCTAACAATTGGAAATACTCAACACACTCTTCTCTATGCAACAACTATTCATTTGAATCTCATGCCATTGCAATTACAAACCCTGTCAAAATTCATCTTGAGTACCATTTATCGCCCCCCTGGTAAATTGGATACCTTTGTTGAAGAATTAGACATGCTGCTGACCTCATTTCCAGATGACGGCAGTCCACTTGTAGTATTTGGCGATTTCAACATTCACCTGAACAAACCTTATGCTTCTGACTTCCTCTCTCTCCTAGACTCATTTGATCTCAACCGGCTCATCATCACAAGCACCCACAAATCTGGCAATCAACTGGACCTGATCTACACGTGTAACTGTATCACTGACAACATTCTGGTAAAACCTTTGCACGCCTCTGACCATTTCTTCATTACTTTTAATCTGCAACTCCCTATTTGTGCACCCCCAACCTCATCACAAGTTACCTACAGAAAAAACCTGTGCTCTCTTTCCCCTTCTGATCTTTCCTCTGTTGTGTCATCCTCCCTTCCCTCACCCACATAATTTTCATCTTTTGATGTCAATACTGCACTTTATGCTCCACTTTAACTTCTTCCTTAAACAGTATCTGTCCTCTGTCATCCAGGTCACAGCACGTGCTACTCCTCCCAACTCCTGGCTATCCGATGCTCTTCGTGAAGAACGGACCAAACTCAGGGCTGCAGAAAGAAAATGCCGCAAATCAAAAGACCCATCTGACCTGGGTTCATATCATGACCTGCTATCATCTTTTTTCTGGTGGAGTCTTCACGGACAAGACATCTTCCATCAGCAGCCAGTTCTCAGCCCCGCTCTCACAGGAACTTAGGCCAGCCACATCCACTAATCTTCTCTCTTCCTTCTCTCTTCTCAAAGAGGCAGAAGTATCAAAACTTCTCCTCTCCAGTCATCCCACCACCTGCCCCCTAGACCCCATCCCCGCACACCTTCTACAAGCCATCTCTCCCACTCTTTTACCAGCACTTACACACATTATTAACTCATCTCTCCACACAGGCACTTTCCCTACCGCTTTCAAGCAGGCTCGGGTAATCCCACTGCTAAAGAAACCCACATTAAACACATCACTTGTAGACGATTACAGACCTGTCTCTCTCCTACCATTCATATTGGAAACACTTGAACGAGTTGTATTCAACCAGTTGTCTTCTTTGCTCACACAGAACAACCATCTGGACGTCAACCAATCTGGATTCAAGAGCGGCCATTCAACCGAGCCTGCACTACTGTCGGTTACGGAATCCCTGCGGATTGCAAAGGCTGGTTCCAAATCATCTGTTCTCATTCTACTGGATCTATCTGCTGCCTTCGACACAGTGAACCATCAAATTCTTCTGTCCACCCTCTCATCACTTGGAATCTCAAATACTGCACTCCAATGGCTTGAGTCATATCTCACAGGTAGGTTTTTTAAGGTCTTTCAGAGTCGCCTGGGGAGGGGAGGTATCCAAACCTCATCAACTGATCACTGGAGTCCCTCAGGGTTCAGTTCTTGGACCCCTCCTGTTCTCCATTTACACCACATCACTGGGTCCCATCATACGGACACATGGTTTCTCCTACCACTGCTATACTGATGACACAGAACTCTTTCTGTCCTTCCAACCAGATGATTCCACAGTAGCTGCACAGATCTCAAGCTGCCTGGCGGACATCTCAACTTGGATGAAAGAATACCACCTGCAGCTCAGCCTGGCAAAGACTGAGCTTTTAGTCTTCCCTGCCACTCCAACTCTACAACATGACTTCAACATCCAGCTAGACACTTTTGTGATTACCCCATCAAATTCGTCCAGAAATCTTGGAGTTATCTTCGACAACCAACTGACCTTCAGAGGCCACATCTCAAAGACAGCTCGGTCACGCAGATTTGCGCATCAGGAAAATCCAGCCCTTTCTGACTGAGCATGCAACACAACCTCTCGTCTAGGCTGGCTGGACTGGACTAGCTGGACTGCCGTCAAGTGCAATCAAACCTCTTCAAATGATCCAGAACGCTGCTGCACGTCTTGTCTTCAACGAGCCTAAGAGAGCCCACGTCACGCCTCTCTTCATCTCTCTGCACTGGCTACCCCTTGCTGCACGCATCAAGTTCAAGGCGCCGATGCTTGCTTAAAGATCCACCACAGCCTCCGCACCCTGCTACTTCCACACACTGCTACAACGCTACGTCCCCACCAGAAGTCTGCGATCACTAAAGGAACGAAGGCTTGTGGTACCGTCACAGAGAGGCACAAAATCACTCTCCAGAACATTCTCGTTCACTGCTCCCTACAGTGATCTCCCTGCCTTCATCAGAAACGCAGAATCCCTGGCAATATTCAAGAAACCGCTCAAAACTCTTTCGTGAGCACTTAACCCCTTCTTAAAAAAAAAATCCTATCCTTTCCTTTTTCCCTTCCTACTCTAGCTTGTGTTACTCTGAGCAATGTATGAAACTTGTATTGTGAGCACTCCCTGTGTCTATTTGCCTATTCATGAAGAATCGCTTTTTTGTTTCCTCACTTTTAAGTCGCGTTGGATAAAAGCGTCTGCTAAATGATTAAATGTAAATGTAAATGATAGATAGACAGACAAACAGATAGATAGCCATATTATGAGGGACAAAGGCTGAACCCTCTTCACTCTATCACTGCTCTCTGTAATTATTTACCTTGTATTTTGTTTGTTGTTGAGGTATGTGATAACATACACGAACAACATGACCATGTATATGATTTATTTCCTTTTATTTATTTATCTATATACCTGTGTAACTTGTTAATTTTTTATTGTTTTGGCAACGTTGTGCTATCCCACAGTCATGCCAATAAAGCTCATTTGAATTGAGTGAGAAAGAATGTGTGTGTGTGTGACAGAGAGAGAGAGTTTACACACATTTGTGTAGTCCTGCTGTAATCCTGATCTCTCCTCCATGATCCACACTAGAAAACACACAGTGTCACTGTTAATCAGTAAACATTCACACACACACTCACTCTCTCTCTCTCTCTCTCTCTCTCTCTCTCTCTCTCACTCTCTCACTCACACACACCCCTATGGTGAATACTGATTAACTCTGTAAAACCCATGTACAGCTGTTTTGTGTACAGCCTGGATGAAAGTAACTATTGTGTTAAGAACAAATAAACCTCCTTTGGATGAAGCCGATTGGATACTTTGTTTTGACAGACACCCCTTCAGGAACGTTGGAAATAGGACCTCACCTAATACAGTCCCTTTATCAGACGTAGTACATAAGTTGCGTCCACTAAACAGCACTGTGAGATCTAGTTAGAAGTGCTTGAATTCAGCGAAGAAAACCTAATGTCTCTGTGATTTAAACAAGTTTAAAGCCAGACGAAACAGCGCTGACAAACAGGAGAAACACTGCAACTATACAGACAGCAGGATTGTTAATATTTAACCACAATAATTTACCATGGATTTACTGTAGTAACTAGACCATGGTATTGTGGCAGAAATGTGGGATATAAATATAGGATTTTATTTTATTATTAAATTTAAACACAAAAAAAGTATTATCCCTTAAATACATAAACGCTTCGCCAAACATTCTTATATATTCGGGTCGTTAGTGACTCAGATCTATATCTAACTTGGATAGATCTCTACCTGTCACAATAATATAAAACTCTCCTGATTGTTTTTGTTACCTTTTGGAGCTTAGAAGGGTTAATTTTGATCAGATGTTTTATGCCATAATCACTGCCCTTGTTTCCCAGTACATAATTGTATATATATATATATATATATATATATATATATATATATGAGCCATCGTCAATTGACAGTGACACTCATATTTGATTGCGTTCAGGTTTTGCTGATGATACTTCCTATTCTTTTGTTTTCTGTCTGAATGAAACATAACTTCATCATTGTGTATCAGACACCTTTGTGGAATAAAGGTGAATTGCACTTATTCCGTCATCAAAGATTCAATTATTGTTGTGCAGAAAAAAATGTACACTGATACACACCTTAAGTCGTTAGTGACCCTATACAATTTTTACAAAAAATGAATAGGAAAACAGGCATTCTATTATAATGTTATGACTGTTATGTTGTTTATAATGAATTGATCGAGGAATACTAAGAAGATTGATGTCTAATGTTAAAAAATGAATGAGGAGGGTAGTAAATGATTACCCGAGGTATGATTTAAGGGTTAAAGGAATAGCCTAATGGAATACAATTATAGTATTTTTTGTGATAACTATATATCATTTGTGCATTTATACTAAATGTATTTAGGCTACTGTTTTTCATACAAATACCATTGAACAATACATACCATACATTTTCCCATGGTAGTGAGGCACTATATGCATGATTTAAACTCTTGTTATAATGATTTAAAAGTATGATACTAAGGAAGAGCAATGGTTATTTTTAATAAACACACATCCACACGAAGCCAGAGCATGTAGTCTGCCATTGTTGTTGTTGGTGTTACATGACGTAGTGGTGTCTGACTAATGTCGAGACGTGGGGTGATGACATCATCGTTTCACAAAATATACGGATTGGCTGTACACACGAAAATCCAAGGGTGTCGGTTTCAGATTTATCCACTCTGAAATAGCGGTTTCAGGCTCGTAAAACACTGGATTCGTCTGGACAAAATGACCATACTATACAAAAGCAAGCAAACAGGAGAAAGCAAACTAAATGTGATTTAAGGAAATCATGATTTATATCATATTTGTTATATTTATTTGTTTGCACAATGTCTTTATGGGTTTTGGTTCTTTTGCTGTTGTAGGTTGTCAGGAACTTTGAAAAGACTGAAATCAGTTTGCAAAGTGAAATGGATTTGTATTGTAGTCAAGACCTCTCTGGAACTACTTTAGCACAATTTAGAATGTTCTTCAGCCAATCAGAATGAAGCATTCAACAACCCTGTGTATAACTACAGCTAAACCTCTGTTAATTCTCAATGAAACTTTGTAAATGTATGAAAGTAAGTGAAACTGATTTGTAATAAGTGAAGATTGTAGTGCTGCTTTTGTAGTTGTTAAATCAAAACTCTTACTGCTCTACATACTTGAGTTTATCCAGTCTGTAGTCCGGATGGTTGAGTTTGTCAGTGAGCAGCTTGACTCCTGAATCTCCGGGGTGATTGTAGCTCAGATCCAGCTCTCTCAGGTGTGAAGGGTTTGAACTCAGGGCAGAAGACAAATAACCACAGCCTTCCTCTGTCACCATACAGCCAGACAATCTACAAAGACATACAGCAACAGTCCACATGACTGGTTTGGTAATCAGACATGACTATCTCACACTGACCTGTAGAGTTTGTATTGCAGCTGTTATTTTCAGAAAATTCAGTCACAACAAAAAAGTATCTGTGGAACTGTACCAGAGTAAAAGTATTAATTTACATTTCTAAATGTAGTTAAGACATCAGAAACATGTATACTCATTTGTATAATCCCAATTGTTATTTGAACATTTATACCTATTCCTTTTATTATTTGTTTAAAATTGAAAATATATCATTTACATTTAGACAAGAGACATTAACAGAGTCGTACAAAAAAGAGTGAATATTATTTAAAAAAATAATTGGTTCAAGAATTAACAATTCTTTGTTTCTCTTAAATATTTTTAAATACTTTCTTAATTAACTGTAAATTTAAAATAACTAAAGCTTTTATTTCAGCAGAAAAACTTGGGGAGCTAATGACAAACCCCCCCCCCCCCCAAAAAAAAACACCAGGGACACACCATTATGAGTGGCCCAAAGTAGCATTTACTGCAGAGGACTCAAACTTTGCTCCTAGAGGGCCACTACCCTGCAGAATTTAACTCCACCCAAATTAAACACCAAATTAAAAATCTGATCAAGCTAATCTCAGTCATCCGGATTGTTATAAATTTCCAGGCAGGCGTTTTTGAGCTGGTTGGATCTAAACTCTGCAGGACAGTGGCTCCAGGGGCTGAGTTTGTGACCACTGATTTACTGTGAACTGTGTCACTCTGAAACACTAGAGACACAGGATCATGAGTTGCTTGTGTATAAATGAATAGAGCACCATGATTCATGCTGAAACACAGAGCATGCCAGAAATTATATTTATATGATTACATTTCAACCTTCACAATTTGATATTCATACTAATATCCCATGCTCTCAACCATGCACTGTTAGAATTCATTAAAAAAATTTACCCAGCCAAATGACAAGTTACTGTTTCATTTAATCACCATTTGGTGTGTGCGTTAATTTTGGATCCTGACTGAGCCATCAGATGTCACTGCTGATGTTCAATGCTGTCAGAAGCAAACCATGCATGAAATGGAAACATTTTGCAGCTTGTTTAGTAATTGTATAAAGCCATTTCACAATTTAAGTCTTCATACAGTCCATTCCTATCCCCCCATCCAAAACAAAATTTTTCTCAGGCTTGTGCAGTCCACATGGGTCAGACTTCTGTATAAATGTGGAAAAAATATCACACACCTGCAAATATTGTTTTATCTCTTGTTCTGGGATTCCATTGAGAGCAGATGTCAAATTTAGAGACTAAATCATTAATTGTGATTACATTGTTATAACCATAGGGATAGGAATAGTTAGGAGATTGGGTGGTGGACGGTGATGGAAAACTCTTGTGGAAAAGAGGTAAGCACTAAATAAAAACTCAGGCATTTTGATCTGCGAGTGGACACCTCTGATTGGCCGTTGCATTCAATAACTCAACAGATATGTCTGTGTCGGTGTGACAAATGAATTCACGAATGAAATATACATTTTGTTCATAATGAGCGAATGATTCCAACGAAATAAGGCACTTGAGTTTAGGACAAACGGTCTAGGAGTTATAAGCAGTTTCACGGTTTTGAGCGCTGTAGCGCCACCTATGGGCCAATCAGGGTCATACCTTGTCACTCTGGTCTGCACGATCAGTTTTACGCTGGAAGAAAAATAATAAAAATCCTTACAGTTACAATAGAACTATAAATCTTAACACTTAGAAAAGTGTTTCTGCCCTTTGCACTTGAAGGCCTAAAAATAAAGTATTTGATCTCAAACCTCAGTATCTCCAGCTGACAGTTTGGACTCTTTAGCCCATCAGAAAGAAGCTTCACTCCAGAATCCTTCAGGTCATTGTTACTCAGTTCCAGCTCTCTCAGGACAGAGTTTGAGGATTGTAAAATTAAAGACAAACTTTCACAAGATTGAGCAGTGAGATTACAGCACTGTAGCCTGTGTAGAGAACAAAACAAACAGCATCAGTAATGCTTATTAGGTAGCGTTTATAATCTGGAGCTTGAAAAAACCTTTGACTGTAGTGATTTAAGCAAAGCTAAAACAATTTTCTCTTCATAAAACATCAAACCAGTAATATCATCACACACATTACATTTATTAATTTGTCTGAACAGTCTAGTCCAACAAGTCATGCATGTAAAATGTAGTCCTAATTACAAAAGACTAACAGTGTATATAAATGAATGTAAAGAAGATTCTTACAGTGCTCTTCTGGTATTTTTGATCACTGGCAGCAGTCTTATCAGTGCTTCATCAGATCTTCTGTATTTCTGCAGTTCAAACATCTCTTGAGTCTCTTTTGACATGAGGAGCAGAAAAAACACCAGACCAGACCACTGAGCAGAAGAGAGATTCTGTGCTGAAAGATTTCCTGAGCTCAGATTCTTCTGGATTTCCTCCACAAAGTCATCTTTCAGTTCACTCAGACAGTAGAAGAGATTGATGGTCCTCTCTACTGATTTCTCCATCTCTAATGTCTGTTTGATATAGTCAACAGTGTCTTCACTGTTTTCTGTTTTCAGTTCCAGTTTTGGCAGTAGTTCCTTCAGTTGATTCTGATTAGACTCCAGTGAGAGACCCAGAAGGAACCGGAGGAAAAGGTCCAGGTGTCCATTCTCGCTCTGTACAGCCTTGTTGATTGCAGCCTTATGAAGTTCAAAAAGTGGCTTTTTGGATAGTTTCCATTTCAGCTTTTCTGTCCAGGATTCAAGGAATGGGTTCGTTTTCTTGTCTTTGCTAATCAAAAACACATAAAGAGCAGCAAGGAATTCCTGCATGCTGAGATGTACGAAACTGTAAACGTTTCTTGCTGAAACCTTTTCCTCCTGAAACATTCGAGTGCATAACCCAGAGTACACCGACCCGTCGTTGACATCTATTCCACATTCCTTAAGATCTTCTTTGTAGAAAATCAGGTTTCCTTTCTCCAGCTGTTGAAAGGCCAGTTTCCCAAGCTTCAGAATAATCTGATCAAAAGTCATTGTGTTGACTTTAGATTCAGGGCCATCACAGTATTTTTTTTCCATCTGTTGCTGCTGAGAAATTAAGAAGTTTGTGTACATCCCTGTGAGAGTTGTTGGTGTTTTGTCATTCTTCTGTTGAGCCAGGAGAGGCTGAAGAACAGTGAGGGAGATCCAGCAGAAGACAGGGATATGGCACATGATGTACAGACTCCTGGATTTCTTGATGTGACTGAGGATTTTTTCAGAAACCTCAGGACTGGTGTTTTTTTTGAAGTATTGCTCTTTCTGCTCATCGTTAAATCCTCGCACCTCCGTCACTTGATCAATGTAGTCACGGGGTATCAGACTGGCTGCTGCTGGTCTGGTTGTGATCCAGATTAGAGCAGAGGGAACCAGATGCTTCTTGATAAGGTTTACTATTATTTTAATCACTGTTGTTTTTTCATTTACATTTGTAAATATGTCATCTTCTTTAAAGCTCAAAGGAAAGCGACATTCATCCAGCCCATCAAAGATGAACATAACTTTACCATCACCTTCAGGAAGAGAGGGCAGTTCTTCAGGACTACTGAAGAAGTATTTGTTAAGCAGTCCCATGAGACTGATCTCATCTTTAATCAAATTCAATCTACGAAATGGAAGTGGAAATATGAAGACTATATCCTGATTTTCTGTTCCTTTAGCCCAATCAAAGATGAATTTATTGACAGAGACAGTTTTTCCCACTCCTGCGATCCCCATTGTCAGCACTTTTCTGTTTCGTCGATCTGTGTCACACTGGACTTTAAACATGTCGTTACATTTAATTGCCATTTCTTTGGCTGTTAATCGGTTGTGATTTGTTTCAATCTGTATCACCTCATGGTCGTTCACTCTTCCTCCAGTCTCATTCTCCACCACATATAAATCAGTGTAAATATCATTCAGGTATTCCTGATGACCCGTCAGTGAATTACCAACCAATATCTTCTCATAGTCCTGTTTTAATTTATTCCTCAGCCTGCGGCTGGTCTCTGTGTAATCATGAAGAGTAGCTTGACTGTCTTTAAGAAAAAGGGAAAAAGACTGTAAAGACAGTAAAGTGATCATACATTTCATAAATTCATGCTTCTACTATATTCAAATTAATAACATTCTTACTGCATCAGTGTTTACATGTACATCTTACACTGATTATGCTGAAGTTGACAACATATATGGTGATGCAAATGCCTTGACAAATGCAATTAGTTTCAATTTTCTATCTTATTCTAATTTCTTGCAGAACATTTATTATTTTGTCACTATTGGACTCAGATCAACTAAAGGCCATGCTGAACAAATTTATTAAAAGGTTTTTGATTAAACATTGACATCTAGCACACCAAACAAGACATGAGACTGTATTAGGGTTAGGTTGGGGTCATTGGAATAACCCTTCTAATATAGAAGTTGCTTGCAGAAGTTTTAATTCAGGATTTAAGACCCTTGTAAACCATTTAACCATTTGTAAAATCATGACCAGACACTCTGTTCTATTAAATGGTCTTGTATAAGATCTGCTGCTGTTCTTCTTGGCTCTGTAATTGTTGTTTGCTGTTATATTTTCTTATTTGCATGTACATGCATTGATTGTTATTTACCACATATCTCTTTTGAATGAGCACCAACAGCAGCAGATGTGTTCATATTGCCTTCATCCTGACCTGTGTGTGACAGAGAGAGAGGATCACACACTGGGAAACATAAATCACTCAAACACATCAACAGAGCAAAGAGAAAAGTTCAGTCAAACCATGCATTGGTAAACAGTCAATCACATTACAGCCACAGTAAATTAAACGTTACCTTGCTCGTGATTGTTCTCCAGCTGCTCAGCCAGATTATTCTGGTTCATCTTCCTCAGGATGTCTACCATGATTTTCACAGCTTCTTCTGGTCCAAAACATGCCACCATCATATCCACAGTTTTTAACCGATCTGCATTTTCCATTTCAGACTTTGATATACACTCATGATCTTTCGTTAAGTGCCACTGAAACTTCTTCAGTTCAGCTTCTAGCAGTTCATTCAGTGATTTCTCAAGCAGATCTTTAACAGACGCCATCACCTTTCACAGATTCACAGCTGCAGGACAAAAAGAAAAAGATCTGAAGTAGTTTCACTCTGTTACGAAGGAGTGTGTGCCAACGTGGCTGTAGATCCAAATGCAGGTTTTATTTGAACAGGCGTAGTCACACAGGCAATGGTCAAAGGACAGCAAACAGGTATGGCAGATGATTGACAGAATCGTGATCGTAAAAAAGGCAAAGGAGTCAGATCAGGCAGATAACATTCACAGTCCAGTACAACAAGCAAAGATCGGGATAGGCAGCAGGAATCAAACAACGTAAATCAGACAGGCTCAAAAACAGGAAAGCAAACACAGGAAGTAACGCTCAGAAATGATCACCAGGGCGTATCAAGACCTCGCACTGATGTGTGCGTGTGTGTGATGCATAGCAGGTGTGTATGTGTAATCAGTGCTAGATCCGGGGCTGCTGGGAAATGTAGTGTGTGTATGAATTGAGTGAGTGAGTGATCATTCCTGTGTGATGCATTGTGGGAATTTGAGTCCGGTAGTGAGGCGATAGTTCAGGGTGGAGTGCCCTCTAGTGGCTATTATGGGCACTCCGGCTGATAATCGTGACACACTCATAACACATGGACCTGAGCATTCAAATGTTATTTTGTATTTTAAATTGAAGCTGTGATTAAATCAGGACTCTCAGAGGCACCTCATCCAAATTGTTAAATCTGGTGGTCTATCCAAATCTGTTAATGTAGTCCTATAATGCTCCTTTTTGCATGGTATCTATCTGAAATATGCTAGAAATGAGTACCCTAGCAACTATTTAGCAACACCCTAGCAACCACCCCGAGTGCCCTTGCAAACACATAGCAACCACCCTGAGTGACTTAGAAACTGCATAGCAACACCTTAGCAATCAGCCCGAGTACCCTAGCAACCACATAGCAACACACTAGAATCTATCTATCTATCTATCTATCTATCTATCTAAGAACTTCAGATAAAGCAGACTCTGATGCACCTATGCTAAATTTTACAATATATCCTAATCATTTTAACACATATTAATTTCTGAAATACATAACTTGACATAGTCACCTCTGATTACAGATCACTCTAAATTGTAATGTATTTTCAAGCATTTTCTGTAAAACTGCTTTGAAACCATGTTTTGTGAAAAGAGCTATACAAATGAACTGAATTGAACAATGACACTGTTTTCAAACATTTGTTTCATCAGGGTTTAAATGAACCACTGAAGACCTGCCTCCCCGATGCGGAATTTAATTGTAGTCTCAGGGACATTGTAGACTATGGGCTGCTTTTGTCTGGGTCACCATTCACTGTGGGAGAAGCTGAGCCTGAACGGGCACAACCACCAGCTCAGTAGGCCTCGAATTCACCTCATTCAGTGTGTAATGAACAGTTCTGCCCTGTAACTCCCACACCTGAATTCAATCACGACATGGCGGTCACCACTAAGCCTGCGCTCAAAATGGCCGCTGATCTCGAGTCACGGCACGCTGCCGCTGTTCGTCCAGAGGCAAGTCAAGTCATTCTAAATAAGTGTGAATTAAGTCAAGTCATCCTAGATCACCGCTAGCCAAGTCAAGTCACCCTAGATCAGCTTGAGTCAAGTCAAATCATCGTAAATCACTGTGAATCAAGCCAAGTCACCATTGATCTACCCCAGTCACGGCGAAAACGCAAGCCGCGCCATAAAAAGGCTGCTCCACGAGCCCGCTCCATTGCTCCACAAGCCTGCTCCAGTGCACCACAAGCCCATTCCCGTATTTCTCGAATCAACTGCAGCTCCAGGTCCCCACTCGCCTGCCCCACAGCCAAAGGTTCAATCCACGCCTGCCCTGCAGCCAAAAGTTCAAGCCACATCTGCCTCGCAGCCAAAGGTTCAAGTCACGCCTGCCCAGCCACAGACGGCTCAAGTCACGTCCGTCCAACCTCAGACGGCTCAAGCCACGCCAATCCAGCCTCAGACGGCTCAAGTCACGCCAATCCAGCTTCAGACGGCTCAAGTCACGTCCGTCCAGCCTCAGACGGCTCAAGTCACGCCAATCCAGCCTCAGACGGCTCAAGTCACGTCCGTCCAGCCTCAGACGGCTCAAGTCACGCCAATCCAGCCTCAGACGGCTCAAGTCACGTCCGTCCAGCCTCAGACGGCTCAAGTCACGCCAATCCAGCCTCAGACGGCTCAAGTCACGTCCGTCCAGCCTCAGACGGCTCAAGTCACGCCAATCCAGCCTCAGACGGCTCAAGTCACGTCCGTCCAGCCTCAGACGGCTCAAGTCACGTCCGTCCAGCCTCAGACGGCTCAAGTCACGCCAATCCAGCCTCAGACGGCTCAAGTCAAGTCCGTCCAGCCTCAGACGGCTCAAGTCACGCCAATCCAGCCTCAGACGGCTCAAGTCACGTCCGTCCAGCCTCAGACGGCTCAAGTCACGCCCGTCCAGCCTCAGACGGCTCACGTAACGCCTGCTGAGCCTCAGACGGCTAACGTCACGTCTGTCCGGCTTCAGACGGCTCAAGTCACGCCTGTCCAGCCTCAGACAGCTAATGTCACGCCTGCTCAGCCTCAGATGGCTAACGTCACGTCTGTTCAGCCCCAGACTGCTCACGTCACACCTGTCCAACCACCAGCAATTGCTCTCGTTATACCTGAACTGCTTGAGGATTCTACTCTGTCCATAATTGCGATGGCTATTCTATGTGTGTGAGCAGCACACACATCAGCCCCAATAGTTGACCCACCTCTAGAGAAAGCTACAACTCCTGAGCATGCTAGAGTAACCCAAGAGGGCGCCCCCGAGTCAGGCATCGAACACGCCAGTTCCATTCAAGAGGGCGCTCCCGTGTCAGTTCCTGATCTCACCAGAGAAATCCTGGAGGACACTTTCGACTCAACCTCTTGCAGGAACCTCATTTTTTGTTATGTCAAACTCAAACTTGAAACATATCTTCTTAATTTCATTGTGGCTTCCCAGTGAATTTCTGGCTTTCACAGATATCTTAATGTTATGTCTAGTTTTGGTTTTGTTCATTTTTCATGTCTTGTTCAGGTTTCATTGTTTTTGTCATTATCATTTGTCATGTCTAGTTCAGGTTTATTGTCATGTGTCTTGTTTCTTTATCCATGTGCTCCAGTTGTCATGTGATTCCCCTGTTTGTCATGTGATCCTGCCATGTGCTCCTTGTCATGTGATTCCCCTGTGTCATGTTCTGATTGGTTTACTGGGTTTAATCATTGTTCACAGGTGTTAATCGTTAGTCATTAGTCCGTCTATTTAAACCCTCATGTTTTCCATTGTTGCTTGTCAATGTTTGTGGATATTTGTCCCTGTAACACTGTGGGTGAACTCATGTTAATCATGTTTCGTTGTTATGCCAAGCCAAGTCAAGTCATGTAAAGACCATGTTCCTTGTAAGGATTCTGTTTCATGTGTTTTGGATCTGTGAATAAATGCTGCACTTGGGTTCTCACAATCTGCTCACCTCCAGTGGATTGCTTACAGAAACATAGACCCACCATGAACCCAGCAGTATCCTGCCTTTTGGGTCTACGCCAAGGTAACCGTCCCATAGAGGACTACGTTCAGGACTTCTGTGAAATTTGCCATTTAGTGGACTTTAATGACGTTGCCCTGAAGGACATTTTCCGTTTTGGCTTAAATTAACCTGTTTCATCGTGGCTTCCTGGGGGTGAAATTGAATGGTCACTTTAATGATACATAGATCATGCTCTTTTGCTGGCTGGATCACAGTTCACTGTGGGATTTTCGGATGAGGGGCCCCACAACCACACAGTGCACACCACCACCAGCACACCAGAGAATTTCCACACCAACCACGGACTATTCATGCCATGCCTGCCCAGCCACCGATTCACGCCACGCCTACCATGCAGCCACATGAACAACGACAGTTTACACCACGCCTGCCCAGCCATGGATGTTTCATGCTATGCCTGCCCAGCTACCTACGTTTCACACCACACCTGTCTAGCCATGGATGCTTCACGCCACGCCTGCCCATCTACCGACTGTTAACCCCTGCCCCTGAGCCTCTAGAAGGGACTAAAGCTCCTGACCTGTCTCCAGAGGCGACTCAAGCCCTAACCTGTCTCCAGAGGCTCTTTTCAAGATGACGCAGCGGCTTCTCTCTCTCCCGACGGATCAGTGTTTTCATGTTTTTTATCGTGTAAGTCACAGTGTTTTTGTACGTACCCGTCGCGTAAATCTGTCTGCAAACGCAGTTACAGACGTGAGTTTCTGCTCGGGGTTGGAAAGACTGCAGTCTTTAATCCAAATCCGGCGCTCATACAAGAGCTGCGGGACCATGGTCTTCTCCGGAGGCCCACTCCATCACCGACCCCCACTACTGCACCTCACCCACAGTGGAGACGCCACAGGCGGTGTGAGAGGAAACAGAAGAGGGGGAAGCGCGGAGGTATCCGGGTCAGGCTAGCGGCTAACCCACACAAGCCAGCTATCCCCACCATCGTTCTGGCTAACGTACGCTCGCTGGATAATAAACTGGATGATCTCCGACTTCTTTGCTCAACTCAGAGGTCTGTAAGGGATTGTTGTGTTTTTGTTTTTACGGAAACATGGCTCAACAACAGCGTTCCGGACCACGCCATCCAACTCGACCGGCTAACATGCCATCGAGTGGACAGAGTGCTCGTCGAGGGAGGTAAGACCCGCGGCGGCGGACTTTGTGTTTACACAAATGATGCGTGGTGTCGCGACACTGTTGTGGTCTGCAAACACTGCTCACCCCTGCTTGAGTTTATGATTATTAAGTGTCGGCCGTTTTATCTACCGCGGGAATATACAGCCATTTTATTTGCTGCTGTATACATCCCCCCCAGCTCCAACAACAACAACAGGAGCGAGGCACTGAACAATCTTTACCAGCACATCAGTGAGCAGCAGACAGCCCAACCAGATGCTTTTCTCATCTTGGCTGGGGATTTCAATCATGCAGACTTTAAGAGTGTGTTACCTAAAATCCACCAGCACATAGACTTCCCAACACGTGGAAACAACACCCTGGACTTTGTTTACACCACACAGAAAGGAGCTTACAAAGCCTTTCCCCTCCCCCACCTTGGTGCTTCAGATCACATCACTGTTATGCTAATGCCAGCATACAGACCTCTCGTGAAAGCCACCAAACCGGTCCGGAAACAAATTCAAGTCTGGCCAGAAGGGTCATCAGAGGCTCTTCAGGACTGCTTTGACATCACAGACTGGGACATGTTTAAACAGGCTGCAACTTACCACAACAACACAGACCTCCAGGAGTACTCAGAGACTGTTACTTCCTACATCACCAAGTGCATTGAGGATATAACAGTCACAAAGACCATCACCGTCTGGCCCAACCAAAAACCGTGGCTGACAGGAGAAGTCTACAGGCTTCTGAAGGCTCGCAACGCTGCCTTCAGAACTGGAGATGAGATGGGCCTGAGGACAGCTAGGGCCAACCTGTCACGCTGCATCAGGAAGGCTAAGAGGCAGTACTCCAGGAGGATAGCCCATCGTTTCAGCGACAGCAGAGACACCAGGAGCCTGTGGCAGGGGATTCAGACCCTCACTGACTACAAACCCCCTGCACGGACCTGCGACAGCACCACCCCCCTGCTAAATGAGCTGAACACCTTCTTCGCTCGCTTTGAGGCACACAACAGCACCACTGCACAGAAGTCTCCGCCTCCTACCGACGACCAGATGTTGACACTGTCCACGGGCAGCGTGAGAAGATCCCTCAGCAGGGTCAACGCACGCAAAGCTCCAGGTCCTGACAACATTCCTGGACGTGTACTGAGAGACTGTGCAGCGGAACTCACTGATGTCTTCACAGACATCTTCAACACTTCACTGAGACAAGCTGTTGTCCCCACATGCCTCAAAACAACCATCATCATTCCAGTCCCGAAGAATTCATCTCCTTCCTGCCTCAACGACTACCGCCCAGTGGCACTTACTCCCATCCTTATGAAGTGCTTCGAGCGGCTAGTCATGCACCACATCACGTCTGTCCTCCCCCCCTCCCTGGACCCCTACCAGTTTGCATATTGGTCAAACCGCTCGACTGATGACGCCATCGCCACTACTGTCCATTCTGCACTCACGCATCTGGAAAAAAAGGACACTTATGTCAGAATGCTGTTCATAGACTTTAGTTCAGCATTCAACACAATCATCCCTCAACAGCTCACCCAAAAACTGTCTCAGCTGGGACTCAACACATCGCTGTGCAACTGGCTGCTGGACTTCCTGACTGGGAGACCTCAGGCAGTACGGGTCGGTGGTAACACATCCAACACCATCATTATGAAGACTGGAGCCCCTCAAGGATGTGTGTTGAGCCCCCTCCTCTTCACGCTGCTGACCCATGACTGCACACCGACACTCAACAACAACCTCTTCATCAAATTTGCGGATGACACGACTGTAGTGGGTCTCATTAACAACGGCGATGAGACAAACTACAGGAGCGAGGTGAGCCGCCTGGTCAGGTGGTGCGGTGACAACAATCTCTCTCTGAATGTGGAGAAGACGAAAGAGATTGTTGTTGATTTCAGGAGAACGCACACTCAGCATGCTCCTCTGTCCATCAACGGTGTGACCGTGGAGAGAGTGAGAAGCACCAAATTCCTGGGTGTGCACATCACAGAAGACCTCTCCTGGACCAACAACACCACAGCACTGACCAAGAAAGCACACCAGCGGCTCTACTTTCTCCGCAAACTGAGAAGAGCCAGAGCCCCAGCCCCCATCATGCGCACCTTCTACAGAGGCACCATCGAGAGCATCCTGACCAGCTGCATCACTGTGTGGTATGGCGCCTGCAACGCGTCCTGCCGAAAGTCACTTCAGCGCATAGTGAGAGCAGCTGAGAAGATCGTTGGTGTCTCTCTCCCCTCCCTCCAGGACATCTATAACACCCGCCTCACCCGCAAAGCCCTCAACATTGCTGGTGACCCCACCCACCCATCACACAGCCTCTTCAGTTTGCTGCCATCAGGGAGGAGACTGCGCAGTCTCCACGCAAGGACAAGCAGACTGAGGGACAGCTTCGTTCACCAAGCTGTCAGGGCGCTGAACTCCCTCCCGACTCTTCCCCCTCTCCCCTCTTCTGCCCCACGCACATGACCTCTGTGACCCCCCCCCCATACATCTACCTCATATCACGCACTGATTATTAGGCTCTTAAAATTGCACTACCAATTGATTGCACTATCTCCTTTGCCACTTTATCGTACACATGCCACTTTACTTATTTATTTCTTGTTGTGTTTCATTGATATTGTTACGTTGTTATGTTTTATGTTGTTATTGTACTGTTGTGTTACTGTTATGTTACCTGTAAACAACAAGGGTCTGAGAGTAACGGAATTTCAATTCTCTATGTACGTGCTGTGTTTATATAGTAGAATTGACAATAAAGCTGACTTTGACTTTTGACTTGACTCAAGCTCTAACCTGTCTCCAGAGGCGACTCAAGCCCTAACCTGTCTCCAGAGGCGACTCAAGCCCTAACCTGTCTCCAGAGGCGACTCAAGCCCTAACCTGTCTCCAGAGGGGACTCCAGCCCAGGAACCCTCTTCAGGCCTGGACTCCCTAATTTTACCCAAGTAGCCACTTCCTCTTCACCCACACATGCTCGATTTTGCTCACGCAAAAACTTTTTATTTTTGGCAGTCGTGGGGCGGGACTTTACTTATTTCATTGTAAACTGAAATATCATTGGTCAATTCAGTTTTTCAGGAAGTCAGTTGTGATTGGACGCCTGTGATTAGCAATCAAGAGTTGAAGCAGAAAGATTTATCAAGATGGACAATCAAAGAGAGGTAGGTACGTTAGTGATTGCTAGTTTCATTATTTTATTTAAACAATGTTATAATTTGTATGGTTACTTTATACTAGTGGTGGTGAGATACTTTTCAGCCAAGTGGTTCATAAAAGGATTCATTTCTCGAGGCTTCATTTGCTCACAGTACCACCTGGTGGTCAAAGAGTGTAAAACAAGCAGATACATTACAGATGACCTCATGTGATTTGAAACACTATATTTTGCGCGAGTAAAGGCTTAGAAATAACTGTGAAGAAAAACTCTGTTTCCACATAGACTAATCTATCTATATGAATATAATGTGCCTCAGCACAGAACGTAACATCACTAACAAACCAGAGTCCTGACACTTTTGCCTTAGTCATAGACAAGGCTCATGGAGGCATTTATGATCATTATGGTATGGTTGGTTGAAGTGCATGTAAACTGAGGATTAGTACAAATTGAATACCGCCAAAAACTACACATGTAGATATTTATTCGCATTATGATTCATTCTTAATAAATAAGAAGTGAATGACACTCGAGCTGCGCAAGGGGTTTGCACTATTTTTGAATCAAAATAGAAGCAGTCACATGGTTGTCTGCAAAAACGACGCTTCGAATGTCGCAGATCACGTAGTTATGGCAACACGAATCAAGCTCCGATATAGTGCTACACTGTGAGATGTTTAAGTTTTTGTAATATAAGCTTTGAAGCCTTGGTGTTTAGCTGTGATAGTGGAGTACAGGGTCCAATACTGGCACCTACAAATGCAAGTAAAAATCTACATTCAAAATTAAAATTTTAGCTGCTATTAAGTGTTATGTACATGGCTGAAATTAGTACAACACTGTTCTTGTTGTTTAACTATGTAATGCCTTTCACAGCTGACGTTAATTAGAAACGGGGAGTAGTTAAGGGGCTGTTTACATGATGACTTTTTCAAATAAAAATGGAACACTTGGCCTGAAAACACAAACGTTGGATTTCAAAGTGTGAGTTTTCAAAAACGATGCCATTGTTATCTCTGTTACAGCACGTGTGGGATAAGGAACTCTCACGACACGGAAGCATGTGGAAATGCTGACTTTAATCAATATAGGAACACCAGGAAAACAATGAACACTCAAACGTCCCAACATAAAGGAGAACCAGAAATATAGCATACTTGTGAAATGAAATTTGCCTCGGACATGTAAATGTTTTCTTCTGCAGACATGGCATTCAAAAAATATAGTGTACTTTGACACTATCATTTGCATATGTCAGTGGAAACTTTCAGAGACACAAATATATATGTGTACAGCAGAAACAAAAGAACAACTTAAGAGGCATTTCATAAAATAAAAGGGTGATAAAATTCAAACAATAAATGTTTTCTTATGATTAAAATATAAATGATCAAATGATCGATTTATAGGTAAGAGAAATATCAGGTAAGAGATTTTCCATCCATCCCTCCATCAGTTAGCCTCTATGGGAAATAAGAATATGAAAGTGCAGTAAACTATTTCAATAAGGTGGATAGCCATGTGTGTTTGGTGCGAGTCTTTCTTTACAAAGTGATATCTCCAACTACTTATCTGCAATGCGTAACACAGCATTTTTAGTCATTTTCACGGATCCGTATGAACTGAGATAGTTTGGATAATGTTGTCATTAGAAACTCTGCCAAAAGAATAAACCTTTCCGTTTTTAGTTAATCGTTATTGTGCAAATGTACCCCAAGATAAAAAGGAAACTCAACATTTGAACAAAACCAAACTAAACATAACCCTGACAATAGTAACATGATAAATGCTGTTAATCAAATGGCATCTACATACATGACTAATGAATATACATGATTGAACTGAATATAAAATCAAAGAAAATAAAGCACAACAAAGATGTATGGAAGTAACACACATACGCAATTTTGAGATCTTTCATTCACACTGGAATTGATCAACAAACTGCAATTGATTCATTCTCTTGAATCTGTCTTAATTCCTTTAATCTATTTAATCTAATCCTTTGACGTTCTGTTCCTGTATGTCTTTCCTTGTTGCTTCTAACTCAAAGTCTTCCTTAAACTCTGCAAATTCACTCTGCATTGGTCGTTTGAGATCATCTTTGAAAGTCTTGTATTTGCTGGGATCATCCAGACATGTTTGCAGTGAGTCTCATTGTGTCTCCATCTTCTTCTGTCTCATATTTCCTCTCTCTTCTCTGTTAGTTTCCTTGACTGTTTTTTCTGGGCTTCTCTTGATCTTCACCTTGTTTCTCTCACTCATCCTTAAACATTCTCTGACATTTCTTTTTATTTAGCGGGGGGTATATTATATAAACTCTAAGAGAGCTCATCGTTTACTCAACCATACGGCTCTAATGCCTGACCGGAAGTATTAATGTAATGAAGAGACTCTATAACATCTATTTTTTTTTCTGGCATGATTACCTGTATGTCTCTATCTTTATGGACTCTTTATTTTAAAGTCCTATTGTCTTGTTGTGTCTGCTTTTCAGTTTCATCTATCTCTCTACAGTCTATTCTGATTCATCGACACAGTTTCACTGAGGATTCATAACCAACATTAAACCCAGGATAGAGCGGTTGAGTGAATGTGGTCTGGACTGTGTGGATGAGCCTCATTGTGTCTCTAGAGACGCTGTAGAAGGACAGAGTTCCTGCACTGTGATCCACATACACTCCTATTCTACTGCTGATGGACTTTACTGGGAGTTTAGTCTCTATGTCATTGTGTATGAATGAATAACTGGAGGGAAAGCAGGACAAAGTCCAGGACTGATCATTATATCCAAACCAACACTTTTTACCCTCACCCTTCCTGCTGATGCTCTTATATGACACTGATATATACACGTATTCACCACTCCACTCAATCTCCCAGTAACAGCGTCCACACACACTCTCTCTACACAACACCTGAGCATAACAATCAAATCTGTCTGGATGATCAGGATACGACTGCTCTGTGTCAGTGACAGTAATCACTCTGTTCCTCTCAGACAGACGGAGGAGTGTATTCACTGTGTTCAGATCCAGAGTGAGCCGGCGGGAATCTGATAGAGATAAAACACATCAAGGGTATCAGTATTACAGAAACTCTTTATCTTAATTCTTAAATTCAAATGTGACAATTTAATTTAGGATTTTTCACAAATACGTTTTATAGAAGAAAATCTTAACTTTATTCTTATCCTATCTTACAAAATCTCATTTGTAGTTAGGAAATGTTGAGACAGCCTTCGCTCCAAGCCCTCTTGCAGGAAGGAAAGCACTGACCTGATCGAGCAAGATCGGGGGTTCTCCTGGTGAGAAGAACACCATTCGACGAACAGGTTCCACTTCAACGCATAGAGGTGCCTCGTAGAGGGAGCTCTAGCAGAAGTGATGGTGTCTACCACCGACTGGGGTAGGCCACCTAGAACCTCCGCGTCCCATCCAGGGACCAGAAATGGAGATTCCAGAGGTCCAGATGCAGGTGCCAGAGGGTGCCCCATCTCTGAGTCAGAAGGTCCTTCCTCAGAGGAATGGGCCAAGGAGGTGCTGTCACGAGGAGCACGAGTTCTGAAAACCAGGTCCGGTTGGGCCAATACGGCGCAACTAACAAGACCTGCCCCTCATCCTCCCTGACTTTACATAATGTCTGCGCAAGAAGGCTCACTGGGGGAAAAGCATACTTGCGAAGGCCCCGGGGCCGGCTGTGTGCCAGCGCATCCGTGCAGAGGGTGCCCTCGGACAGGGAGTAAAACAACTGGCAATGGGTCGTGTCCGGGGCGGCAAACAGATCTACCTGTGCAGTCCCGAAGCGACTCCATATCAGCTGGGCCGCCTGGGGATGGAGTCTCCATTCTCCCGGAAGCGGAGGCTGCTGTGAGAGCTCGTCGGCTGCACGGTTGAGCACGCCTGAGATGTGAATGGCACGAAGCGACCTCAGATGTTTCTGATTCCATAAGAGGAGATGGCGGACGAGTTGTGACATGCGACGGGAGCGTAGACCGCCCTGGCGGTTGATGTACGCAACGGTCACAGTGTTGTCTGTACGGACCAGTACGTGCTTGCCTAGTAGCAGCCCTTTGAAGTGGCCCAGCGCAAGACGCACCGCTAACAACTCAAGGCAATTGATATGCCACTGCAGTTGAAGCCCTGTCCACAGACCTGAAACTGCATGCCTGTTGTACGTGGCCCCCCACCCGGTGGAGAAGGCATCCGTGGAGACCACAGCATGCCTGGACACCTGTTCCAGGGGAACTCCAGCCCACAGGAACGAGGGGTCGGACCACTGAGTGAGGGTTCGACAGTAGTTCGTTGTAATGGCTACACGGAACGTACCGCGTTGCCACGCCCATCTCGGGACTCGGCCTTGAAGCCAGTGTTGAAGCGGCCTCATATGAAGCAATCTGAGTGGTGTGACTGCGGATGCCATATGCCCCAGGAGCCTCTGAAATAATTTCAGTTGGGCCACTGTCCTCCTCGGTGAGGCGCACTGTCTGGTTGACTGAGTCCAGTTCCATACCGAGATAAGAGATCCTCTGCCCGGGGGCGAGTTTGCTCTTGTCCCAGTTGACCCAAAGACCCAACCGGCCGAGGTGAGCTAACACCAGGTCCCTGTGTTCGCACAACAGCTCTCACAAGTGAGCTAGGATCAGCCAATCGTAGAGATAGTTGAGGATGCGAACGCCTTGTTCCTTGAGCGGAACAATGTCCGCCTCCGCAATCTTGGTAAAGACACGGGGCGACAGGGCCAGCCAGAAGGATAGGACCTTGTACTGATATGACCGACCTTCGAATGCAAACTGTAGAAAGGGTTCATGTGGAGGAAGAATCGAGACATGAATGTACGCGTCCTTCAGGTCGATCGCTGCAAACCAATCTTGGGGACGGATGCATTTGAAAATGCGTTTCTGTGTCAACATCTTGAATGGCAGCCTGTGAAGGGACCGATTCATGACTCGCAGGTCCAAGATTGGCCGTAACCCACCGCCTTTCTTGGGTACAATGAAGTAGGGGCTGTAGAGCCCTGACTTCATATCGGCTGGAGGGACTGGCTCTATTGTGTCCTTTGCCAGGAGGACTGCAATCTCCGCCCGAAGCACAGGAGCACACGGGTGAAACTGAACGCCGGGCAAACTGAATCGCAGAGCCGAGTCTGATCATGCGGATGAGCCAGCGGGACGGGCTGGGAAGCGCTAGCCAGGCTTCCAGACTCCAAACCAGCGGGACCAATGGCACAACAGACGTACCCGCGGTGGGGCAGCGAGGCGGAGCCAAGGGACCTGACTTGGACGGCAGTGCGGCCCGAAGTGAGGTCTGGCTCCGCAGAGTGACAGTACGCGTGGGAGACGGCACGGGGGCGGCCTCGACCAGCACACTTCCCTCTGCAGGCGACATGAGAGGGGGCTGAGGGTGGCCAGGCATAGCGTGACTGGACATAACTGTCTGATCTTTCAATGTATCTGAACTCTTCATCTTCAATATATCAGCAATGTCTCAGTACAGTTCACCAGATGAGAGTGTGTGTGTGTGTGTGTGTGTGTGTGCGCGTGCTTGCTTGTATAGATATCTTTGTGAGGACTGGTTTGAGTTTTAGAACAGCAGAGTAAGGACCAAGAGAGCCCTTTAAATGCCTGTTTGAGAGAGTGTGTGTGTGTGTGTGTATGTATACATACATTTGTGTACTCCTGCTTTATTCCGGATCTCTCCTCCATGATCCACACTACAAAACATATTCATTCTAATAAGTAATCAGTAAACACACACACAGCCTTGTCTATATTAGTGACTTATATATTGTTTTATATCAGGTTAATGATTCACACAGCAGTGCAGGCGATCAATCACGTTATATTTCTGTCAGGACCACTATCGTCAAGTATGATTGATAATTGCATAGAGTTTGTATTGGTGGTATGGTTCTGCTCTGGGCAAGAACTCCATGCGCATCCATGCAGCCTAGCATGGATAAGAGCAGGGAGAGCAGCAATAACCCTCCAAAACAAAACCATATGCTGAAATCCCCCAAAACAAACTGACTGGGAAAATCTGAATGCCATGTTTCCTTAAAATACAGTTACCTGAATGAGCAGAGGCCACAGGCACGTTATCAATATCTGAAAGCTTAAGCAGCAGCGTGTTGCCAACAATAGCCTTAGTCAATGATCATGTTGCCCTTACCCAGATGAGTTTGTTGCAAATACCCGCATAAGCCATAGCAACAAGCATGTTGCCGAAAAACTTAGAAACAATAAGCATATCATGAATGACTGTTCAGAATTCTGGACTGAAGAAAATGAAGACTGAGTTATCAAATGAATTAACACTGCTTGTTTATGGTTTATATCCGCCGTCCAAGTCCCAGTTCTTTTGAGTGATAAATGTTACTACCACCTCCTGGTGCAGATGAACATGCTTGTCGGCTGTAGTCTTGTGGTAAACCTTCATCCGTGCAAGTTGTCTTTTAATCTTTGCTCAATGTGAAGATGGATTCTCTTCAAGAATGGTGTCCTTCTCTGCTGTGTCAGTTGGCCATTTAGGCAAAACATCCTTAACTGCTCCCCTGCAACAGGAAAACAGCTGTGAGATAGAGATGAGAGCTTAAGATTTCCTCTTTATCTGGAAATACGTCACTATATTGAAGTAATGTCAGTGACAACCTCCGGTTCACGCAGACTAGCAACAACAGTCACCAATAACAGTGACTCCCAAGTGGCAGTCTGGTCGAGGAAGCATACACCCATTGCCTAACACATAAATTAGTTTTTTTTTCTTTCTGTATTTTCTTCTATTGGGGGAATAGCGGCAGCAAATCTGATACTACAAATCATGTTGTATAAATCTCAGAACTACAATAAACTAGCATGGTCGGGGAAGCATATACCCGCCACAATAGCTTTGACTAGCGGCAGCAAAATGTGATACAACTAGGATGTGTGTAATAACAGAATTATATTAGCTAGTATTTTGGTAGGGGAAGCACCCTGCAACATTGTTCCGAATATCCATTGTGGCATTAGCATATAGAGAAGGATCTATTGGGGGAAGCTTACACCCCTGGCTGCAGCAAATCTGATACAACAAGCATGTTAGTCTTGGCTCTGAATTAGAGGCAAAATGCAGTAGAGTAATGAAATAGGGTAGTCGTGGCCTAGTGGTGAGGGAGCCGGGCTTGTAATCTGAAGGTTGATGGTTCGATTCCCACGCCAGCAGGAATTGAAGGTGGGTATTGTGAATAAACAGCACTCTCTCCACCTTCGATACCATGACTAAAGCCTTGAGCAAGACACCTAACCCCTAATTGCTCCCCTTGTAAGTCGCTTTGGATAAAAGCGTCTGCTAAATGATGAAAAATGTACAAAATGAAATACAGTGTGCTTCCTCCTCATGAACATGATTTCTGCTCCCATCGGTTGGCTGTGAAAGTGAAGATGATGACTCCCATCATCTCACACTCCTTTACAGGATCATCAAGCTACGATGTTGTTAGTGTTGAATAAGAGACCTCTGTGCTTAATTCTCTGTGTATTTAATGACAAGTATGTTACAATACTCTAGTTTTAAGCTGCAGAAAGTTGCTATCTTAACACAGAATGTTGCAAGATAAGCATGTACCCTAATAACTTTACCACACCATAGCTTATACTATGCTATATGCTATACTATTTTAAAAATCATTCTAAATTTATGACAAAATATAAAAACAACTGAAAGCATTCGTACGCAAAAAAAAGCACTTATCGTGTTAAGAAGTTATAAACATGAAATTTCATCCTAACAAGACTATTATTATATTAAACTGTTACATTAATTTTATTATGTATTTCATATATCAAATTATATAATATAATGATTAAATAATACAATTTAATCTTAAATACATTTCATCATATATAGTAGATATGTTCAGCTGTGAAGTTTCTCTGAAAAACGCAGACATGTGTGTATGTACAGCTGGCTCATGAGAGGTCTTATTGTGAGATGGTAGGGAGACTGGCACGCTTGGCACTGGTTGAGGATCAAGCAAGAGCACATCTTTAAACAGCGGCATGTTTGACGAAAGCGACGAAAGCCTATAAGGAAAACGTGCAAAGAAAGCCCTTATATGGACGTGGTTTGGGCATGTTTTATGCAAATGACTAACCTTGTGTACGAAGCCGCTAAAATAAGAACGAGGTTAAGAACAAATTCATGTGCGTTTGAACGTGTTGTGGATTAGGCCCAATGTGTTTGCAATACTAACTATAGCTTTAAGAACCTGCATGTTTACTATGTGCCACAGCAGAATAATTCTGTTTGCACCATGAATCAATGTTTTCCTCTCTCACAACAAAGCTGCTTAAATCTGCGACGTATAGCGCTGTACAAACAAAAGCGACCCGACCAGCTTGTTGCAGGGATCGATCTAAGTTGCCAATGACAATAGTACGATCGCAAAAGCCTGACACATTTAATGAGCATGACTGAAAGCCTCATGCTGTCATGTTGTCAACCTGATAGCTTTAAAACGAACATTAGAAGGAACTGAATTCGCGTGTTCAAAAGTTGAAATCCATTTGGGGAACGAATCCCTCGCACTAAATTCCTGATTGCACAATTCCTTGTGAGATGACGTGGTTTTGACTGTCGAAATCACCATATAATAAGCTCTGGTGAACTGTGATAGATGCTGTGATAGATAGGAGCTTATATTGATGTTGTATTTTTATTGGTAGACGTGAGTCACCTGGGAGTCAGCTGATGGGAGCTTGACTGACGTGACCTGCCAGAACTGAGAGTAGGCTATGCTTGATTTTCAAATACGTTGGTGATCGGCTTGTGCTTAAACGTATGATTTTTCACTAACTTTTCCACTTTTGATGTGATTTCTACAGCCACCATGTGCAGTTGTGCGTTTCTGTGGGACAAACGCACATTAAAGCCCACAGCAGTTCTGACCTTTAGGGCCCCTGTAAGTGTTTTCTGTGGGCCATGTTAACCATGATAACACCACAGAACAGGACAGCTAAAAGGTTGATTTAAGATTAGATGCTCAAGGTGATACATTTATTAAATATTTCTCAAATGGTAAAACACACAAAGTAATATTCAGTAATATAATTTATAGGGTTGTGTATCGTCGAGAATCTGGGTATACGATCTAACATATTGTGACATATTGCGATATCTCTTGTTTTTTTAGAAAGAGGATCTAATTTTAGAAAAAAAAAAACAAGATTTGCATAAAACCTGACAAACTATTTTATTTAATCAAGACAGTATCATTTGCATTTACATCACTAATCACTAGTTTGTGAAAAGTAAAGGGAAAATAGTAAAGTGTATATGTTTTAAAGGTTCACAGTATAGGAGTTTTTAATTTCTAAAGTATTTAACAACAAAAAGTGCATAGTTCATTCCATGACTGAATTTCTTCTAGAGCTGCTGTGCAGCCAAAATTATTTTACTGTAATCACTATAAAGCTGCTTTGACACAATCTGCATTGTAAAAAGTCCTATATAAATAAAGGTGACTTGACTTGACCTGACTAAAATCCCTGATGTGTAATCACTTAAGTGTTTCAACTGTTGAAAGAGGTAAAAAAAAATAGCTTGTAAATAATGTCATGTAATGTCATGTAATGCCATTTAATGACCAGGATGTTAGTTAACTAGAAAAATTAACTATATATTTAGCTAAATATATGCACTATATTACATATTTGTGTTTCACTTTATTTTGATGGTCCCATTAACATTGCACCCACATGTCAACCAACTCTCAGAGTGTTAGTAGAGTATTAGTATACTGGTTGGGTTAGGGTTAGATTAAGTTGACATGTACATGCAGTTACTTATAGTCAGTGGATTGTTTTTTGGAGGACATCACAATGAAGAGTTAGCAGATAGTAAGCAGTCTACTAATACTCTAACGACTGCTAGTTAACGTGCAGTTGCAAAGTTACTTAGTCAACAGAATGTTCAAAAGGGACAATCAAAGTAAAGTGTTGCCCATGTTTATTATATTGTCGTCATTTACTCATTTGTCACATTCTGGTTGCAGCAGAGATGAAAACGATGCAGGATCTATGCACAGCAGTCTATAATAATAACAAAATCAAAATAACAACTACTTGAGTTTCTCAAAACTTCAGGACAGTGAACTGAACAACCCGTGGAACATTAACAATAACAGGACAACTAAACAGAACTAAACACAGGGCTTAAATACACTACCCATCAAAGGAGCTAATTAACTAAACACAACTGAACTGAATACTGAATCAATCAGTAACTATGGTTTCAAACAGGCAGGAAAATGGGATGCCAGAACAAATTAACATGCTAGAAAACTAACCTAGAAACTCAGACATGAACAGAACAGAAAAAACCAAACTCAAAACATGACAATATCTTTAAAAATATTATATTATTATTACTATAAAAACAGCATTATATTAATTTGAGTTTTTAATTTTAATCTCGAATAATGATAACAGCTGACAGGCTCCCTGTTTGTTTACAGCATTAGTTGAGAGATTTTTTTCCTTGAAAAAAATTAACATGTAGCTGCTGTAACTGATATTCATCCAAATGAATCGATATTGAATCAAGATCAGAATCAAATCACAAGCTTATGAATATAAATCATGAAATTGTGTGTCAAGCACTAATAAAAATAGTAGCCACCAGTCACTGTACCATGGAAACTTTGTGACACATTTTCAGTAAACTCCATGAAATTCTGTTTAGTTGCCAAATGTTTTGACCATCAACACACTTATTGTGAATCAAGCATTTTTATTCATACCCCTTGCTGAATATGCAACATTTTAATAATTTTAACACAATAAGAGGGATCATAAAAATTCCATGTTATTTTTAATTTACTATGCTGAATAAGATATTTTACATAAAAGATGCTCACATATACTCCACAAAACAAAATTACTGAATTTATAAAAATTGCCCCATTCAAAAATCTTAACTGTCCTGTCATTACGTGGGTAGGATTTCCCCCCAAAATACCATAAGCTTAAATTGATTGTAGCTCCATTGGTGGCAATGGTTCTACGATCAACTTAGGCTTGTAATACTTTTGGGAAACGCAGCCCTGGATGATCCATGACTGTTTTCATATTTTGCGATAGTTGTTTGTGAGTCCCTTGTAATTGTAAGTAAATAGGACTTTTTATCTCACAATTCAGACTTTATTCCTCGCAATTGCAAGTTTATATCTCACAATTCTGACATCTTTTCTTGCAATTCTTACTTTTTTTGTTATAAACTTATTATTAGTATTCCAAAGTATTGTAAAGTATTTAGATTAAGTTACAAAACTTGGGTACTCTAACAAAATATGTTACAAATTATTTGTCAAAACATGTATTTGTAATCTGTAGTGAAATACATTTTAAAACCTACCCAACCTTGATAATGAAGATGTAGATGTTTCTCGTTCCTCCACTTAACTTATGTCTTGAGCAGAAGTTATTATGAAACTCCTTTCAATTCTTGATTTTTATAAAGGGCTGTGAAGTTTTGTTCTGAACTTGTTATACCAAATTTTCTCTGAAAGCTAATAGAACCAGTTTTTCACAAGGACTCATGACATTGAAACTATGTGGAGAATGACTGTCTGACGTCAAAAGATCCACACACAACATATCTGAAATTACAGGTAAAAAGAGATAAACACTGAAAAGAAAGAAAAACAGAGACAGACAGATTGTTATTGCATAAGATGACAATGCCCCAAAAAACATCATGTTTTTGTGCATCTCACCTGCTGAGTAGACCTTTTAGCATAACAGGGTCTTTGTATAAAAACTGCTTAAACTCGGTCTGTTTAGAAGTTCTGTGATTGGAGAACTACTCCATGGCAATAGAGTAAGATGGAACACAGACTTACAGTGAGGTAGAAACTCGACACAGGTAAGGAATAATTCAATTTCATAAACACTGATGAATGATGATAATGAGAGTCTTTTGGATTGCAGGTGATGAAGGAGGCCGTGGATGAGCACTGCGGAACAGTGGAGGATGAAAGGAGACCGGAGAATGGGAACACTGGAGACACAGACGATCAGGAGAGATGATGGAGCAACGAGATGTAGGAGGTGAGTAGAGCGGGTAAATGTGTCCTTACTCATGATCGAGACCAGACGAAGGGCCAGAGTGTAGTGTGCGCACTTATACAGCAGTGGTGATGAGGTGAAGACAATCAGGTGTGGGTGATTAATATTCCGGTGACGGTGCTCATCAGTACAGTACCCCCTCAGTAGGTGGTGATATGCTGAGTCCCAGACCGTCTCACTCTCTCAGAACCTATGATCGACAGAGGGGACATTGGAGGGCTCTCCGGACCCCGGAAAGAGCAGGGGTTGGTAGCCGAGCAGGCACTAGAAGGGAGTCAGTCCTGTGGCAGCTTGACGGAGGGAATTTATGCTAGCTTGATGGCTAACAAATCCATGTTGCCAATGTCATAGTTCATCTCCGCCGGGATTAACTTCTTGTAAAAGAAGGCACATGGATGGAGTCGCGTTAGGTTCCCCTGCTGGGAAAGCACTGCTCCTACCCCGGTGGTGGATGCGTCGACCTCAACGATGAATTGCTTGTTGGAGTTAGGATGTATTAGTAGCAGTGCATTAGTGAAAGCATTCTTCAGTGCTTGGAAAGCTTGAGTGGTGGCTGGAGTCCAGGACAGAAACTTGGGCTTCTTCTGGAAGAGATTGGTTAGCGCCGAGGTGATGGAGCTGTAGTTTTGAATGAAACAACGATAGAAGTTGGATCCTAGGAATCCTAGGAACCGTTGAAGGTCCTTGATGGTGGATGGTTGTGAACAGAATCTACCTTCCCCTCATCCAGCTGGAAGCAGCAGGGGAAGTAGGAAGGTGAATGTAACCCTGTCGGAGAGCCTCTTCTACGTACTCCTCCATGGCCTTTTGTTCAGGGAGAGACAAGGGATAGATTTTACCGTGGTGCACTGGTGCATCTGGAAGGAGGTTGATGGCGCAGTCACATGGCCGGTGTGGAGGCAACGACGACACTCGTTTGGGGGAAAACACATCACTGAAGGGTGTAGCACGTTGGAATCTCGATAGATGGACGTAGTGTTAACAGGGAGTGAAGTCACTGGATGAGGGAGACTTGGGAAGCAACCAGGAAAATAGCTATCACTCGACTTCAGGACTTCACCGGTGTTCCAGGAGAGAACAGGGTTGTGTTACACAAGCCCACGGGCGCCCTAGGATGATACCAGTGGTGGAATTCTCCAGAACCAGAAATGAGATGGATTCGCTCTGCAATTGTCCAATCTGCAACTGTAGAGGTCCCACGGCGTGCTGCACATTTCATTTATTTAATGGTTTCCCGATGATGGTCTGTACCTGGTACTGAGTCTAGATGGACCTCTTCTTGAGACGGAGCTGCCGGCAGAGGGATTCGGAGATTAAGTTGCCTGCTGACCCAGAGTTGAGGAGGGCGTGTACTGGAAGAGAGACACGTGAGGCAGTAAGAATAACTTTAGTAATGAGTGGCTTAGTATTTACAGACACTGAATGGATGACACTCACCATAGACCTGGGTGAACGTGTGGGACATGCGGAGATAATATATCTCCCAGAGCAGCAGTATAAACACAGACCCTTATCAGTTTTGTTTACCTACCAGACCTATTCTGACTGATGTCCGTTTAAACTGAAAAGGTATTAGTACATTTAAAACAACTAAATTCATCTGCTCTGAGATTATATCATTCCTTAAGATTACCAAACGTAAGGGATGTCTTCTTTAACTATATGGGAATCACTTAAGGCATATTTACAGGGCCAGATAATCTCATGTTGTATAATGTGACGAGCAGGGCGGGCGAGAGCCGTGAGGGGACGGCGCGAGGCCGGTGACGCGAGAGATAACGAGCTTCAGCTGCTCGGCGCACCGGTCTCGTGTCTCTCACGGAGGAGCTCCGGAAGCATAAAAGAGGAGCGACAACAGTGAAGGACGAGAGAGGACCAGGCCTGGAAATTATGTTGTGTTTTATTTTGTTTGTGTGGGCGGCAGTCGCCGTGAGGAACTGCCGCCCTTTTACTTTCGTTTTATTGTTTGTTTATTTGGAGTTATTAAAGTTGTTGAATGTTCGCCGGTTCCCGACTCCTTCTTCCCGTTCTTATGAACTGTGTTACATATAAATAAAAACAAAAACACTGCGCGCCTTAACAAGCTGGCAGATGATATACTGAAGCTAGACAGTCTATATAGTCATCTACCTTCTACTGATACAATGAAAAAGCGTATACTATTGCAGACCGAGTTTTATTTCATGTCAACATGGCAGGCCGAGTACTTAATTTCTAAATCACGACATGTGTGCTATGATCATGGGGAAAAGCTTGGGTGAATACTTGCTCATAAGCTGAGGCAAAGGACTACCAATCATACCATTCCTGCGATCAATGATGATAGCTTAAATTAATTCCTGTTTTCTAAATTTCTACCAGTCACTGTACACCTCCGACTCGTGTTCGGATACTCCCTTGGTGGAAGATTTTTTTGAAAATCTACGTGTCCCCTCCATAGACCCGGAGATGGCTGCTGAACTGGAGGAGGACCTCATGGTTGACGAAACAATATTAGAAATAAGATCTATGCCAAGTTGCAAATCACCGGGACCAGACAGTTTCCCCAACAGACTTCTCTAAAAAATTCTCAGATCAGTTCTCCCATTTAGTGTTATCAGTTTTTGAAGAATTGCCTTCATTGAAATCCCTACCACTAACCATGCATCAGGCAGTTATCTCTTTAATCCTCAAAAAAGACAAGAACCCTCCTGAAGGCAGCTCATTCCGTCCAATCTCCCACTGATGCCAAAGTTCTTGCTAAGGTCCTCGCGCGTCGTTTGGAGGGGGTTCTGCCCTCCGTTATATCACCTGACCAAACAGGTATTTATTAAGAATTATTATTCTTTCTCTAACATCAGATGACTTTTGAATGTTCTTTATGGCCCCTCTCCACCCGGCACGTCAGAGGTAGTGCTTTCACTAGATGCTGAAAAGGCATTTGACCAGGTATCTTTTCAAAACATGGGATAGGTTTGGAGTTGGCCATGAGCTAATATCATGGATCAGACTTTTATATACGTCTCTGCTGGCTCCTGTGCGCACTAACAATAATGTAATCGTTTACTTTAAGCTTCAACGCAGCACAAGACAGGGATTTTGTCCCTACTTTTTTCGCAGTTGCAATGGAATCACTTGCTCTAGCTCTAAGACAAAGAGCCGACATCAAGAGTATTCAGCAGGCAGGACTGAAATATTGTAATGCCGGTGTAGGCAGGAACAGGCAGGACGAGTGAATACACTTAAACACAGTTTTAATAATGATCAGAACAGGGGGGATACACCATACACGATATGTTTTAGAACTGACAAGGACTGGACAGACACGGAGGGAATATATACAGATGAACACAAGAGGATAATAAGCAGGGCACAGGTGACAGACATGACTGATAACGAAACACAGCTGATGACGATGAACTAATAATGAGGCACATGGGGAACCAAAACAAAGATCACATGACAGGGACTGACAAAAGCAAAACAAGGAACACATGACAGATGACAGGACTAGAATACATGTTACATAATATTTCATGATATTTTCATAAACATGATATTTCAGTTTTTCTTTTTTAATAAATCTGCAAAAATGTCAACAATTCTGTGTTTTTTTGTTAATATGGGGTGCTGTGTATACATTAATGAGGAAAAAAATGATTTTAGCAAATGGCTGCAATATAACAAAGAGTGAAAAATTTAAGGGGGTCTGAATACTTTCCGTACCCACTGTATATAAAAAACAGTTACAAAGCATGTAGAAGTCTGTAATTACTACAGGACAGTAGGCAAGCAGCTTGGTGAGAAGGCAATAACTGTTGGCGCAATTATTAGAAAATGGGGCACCATGCAAGATCTCACCTCATGGGGCATCAATGATCATGAGGAAGGTGAGGGATAAGCCCAGAACTACACAGTCTCAAAGAAAACCATTACTAACACACTACGCCGTCATGGATTAAAATCCTGCAGCGCACGCAAGGTCCCCCTGCTGAAGCCAACGCATGTCCAGGCCTATCTGAAGTTCGCCAATGACCATCTGGATGATCCAGAGGAGGAATGGGAGAAGGTCATGTGGTCTGATGAGACAAAAATAGAGCTTTTTGGTCTAAACTCCACTCGCCGTGTTTGGAGGAAGAAGGGGAATGAGTACAACCCCAAGAACACCATCCCAACCGTGAAGCATGGAGGTGGACAATTCATTCTTTGGGGATGCTTTTCTGCAAAGGGGACAGGACGACTGCACCGTATTGAGGGGAGGATGGACGAGGCCATGTATTGCAAGATCTTAGCCAACAACCTCCTTCCTTCAGTAAGAGCATTGAAGATGGGTCGTGGCTGGGTCTTCCAGCATGACAACGACCCGAAACACACAGCCAGGGCAACTAAGGAGTGGCTCTGTAAGAAGCTTCTCAAGGTCCTGAAGTGGCCTAGCTAGTCTCCAGACCTGAACCCAATAGAAAATCTTTGTAAGGAGCTGAAAGTCCGTATTGCCCAGCGACAGCCCCAAAACCTGAAGGATCTGGAGAAGGTCTGTATGGAGGAGTGGGCCAAAATCCCTGCAGCAGTGTGTGCAAAACTGGTCAAAAACTACAGGAAACTGTAGTTGCAAACAAAGATTTCTTTACCAAATATTAAGTTCGGCTTTTCTGATGTATCAAATACTTATGTCATGCAATTAAATGCAAATTAATTATTTAAAAATCATACAATGTGATTTTCTGGATTTTTGTTTTAGATTCCGTCACTCACAGTTGAAGAGTACCTATGATAAAAATTACAGACTTCTACATGCTTTGTAAGTGGGCAAACCTGCAAAATTGGCAGTGTATCAAATACTTGTTCTCCCCACTGTATATTAGTCTTTTCTATATGCATATATAAAAGATTGTTATGAGAACCTTTATATGAGGGGCCATAATTAATTCTGGCACCCTCACACACTTACATTCTCCTTTCACAAACAACCATTTCTACTCCGACACACTTACATTCTCCTCATGCACTTACATCCTCCTTTTACATACAAACATATTTACTCACAGTTACATTGTCCTTTCACATACATACAAACATTTCTACTCTCATGCACTTACATTCTCCTTTCATATACAAATATTTTTACTCTCACGCACTTACATTCTTCATTCACAAGCAAACATTTCTACTCTGACGTACTTACATTCTCCTCATGCACTTACATCCTCCTTTTACATACAAACATATTTACTCACACTTACATTCTCCTTTCACATACATACAAACATTTCTGCTCTCATGGACTTACATTCTCCTTTCATATACAGATATTTTTACTCTCACGCACTTACATTCTTCATTCACAACAAACATTTCTACCCTCATGCACTTACATTCTCCTTTCATATACAAACATTTTTACTCACATTCTTACATTCTCGTTTAACATGCATACATTTTTACCCTCATGCTCTTACATTCTCCTTTCACATACATGCATACATTTTTCATGCACTTACATTCTATTTCTGAATACATATATTTTTCCTTTCACATACAGATACACTATATTGCCAAAGGTATTGTGAAACCCCTCCAAATCATTGAATTCGGGTGTTCCAATCACTTCCATGGCTACAGGTGAATAAAATCAAAAGCCTAAACTACTTCTACAAACATTTGTGAAAGAATGGTTTGTTCTCAGGAGCTCAATGAATTCAATAGTGGTACTGTGATAGGTTAGCACCTGTGCAATAAGTCCATTTGTGAAATTTCCTCACTACTAAATATTCCACAGTCAGCTTTTGAAAATGATAATAATATAATAAATAAAATAAAATGATTTACAACAGAGCAATGATTTTATAAATGAAAAAACATACACAAAGATGTATTTCATCGAAAAAATGCTCCAAGTCGGCAGGGCTGAAGCTGAACGTGATGATCACGCCTGATATTCCTTCCATTTCCATTATTCCCCTTCCCTAACACTATACGCTCTCACACTCACATACATAATTCTTGTACGTACATGTCTTCCTCTTACTTAGTTTTGAATGTTTTTATCCAAAACAGGTTGGCCACAATTATTGGCACCCCTAGAATTTTTTTGAGTAAAATATCTCTAAAAGTATATTCCCCATTCATATTTACTTTTTTTGGCACACCAGGGTGATCATGAACATGAAATTGTTCAGCCACGACTTCCTGTTCCACAGGAGTATAAACATGAGGAAACACAAAGGCCAAATTCCCTCAATCATTCATCACAATGAGTAAAACCAAAGAATGCAGTTGTGATGTGCAGCAAAAAAAATGAGCTAAATAGAAAGAAAACAGAAAGTGGCAGTAATAAAATAGTTAAAGCATTGAAATCCCCATTTCCTCTATCAAGCCAATAATTAAGAAGTTCCAATCAACTAAAGATGTTATGCATCCTATTGCAGGCAGACTTTTATGTAAATATTTCTAATGCGCGGTGAGGTGGAAAGTTTGAGGGGCCAAAGACTCTCCAAGGATCTCAGCTGGAGAATTGCAGAGATTAGTTGAGGCTTGAGTATCAGAAAGCCTAAAAAAAATGATCAAACAGCACCTACATCCCTACAAGTTGTTTGGGAGGGTTTCAAGAAAAATCCTCTGCTCTCATCCAGAAACAATCTCCAGCATATTCAGTTGTCAGAAAACACTGGAACTTCAAATGGGACCAGCTTCCATGGGTAACATGGGCAAACAGTCACAGCACTCAGCAGCACTGAAATGGACACCAGCACCAAACCGGAAGCAGCACTGAGATTAACAAACCATTTAAAGTTATACACGCACCAACAGTTTCCGAATCACTTATATCTAGCGCACTTACCTACAGCCACCATCAACGCAGGCACAGGGAAAAACAGATGTGACGCACACCCTGGCAACCCCAATGGGCCTTTAAATAGAAGGCACCATTCACCCATAGGCCAACACAGTTGTCAATCACTTAGTACCAATACATTCCACCCCCAGCTTCTACAACGTCGCCCCGACGGTGAACTAACAAGTTCCCACCTAGGAACTCAGTTCCACGACCGAAAAAGGGTACCAACTGTACTACCCGCTATGCTGGACACTGAACCTGCGTTCACTGCTTGAGGGAGATGGTACAGATTAGAATGCTGACCTGCCGTTCTCCTACCAGTTCTTCTCACCACTACCTCACCTACCTCTAACAGGTTAGAAGGCAATACCACTGGCTGTGAGTCCACCCCAGTCTCCATACCCTCTGTTACTCCACAAGGTTCCACAGCTCGCAGATCACCAGATATAGAAACAGCTGGAACAATATCCTGTCGCTTCGACCTACCTCTAACTTGTGGTGTCTCTGGCACCAAGACAAACAAATCCTTCTTGTCATGCCCCTCTTCTGGAGGCTGTACAGATTCAACTATAGGGGGATCCGGCAACCCAAGAGGCCGACCCGGACAAATCTGGGCCTTCAACAGAGATTGGTGCACATGTTTTACTCTTTCCAGATCTGTGGTGGGAGCAATAGTATATACTGCCCAACCTTCCCTAGGCGCCTTCATGACTTTATACATCACTGAGCTCCACAGGTCCTGGATTTTACATCTACCCCGCATGCTATAATCACGGAGGTATACCAGCTGACCCTCCTTCAGTGGTGCTTCCCTTACCTTCAAGTCATGGCCCACTTGAGCGCCAGAAACTCCAGTTTCATTGAGCTATAGTTAGATGGATTTCGCACGGTGGGCCTAAGACTACGACTACCATAAGCTATGGGGCGCACCTTACCACCTTGGTCCTGAGAAAGGACTGCCCCTAGTCCCCCATGACTGGCATCTACCTCTAAAATAAACGGTATCAAGAAATCAGCATAGGCGATGTGGTTAACTTCACTTTCAACCCCTGAAAGCTACACTGTCATTCCACAGACCAGGCGTCCGTAAACTCCTGCACATCGTGCAACTGCCTCCACCTTGCCGGGATCTGTAGAAACTCCTTCGGATGAAATAACATGCCCTAAATAATGCACTTCTTTCTTAAAAAAACGCACATTTAGATAGCTTGGCCTTCAAACCTTCAGTCTGCAAGCGGCTCAGGACAGTCTCCATCCGGGCAAGATGTTGATCTACTGAGGTGGAAAAGACAACAATATCATCAAGATATAAGAGAATGGACTGGCACTGCTGATCCCCAAACAACCGCTCCATCAATCACTCTCCAGAACGTTCTCCTTCACTGCTCCCTGCTGGTGGAATGATCTCCCTACTTTCATCAGGAACGCAGAATCCCTGGCAATATTCAAGAGACAGCTGAAAACTCATCTCTTCCGTGAGCACTTAATCCCCTCATAAAAAAAAAAAAAAAACCCTATCCTTCCCTTTTCCCTTCCTACTCTAGCTTATGGTACTGAGCAATGTATGAAACTTGTATTGTGAGCACTTCCTGTGTCTATTTGCCAATTCATGAAGAATCGCTTGTTTGTATTCCTCACTTGTAAGTCGCTTTGGATAAAAGCGTCTGCTAAATGACTAAATGTATCAATCGTTGAAAGGTGCCTGGAGCATTGCACAACCTGAAGGGCATCCTGTTTAACATGTGTATCACAGTTAATTGTATTCTGTGTCTGATTATTTAGGCCAATGATATCCAAAAAACTAATCAGTTTTATGATTGGGATGTTAAAATAATAATAATAACTAGAAAGTACATTTCCTGAAGAAAATGTGAATGGGTCTTGCAGTGGCAAAATTCAGCTGGGTGTTCTGGGTGGTTGCTATGTGGTTGCTATGGTAACCTGGGTGGTTACTAGGGTGTTGCCAGGCAGTTGCTAAGGTACTTGGGGTGGTCACTACGGTGTCGCTAGGTGGTTGCTAGGGTGTTCTGGACGGTTGCTATGGTAACCTAGATAGTTGCTATGGTGTTACTAGATGGTTGGTAGTTGTCACAGATAGTTACTATGGAGTTTTTATAGAGTTCTTGGCATGTTCTCAGTCCATTTTAGCTCTTAGCTAATCAGTATTAGCATGTAGCTGTTCACTGCTAGCATATGTAGCATGTTGGAAGTCCAGTTTGCTAGCATGAGTCAAAAGAGCCAACGACCATGTCTGTACGATGTTCTGATGCAGAGATATAGGTCTTGCTGAACAGTTGCTAGGGTAGTTTGTTTGGTTGCTAGGGAGTGGCTTGGCAGCTCCCAGTGATGATCCTCCAAAGGCTGGTTGCCAGTATGAATGATATAAACCAACCCTATGATGTTCAGGTTTGAAGATATCCCTCTTTGGGTTTGGGTTGCTAGGGTGCTCTAAATGGTTGCTAGGGCATGGCTAGACAGTTAACAGGCTTAAACTAATAGACTGCATGTGTGCCCAAATCAAAAGAGCCATACTCACGTGTCTCTATGATGTTCTGATTAATTTAAATCCATCTCATCTATTTTTCAATGGAAGTCTTTGAGGTGGTTGCTAGGGTGCTCTAAGTGGTTGCTAGGGTGTGGCTATGATGAAGATATGTGAAACTGTATGTGAAGCTAAGCAGTATTAATGAAACCAAACAACACATTTCACTCTTTTTCACTTCTGCTGTTTTTCTTCTATAAATTTCGATGTATATTTAAAGGAATGTGTTTCCACAGACTAGTTTCAGTTATGGCAGTTCATCACCTCAGAGAGTCACTCACTCAGAGTCTGTACTGTCTGATGTGGAGTTTCACAATAAAAGCCCCATAATATATCATATGAAGAATTCCTAACTGACATTGATCTGTGGAAACAGGTTTGTAACAAAGTTCTTAAAAACGGGAAGAAGGAGGCGGGAACCGGCGAACATTCAACAACTTTAATAATAAAATAAACAATAAAACGAAAGTAGAAGGGCGGCAGTTCCTCACGGCGACTGCCGCCCACACAAACTAAACACAACATAAAATCCAGGCCTGGTCCTCTCTTGTCCTTCACTGTTGTCGCTCCTCTTTTATGCTTCCGGAGCTCCTCCGTGAGAGATCCGAGACCGGTGCGACGAGCAGCTGAAGCTCGTTATCTCTCGCGTCACCGGCCTCGAGCCTTTCCCTCAAGGCTCTCGCCCGCCCTGCTCGTCACAAGGTTCTTATTCTTATATCTGTCTGAATTTATACACAAAACAAGTTATATTTGAGTTTGAGGGCTTTTATTGTGAAACTCGACATCAGACATTCCAGATATTGTGTGAGTGACACTCTGAGGTGGAGAACTAAAGCAAAGAATATAGATATACAAAGACGGTTCACTCCTATTACTCATTAATGGGAGAAACTGCAACACTCAATATGGCGGAATACGTCCCGCCTTCTAAATAAAAGAGCCAATCACTGATCAGTAAAATCATTGCATCACTACAGTTGCTCATACCTGGGACTGCACATGTGCTTTGTCTGGTCCAGCCTGAAAAATAAACTTTTTATGGCTATTTTAGTAAAAGAAACAACATTTATTGGACAGTTTGTCTCACATTCTGTCGCTGATTTTAAACATGTTACTTAATTGTGAGTTCAAAAGTAAAAGTTCAGGATTCCTTCAAGTAGATAGGACGTGGTCTTGGATGACCGAAACAGCAAATATTGCCACCAAGTGAACAGACTTTCCTTGAAAGAAACTGAGAACAGAACTGAGCAGAAGCTGGAGTGTAAATACACAGGGCTGAACGAGTGAACACAGCTGATAATAATCAGAAACAAGTAATTATGAACAAAAACAACCAAACTAAACATAACCTGACAATAATAATAACATGATAAATGCTGTAAATCAAATGACAAATAGTGATTATAAATGATTGAACTGAATATAAAATCAAAGAAAATGAAGCACAACACAGATGAGTGGATGAAGAAACACCTACAGGTTTGAGATCGTTCATTTACACTGAAATTGATCAACAAACTGTGTGTTTGATTCGTTCTCTTGAATCTGCCTTAATTCCCTCGATGTTGACGTTCTGTTCCTGTATTTCTTTCCTTGTTGCTTCTAACTCAATGTCTTCCTTAAACTCTACAAATTCACTCTCCATTTGTCGTTTGAGATCATCTTTGAAAGTCTTGTGTTTGCTGGGATCATCCAGAGATGTTTGCAGTGAGTCTCATTCTGTCACCATCTTCTTCTGTCTCATATTTCCTCTCTCTTCTCTGTTAGTTTCCTTGACTGTTTTTTTCTGGGCTTCTCTTGATCTTCACCTTGTTTCTCTCACTCATCCTTAAACCTTTTCTGACTTTATATATACTGAAGTATGTATAAACTTCAAGTGAGTTCATCATTTACTCAACCATGACAGGTTATTACAGTGACAGAAGTTCAGCTGTAGTATTACTGTAATGAAGAGAAAATAAGAGACTCTATAACATCTCACTGTTACTGATTTATCATGAGCTCAAAGCATTATGGGTAGAATCTCTCTACAGTCTATTCTGATTCATCAACACAGTTTCACTGATGATCCAGGAACAAAAAAAACCCCATCAGAACCAACTCTAAACCCAGGATAGAGCGGTTGAGTGAATGTGGTCTGGACTGTGTGGATGAGGCTCATTGTGTCTCCAGAGACGCTGTAGAAGGACAGAGTTCCTGCACTGTGATCCACATACACTCCTATTCTACTGCTGATGATGGACTCTACTGGGAGTTTAGTCTTTATGTTATTGTGTCTGAATGAGTAACTGTCAGAGCAGATCAAACTCCAGGACTGATCATTACGTCCGAACTCACACTCATTACTCCGTCCCTTCCTCCTGATGCTCTTATATGACACTGATATATACACAACACCACTCCACTCAATCTCCCAGTAACAGCGTCGATCACTCACACTCTCTCTACACAACACCTGACACTCATCAAATCTGTCTGGATGATCAGGATATGGCTGGACTATGTAAGTGTCAGTAATCACTCTGTTATTCTCAGACAGACGGAGGCCTTTATTCACTGTGTTCAGATCCAGAGTGAACTGATGGGAATCTGATGGAGAAAAAACACATCAGAATCAGGAATTATGAATCTGATCTTTTAATGTCTCTGAACTCTTCATGTTCGTGTGTTTGTAAGAGAGATGAATAAACTTCATGAACTTTGAAGTTTGAAGGTTTTTAGTTTGAAGTACTTTTAAAGTTTTAATGACAGATAATTTTATTGTGGTGTTGCTATGTGATCGCTAGGGTATTCTGGGTGGTTGCTAAGGTTGCCAGCAGTTGCTAAGGTGATCCTATGTGGTTGGTATGCAGTTACTAAGATCTCAGGGTGATTGCTAGGTTGTTGCTATAGAGTTACTAGGGTACTCAGGGTGGTTGCTAAGGTCTTGCTATGCTGTTTCTAGGGTACTCGGGTTAATTGCTATGGTGTTGCTATGTTGTTTTTAGGGAACTTGGGGTGGTTGCTAGGGTGTTGCTAGGGTGTTTCTAGGGTACTCTGGGTGATTGCTAGGGTATTGCTTTGTAGTTGCTAGAGTACTCTGGGCGATTGCCAGGGTGTTGCTATGTAGTTGCTAGGGCACTTGGGTTGATTGCTAGGGTTTTGCTAGGTGGTTACTAGGGTACTCGGGGTGGTTGCTAAGGTCTTGCTATGCGGTTGCTAAGTTACTCTGTGATTGCTAGGAAGTTGCTGTGCAGTTGCTAAGGTGTTCCTATGTAGTTGCAAGGGTATTCTGAGTGGTTGCTATGGTGTTACTATGGTACTCTGGCTGGTTGCTAGGGTATTCGGGGTGAGTGCAAGGGTGTTGCTATATATTGCTAGGGTGTCGTTATGCGGTTGCTAGGATGTTCTGGGTGGCAGTTGGTAGGATACTCGAGTGGTTGCTATGGTGTTACTATGGTACTCTGGCTGGTTGCTAGGGTATTCGGGGTGAGTGCAAGGGTGTTGCTATATATTGCTAGGGTGTCGTTATGCGGTTGATAGGATGTTCTGGGTGGCAGTTGGTAGGATACTCGAGTGGTTGCTAGGCGGTTACTAGGGTGTTCTGGCAACTATGATTGCTATGAGATAGATAGACAGACAAACAGACAGAGAGATAGCCATATTATGAGGGACAACGGCTGAACCCTCTTCTCTCTATCACTGCTCTCTGTAATTATTTATCTTGTATTTTGTTTCTCTTGTTGAGGTATGTGATGACATGAACAATATGACCATGTATATGATTTCTTTCCTTTTATTTATTTATTTATTTATCTATATACCTGTGTAACTTGTTAATTTTTTATTGCTTTGGCAACGTTGTGCTATCCCACAGTCATGCCAATAAAGCTCATTTGAATTGAATTGAGAGAGAGAATATGTGTGTGTGTGTGTGTGTGTGTGTGTGTGGGAGAGAGAGTGAGAGTGTGTTGACATACATTTGTGTAGTCCTGCTGTAATCCTGATCTCTCCTCCATGATCCACACTAGAAAACACAGTGTCACATTTAATCAGTAAACACACACACTCTCTCTCTCTCTCTCTCTCTCTCTCTCTCTCTCTCTCTCTCACTCTCACACACACACATACATAAACACACTAATAAACAATATCATAAAGAAATGTGTTCATATTTGAACTGTGCCACACGGATCATTTATCTGCTTGGTTCAAAGCCCAAAAAGTGGCACACAACTTTAAGATACATTTACTCTCTGATCGGTCATGCGACCACTAAACAGCACTGTAAGATCAGGTGAGAAGTGCTTGAATTCAGTGAAGAAAACGAAATGTTTCTGTGATTTAAACAAGTTTAAGCCAAACAAAACATCGCTGACTAACAGGAGAAACACTGTGCAATGAAACAGACAGTAGGATTTTTAATATTTAACAACAATCATTTACCATGGATTTACTGTAGTAACTAGACCATGGCATTGTGGCAGAAATGTGGGATGTAAATATAGAATTGAATTATATTATTAATGTAGATGCAATAAATGTATTAACCCTTAAATGCATAAATGCTTCGCTAAACATTTATCTATTTATTTATTCGCTAAACAACATACATCTATATAAAACATGGATAGATCTCTACCTGTCACGATAATATAAAACTCTCCTGATATTAGAGCAACAGTTACAGAAGAATAAAATAAAACATATTTTGTAACGTTTTGGCGCTTAGAGGGGTTCGTTTTGATCAGATGTTTTATGCCATAATCACTGTCCTCGTCAGAGCTCATTTCCCAGTACATTATTATATATATATTTACTGTATATATTAGAACCCATTTGTGATCTCAAACATATTCTCAAAACTATAATTTTCTACATCTTCAAAATCAATATTTTGATCACTGACAGCTTCACAAGATCCATCATCAAGTGACAGTGACACTCATATTTGATTGCGTTCAGTACTTCAATCACTGAGTCAGTTCAGGTTTTGCTGATGATACTTCCTATTCTTTAGTTTTCTGTCTGAATGAAACGTCACTTCATCAGGATGTGTATCAGACAACTTGTGGAATAAAGGTGAATTGCACTTATTCCGTTGTGCAGAAAAAATATATGTACACATATTTTACCATGGTAGTGAGGCGCTATATGCATGATTTAAACTCTTGTTATAATGATTTAAATACTACAACTTTCATTTAGGAGCAAAAATGTGCCTTTAAATTTGACAGAAAAAAAGATTTGCCATTGATCATGATGAATATCTATAACGACTAATATGAAAAATTTTATAGTGATAATTGTTTGGCCATATCACCCAGCCCTATGTGTGTGTGTGTGTGTCTGCACTGTCTGTGTGTGTTTGAATGTGAGAGAGCAGGAGAAAGCAAATTAAATGTGATTTTGTAGGAAAATCAAGGAAATCATGATTTATATCCTTTTTGTTGTTGGTTTTGGTTCTTTTGCTGTTGTAGGCTGTCAGGAACTTTGAAAAGACTGAAATCATTTTGCAAAGTGATATGGATCTGATTGTAGTCAAGACCTGTCTGGAACTACTTTAGCACACGTTAGAATGTTCTTCAGCCAATCAGAATGAAGCATTCAACACCCATGTGTATAACTACAGCTAAACCCCTGTTAATTCTTAATAAAACTTTGTAAATGTATGAAAGTAAGTGAAACTGATTTGTAATAAGTGAAGATTGTAATGCTGTTTTTGTAGTTGTTAAATCAAAACTCTTACTGCTCTACATACTTGAGTTTATCCAGTCTGTAGTTTGGATGGTTGAGTTTGTCAGTGAGCATCTTGACTCCTGAATCTCCGGGGTGATTGTAGTTCAGATCCAGCTCTCTCAGGTGTGAAGGGTTTGAACTCAGAGCTGAAGACACATAACCACAGCCTTCCTCTGTCACCATACAGCCAGACAATCTACAAAGACATACAGCAACAGTCCACATGACTGGTTTGGTAATCAGACATGACTATCTCACACTGACCTGTAGAGTTTGCATTTGCAGCTGTTATTTTCTGTAAATTCAGTCACAAAAGTGTGTATGGAAGCATACCAGAGTAAAGTATTAATTGAAAGTATTAATTTACATTTCTAAATGTAGTTAAGACATCAGAAACATTTATAGTTATTTGTATCATCCAAATTGTTATTTGAACATTTATGCCTGTTTCAGCCTTTTATTTTTTGTTTTGAAATGAAAATATATAATTTACATTTAAACAAGAAACATTAACAGAGTTAATTTAAAATAAAATAATAATTAAATTAATTTAAATAAATAAACAAAATTAAATAAATTAATTTTAAAATAAATTAGTTCTAATTGTTAATATTTTAATTCTTTGTTTCAATTAAATATTTTTAAATACTTTATTAATTAACTTCAAATTTAAAATAACTGAAGCTTTTATTTAAGCTGAAAACCTTGGGGAGCTAATGACAAAAAAAAAAAAACAGAGACACACAACACAATAATGCTTCTTAATTGTTGAGAAGACATAAACAATTCACATTATAAAATTGGGGAAATGTTGGAACATATTGCATTTTCAGATTCATGTTATGAGTGGCCCAAACTCATTTGGAGGAGTTCATGTGAAGTAGCATTTACAGCAAAGGACTCAAACTTAGCTCCTGGTGGGCACTGCCCTGCATAATTTAACTCCACCCAAATTAAACACCAAATTAAAAATCTGATCTAGCTAGTCTCAATCATCAGGATTACCATAAACTTCCAGGCAAGCATTTGAGCTAGTTGAATCTAAACTCTGCAGGACAGTGGCCCTCCAGGATCTGAGATTTACTGATTTACTGTGAACTGTGTCCATCACAGGTTCGTGAGTTGCTTGTGTGTAAATGATAGCGTTTACCATTCACTCTGAAACATAGAGCATGCCAGAATTTATATTTATATGATTACATTACAACCTTCACAATGAGATATTTAATAAATATTTAAGTATATATATAATACGAATAAGTAATTTCCCATGCTCCCAACCATGTATTGTTAGAATTCATAAAAAAAATAAAAAAAGGTTAAAATTACCATTTCATTTAATCACCATTTGGTATGTGCGTTAATTTTGGACCTTGGCTGAGCCACTAGATGTCACTGCGAGTTTGTGCTGTCAGAAGCAAAACAATAATGAAATGGAAGCATTTTGCAGCTTGTTTAGTAATTGTTTAAAGCCATTTCACAATTTAAGTCTTCATACAGTCCATTCCCATCTCCCCATCCAAAGCAATATTTATCTCAGGCTTGTGCAGTCCACATGAGTCAGACTTCTGTATGAATGCGGAAAAAATATCACATACTGTAATATGTATACCTGTTTCTGGACTGTTTGTTTCCTGTCTTCAGTGCTCCTCACGTGTTCTCTGTGTTTGGTTTTGTTCCCGCCACTTGTTAATCTCATCATTAGTTTATTCTCTTGAGCTGCTTCCTGTTAATTACCTGTTGTGTCACCTGTATATCACCCCTGTGTTTTTAGTGTAATTCCCCTGCATATATTTATTATTAAATAGATAAAGACTCTGTTAATTCTATTCCTGTTTCCTTGCCTTTGTGGACACGTAACTTTACACATACCTGCAAATATTGCTTTGTCTCTTGTGCTAGCATAGTCTCAGTTCACTAGTTCGCACTTACATATAATCAGATAGAGTAAATGTTATGCAGATTTGGCATACCGTATGAGGGGAGGGCTTCGAGCTTGGAATTTGGCCCGAACACAGAGAACTCCCTCTGTCTATCCCAAGCTGGGATAGGAATAGTTATATAATAGATTGGGTGGTGGAGGGATGATGGAAAACTGTGAAACAGAGGTAAGGACTAAATAAAACTCAGGCATTTTGATCTGCGAGTGTGCACCTCTGATTGGCCATTGCATTCAAGAAATCAACAGATATGTCTGTGATTAGCTATATTTGTCAACACTGCAAAAACATGTAGGGAATAGAAACCTTTGACACTCTCCAGAGCACAAACACAAATACAGACTGGAACGTTTGCCAAATTTGTTTCACTAAATCAGATGGGGCCCCCAATTTCCTTGGGCCTAAGCTATATTGCTTATTGTCCACCTCTGATGTAGCATAATTATTTACAACTATTCACCTCAGTATCTCCAGCTGACAGTTTGGACTCTTCATTCCATCAGAAAGAAGCTTCACTCCAGAATCCTGTAGCTCATTGTTACTCAGGTCCAGCTCTCTCAGGACACAGTGTGAGCATTGTAGAGCTGAAGACAAACTCTCACAACACTGAGCAGTGAGATTACATTTCGAAAATCTGAAGAAGAAAAAGAATGCAATTGGAACAATGCAATTGGATACAGAATTAATCTTAGCAGTGTGATTTTTAATAATTATCTTATTTGCAAAAATAATATAGCTGTGAACAGCAATTATCAGGTTCAAGCGTATTAAAGCCTTTAAGCACATGCTTAAAAAGGTATTATGTTTCATTTACCAAGCATGTAACCACTTAGATCATAGATGGAAAAGACAATTTACAGTTTACAGTCCATGTACGTTTGTATGCTTGTTTAGAATCATTTTACATGTGCTCACATATTTTCATGAAGTTCTGAGTTTTCATTTAGGGTTTATAGGCTTTTGAGTCTATTTTGCCACACCCTTTTTCTAAATGACCCTGTTATAGTTACCCAAAGAGTAAAGGTAAACTTTTTTGATAATTATTGATCTACAGAGTCCAGAGAACATTGCTGCACTGATTTGGTTCCAATTGGATGAGAATTCTAGGACTAGTTTACAAAAGTAGGACTTTTACATTATTGCGAATATTTAATGGCAGCAGTGGTTCCTGAGGCTAAGTTGCTCAGCATGAGGAGATCTATCAATGATATTGTAAGCTGCTCAGTCCAAATAAGGGGTGTGGCGATGTCAGCTGCATCCACAGCGTTTTCCTCATGTTTTGCCAGGGCAGAGAGAAACACCTGTGTTGCATTAACAATCAGCGATTAAAACTAATAAAGGTGTGATGTTGTTGTAGTAGTAGTTGTTGTTGTTGTTGTTGTTTGGGGGGGGGGGGTTGTTGGTGATGCTGAGCACCTTGCCGAGGCTGCCATGCCGGGACGTGGGCTGGAGATTATTGCACGACGCAAATAGATTGGGAGGAATAGTTTGTAGTGTTGGCGTTCCCCCTGTAAAGTTTGGCGGCCGCCGTTGATTTCCCCGAACGCTGTACCCCACGTCCGGTGGTGGGTAAGGAAGCCAGCAGTACACTTTTATATAATTGATGTATGAAATGTTGTTATATATGCTGTATTAATGTTTGCCAGGGAGGCCTTATTTAATGTGTATGTGTCACACCCATGGACTGTTGTGTTTAGTTTAGTGATGTCATTCTGTTCATTTGCCCTCCATGTGTTTGCCTGTTTAGTTAATCACCTGCACCTGTTTCAGTTCTCCCTAATTACGTTCTCCCCTATATATTCTCCTTGTGTTTGTTCAGTCTCGATTGGTTCTCATCAATGTTACGTGTGTGTCACCTGCCTGCCTGCCTGTATCCCCGTGGACTTTGAATTAAATCTATGTTTATCTTATCTTCGACGTTATCGTCCTTTACATGTACACACAGCCTGACAGAAGAACCGACCAACAAATTGTGATAGTGTTTAGCAGCGTGTTCTCCGTTTTGTTTTCCCGTTTTGTTAGTTTCGTTTTTGTTTGTTGTGTTTACCCCTGCCATCATGGATCTCCCCGGTGTTCATCTCCTGTTGTTGGAGCAGGGGGAACAAGCATTGGAGGACCACACGCGGACCTTTTTGGACATCGCCTATTTAACACACTACCCGGACAACTGCCTCTGCACGTTCTACCAAGTGAGCTTGAATGCCAAGCGCAGTTGTCCAGAGAGGGTCCGCGTGTGGATTTTGCTGCCTTTGTGGAGTGGGTGCTGACGAGCTGCAACTCGTCATTCACCGTCTGCCTGGGAGAAGATCTCGCCAGCCCCACTCCGAACCCAGAGCGATTCCTGGAAGATGACGAGGAGCTTCCAGAACTCCTCGGTCCGGACCCAGTGCGAGACCAGCCACCATCTCGCGGCACGGAACGCCCGCATGAGCCATCGCCAAATGGAGCGACAGAGCCGAGGTTTGCCAAGGAGCCAGAACTACAGAGTGAGTTTGACAAAGTGCGTGAGCCGGCTACAGCGCTCATGAGGGAGCCTGCGGTGGAGAACGAGGGCCAGGAGGAAGGCCCCGCCCACTGCACCGCCGCTGAGGGTGAGCATGGACTGAGCTCAGAGGACTATTTTTTTTCGATCTGTTTTGAATCATCTGCCTGTTTTGAATCATCTGCCTGGTTTGAATCATCTGCCTATTATGAATTGTCTGCCTTTTCAAAGATCCCACCCAGCCTCCCTCTCCCACCTCCACTCATTCATCTACCACCATCTCCGCTGCATCCTGCCAGCCCCTCTGCTCACCCTCTACCCACCATCTGCGGCATGAGCGTGCAGTGGGCCTGCCAGTCTGCAGCTCCATTGGGGGCAGTGGATCCCAAGTCTCCGCCTCCCACCTCCTCAACCTGGACTCCTCCTCGGCCCGTCAGTCCGCCAGCTCCTCCTTAGCTCCAACCTCCCTCGTCTCCACCGTGGCCCTTCAGTCCACCAGCTACGCCGGGCTCCCTCATCCCTCCGGCTCTGCCTTGGTCGTTCGTCGACCTGCCCTCGCCGCGGGACTACACTCCTCTGGCTGCGCCTCGTCCCTTCGTCCCTCTGGCTCTGTTGGCGTCCTCACTTCCTCCGACGTCACCTTGGTCTTCTGTCGCTCCGGCTCCACCGCGGCCTTCAGGATCCCCGCCTACACCTCGGTCGCTAGAGCCACCAGCGTCGCCGCGTCCCGCCGGATCCTCAGCGTCGCCCTGGCTCGTCGGCGTTCCAGCTACGCCATGGTCTCCTCTGCCACCTGCTCTGCCACAGTCAGTCGCCGTCCTGGTGTCGCCTGCCCTTCTTCCACCATGGCTGCTTCCTCCTGCGGCTCCACCATGGGTGGTGGGCATGACTGTGGCCTGGGTTCAACCGTCCTCCTCCTGCTCCAAGTCCCGTCAGTCTTCTCCCTGGCTCCTCCCACCATCTACTCCTCCCTGGTTCCTCCTATCGTCTGCCACGTTGTCTGCCTGTTGTCCTGTCCGCCCTTCGTCTTCCACTACGTCTTGGTCCATCTACGGCGCGAGGACGCGCCTTCCGGGGAGGGGGTGTACTGTCACACCCATGGACTGTTGTGTTTAGTTTAGTGATGTCATTCTGTTCATTTGCCCTCCATGTGTTTGCCTGTTTAGTTAATCACCCGCACCTGTTTCAGTTCTCCCTAATTACGTTCTCCCCTATATATTCTCCTTGTGTTTGTTCAGTCTCGGTCGGTTCTCATCAATGTTACGTGTGTGTCACCTGCCTGCCTGCCTGTATTCCCGTGGACTTTGAATTAAATCTATGTTTATCTTATCTTCGACGTTATCGTCCTTTATATGCACACACAGCCTGACAGTATGCCTATTAAGGTCCCCCGGCGCTATGAGGGCAGGTTTTTGTCATTTCCCATAACTCCCATACTGTATATTAATGACGGCTAAGTATTTAGCTCAAGTGGTAGAGATGGTATGTCCTGATTGATATTTGGTCTGTATTTATTTATGTGTATTTATTTATTTTATGTTATTTTAGTGATTTGGAAATAGATATTTATATGGCTTTGAGGTTTGCTGTGTAATAGTGACCGTGAACTTGAACATAAACCTTTTTTAATAACTCTTGATTTTCTGTCTCCAGACAACATTAAAAATAAAAATAAAGTATTTGATCTCAAACCTCAGTATCTCCAGCTGACAGTTTGGACTCTTTAGCCCATCAGAGAGAAGCTTCACTCCAGAATCCTTCAGGTCATTGTTACTCAGGTCCAGCTCTCTCAGGACAGAGTTTGAGGATTGTAAAATTAAAGACACACTCTCACAGGATTGAGCAGTGAGATTACAACACTGTAGCCTGTGTAGAGAACAAAACAAACAGCATCAGTAATGCTTATTAGGTAGCGTTTATAATATGGAGCTTGAAAAAACCGTTGACTGTAGTGATGTAAACAAAGCTAAAAGAATTTTCTCTTCATAAAACATCAAACCAGTTATATCATCACACACATTTCATTTATTCATTTGTCTGAACAGTCTAGTCCAACAAGTCACGCATTTAAAATGTAGTCCCAATTACAAAAGACTAACAGTATATATAAATGAATGCAAAGAAGACTCTTACAGTGCTCTACTGGTGTTTTTGATCACTGGCAGCAGTCTCATCAGTGCTTCATCAGATCTTCTGTATTTCTGCAGTTCAAACTTCTCTTGAGTCTTGTATTCTGACATCTGGAGCACAAACACCAGACCAGACCACTGGGCAGAAGAGATATTCTGTGCTGAAAGATTTCCAGAGCTCAGAATCTTCTGGATTTCCTCCACAAAGTCATCTTTCAGTTCACTCAGACAGTGGAAGAGATTGATGGCCCTATCTACTGATTTCTCCATCTCTATTGTCTGATTGATGTAGTCAACAGTGTCTTTAATGCTTTCTGTTTTCAGTTTCAGTTTAGGCAGTAGTTCCTTCAGTTCACTCTGATTAGACTCCAGTGAGAGACCCAGGAGGAACCGGAGGAAAAGGTCCAGGTGTCCGTTCTCGCTCTGTACAGCCTTGTTGATTGCAGCCTTATGAAGTTCAAAAAGTGGCTTTTTGGAGAGATTCCATTTCAGTTTTTCTGTCCAGGATTCAAGAAATGGGTTCGTTTTCTTGTCTTTGTTAATCAAAAACACATAAAGAGCAGCAAGGCATTCTTGTACACTGAGATGTACAAAGCTGTAAACGCTTCTGGCTGAAACCTTTTCCTCCTGAAATATTCGAGTGCATAACCCAGAGTACACCGACCCGTCGTTGACATCTATTCCACATTCCTTAAGCTCTTCTTTGTAGAAAATCAGGTTTCCTTTCTCCAGCTGTTGAAAGGCCAGTTTCCCAAGCTTCAGAATAATCTTATCAAAAGACTTTGCTTTGACTTTAGATTCAGGATCATCACAGTATTTTTTTTCCATCTGTTGCTGCTGAGAAATGAAGAAGTTTATGTACATCCCTGTGAGAGTTGTTGGTGTTTTGTCATTCCTCTGTTGAGCCAGAAGAGGCTGAAGAACAGTGAGGGAGATCCAACAGAAGACAGGGATGTGGCACATGATGTACAGACTCCTGGATTTCCTGATGTGACTGAGGATTTTTTCAGAAACCTCAGTACTGGTGTTTTTTTTGAAGTATTGCTCTTTCTGCTCATCGTTAAATCCTCGCACCTCCGTCACTTGATCAATGTAGTCACGGGGGATCAGACTGGCTGCAGCTGGTCTGGATGTGATCCAGATGAGAGCAGAGGGAACCAGATGCTTCTTGATAAGGTTTATTATTATTTTAATCAATGTTGTTTTTTCATTTACATTTGTAAAGATGTCATCTTCTTTAAAGCTCAAAGGAAAGCGACATTCATCCAGCCCATCAAAGATGAACATAACTTTACCATCACCTTCAGGAAGAGAGGGCAATTCTTCAGGACTACTAAAGAAGTATTTGTTAAGCAGTCCCATGAGACTGATCTCTTCTTTAATCAAATTCAATCTACGAAATGGAAGTGGAAATATGAAGACTATATCCTGATTTTTTGTTCCTTTAGCCCAATCAAAGATGAATTTATTGACAGAGACAGTTTTTCCCACTCCTGCTATCCCCATTGTCAGCACTTTTCTGTTTCGTCGACCCGTGTCACACTGGACTTTAAACATGTCGTTACATTCAATTGCCGTCTCTTTGGCTGTCAAACGGTTGTGATTTGTTTCAATCTGTATCACCTCATGGTCGTTCACTCTTCCTCCAGTCTCATTCTCCACCACATATAAATCAGTGTAAATATCGTTTAGGAATTTTTGATGACCCGTCTGTGAATTACCAACCAATATCTTCTCATAGTCCTGTTTTAATTTATTCCTCAGCCTGCGGCTGGTCTCTGTGTAATCATGAAGAGTAGCTTGACTGTTGTCTTTAAGAAAAAGGGAAAAAGACTGTAAAGACAGTAAAGTGATCGTACATTTCATAAATTCATGCTTCTACTATATTCAAATTAATCACGCTCTTACCGCAACAGCGTTTACATGTATATCTTACACTGATTATGCTGAAGTTGACAACATATATGGTGATGCAAATGCCTTGTCTAATGCTGAGTCAAATTGTAATGAATCCGCTCTGCCTTTCATCCACTTACCACCAGATGTCGCCCTCTCACTCTATGGACCCTGTCACACGGACTACATTTCCCATAATCCCCTCACCCAGTCACTAATCACCCTGCCAGCTGTAACATATTACACACACTTTCCTTCACTATATAAGCACCACTCTCACTTACACTCACTGCGAAGTATTGTTAATCCCTGTATTGCAATTCCGAGCGTGTTATCCTAGTCTTGTTTGCCTGTTTCCTGATCCTGCCTGTTTCTTGTTTTTGATGTTTATCTGCCCGCCTTTGACCTTTCGCCTGGATACTTACTACGAGTCTGCCTGTTCCCTGCTACTATTGTTTGCTGTTGTGTTTACCATAGCCTGTCTGACTACGTTTGTAAATAAAGCTGCATTTGGATTTCAACCTGCTGACTCATCTTTACACAAATGCAGTTGGTTTCAATTTTCTTTCTTTTTCTAATTTCTTGCAGAACATTTATTGTTTTGCCACTATTGGACTCAGATCAACTTAAGGCCATGCTAAACAAATTTATTAAAAGGTTTTTGATTAAATATTGACATCTAGCACCAAAACAATACATGACATGAGACTGTATTAGGGTTAGGTTGTGGTTATTGCAATTGCTCTTCTTAAGTAGAAGTTACTTGCAGAAGTTTTAGTTTTGGACTTAAGACCCTTGTACACCATTTAACCATTTGTAAAATCATGACTAGACACTCTGTTCTATTAAATGGTCTTGTATAAGATCTGCTGCTGTTCGTCTTGGCTCTGTAATTGTTGCTTGCTGTTATTTTTATTTTATTTTTTACACCATATCTCTTTTGAATGAGCACCAACAGCAGCACATGTTTTCATATTGCCTTCAGACTGACCTGCGAGTGAGAGAGAGAGGATCACACACTGGGAAACATAAATCACATAAACACATCAGCAGAGCAAAGAGAAAAGTTAAGTCAAACCATCACATTGGTAAACAGTCAATCACATTACAGCCACAGTAAATTAAACGTTACCTTGCTCGTGATTGTTCTCCAGCTGCTCAGCCAGATTATTCTGGTTCATCTTCCTCAGGATCTCCACTGTGATCTTCACAGCTTCTTCTGGTCCAAAACATGCTACCATCTTATCCACAGTTTTTAACCGATCTGCATTTTCCATTTCAGACTTTGATATACACTCATTATCTTTCGTTAAGTACCACTGAAACTTCTTCAGTTCAGCTTCTAGCAGTTCATTCAGCGATTTCTCAAGAAGATCTTTAACAGACGCCATCGCCTTTCACAGATTCACAGCTGCAGGACAAAAAGAAAAAGATCTGAAGTAGTTTCACTCTGTTACGAAGGAGTGTGTGCCAACGTGGCTGTAGATCCAAATGCAGGTTTTATTTAACCCTCTGAGGTCGGCCGTCACGCCCGCGGGATTTACTCACTTTTTTCTTGTCAGTGTGAAAGAGACTCAAAATGCTCTGTCAATTTTGAACATACAATTAAGAGATATATACCATTGCAATCTGTGAAATGTCTACTTTTACTTGTGCACACTCATAGTAAAAACAAAATGTTGTGCTTTTTGCAAAATAAACAAAACTAACATGATGCGTGAGCTGCGATCTCTCTCCAAATGAAATCCATTCTGATAGTCATAAGAAAATGAACGGTAACTTCGTGAATACTATTCACACAAATATGAAACGCATGTCTAAATAAACGTTGAAATGTCAGGTTTTAAATCATGTAAGTCAAATCTAAAACAAATATTCTCTGTTTATGTAATCTGTTTGAAAACGGAGAGAAATCAGTCGTTCGCGAGCCAGCTCATTATCTGTAATGTGACCACGCCCACGGAGAGCGCGTGCTATTCAAACACAAATTCTGAGGCGATTACTGTAACAGAGAGTTAACGCCCACATAACATTCTTAGTTCACATGCTTCGCAGCTTTGGCCTTTGGATGGGCCGTTAGCCACTGGGGGAGTGTCTTTTGTCTCCCCTGGTGTGAATTGCTTATGTATTCATGGCCATCACCACTCCCATGCATACAGCAGTGGTGACACAAAAACTGATTTACAAAAATTGAAATCATTATATTGTTGTTTGTGTTGAAGCATTCAGAATGATTTCCACATCATTGTGTAGTAAAAATTCTAGCCTACAAGATTGATAACTCAAAAGTCTTGTGAACAACTATTCAGTATGTGTTTTATGGCCTTATTGCAAGGGCATTTTTTTTGCCAAAACTTACTAACCACGCATAATCTTTATTTTTAAAAAGATGCAAACATGTACATCTATTTTGCTCACATGTTATTGTAGCAGAGTTTGTGCTGAATACAGCAAAATTACATGTTGGCCAATAGTATGTTATAAGTAGCTGAAATAAGCACAAATGTCAGAGTATGTAAAACTACTCCAGGACCCCAAATCAGCCTCAGACTCCAGAGGGTTAAACAGGCGTAGTCACACAGGCAATGGTCAAAGGACAGCAAACAGGTATGGCAGAGGATTGGCAGAATCATGATCGTAAAACAGGCAAAGGAGTCAGATCAGGCAGATAACATTCACAGTCCAGTACAACAAGCAAAGATCGGGATAGGCAGCAGGAATCAAACAATGTAAATCAGACAGGCTCAAAAACAGGAAAGCAAACACGGGAAGTAACGCTAAGAAATGATCGCCATGGCGTATCAAGACCTCGCACTGATGTGTATGTGGAGTGTGCGTAAATAGTGTGTGTGGTGCATAGCAGGTGTATGTGTAATCAGTGCTAGATCCGGGGCTGCTGGGAAATGAAGTGAGTGAGTGAGTGATCGTTCCTGTGTGATGCATTGTGGGAATTTGAGTCCGGTAGTGAGGCGATAGTTCAGGGTGGAGAGCCCTCTAGTGGCTATTATGGGCACTCCAGCTGATAATCGTGACACACTCATAACACATGGATCTAAGCAGTCAAATGTTACTTTTATTATGAATTGAACCTGTGATTAAATCAGGACTCTCAGAGGCACCTCATCCAAATTGTTAAATCTGGTGGTTTATTCAAATCTGTTAAAGTAGTCCTATAATGCTCCTTTTTGCATGGTATCTATCTGAAATATGCTAGAAATGAGTACCCTAGCAACCATATATCAACACCCTAGCAACCACCCAGAGTACCCTAACAACCCCATAGGAGCCACCCTGAGTACCCTAGTAACTATTTAGCAACCACCCCGAGTGCCCTTGCAACCACATCGCAACACACTAGAATCTATCTATCTATCTATCTATCTAAGAACTTCGGATAAAGCAGACTCTGATGCACCTATGCTAAATTTTTCAATATATCCTAATCATTTTGTTAACATATTTCATTTCTGAAATACATAATTTGACATAGTCACCTCTGATTACAGATCATTCTAAATTGTAATGTATTTTCATGCATTTTCTGTAAAACTGCTTTGAAACAATATTTTGTGAAAAGAGCTATACAAATGAATTGAATTGAACATTGACAAAGAAGATGTTTCTTGTTCCTCCACAGAACTTGTGTCTTTAAAAGAACAGTCATACCCCACACTAGTGTCAGTTAGGGGAATGTATCTCAGTCTGTTAAGTGATCTGACAATGGATGATAGCCTTATGTCAGACAAAGCAATGTACAAGAGCAAGATGATTAACACTCCTGAAAGTGTAACCAATAAAGGTTCTTTCAAATGATTCCAAAGTGGTCCCAATATTGATCCAAACCATGTGTCACACTCAGAGGAGAAAAGACCATGATCTTTACTAAGTTTAGCTACTTGTTTGTGCTGAAATTTAGCTAAATTATGCACTGGTCGAGATCTGGAGGAGGACACACCGAGGATGCAGAGGTGGAACGAAGCGGCGAGGGAAGAGAGACGGATGCAGACAAAAGAGACTTAAGAACAAGAGATTTAATGTCTGCCTTCTCTCGTAATGGGCAATGTGAGATCGCTGGCGAATAAAATGGATGAGCTAACGGCGCTTTCCCGGAGTCAGACGGAGTTTCGTGAGTGTAGTCTGATGTGGTTCTCGGAGACATGGTTACACCAGTATATTCCGTATCATAACGTTTCCATCAACGGCTTCCAGACTGTTCGGGCCGATAGGGAGCACACCGGGAGCGGTAAGCGGAAAGGCGCTGGGCTTGCTGTTCTAATTAACAACAGATGGTGTAACCCTGGTCACATTACTATTAAGCAGAGTATCTGTAGCCCGGACATTGAACTGTTAGCCGTAGGACTCCGGCCATATTATCTAACACGCAAATTCTCACATGCTATTGTTGTGGCTGTTTACATTCCCCCCTCTGCTAACTCGGTATCTGCGTTTTTTTTTAAATTATCGGCGGTATCAACACCCGAGTGCACTCATATTAATCTCGGGGGACTTCAACCATGTCAGTGCCCCCCCCACCACCTGGTTTACCTCAAACCCTGCTATGTGCCTCTGGTTAAAAGGCAGCCTGCGACCACAAGGACAGTGAGGAGATGGTCAGAGGAGGACTATGAGACACTGCAGGAATGTTTTGAGGTGACAAACTGGGATGTACTCTGTGAGCATCATGGAGAGGACATTGACGGGCTCACTGAGTGCATCACTGGCTACATTAACTTCTGCGTGGACTGCATTGTTCCAAATAACAAACTGTTGGTGACAAAGGACATCAAAGACACCTTGAATGCCAAGAGGAGGGCCTTTACTGATGGTAAATGGGAGGAGGTGAAGGCAATCCAGTCCGACCTGAAGGTGAAGATCAGGGAAGCCAAGGAGAAGTACAAGAGGAAGCTGGAGTGGAAACTCCAGCAGAACCACATGAGAGAGGTTTGGAGCGGCATGAGGAACATCACTGGCTTCAGACCGTCTGGCAGCAGAGGAGTTGAAGGCAACTTGGATAGGGCCAACGAACTTAATCTGTTTTTTAATAGATTCGACACACCAGCTCCTGCTCATCCCCCCTCTAACTCGGCTACCGTCTGCCCCCTAGCTCCTCTGTTTTCTCTGCTCCCCCCTCTCCACCAGACTAATGACCCTCTTCACACCTACGACTCCCCCCCTCCCCTGGCTGTAACCCCTGCTGTGTGCCTGACTGCTGACCAGGTGAGAAGACAGCTGATGAAACTCCACTCAAACAAGGCTGCAGGCCCCGATGGAGTTAGCCCCAGGGTGCTAAAAGCCTGTGCACCCCAACTATGTGGAATCCTTCAACATGTCTTCAACCTGAGCCTGAGTCTCCAAAGGGTCCCTATTCTGTGGAAGACATCTTGCCTTGTTCCTGTGCCGAAGACGCCTCGTCCTAGTGGTCCCAAGGACTACAGACCAGTGGCACTGACCTCCCACATAATGAAGACCATGGAGAAACTAGTGCTGGAACAGCTGCGGCCTATGGTCAGACCCCTCCTTGATCCCCTTCAGTTTGCCTACCAGCCTCGGCTGGGAGTTGAGGACGCCATCATCTTCCTGCTAAACCGCATCTACACCCACCTGGACAAGCCAACAAGCACGGTGAGGATCATGTTCTTTGACTTCTCCAGTGCTTTCAACACCATCCGGCCTGCCCTGCTGGGGGAGAAGCTCGCAGCGATGCAGGTAGATGCCCCCATTGTATACTCGATTGTGGACTACCTGACGGGCAGACCACAGCACGTGCGCCTGCAGCACTGTGTGTCGGACAGCGTGGTCAGCAACACTGGGGCCCCTCAGGGGACTGTCCTCTCTCCCTTCCTCTTCACCATCTACAACTCGGACTTCAGCTATCACACAGAGTCCTGCCACCTTCAGAAGTTTTCTGATGACTCTGCTGTGGTGGGATCTATCAGCGGTGGTGATGAGTCTGAGTACAGGGCTGTGGTGGGAAACTTTGTCTCCTGGTGTGAGCAGAACCATCTGCAGCTCAATGCAACAAAGTCAAAGGAGCTGGTTGTGGATCTACGGAGGGCCAAAAAGACACCAGTGAGTCCGGTTTCCATCCAGGGGGTCAGTGTGGATACGGTAGAGGACTACAAATACCTGGGTGTACACATAGACAATAAACTGGACTGGGCTAAGAACACTCAAGCTCTGTACAGGAAGGGCCAGAGCCGCCTCTATTTTCTGAGGAGGCTGAGGTCCTTCAACATCTGCCGAACAATGCTGAAGCTGTTTTATGAGTCTGTAGTGGCCAGTGCTATCCTGTATGCTGTTGCATGCTGGGGCAGCAGGTTAAAGGTAGCGGACACCAACAAACTCAACAAACTGATCCGTAAGGCCAGTGACATTGTTGGGGAGGAACTGGACTCTCTGGCGGTGGTGTCAGAGAGGAAGATGCTGGCCAAACTACATGCTATCTTGGACAGTGTCTCCCACCCACTCCATAACACACTGGTCAAACAAAGGAGTACCTTCAGCGGATGACTCATCCCCCCAAAAAGCACCACAGAGCGCCACAGGAAGTCTTTCCTGCCTGTGGCCATCAAACTCTTTAACTCCTCCCTCTCAGTGTGAGTCTGTATGTCCCCAAGTCATTAAATGGGACATTGAACATTACATCTCTGCCATACTTAGTAATTGCGCAATATTCTAGATATAGTTTTATATATCTCTACCAACCGGCAATCAAATTGTACTTCACACTTATTTTATTTTATTTATTTTATTTATTTATTTTATCTTATATTCTATTTCACTCATACTTTATTTTATACTTACACCCACCTGGTACTTAATTTTTCTTGACCTGTATCATTATATTTATTTTTTCTTTGCTTGTACTTCCGGTGTGAATTTTTGTTAAGACGAGCTGCTGCTGTAACAAAGAGTTTCCCTTCGGGGATCAATAAAGTATTTCTGATTCTGATTCTGAAATATCTGGAGGAGGACACACCGAGGATGCAGAGGTGGAACGAAGCGAACCCTTTTTATTACATGACATTTCAAATTTCATTTCAGCATAAAAGGATTCTTTAATTCTATATTAAATTACATTTTGCACTGAACTTATTAAAGAAACTTTAAGGAATGCTTCTATATTACACTGTATTGTTTGTCTTTTTATGGATCTTCATAAGGAGAGATACAAACGTCATATATGTATCACAAAATGTGTTTTTAAAATGCACCATAGGGCAAATCAGAGAACAGTCATAAGAAAAGAGGACAAAATGTGCAATAGTGTCAGTCCATTTTTTCCCTTGAGAAAAATTAACATGTAGCTACTGTACCTGATATTTATTCAAATGAATCAATATTGAATCAAGGTCAGAATCAAATTTCAAGCTTAATAATTGAAATCATGGAATTTGTGTCAAGCACTAATAAAAACAGTAGCCACCAGTCATTGTACAAGCATTCTTAACTTTCTGTTTAGATATCAAATGTTTTGACAATCACAACACACTTATTGTGATTTTTTTTTTTTTTTTTTTACAGAGATATATTCTGAGTTGAGAGACATATGAGGCGTCAAAAAGCTGTTGTTTAAATCTGAGTTTTGTTACCTACATAAAAAGTTATAAACAATGTGTCAGTGCTGCTTGTTCAATCTAGATCAAAGTGAATGGATACAACACTTTTACTTCAATGTCCGTATTTTAGGAAGTAATTTGTACTACTAACCATGAATAATTTATAATTAACAATTTACTTATAATAATTTAATAATTTTGGAATAATTAACAATTTACTAACCATGAATAATGATGATGTAGATGTTTCTTGTTCCTCCACTGAACTTGTGTCTTGAGCAGAAGGTATTTTGAAACTCCTTTCAGTTCTGCATTTTAATAAAGAAAATCAATGTAGTTGACACGTCAAACTAACAAGGAACTATGCTTCTAACCACAGGTCAAGAACTGCTGTGTCAACCACACAAGTCTGTGATGCAGTGTGTGAATGTTTGCTGGAAACTCTTTTCAGTTCATTTGAGAAAAGCGAGCAAGGAATACAGTATAAAGCATTTTTACTTTAGCTGTAAACAAGCAAGTCCCTTCTGAGCTTTTTCCCTCCATTGGCGGCTTTTGTGAACTGAAAATTATCCCTTTCTTATTGTTATGTAACTACATCATCACTTAATTGCCCCTTAAATTGTCAAATTTTCATAAATGTACTTTTGGCCTGGCACCTAATTTATAATCATAATTGTAGTCATCACTATTTTTTTTAAATGGGATGAATGTAATATTCTTTATAAAAAATAAATCTTTGCTTTTCCCAGATCGGGTCAATAATACTAATAATATTATTTTGGTCAGTTAATCAATGATGATGGATATTTATATTCCTATTCAGAGATTCTGAGCAGGTATAACATACCTGTGATGGATGCCACTCCTTGTGGGGCCGTAACTCTTCTCAAAGACTCAGCTAGACCCCAGTCTTCTTTGTCCGTGGATTATCCTTTTGAGACTATGATGGGGAATATTTGTTATTTACTCTTCTGTTCGGAACAGGAGAATTAGAAAGCTATTTCAGAAAGAGATAGATTCTCTCCCTTACATGCAAGTTTGTCGACATTCCATGGAAGAAAGTGTTGACTTCTAAATAAGTGTCATCTAAATATTTAATAACCAATAAGGTAAAAAATGTGTCTTACAAACTACTTTATCTTTTTTATCCTGTGAAGCTCAACTTAAAAAAAGATGTTTCCTGATATTGACTCCTTGTGTGGTGCTGAAGACGAGCCTATTCCTCATTTCTTCTGGGAATGTTCACATACAAGTTTATTCTGGAAAGATTTTTGTACATTTGTACGCACATTTTCCTTCGAGTTTTCATTTGTTATACAAAGATGTTTTATTTGTTCATCACAACTTTGATAAAGATGTAATGGACCAATATCTTTCAAATAATTATATTTATTTTCCTAGCAAATTGGGGGGGGGGGGTTTAGTGTGCTAAGCCCTACTTTTTTGTAAGGAACTTAAATCCTTTCTGGACACTCAAGCAACTCCAAAGCCCTTAAAACTCTTTCACTAAGTCATCTTTATGATATTTTCCTAAATTTGTAAACTGTAATTGAATTCTCAATTGTTTTTACCCCTGGCATTGGTTTTGTATGTTTTTAGCAACAATTTAAAAAAAAAAAATTATTATCCTTTTATTTGGTTGAAAAATAAATCTTCGTCACCCAAAAACGTCTTATTTTCCCCATGAGGACGTGTTGGAGAAGAAGCGAGGAGAAGTCATCGGCAGAATCATAGCGATGCTCATATGCGTGGACACCATGTCTGCTTATGTATTGAGAATCAATTGTTGTTGGAGACTAAACGCTGTCTTTAATGATGTCAATGAATGATTGGCCAAATGATTGCTTTTGGAGGTTAATTGCTGTCTAAATCGATCATCAACGTGAAAATTTTGTAGTGAAAACACTAAAATCGTGTGCACAGATTTAAAGATTTTATTTTAATAAAATAGGGCACTTTGGAGCTGTCTTATGTGCTCTGTATCTGTCCTTGGACTTTTAAGTGTTTTCTGTGCTTTAAATGTAGCCTCTTTGTGTTTTTTCTTGTTGATTTTTCTCCCCAGGTGTTTCTCATTACATTATTAGCTTGATTAGCTTGTTTCCGCCTGTGTATATATAGGTCTTGTGTTTCTCTTGTGCTTTTTCAGTTGATCTTTGGAGTTCCTTGTGTGTACGTGCTCTCTGTGTTCCCTGGTTTTATATGGTTTTGTTTATGTGGAAGCTGTTCTCTATGGAAGCACACGTGTACCAATTATCAATGTGAAATTTAATATACAAAATGGCAATGCATTTCTGTATTTAAATTTACATTTCCCATACCATATCTGCAATGTTTGGAGCAAAATGATAATTCAAATTCAATAATATAATTTACATTTATTATTTCCTACACTATTTTTAACATATAATTTGAATATATTTTAATGCTTTATAAGTTGCAAAATTAAAATGAATTACATAAATGATTTTATATATGTTAAACATGCAAAAATTGTAGCAAAATGACCATTTAATTCATTTTTTTTTATTGCATTTGCACTCAGTTACATTAAACGTTCCGTAATGATTGTAGCAAAATTCAATGTGGATTTGAGAATGCATTCCGAGCCGATCATTTCCCCGCCCTGCCCCGTCAATCATTGCTTCAAGGCTTCAAGGTTGTCTGTAAACCCTTTTTATTACATGACATATCAAATTTCATTTCAACATAAAAGGATTCTTTAATTCTATATTAAATTACATTTTGCACGGAACTTATTAAACTTATTAAAGAATCTTTAAGGAATGCTTCTATATTAGACTGTATTATTTGTCTTTTTATGGATCTTCTATGGAGAGATACAAACGTCATATATGTAACACAAAATGTGTTTTTAAAATGCACCATACGGCAAATCAGAGGACAGTCATAAGAAAAGAGGACAAAATGGAGTGCAATAGTGTCAATCCACTTTTTCCCTTGAGAAAAATTAACATGTAGCTACTGTACCTGATATTTATCCAAATGAATCGATATTGAATCAAGGTCAGAGTCAAATTTCAAGCTTAATAATTGAAATCATGGAATTTGTGTCAAGCACTAATAAAAACAGTAGCCACCAGTCATTGTACAAGCATTCTTAACTTTTTTTTTTTTTTTTTTACAGAGATACATTCTGAGTTGAGAGACATATGAGGCGTCAAAAAGCTGCTGTTTAAATCTGAGTTTTGTTACCTACATAAAAAGTTATAAACAATGTGTCAGTGCTACTTGTTCAATCTAGATCAATGTGAATGGATACAACACTTTTACTTCTTTATATGACAGTATTTTAAGAAGTAGTTTTTACTACTAACCATGAATCATTTATAATTATCAATTTACTTATAATAATTTAATAATTTTGGAATAATTAACAATTTACTAACCATGAATAATGATGATGTAGATGTTTCTTGTTCCTCCACCGAACTTGTGTCTTGAGCAGAAGGTATTTTGAAACTCCTTTCAGTTCTGCATATTCATAAAGAAAATCAATGTAGTTGACACGTCAAACTAACAAGGAACTATGCTTCTAACCACAGGTCAAGAACTGCTGTGTCAGCAACACAAATTTGTGATGCAGTTTGTGAATGTTTGCTGGAAACTCTTTTCAGTTCATTTGAGGAAAGCAAGCAAGGAATACAGTATAAAGCATTTGTACTTTAGCTGTAAACAAGCAAGTCTCTTCTGAGCTTTTTACTTCCATTGGCGGCTTTTGTGAACTGAAAATAACCTGGAAGGTTGATTACCTTCTGAATCTACTGGTATCTCCTTCAACTTTTGTTAGCCTTTGTTGATAACTTTTTGACAATTATTTATCTTTCATTAGTCACTTGGAATTTTGTGATGTAATTTTTTAATGAATCATAACTAACATTTCTTGCAGGAATAACATTTATATGCTCTTGAACCCTAAATGTCCTCAAACCTTGGGCCTGAGGTGCACAGGGGAAAACCTACCGCACCACTGTCAGGCCGAATGATTCTAACAGTTAGGAAAGGTTCCAGTTATTTTTCTACTTGAGCCTGGAACGACACGGCATGATTACAAACCGTTCTCAGACTGTAATTCTCAGCTAATGTTTTCCCTTTCTTATTGTTATGTAATTACATCATCACTTAATTGCCCCTTAAATTGTCAAATTTTCATAAATGTACTTTTGGCCTGGCACCTAATTTATAAACATAATTTTAGTCATCACTATTTTTTTTATTTGGGATAAATGTAATATTCTTTATAAAAAATAAATCTTTGTTTTTCCCAGATTGGGTCAATAATACTAATAATATTATTTTGGTCAGTTAATCAATGATGATGGATATTTATATTCCTATTCAGAGATTCTGAGCAGATATAATGTAGCTGTCACTCTACTCTATTATTTACTCTTCTGTTCGGAACAGGAGAATTAGATGCAAGTTACATTACATACATGCAAGTTTGTCGACATTCCATGGAAGAAAGTGTTGACTTCTAAATAAGTGTCACCTAAATATTTAATAACCAATAAGGTAAAGGATGTGTCTTACAAACTACTTTATCTTTTTCATCCTGTGAAGCTCAACTTAAAAAATGTTTCTTGATATTGACTCTATGTTCCTTGTGTGGTGCTGAAGACGAGCCTATTCCTCATTTCTTCTGGGAATGTTCACATACAAATTTATTCTGGAAAGATTTTTGTACATTTGTACGCACATTTTCATCAGAGTTTTTATTTGTTATACAAAGATGTTTTATTTGTTCATTGCAACTTTGATAAAGATGTAATGGACCAATATCTTTCAAATAATTATATTTATTTTCCTAGCAAATTGGGGGGGTTTTAATCCTAACCCTACACAAATGTACATTTTAGTGTGCTAAGCCCTACTTTTTTTGTAAGGAACTTAAATCCTTTCTGGACACTCTCCTTACATCAAGCAACTCCAAAGCCCTTAAAACTGTTTCACTAAGTCATCTTTATGATATTTTCCTAAATTTGTAACCTGTAATTGAATTCTCAATTGTTTTTACCCCTGGCATTGGTTTTGTATGTTAAACGTCTTATTTTCCCCATGAGGACGCATTGGAGAAGAAGCGAGGAGGAGAAGTCATCGGCAGAATCATAGCGATGCTCATATGCGCGAACACCATTTCTGCTTATGTATTGAGAATCAATTGTTGTTGGAGATTAAACGCTGTCTTTAACCTGAATGATTGGCCAAATGATTGCTTTTGGAGGTTAATTGCTGTCTGAATCGATCATCAACGTGAAAATTTAGTAGTGAAAACACTAAAATCGTGTGCACAGATTTAAAGATTTTATTTTAATAAAATACCTTTTAACATCATGAAATTGTTTGTAATTATTTTACTTTTTCTAGTAAGTAAAAGGAGCAAAGAGCACTTTGGAGCTGTCTTATGTGCTCTGTATCTGTCCTTGGACTTTTAAGTGTTTTCTGTCCTTTAAATTAACATTAAATTAACATCCCCTCATAAAAAAAAAAACCCTATCCTTCCCCCTTTTTCCCTTCCTACTCTAGCTTATGGTACTGAGCAATGTATGAAACTTGTATTGTGAGCACTTCCTGTGTTATTTGCCAATTCATGAAGAATCGCTTGTTTGTTTTCCTCACTTGTAAGTCGCTTTGGATAAAAGCGTCTGCTAAATGACTAAATGTAATGTAATGTAATGTAAATGTAGCCTCTTTGTGTTTTTTCCTGTTGATTTTTCTCCCTGGGTGTTTCTCATTACATTGTTAGCTTGATTAGCTTGTTTCCGCCTGTGTATATATAGGTCTTGTGTTTCTCTTGTGCTTTTTCAGTTGATCTTTGGAGTTCCTTGTGTGTACGTGCTCTCTGTGTTCCCTGGCTTTGGATTTATATGGTTTTGTTTATGTCGAAGCTGTTTTCTATGGAAGCACACGTGTACCAATTTTCAATGTGAAATTTAATATGCAAAATGGCAATGCATTTCTGTATTTAAATTTACATTTCCCATACCATATCTGCAATGTTTGGAGCAAAATGATAATTCAAATTCAATAATATAATTTACATTTATTACTTTTAACATATAATTTAAATATATTTTAACGCTTTATAAGTTGCAAATTTAAAATGTATTACAGAAATGATTTTATATTTGTTAAACATGCAAAAATTGTAGACCAACTTCAAACACAGACCAACATTTAAAGCACAACTACAAATAGAAAACTCTAAAGGAAGTTGAGCAGCACTTCGAGATCAGATGCCTGAAATACATGGTCTGATGAAGCAGGTGTCAGACTGTTATCTGTTGTACCTGCTGGAGTTGCTGAGGCAGAACAAAGTTTCAGTGCTCCGAGAAGACTGAAAACCTGCCTCAGAAGTAACATGTGACAGTGGCTATGTATACATGCCCACGTTTCGTTTCAATTGGAATTAATTAATTCTGATTGATGAATCTGAACTCAGTGTTTACATGTAATGCTCGAGATGACAGGAGACGAATGTAGAATATAAACAGACAGGTTTATTCCAACGGGAACGGAGAACATACGTAACAGTGTGGAAAGCACAAACATTGACAGACAATGATGAGCGGACAGGCAGGAACTAAATACACAGATGACAATTAGACACAGGTGGAGGAAGTTAAACTGATTAGGGATAACAGGTGCAGACAAGAACTGAATAACTAAGCACACTGCAAAAAATCAATAAGAAAATAAAACATAAATTAAGAAAAAAAAACTCAAATCAAGCAAAATTATCTGCCAGTGGGGTGAGTGAGTGAGTGGCTGCCAATAGCTGCTCACATCAAATTCAAGGCTCTAATGTTTGCCAACAGAACAACCACTGGCTCTGCACCACTATACCTAAACTCACTACTTCAGACTTATGCGCCCTCCAGAAGTTTGCGTCCAGCAAGTGCACGACGCCTTGTGGTGGCTTCCCAAAGGGGCACAAAATCACTTTCACAGACCTTCTCCTGGTCTGTTTCCTGCTGATGGAATGACCTGCCAGGCTCTATCTGAGCAGCTCAGTCTTTAGCTATTTTCAAAAAAAACTGTTAAAGACATATCTTTTTCTCCAACACTTGACCCAGTAATATTAGGACTTACTTTTTATTTATATATTCTCCATCTATTCTCTCCATCTATTTGTACATAAAAAAAAAAAAAATCCTTACTATGAGCACTTTGCTGGTGAAACTGGGACTTGAAACGGCACTTGCATACTGTTTGACTCATGTTGATCTTATTGCTTTTACTATTCTCATTTGTAAGTCACTTTGGAGTAAAGCGTCTGCAAAATGACTAAATTTAAATGGCGAAAATATGTAATTTCGTTCAAGAGTTATAACCAGTCAAGTGAAAGTGGCCCTGCCTACCTAAAACTATGAACGTTTTGGCATCCCGTCACAAGTGTGAATAACCAATCAGAATTCTTTTGATAACTATTTGCAAGGAAGTGATATATTTCACACATTTTTTTCATTTTATGTTTAAACAAGTTTCATCGGTTAAAAATGTGTTGAGTAATGCATTGTCCAAAGATGAGACAGCAAGTTTTAAAGTTGAGAACAGAGAAATACACTCACACACATATAGAACATATATATATGAATAATCTTTATTTTCAACAGCTATGTTAACAGCAATACTAAAAAAGATCTGTCATAAAAACAGCTAATCAGCTGATGAACACCATGCTGCGTTGTCATTGGAACATCCCAGCTGAAGATAATGAAGAAATTACATTGCTCCCTTCGCCAAGTACATTCTAAACGGCTACATAATGGCACGCAAGTGCCCTACTCCCTCTCAAGTCCCCTTCAAGGGCTCTGTTCTTCAAAGGGAGAAGGGCATAGGGATGCTCCCTTCCGTTTGGAATTTGCCCCTGGTCACTGATTTATCATGCAGCTCAAAGTGTTATGGGTAGAATCTATTCTGATTCATCAACACAGTTTCACTAATCCACAAACAGTAAACCCAGGATAGAGCGGTTGAGTGAATGTGGTCTGGACTGTGTGGATGAGGCTCATTGTGTCAGAGACGCTGTAGAAGGACAGAGTTCCTGCACTGTGATCCACATACACTCCTATTCTACTGCTGATGGACTTTACTGGGAGATCAGTCAGTATGTTATTGTGCCTGAATGAGTAACTGGAGGAAGAGCAGATCAAACTCCAGGACTGATCATTATATCCAAACTGACACTCATCACCCCATCCCTTCCTGCTGATGCTCTTATATGACACTGATATACACACAATACCCTTCCACTCAATCTCCCAGTAACTGCGTTGATCACTCACACTCTCTCTACACAACACCTGAGGATTATCAAATCTGTCTGGATGATCAGGATACGACTGCTTTGTGTTAATGGCAATAATCACTCTGTTATTCTCAGACAGACGGAGGTGTTTATTCACTGTGTTCAGATCCAGAGTGACCTGATGGGAATCTGGTGGAAATAAAACACATCAGGAGTATCAGTATTACAGAAACTTTCTATCTTATGTTCAGATCTGACAAGTTAATTTAGGATTTTTCACAGTCGTTTTACAGAAGCAAATCTTAACTTGATTTATGATTCTTATCATATCTTACAAAATCTCATCTGTAATTTGGAAATCTTGAGTTGTGTACTCAACTCTCAGGTCTGTTACCAAGCAGCCAGTGATAATAAAGCACTAGTCATTATGTAATAGCTTTCACCCTAAATGAGGTTCTGACTGAAATTGTCATGGTTACCAAACAGATAAGATACGATTCTAAAATTAAGATCTTTCTGTAATACAGAGTCAAGAATTATGAATCTCTAATCTTTTAATGCAGCTGAAGTCTTCATGTGCAATATGTCAGCAGTGTCTCAGTTTACCAGATAAAGTGTGTTTGCGTGTGTGTGTGTGTGTGTGTGTGTGTTTGTACTTGTATATGTCTTTATGACAACTGGTTTGAGATTTAGACCAGCAGATCAAAGACCAAGAGAGCCCTTTAAATGTGTGTGCATGTACGTACATTTGTGTAGTCCTGCTGAAATCCTGATCTCTCCTGCATGATCCACACTACAAAACACAGACAATGTCACGGTTAATCAGTAAACACCCACACCAGTTAATTTTGGCAGCCATTTCTGATTTAGTCTTAGTCTTCATTTTTGTAGTTTTGGTCATTACTTTTAGTCAAACTACAGTTACCAACATTAATTTTGATAGCCATTTTATATGTAGTCTTTACTCATAATTTTTCTCTTTAGAACAATTCATTTAAGCTTTGATCCAAAAAAAATTGAATCAAGATAACAGGCTGTATTGACATTACACTCTTAGCAGTAGCACTTGTGCAATTCTACATATCTGTTTTCAGTGGTCTCTCAACTTTTAGTGTCGTACCCTCTGAGTACAATCTCAAATGAAGATCGCTGAAATCCAGCTTGTCAGTGTTTTCAAATCATCCTCGCTTCTTCCTCAGTGTAGAGAGAGCACGTGTGCGTGATTGCCAGATTGCAAAGATTAAGTAAAACATGTTATTTTAACAGAAAAGCTCTGATTAGGAGTTTAAATTCTTTAAATCTAGCAACCGTAAGCATGAAAGCTTGTAAAAACAGTATGTAATGTTGTCTCCTTTATTCAACAAAAACAAAAAGTGATTTTGGTCAAGTTTTTAGTTTTTTAGCCACATTTTCCGTCTTTTTTCATCAAAAATATTGTGTGTTGATATAATCCCAGTTATCATTTAATGACATTGGTGTCTTGTCTTAATCATGGAAAAAAAGGTCGTCAACAAACATTTTTTGTCATAGTTCTCCCTAATGAAATTAACTGATACACACAGAGGTTTGTTTAACTATAATAGTGACTTCTATTGTTTTAATGTCAGGTTAATGATTCACACAGCAGTGCATTATATATTTTCAATTAGGTTGGTGGCCAGTTTGTATGTAAATGCATGTTTGGACTAACTTTCCCACTTTTTATGTGATTTCTAGCAGAAATGAGTATTGTAGTAATGAAGGATTGTCTTAGTTTATGTGAAGTAATTAGATGCTCATTCTGCTTCAGAGGCTTGTCTGAAGTCAAACACACTTGTGTGGCCGACTGTGAGCAGGTGTGGGTTCCTGTGGGACAAACAGACATCAAACACACTAAAGCCCACAGCAGTTCTGACCTTTAGGGGCCCTGTAAGTGTTTTCTGTTGGCTGTGTTAACCATGATAAAAGCACAGAATAGTAAAATGTTGATTTAAGATTAGATGCTCAAGGTGATGTGTTAATTTAATAATATTTCTTAAATGGCAAAACAAAGTAACATTTAGTAATATAATTTAGCGCTATATATGTAGGCTGTAACGATTGTCAGCCGAAGTGCCAATTATAACCACTAGAGGTGGACCTACATTATAACCATTCCTGGACTTACATCACACACACATATACTCACTCACTCATTCAGGCAGACTACATTTCCCAGAAGCGCCGTCACGAGTCCTTGATCACCTCACCAGCTGCTACTCATTATGTTGACTATTTAAGCTCTTTGCACACACATCTGGGCTAGGTCTTGTTATTCCAAGTGTTAACATTTCTGAGCGTTCATTCCTGTCTTGTCTGCCCGTCTTGATCCTGTCTGTTTCATCCGTGTCTTGAAAGTTTTCTGCCAGCCATTGGAATCATTGCCTTGTGTTATTGGACTATGTTAACTTGCTGTCTGCCTCGACCTGTCTACAACTACGATTCTGCCATCCCTCAGAAATTCCTGTTTTCTGTTCCATGACTTATGCATGTGTGACTACCCTGTATAATAAAAGCCTGCATTTTGATCTCACTCCGCTGACTCTTCGTAACATAGGCGAAGATAGTAACATCTTTGACCGGTTGGTCGAGCGATAGGGACGTGTTTTATTTGGCCTGTAGGTGTCGTAGGAATGTCAGGAATCAGCAGGCAGACGGCATCATTCAAGAGTGACAGGTTTCAAGCGCGATAACTTGTAGCTGTATATTCAAGTGATTGCTATGCCAAAGTGACATAAATATACAGTATATTATCTATAGTAAAGAGTGAAGAACGAGTAAACTCTCAAAACGTGGATTACACCTGTGGTGAGAGATGACTCAAAGGCTCTTTATAAATATAGAGCACAGTTGAATTACTCATATTTGAGGTGATTTTGCCTTTAGATTTCTCAAAACCTAGACAGTAAAATGACTAGTTACTGTATTTTCAAGTCATTCAATTATTTAATTAAAACCATATAAAGTTTACATCATGAGCCAAGATATTTTTTCATCTTTAAGAAACTTTTAATTATAATTGAATTCATTTAAATACAGACACAATTTGTTCAGTAAACTACTGTTTAATTAAAAGAAGCCATTTTGTTTAGTTTTATCCCCCTGCTGTACTGAACCATGACTTCAAAACCGAGGTATTCAGTATGGGTTTTATGGCCTTATTTCAGTATTAAAACGTATTAAAATGTATTTTCACTAATCAGGTATAAACTTCATTTTCTCAAAACTACAAAAGTTTATATACATGCTGCTCACATTGTATTCAGCACAAAATGTACTACAATAATGTATAATCAGACTTTAGCAATTGAAATTTTAGAAGCATTTCTAGGGCCCAGAGAACAGCGATATTACTACCTTGTTATTGAGAAATGTCCTGTAGTATTTTAGTTTTCTTAGATAGGTTGGTGTCCTCATATTTCATCCTAGCTGTCAGATTTGTCCTATCCAGGCTTACTGTGTACAGCCTGAATGAAAGTTACCATTGTGTTAAGAGCAAATAAACCTCATTTGGATGAAGCTAATTTGATCCTTTGTTTTGACAGAAATGCCTTGAGGAAAGCTTGATATCGGACCTCAACTAACACAATCCCTTTTACAGACATAGTTGCTACAGAAGTAGCAAAAGTATTTTACTACAGGGCAGCGCTGACAAGTTTCTGTCCATGTGCATTTGTATGGGAGAGAGAGTGAGTGAAAGCGAATAAAACAGTATTTTGAAGGAAAACCGTTTCCTTCCTTGGAAATCGTTTGTGATTTATATCCTATTTGTGATATTTATTTGTTTGGTAATTGTCTTTGTGGATTTTGGTTCTTTGGTTCCTGTTGTAGGCTGTCAGGACATTTGAAATAATCATTTTGTGAAGTGATATGGATCTGTAATGCAGTCAAGACTTGCTTGGAACCACTTTACTGGAAATAATTGCACGCCTTAGAACATTCACCAACCAATCAAAATGCCCCGTAGTATAACTAGAGCGAAACCTCTGTAAATTCTGACCAAGAACTTTTGTAATAAAACAAATGAAATGTAACTGGTTTGTAATAAGTGAATATTGTAATGCTGTTTTTGGAGTTCTGCTCTACATACTTGAGTTTGTCCAGTCTGTAGTTTGGATGGTTGAGTTTATCAGTGAGCAGCTTGACTCCTGAATCTCCGGGGTGATTGTAGCTCAGATCCAGCTCTCTCAGGTATGACGGGTTTGAACTCAGAGCTGAAGACACATAATCACAGCCTTCCCCTGTCACCCTACAGCCAGACAATCTACAAAGACATACAGCAACAGTCCACATGACATTAGTTTGGCAATCAAACATTACTATCTAACACTGACCAGTGGAGTTTGTATTATCAGCTGTTATTTTCTCAGATTCAGTCACAAAAGTGTCTGTGAAAGTGTACCAGAGTAATATTATTCACTTTTATAAATGTATAGTCATCAGACACATTTAAACATATGTTATGATTACCCGCTGGAGTGCCCTTAATAGCCACCAGACGGCACTCCACCTCGGACTATTGCCACACCATCAGACCACATTTCTCATAAATCACTGCCTGGATTCATTATTCCTGAACTCATTCACCTGTGTCTTGTTTGCCTGTTTCACTCACCCTATATTAACCTGGTTCATTCTGTCATTACCTGCGAAGTCTTGTACATGTAACTCTGCATTACTGAGCATTTATCCGGTTCTTTGTATCTCGTTTTCCTGTGTCTTGGTTCTGCCTCGTGTCTTGGATTTCCCTTTGCCTGTGTTCCCTGCCCTGTTTTGTGTTGGTTTGTTTGGACTGCCTGCTTGTTTTGACCTTTGCCTGTACATTGGATTACAAATCTTGATTACCCCTCTCGATTAAACTGCGTTTGGATCCTCAACCTTCAAGACTCGGAACAGCTTGTTACAACTTATTTGTGTTAATTATTAACATTTATAACTATTTCAGTCTTTCATTGGTATTATTTATTTTGTTAAAAACTAAAGTAACCAGCAGTAATTTTAAATGACGACTTTTCTTCAAATTTCATTGTTTTAAATTGAAAATATATCATTTAGATTCTTTAGACGACCCCGCGAGCTAAATAAAGGCCTTCTAAAGTGAAGTTATGGGTTTGTGTAAGAAAAATATCTATATTTAGCAAGTTATAAAGTAAAATACCAAGCTTCCGCCAGACTGCCTTCTGTATTCAACTTACGAAGAAACTGTAAAACACTTGCAGTTCAAAATGCTTATGCTACGTCCTATGCCTTCAATGTTAAAATTGCAAATTTTCTCGATCTTGTAAAATCATGTGCTTCTTTTCGTAAGTTGAATACATGGAAGCAAGATATTGCACTTTGCAAATTTTGAAATAAGGATATTTTTTAGCATATTTATTAACTGTGATTGTGTTCATTAGAAAGATGAGTAATGTTTGGGATCATTTTCATTTACATGTGAACTAATCCTTTAACAGAGTCATGCAAATAAAGAAAACTCTTAAATCAGCCACACATTCACTCTGATTCAAATAGTAGTTCAAATATATTACTTTACAATGAATTCTAGTTGCTAAAAAATTCTTTATTTCCCTTAAAAATCTTTAAATGCTTTTTTAACCTTGTAGAGCGCACCCCCGTTTTGAGCCCCGAACAGGAAAATGACATGCTTTAACTCAAATGGTTGGCTTTCCTAAACAATTTGGAGTGTGAGCATAGTTGTTGTATAATTTGTTGTAAATAAATTTGGACAAGCTGAAGTTGCTTGGCATGTCTTTAACATTAAAAAATAATAATAAAGATGCCCAAGGAAAACTAGAAATTCAATTGGCCAAAAGCAAAAAGTCTTAAGATATTATGTTTCACGATTCAGGATGATATAACAAAAAATTAGGTTCCTGACTAGTGTCTTTTTCAAATATGGCCACTTGGAGCTCCAAAGTGCCACTTGTTAAGAAAAATGATCTGAGGACTAGAGAAAACTGTTAAATTTCCCTTTCAGTCAGTCACTTTCAATGTCTTGTTGGGGATAGACCGAATTGGGAATCTCACCAGAGAGAGTTTACTTTGAGTGTAAACTAAACGAGACAATGCACACTGGAATGCGATATTTGCATCTGACTGTCCCGCCTAGCCGTGTGGGTATAAATGAGTAGCAGTTGCAAGTGCATATCAGCTTTCTGTTTTCTGCTCTAACCTACCAAGAGAGCAATGAGGCACAAACAGGTACAGTTGTGTTCAAAATTATTCAACCCCCCAATGCTGTAAATGGTTTTAGAGAATTTAGAGTACATTTGTAATTGAATTCAGAATGAAATCCTACAAGGACTTCTTAAAGAAGCATATGCAACTAAAATGACATCAATTGGTTTTGTAATACAGTAGTAAATGTTTCTTTTGTGAATTCTTCATTGACACAATTATTCAACCCCTTAAAGACTACCACTCTGAAGAACAGAGGTCCATTGAAGTGTTTTCAATCAGGTATTGAAAGCACCTGTGGATGTCAGGGAGCAGCAATAAAGCCTAATAAGCACCAATTAGGCAGCTTTAAAATGACTGTGATACTCAGCTCCTTCTAGACATTTACTGGTGTGGTTACAAACATGGTGAAGTCAAGAGAATGGTCCAGGAAGACAAGAGAAGAGGTGATTACTCTTCACAGGAAGGGCAATGGCTATAAGAAGATTGCAAAGATGTTAAACATACCAAGAGACACCATAGGAAGCATCATTCGCAAATTCAAGGCAAAGGGCACTGTTGAAACGCTACCTGGTCGTGGCAGAAAGAAGATGCTGACTTCGACTGCTGTGCGCTACCTGAAGCGTAGAGTGGAGAAAAGTCCCCGTGTGACTGCTGAGGAACTGAGAAAAGATTTGTCAGATGTAGGTACTGAAGTTTCTGCTCAGACAATACGGCGCACCCTGCGTAATGAAGGCCTCCATGCCAGAACTCCCAGGCGCACCCCCTTGCTGTCTCCAAAGAATAAGAAGAGTCGACTGCAGTATGCCAAAAGTCATGTGGACAAACCACAGAAGTTTTGGGATAGTGTTCTGTGGACTGATGAAACAAAATTAGAACTGTTTGGGCCCATGGATCAACGCTATGTTTGGAGGAGGAAGAACAAGGCCTATGAAGAAAAGAACACCTTGCCTACTGTGAAGCATGGCGGGGGGTCAATCATGCTTTGGGGCTGTTTTGCTTCTGCAGGTACTGGGAAGCTTCAGCGTGTGCAAGGTACCATGAATTCTCTTCAGTACCAGGAGATATTGGAGGACAATGTGATGCAGTCCGTCACAAACCTGAGGCTTGGGAGACGTTGGACCTTTCAACAGGACAATGATCCCAAGCATACCTCCAAGTCCACTAGAGCATGGTTGCAGATTAAAGGCTGGAACATTTTGAAATGGCCATCGCAGTCACCAGACTTAAATCCGATTGAGAACCTCTGGTGGGACTTAAAGAAAGCAGTTGCAGTGCGCAAGCCTAAGAATGTGACTGAACTGGAGGCTTTTGCCCATGATGAATGGGCGAAGATACCCGTAGCTCGCTGCAAGACACTTGTGTCAAGCTATGCTTCACGTTTAAAAGCTGTTATAACTGTAAAAGGATGTTGTACTAAGTATTAAGATTGAATGTCACTTGGGGGTTGAATAAAACTGATAATGATGTGAGCAGAGAAAAGACATTTGTGGTTATTTCATTATAAATGTTATGTAATATTTGTCTGACCTACACGTGCCTCTTTGATTTAATTGTAAGCAGGATGACTGAATGATCAAAATCAATGTCAAACCGGCCAAAACAATCAATTTCAGTGGGGGTTGAATAATTTTGAACACAACTGTAAGTTGGCAGTTCAATGGTTGAGGATACGTTGATGTAGATGAGGATAATCAATGAGTCTTTTGTCTTACAGGTGATAACGGAGTCCGGTATGGTGCAACGATAGAATGCACACAGCTCAGAAGAGCTGGTAAGTATAGTACATGCTGGGATACACATTGGAGATAAACACTGGAGTGGAGAACAGTTGAAACGTGCTGGGGCAGACATAGGAGGTAATGACAAGTAGATCACTGGAGTAGAGTCACGGGTAAACCACAGAGATAGCATACGCGAGTCGTCTTCGTAGGAACGAGACAGGACAATGAGGTTAGGTGAGCTCAGGTGTGTGCTTATGAAGCTGGTGTTAATTGGCTAATGAGGTGAAGGTGTGTCTGATTAGTACTCTGGTGATGGTGTGCGCTGTGATTGGTTAGTGAGGGAGCCCGGCAGATCTCTGACACTGGGTCCCTGCATTTCACCTCACTGCCCCACTGCAGGTACGTCTGTGGTTCCGTTGCACTGTCTCTAAGACCCTGGCTAGAGCTCCCCAGCCCTCCCCAGGTTCCTTCGGACCATTAGACTCAGCTATGTGATTCAGTTTGTTTGGCATCCCCCCAAGTTCAGAGGCTTCCACTTTACTTTGGTGAGGGCTGGTGATGCTCTTGTCTTGGAGGTGGAAATCGCAGTCGTACTGGTGAAGGACGTGATGGAGCCGGTCCCTCCAGCTGATATGAAGACAGGGTTCTACAGACCATAATCCATGTACCTGAGTAAGGCAGTGGGTTACGGTTGATTTTGGACCTGCAAGTTTTGAACCAAGCTCCACACAAGCTATCGTTCAAAATGCTGACACAGAAACGCATCTTCAGATGCATCCGTCCCTATGATTGGTTTGCAGCGATCATTCAGAGGACTGTTCCTGGACTCTGTTTTGGTTTCCACTTTGTTCCACTCATGTTCTTTATTTTGGTTGTTCACTCATCATTAGTTTATCCCCATCACCTGTGTGTAATTAATTACCCCATTTCTCCCTGTGTTAGCCCATGTATATATTCCCTGTGTTTTCCCTCTGTCAGGGTCCGTTCTCGTTATTGTAAAGAAATGTTTTTGTTCTCTGTTGACTCAATATTATTCACCTTCATATACATTAAAAGACTTTATTAGAATTCCTCCATTCGTCTCCGTGCTTCCCTGCCCGCATGCACCATAACAGTTATACAGTACAATCCGTTTTTTAATAAATGGATTCTGTAGGGAACAGCACATTCTAGGGCCCAGTTTATGGCCGGGCCCCTCTAATGTCCATAATAGTGGACAAAGGTTAGCTACATTTTGATTGGATCTGGGTGCCCATATGTAGTGACCCTGAGGAGATCACATATGTTTATTGTCCACGGTTATAGCTCCTAATCAGAAGCCCATGTCTTTCCCTTGGCAGAGTCCGCTGCTAGGTGTAGTCCTCCCACTCTAGGTGTATGTGTATTCTCCACTAAGAAGCTCCTGTGGTAAAAATGAGGATGTGGTAAAAAAAAAAAAAACTTACCATTCACAATCACAGTCATCAGCTTGATCTAGTTGATCCTTGATTATTTTCGATTATTTGCCGAAATTAAATTGAAAATAGCGCTCTTCCTCTGAGGTAAATTCTTCCATAATTATTCCTCACTGCGTCTCAAAACAATGTACATGAATCTGACTAAGCTTGATGCGTTTTTCTGAGCTGATACTGATGTTGTTGACTGTTGCATAGTCTCAGCCTCAGTCGTAACACCCACTGGCTGGACGTCTGATGCATGGCACACTTAACTGGAAACACTTCAGGAGTTTAGAAGTCATCATCTGGTTGGTTGAATTCTACAGGATGTCTGGGTGACGAGTGTGCCGCGTTCTTTAACAGTCCGCCTGGAAAAAAATGCCGTGAAGCCAAACTAGGATCAAATAAACACTTGATTTTCAAAAGTATTTGAAGTTTGCGGCTCCATTGTTGCTGTAAACTTGCACAGTGTTCTTGAATGAATAATTTATTAGATGCACGCAGATCTGTTTCATTTTGACAGCCCTAATCCTGGCGCGGAACAAAACAAACTGTGATTGCTTGCGTTACATGTCAGTTAAACGTCTTCTGGCCAATGAAAGGTTGGTCCTTGGCCAATGAAAGCTGCAATAGAGTCCAGACCTTCTGTAGTCAGTCTGAAGGTCTGACTACGCGAGACTAACTGTTCCATGGACTGCCTCAAAATTACCCTTGGTTTAGTCCGCGCTGTTTGTGGGCATCCCATTAAGCCTGACATCTCTCTCTTTTCAAACAGGTTATATAAACAGAGAGACATTTCAACGTTTCTTTAGCTATGTCTCATGTTTTTGTGATTAATATTCACTAAGTTACAGTTCATTTTATAAAGACCATCAGAATGGACTTCATTGAGAAAGAGACTGCAGCTCACACATCATGTTAGTTCCCTTTCATGGGAACTTCGAGCTGCGTCGAGACGTGTTGGGAACGCTTCTGCGTGATTGCGTCGTGAAGCACATGTGAAATCTGTCCAATGGCATGACGGAACGTCATGGTGATGTCACAAACCAGGAAACTATAAAGTACCCCTCCAAAAAAAGAATGGCAGCTTCTCTGTCTTCAGCAAGCACTCTGTGTTTCTGTCTGTGATTTACTGTTGTTTGTTCAAAGCATTTCACTTCTTTTACTTTTATAGCTCTCATTCCCTGAGGCCCTAAGTGTCTGCTTACCTTGCTCCCTTAGTCCACCTCTGATTATAGCATAGTTAATTTAAAACCATTTACCTCATTATCTCTAACTGACAGTTTGGACTCTTCAGTCCATCAGAAAGTAGCTTTACTCCATAATCCTGCAGGTCATTGTTACTCAGGTCCAGCTCTCTCAGGACAGAGTTTGAGGATTGTAGAGCTGAAGACAAACTCTCACAACACTGAGCAGTGAGATTACATGCAAGAAATCTGAAAAAGAAAAACAATGTAATTGCATATAGAATAAATTTGAACAGTGCAAGTTTTAACTCAAACCTCAGTATCTCCAGCTGAGAGTTTGAACTCTTCAGTCCATTAGAAAGAAGCTTCACTCCAGAATCCTGCAGGTCATTGTTACTCAGGTCCAGCTCTCTAAGGACAGAGTTTGAGGATTGTAGAGCTGAAGACAAACTCTCACAACACTGAGCAGTGAGATTACATGCACGAAATCTGAAAAAGAAACAACATACAACATAATTGCAACAAGAAACAACATAATTGCATACAAAATAAATCTTAGCAGTGCAATTTAATAATTAACTTATTGCAAAAAGAAAAGTATTTTAACTCAAACCTCATTATATCTAGCTGACAGTTTGGACTTTTCAGTCCATCAGAAAGAAACTTCACTCCAGAATCCTGCAGGTCATTGTTACTCAGGTCCAGCTCTCTCAAGACAGAGTTTGAGGATTGTAAAACTGAAGACAAACTCTCAGAGGACTGAGCAGTGAGATTACAGCTATGTAGCCTGTGTAGAGAACAAAACAAACAGCAATAGTACAGCTTATTATATAGCGCTTCTAATCCGGAGTTTGGAAAAACCTTTGTAGTCTAGGCAAAACAAGTCACCCACGTAAAATTAAGCCAAATTTACAAAAGACTAAAAGTGTATATAAATGAATGTAAAGGAGACTCTTACAGTGCTCTTCTGGTGTTTTTGATCACTGGCAGCAGTCTCATCAGTGCTTCATCAGATCTTCTGTATTTCTGTAGCTCAAACTTCTCTTGAGTCTCTTCTGACATGAGGAGCACAAACACCAGACCAGACCACTGAGCAGAGGAGAGATTCTGTGCTGAAAGATTTCCAGAGCTCAGATTCTTCTGGATTTCCTCCACAAAGTCATCTTCCAGTTCACTCAGACAGTAGAAGAGATTGAGGGTCCTCTCTACTGAATTCACCTCCTCTATTTTCTTTTTGATATAGTCAACAGTGTCTTCAACATTTTCTGTTTTCAGTTTCAGTGTTGGCAGTAGTTCCTTCAGTTCACTCTGATTGGACTCCAGTGAGAGACCCAGAAGGAACCGGAGGAAAAGGTCCAGGTGTCCATTCTCGCTTTGTAAAGCCTTCTTGATTGCAGCCTTGTGAAGTTTAAAAAGTGGCTTTTTGGAGAGTTTCCATTTCAGATTTTCTGTCCAAGATTCAAGGAATGGGTTCGTTTTCTTGTCTTTGTTAATCAAAAACACATAAAGAGCAGCAAGGCATTCTTGTACACTGAGATGTACGAAACTGTAAATATTTCTTGCCTTTTCCTCCTGAAACATTCGAGTACATAACCCAGAGTAGACCGACCCTTCACTGACATCTAGTCCACATTCTTCAAGATCTTTTTTGTAGAAAATCAGGTTTCCTTTCTCCAGCTGTTGAAAGGCCAGTTTCCCAAGCTTCAGAATAATCTCATCAAAAGACATTGCATTGGCTTTCATTTCAGGATCACCGCCATATTTTTTTTCCATCTGTTGCTGCAGAGAAATTAAGAAGTTTGTGTACATCCCTGTGAGAGTTGTTGGTGTTTTGTCATTCCTCTGTTGAGCCAGGAGAGGCTGAAGAACAGTGAGGGAGATCCAGCAGAAGACAGGGATATGGCACATGATGTACAGACTCCTGGATTTCTTGATGTGGCTAAGGATTTTTTCAGAAACCTCAGGACTGGTGTTTTTTTTGAAGTATTGCTCTTTCTGCTCATCGTTAAATCCTCGCACCTCTGTCACTTGATCAATGTAGTCACGGGGGATCAGACTAGCTGCTGCTGGTCTGGTTGTGATCCAGATGAGAGCAGAGGAAACCAGATGCTTCTTGATAAGGTTTATTATTATCTTACTCACTGTTGTTTTTTCATTTTCATTTGTAAAGATGTCATCTTCTTTAAAGCTCAAAGGAAAGCGACATTCATCCAGCCCATCAAAGATGAACATAACTTTACCGTCACCTTCAGGAAGAGAGGGCAATTCTTCAGGACTACTAAAGAAGTATTTGTTAAGCAGTCCCATGAGACTGAACTCTTCTTTAATCAAATTCAATCTACGGAATGGAAGGGGAAATATGAAGAATATATCCTGATTTTCTGTTCCTTTAGCCCAATCAAAGATGAATTTATTGACAGAGACAGTTTTTCCCACTCCTGCGATCCCCATTGTCAGCACTTTTCTGTTTCGTCGACCCATGTCACACTGGATTTTAAACATGTTATTACACTCGATCGACTTCTCCTTGGCCATCAATTGGTTGTGATTTGATTCGATCTGTATCACCTCATGGTCGTTCACTCTTCCTCCAGTCTCATTCTTCACCACAAATAAATCAGTGTAGATATCATTCAGGTATTCCTGATGACCCGTCTGTGAATTACCAACCAATATCTGCTCGTAGTCCTGTTTTAATATGTTCTTTAGTCTGCGGCTGGTCTCTGTGTAATCATGACGAGTAGCTTGACTGTCGTCTGCAGTTGAGTCTTTAAGAAAGAGGGAAAAAACAGGAAAGAGTGATCGTGTTTTTCATGACTTCACACTTCTTCTATATTCAAAAGAGTCACACTCTTACTGCAATAGTGTTTACATGGACAACTTACACTGATTATGCTGACAACATATAAGGTTATGGAAATGTCTTGACTAATGCTGACTCAAATGCAATTGATTTCAATTTTAACATTTCTGAATAATTACCTAGTTAGGGTTCATTTGGTAGCAATCACATAATTATCTACACAGCACAGCTGATTGGTTGCTGTTGCATCAGCAGCCAGTGATCTTGCTGCTCAAACATTCAAATATTTGGCATTGTATGCTGTTAGCAGTCTACAGCGCGCTTTCAGGTGGCATCTGAATCAACATCTAAGATAAGTAAAAAATCTTTTTTTCACACATATGTTTTGTGATCTAGTTATCAATTCCTAAGTAAGCTTTCTTTATACGTTAAACTACCGTCATGTCAACAGATGCATGAGTGTTTCACTGAAGCATACAAGCGGTTATGCAGCAGTGGTCTACTGTTGTTACAATTATTTTATACACGGTTTAGAAAAGTGACATAAGCATTGTACTTTATCAGCGTCCACAATATTTAATAGTATTGATGCATTCATTTTCAAGAGCAATGTTTATTAGCAATGATAAATGTGTGTGATTTGATTCAGATGCCCATGTGTCTGAGGCACATTCAAAGAACCACTAATACAGGTAATACTTAGTGTCATGTTATAATTTGATGGAGTTCAAGCATAATGTAGGAGATAAGTGTAAGCGGAAGAGATAGAAAAGGCTAGACTCCTAAACTTTTAAATTCCTTTTAACCTGCCCATCACTATGACCATATTAGCCTGATTCTATCAACACTGCATTGGCTCCCTATTAAACGTCTCAAAATTCTGACCAGTTTATAATACCTAGAATATCAAAATTGGCTAGTGGTAGATCCTTTTCCTCTTTAGCACCTAAACTTTGGAACAGTCTTCCTAGCATTGTTCGGGAAGCAGACACACTCCTTCAGTTTAAATCTAGGCTAAAAACACATCTTTAACCTGGCATACACATGACACATTATCTACTTCTATAATTTCAAAGCATGTAAATTGTTAGGATGCATAAATTAGGTCAGCCAGAACTGAGAACACTTCCCATAACACCTAATGTACTCGCTACATCGTAAGAAGAATGGTGTCTATGCTAACGTTAGTCTCTCTCTGTTTATCCCAAGGTTTACCATAGTCTGCCAGATCCAGGCTGTTGTAACGTGCTGGCATTCAGGAACAGGCACGAAGACAGAACTCTAATTTCAACAGTTTAATCTTAATCAGAAAACAGGATACAAGATACAGGTAACTCCAAACACGAAACGTTAACAACGGACAAGGACTGAACTGACACAGAGGGAATATATACTGAGGAACACAAGAGGATAACAAGCAAGGCACAGGTGACGGACATAATGACCAACGAGACACAGCTGACTGAAATGAACTAATGATGGACAAGCACATGGGGAAACAAAACAAAGATCACATGACAGAACTAGACTCAAAACAAGGAACATGTGACAACTGACAGGACAGGGGAAGAAAGAAACAGATAAACAAAAGACCAGATCATGACAGTACTCCCCTCTCCCGGAAGGTGCGACCTCGCGCCGTAAAGGAAACGATCCGAGAGGAGAGGCGGGCACCCTGAAGGCCGTATGCAGGGGTAGGCAGTTCAGGTGGCCTCCAGGGTGTTTCCTGAACCTCGGGGTCCCAAGGCGGGTCAGGGAGTTCCGGCGGCCAGGGTGAAGTCCAGGGGAGACCAGGGGGCTCTGGCGGCCATGGCGGAGTCCTGGGTGGAGTCAGGGCTGGGGCTAGGAGCTCTGGTGGCCATGGTGGAGTCCACGGCGGAGTCACGGCTGGAGCTAGGGAGTCAGGCGGCCATGGTGGAGTCCAGGGCAGAGTCACGGCTGGGGCTAGGGAGTCAGGAGGCCATGGCGGAATCCAGGGCGGAGTTAAGGCAGAGGCTAGGAGCTCAGGTGGCCAGGGTGGAGTCCAAGACGTAGCCTTCTTGGCCTCTGTCCATCTGGCCGCCGTGGTCGTAGCCCCTCCCCAAAAAAATTTCTTGGCGGGAACCACCCATTTATCAGGTCTGGGCGGCGGAAGGTCAGGTGCCGACTCAGGCGGAGGACGGTCAGGCGCCGGTTCTGGCGGTGGAAGGGCAGGCGCAGGCTCTGGCAGTTCATGGGGCTCTGGTAGCTCTGGAGGATCAGGGAGCTCTGGTAGCTCTGGTGGGTCAGGGAGCTCTGGTAGCTCTGGTGGGTCAGGGAGCTCTGGTAGCTCTGGTGGGTCAGGGAGCTCTGGCACGAGCGCAGGAGACGGCTCAGGGTCGGAGAGAGCTGGAGACGGCTCAGGGGCGGAGAGAGCTGGAGACGGCTCAGGGGCGGAGAGCGCTGGTAACGGCTCAGGGGCGGAGAGCGCAGGTAACGGCTCAGGGGCTGTGAGCACTGGAGATGCTGGCATTAAATTAAGCCCATAATCAGGGAGCCAGAAATCCCTGTCTTGTGTCTGACATTCCGCCCTGGCAGCGGCTTGCTGTGACTCTGGACGATCAGCGGCGGCTGGCTGTGACTCTGGACGATCTTGGACAGGTCCGAGGTGTTCTGGAAGCTCCTCGTCATCGTCCATGAACTGGCGAGACGGACAGACAGGTAACATACCGTTGAAGGGATATGCGGGGGTAGTCGGCGTGAGGTGGGCTGACGGAGCGGGTGTTTTGGTTGACGAATAGTGGTGTCGTCCAGCCCCAACCAAAACACCGCATTCAATGAAGCATCCGACCAGCCCACCAGATGGGAGAGCTTGACAAACTCTCCCAACTGACAAACTCGCGCACCGGTCTCGTATCTCTCACGGAGGAGCTCCGGAAGCATAAAGGAGGAGCGACGACAGTGAAGGACGAGAGAGGACCAGGCCTGGATTTTATGTTGTGTTTTATTTTGTTGGTGTGGGTGGCAGTCGCCGTGAGGAACTGCTGCCCTTATACTTTTTGGTTTTATTTTGAGTTTATTTGTTTATTAAATGTGTTGAACGTTTGCCGGTTCCCGCCTCCTTCTTCCCGTTCTTAAGAACTTTGTTACAACAACAGTTTAATCTTAACCAAGATTCAAGATTCAAGATAACTCCAAACACGAAACGTTAACAACGGACAAGGACTGAACTGACACAGAGGGAATATATACTGAGGAACACAAGAGGATAACAAGCAAGGCACAGGTGATGGATATAATGACTAACGAGACACAGCTGACTGAAATGAACTAATGATGGACAAGCACATGGGGAAACAAAACAAAGATCACATGACAGAACTAGACTCAAAACAAGGAACATGTGACAACTGATAGGACAGGGGAAGAAAGAAACAGATAAACAAAAGACCAGATCATGACAGCTGTATCCAGATTAGATGAAGGACCTGCACCTTGACACGATGACAACACAGCCCTAAAGTGGCTAAACTAAGCTATCCCCTGTGAAGGCCTCCTTCCCTTTCCTTTCTGTATACATACATAATACGTTATCAAAATTATTCCAGTTCCATGGATCAAAGGAAACAACACATAATTCTGTATTATGTGTGCCAGACAAGTAAATTGGCAATGTCACTTTGTAAAAAAAAAAAAAAGACTAAGCGTCTGTGCACATACACATTCAAACACGCACACCTATAGACTGAACACGTAAATGAACGTTAAGTATGCAGTAAAAGAATCAAAATCAAAAACTTACTTTAGCTCAATAATAACCTTTTCCTAGAGCTGCTGTAAAGCCAAAACAATCTGTCCGTTCATTTTCCTGTTATCACTGTGAAGCTGCTTTGAAACAAACTGTATTTTAAGAAGCACTATATAAATGAAGATGACTTGACTTTTTCTAATTTCTTCCGGAGCATTTATTGGATTATCACTATTGGACTAAGATCAACTTAAGGCATGCTGACCAAAATCATTAACAAATCATCAAACCATTGACATCTAGCATACCAAGCAAGACATGAGACCAGGGATGCAGCGATTAACCGATTTCATGATTAACTGTGATTTAAAATGTCATGGTTAATTAATCGCAAAGGCTCTGCTACACTTGAAGATTTCTGTTGCATGGAACTGTTGCAACAAGCACAAAATGAATACAAAGTTACACTAGTGGTGCACCAGCTTAAAGTGCCGTGCTTATCAGAGACACAGAGCTTACTACTCTATACAATGGATTAACCATGGCAGAGGGACCAAACAGCAAAGCTTCATTTCCACCAAAGAACCCCTCCACCGTGTTAAAAAAACAAACAAATCTGCAAACTCACAAGAGTTGAAAAAGGTGATGAACTAAATTATTGTAGGAGGGTCTGGGGTCATCCTCCCCATGAGAAAATTGTGAATTTAACATGTAAACGTAGCATTCTGACAAGACAATAAAAGGAAAAGACAACATTTGCTTCAAGTAAAAAAAACATTTATTGACAATCGGGTGTAATGAATCCGCTCCGTCATGTTCCATCCACCTGCCACCAGAGGTCGCCCACTCACATCATGGACTCCATACACCACACTACACTTCCCATTAGCCCCTCACCCAGTCACTGATCACCCTGCCAGCTGTACTCGTTACCTTCACACCTGATTCCTATCTTGCCACTATAAAGCACCACTCACACTCACCCACTTTGCGAAGTATTGTTTCCTGTTCCGGTACAACTCTGAGCGTTTTTCCCGTGTCTGTCTTCCTGTTATTGCCCTGATTTTGCTTGCAAAAGTTTTAATTCAGGATTTAAGACCTTTATAAACCTATTAACCATTTGTAAAATCATGACTAGACACTCTATTCTATTAAATATACTTGTAAAAGATCTGCCGCTGTTCTTCTTGGCTCTGTAATTCGGCCCCTTGGAATTATAAGGTTCTATCTGCATTCTGAGCAGTTTTGAGATATTGAGCTTTAAAGTTTTTGCATTTGGTTCAACTGTGTAGATAGAAGCTTTTTATTTTCTAAATAAAAAGTTCCAAAATGTACATTAAATACAAAAAATATCACATCTTACATTAACCTAACCCTAATGTAAATAAGTGGTTACAAAATAAGAATATGTGAATAAATCAATTTTGACAAATGTCAGATAGAACCTTATAATTACAAAGGGGGCGAATTGCGGCTTGCTGTTATATTTTCTGGTGTGTCCATGTACAGGCATTGATTGTTATTTACCACATATCTCTTTTGAATGAGCACCAACAGCAGCAGATGTCTTCATATTGCCTTCAGACTGACCTGCGAGTGAGAGCGTGTTAAACATAGAGTGGAAACATAAATCACTCAAACACATCAGCAGAGTAAGTTAAGTCAAACCATCACATCAGATTCACAGTGAATTAAACATTACCTTGCTTGTTATTGTTCTCCAGCTGCTCAGCCAGATTATTCTGGTTCATCTTCCTCAGGATGTCTACCATGATCTTCACAGCTTCTTCTAATCTAAAACAGTCCACCATCTTATCCACAGTTTTTAACCGATCTGCATTCTCCATTTCAGACTTTGATATACACTCATGATCTTTCGTTAAGTGCCACTGAAACTTCTTCAGTTCAGCTTCTACTAGTTCATTCAGTGATTTCAGTAGATCTTCAACAGATGCCATCGCCCTTCACAGATTCAAAGCTGCAGGACAAAAAGAAAAAGATCGCTAGTTGTTTCACTCTAAACATGTGAACCTAAGCGCTAAAATGTTATTTGGATTATGAAACGAAGCTGTGATCGCATCAGGAGTCTCAAGCACCTCATCGAAACTCAGTTGTCAAAGGGGTCCTATAATGCTCCATTTTGCATGGTATCTAGCAACCACCAAGATTACTCTAGCAACCGCATAGTAACACCCTAGCAATCACCCTGAGTACCATAGCAACCACATAGCAACAACCTAGCAACTAGCTAGAATGCCCTAGCAACTGCATAGCAACATCACAGTTGAGTTTACAAGTGAGGTGCCACACAACTTTTATAATGAGTTCTAAAAAGAAATGGCTGTATTGTGGTCAGTACACAAGGTGGAGACGATCCTCTTGTTGGTAGCCGAAGAGCGGATCCACAGCAGTAGAGGCAATGCAACTGTAACAATCAGTATATAATCCCACCCACTTTGAAGCAGTATTAAACTGTTATACTGCAATACATTTTTTACATTTTTCATCATTTAGTAGACGCTTTTATCCAAAGCAACTTACAAGGGGAGCAATTAGGGGTTAGGTGTCTTGCTCAAGGGCACTTTAGTCATGGTATCGAAGGTGGAGAGAGTGATGTTTATTCACAATCCCCACCTTCAATTCCTGCCGGCGTGGGAATCGAACCAGCAACCTTCAGATTACAAGCCCGACTCCCTCACCACTAGGCCACGACTATCTCTATCAGAAACTATGTTAGACTACCTCTAACAGAAAACTGATAGTGTATTGCGTTAAACTTCAATCTTCAAGCTTTTAAAACGTATTCAGCATTTCTGGTCAGGCTTTCTCCAGCTAACTTCACAGTTTGTCCTCTATAATATAACAGCTCAGGGGAACTATATGGTGGGAATCACTTTCGGAATGGTTTTTTTCAGCTGATGAACAATGAAAAAATTGACATCTAATCAGAATCCATTGTTGCGAGAGAGTGGAAAAGAGTGGTCACTTTAAAACCAATATCTACGGGTGTTGTAGTCCTTAGCAAAATGCTTCATGGGGATTGTAGTTCAGATCAAGCGTGTTAGTGTGATGTGAATGTTTAGCTCTCGCTGTGCTGTGTAAAGAGGACTTTCTGTTACTTTTTGTTAGTTGAGTCAAGTCAATCCACCTGAGAGTTATTACGAGCTATAACTGTGACGACTTTGCTCTGCACAAGTCAGTAAATGCCATGCATCGGCAACTTTGTCTCTCTCATCATTGCACGAACGCGAACTAATGAGCTGTTACACTGCCGCATGTGAATGGCCGAAGCGCTAATGTAATTATCATTATAGTTATTGTTCTTAGTGTGAACATGCCTCTGTATGAAGTTAAGAGGACTTCACGTTGCACTAGTAACATTCAAATCCTTTCTTCGTTATACAATGAAATTTGATTTTTTTTTTTTTTTAAACCTCACCTTCTTCCTCAATTTACTCAGCCACATCCTCAGATCTTCTTCAGTCGAGGCATCGGTGGTTATTCCTGACAGTGGTTGTTTCTAACACAGAAGGGATAGTTTATATGTCAAGGAATAGCTGGTTTCTTCAGAACACAAATGATATAAAAGATATTTTTGATGAATTCCGATGGTTCAGTGAGTCTCTATTGACAGCAAGACAATTCACACTTTCAGATGCCCAGAAAGATACTAAAACATATTTAAAAAAGTTCATGTGAGTACAGTGGTTCAACCTTAATATTATAAAGCGACGAGAATACTTTTTGTGTGCCAAAAATGACAAAATAATGACTTTCCAATAATTTCAAAACACTGCTTGAATCAGTGGGTCACATGATTTCAGGCTTCATTACGTCATAATTATTGTTTCACAAATTCAATAGTTCACGTGACTTTGAGAGTTTGATATGCGAACCGAAGCACTGATTCGAAACAAAATATTCATAAAGTTTCATGAAGCAGTGTTTTGAAATCGGCCATCACTAGATATTGTTGAAAAGTCATTATTTTGTTTTTGTCAAAATTTGATTGACCCTCTTATACAAATGTGAAAGTGTATTTTGAAAAGTTAGGGATTTCTGTTTAGAGTTTCGAGAAATGGAGGCACAATTTCAAGAAATGTGTTCAAGCAATTGAGGAAAACTGCAAAGAAAGTTTTCACATACACATTTTAAAACTTTTAAAATTATGCAGACCATTAAAACACAAAGGCTTAGTTTTCATAGATTTTAAAATGTTATCAGAATATTTATATCAATGTCGTTTACATACGACTTTTAAAGATATCAGAAAAAGGGTCAAATGTGTTTCTAAAACAATGTTTCAAACACGCATGTGGGCATTAAACATATCAAACAACAGTAGTTAAAAATACATCAAGCTTTAAGCAAAACTTTTTAACATTACAATTTGCTACTAAAATTGTTTAGTTTTAGGCAAAAGAGATCTCTTACACTGTTCTGTGCAGGACATCTTCTCTCTCCGAAGACTGAAACATAAATGAGGACAGATCGGCGTGATGCCACACCCAGTTAAAACAACACAATTAAATGTTTCAACATTTTTGCCACATCAGTACAGGACACACATGCTAAAGGATGTCAGGTGACTTTTTGCTCAGGATATACGCTGAACCTGAACGGACAGAGCTCAGCACGAGAATACATTTTTCTATTGATGTTCTGTCCTTTATTTTTCAGCAGTGATCGGGAGAGTTTGCGGAAGGGTGGAGGGATTATAAGAGCTATAAGCTATTTAAAGAGCTATAAAAAACAACGATCTACTCGAGTCTTTTACATCACACACATTCTATTTACACAACACTTCTCAAATGTTAACAGATCTTTCATTGACTTTAATACTTTAACCATATTTAAAAATATTAACACTATATCTTCCCCCGACAACCTTTCAACCTTATTTTTCCTGCTCACATAGATGGCTGTCCTAAAATAAATTTCAACAAAATGAATTGAACAATTTTTGCAAAACCCAAAAAATATAGGCTTCAATCTATCGCACTTCATAAAAGCATTAACAACCATTTCTCTTTTCAGGCAAAAATGACATTCCACTCTAACATTAGCATTTAAAACATAAATAAAAGCATTTACGGCAATAGCACAATGAAGAAGTCGCCACTGTATATCCCGTCCTTTTTTTTAACGGTAGATTATACAGAGACCTCCATTCAGGTCTTACATTCTCTTCTACATTCAATAGGTGTATCTACCCAAAACATTAAACCACATTTTATAAAATGCTTTACCAGAACTTGTACACATATTTAAACACATGGGTCTTTCAGTATCTAACAAAGGACACTCACAACCATCTAGTTCTCCTAATACAGTCAAAATAGGAAACATATCTTCTATATTTCAACTGCTTCCTCCTCTATATGCATATCTCTTTATCTTTGTTTCTGACCAATGACTTCCAGTACTGTAACATTTGCGCAACAGTCCATAGAGAGCCGAGGCCACTTCGGTTTTCTCAAAGTCCAGTCCAGCTACATTAATAAATCCTCAAAGTGATTTTCTGTGCAGCCGTTGATCAACCCTGGGGTGCCACATCATCTTCAAAAGTGATGGGGCAAAATGTTATGTTTTTGGGGTATAGTGGGTATTATTTTGTAATTCCTAATGCTTTAGCCTACAACAAGGTTGTGTGTGTTACTATTTACTTATGTAACATTTACATTTTAAATTGGGTATCATGAATTAATGAATATTTTTTAAGCATTTTTTTTTTTGGGTTAATGTTAATTTGTAAATTACCTTTCTATGTTTGTTATATTTATGTACTTTAGACTCAATCTATTGCTCTATCATATTTTACCTTTCATTTAATAGTGAGTGAATATTTAGAGCTGCTTCAGCAGGGCTCAGTTCTAAGGATTTTCACTACCATAGTATGATGCATCGTTGATCTGTTTCCTGAAATCATGTCGCAAATGAATGATGTCATGCAGGTGGTGGAGTAATAACTTCTTAAAATGAATCAGTTTGAGATCAAATTAATTCTAGATTTTTTTGCTATGAATTACGGGCATCTGAGGACTAGTTGTAATTTTTCTCAGTTATTTTGCTTTATTTGCAGATTCAATCATAGGCTCGTTATTACGTACACAGTAAAATCCCCAGAGTTAAATCAACTCTGCTCAGATAACATTTGGTCCCACTCTAAATAGTGTTAAAGTAACACTGAACTAGTGTTAAAGTCACACTCTTCAGAGATTGAATGTCGTTTATCTTCAGTTGATTTCATCTAAGGCTGTGGCTGAAGTCAGTTGTAGTTCTTGTGTTTCTCTTTTCTACAGTGATTCTGCTTGTTAACAGCAGGTGTTCATCATTAATGTTCAATCATCGCTTAATTAATTGCTTAATTATCTCATTAACTTTAACTCTGCTTCAGTGTTACTTTAACACTATTTAGAGAGGGACCAAATGTTCTCTGAGCAGAGTTGATTTAACTCTGGGGTTTTTACTGTGTACTAGAACATGTACACACATCTCATGCACTCTTCAAAAACAGTGCTTAAAATTTCCTGACATTTGTATATTCTTAATAAAAGATAAACATTGTACTTAATGTCAGCTTGCTTATTTTGCTCAAGATAACAATTAATTAAGTCCACATGTTATAAAAACAAGAAATTATACTCAAGAGCTGTCGTTCCAACCACACAAGTTTATGTAGTTATGTAGTGCGAATGTTCGTTTGAACGATGGTTGAACTAACTTGCGACGTTAGTTTGATCCTGCTTTTGAGAAACGCAGCCCTGGTTGGGTCAGTGCAGTGGTTCAAATGTTTAGATACATATCAGTGAAATATCACAATTCTGATACTATAGCAAAAACTTCTAGCCTAGAGACAAGTAAACAGTCAGCAAACAAAATAAGAACAAATAATCCATAGAACAAAAAAACAATTGAGATAAGCCTGCATTTTATTTCCCAACCGTTTATGTTCACTTAAGACATAACCAATTATGTTTACTAGGATATTGGCCAAGATGGGCGTTTTTACATAATTTTGTGTGAATTCATCAGGTCAAGCACAAGACGACATGAAAGAGAATTCATTGCAGTATTCAAGCTCCGTCGGTCTCTCTCTGGATGTTTGCGCACAGTAAACTTTTTGTCCTGTATTAATGTAGGGAACTACTCGTTATACTTAAATCACATAACAGTTCAAGTTTCACTAACATATACAAATTCAAATGATGCATGTGTGCTGAATGAGTGATCAACAGAAGTTCGGCCTTGTGTTACCTTGTTTGCTATTGCCATATCCAACTGAACTACAAACTTTCCAGTGATGTCTGTGATAAAGGGATGTGTGTTCGACAAGCTTACGAGTCTGAGCAATCCGTGTTTCGCTTATCAGCTCATGCAATCCTTCTCTAATATATTCTCTGTTGGTGCTCAAACTTTATTATTACACTGAACTGTGCACATTCACTTTAGACTCGTACGTTAATGCTCTTGCTCCACGTGCATGCAATAAATGCACGTCTGAATGGGTGGGTGTTTTCTAGCTGCACAGGTAATCGTATGACCCATTACAGGGGCGGCCAAAATTACAATCAGAAGCATAGCTCACTTAGGCTGCGATCCACTCCAGTTTCAGACATGCACTCGTGAACTTCCCTAAGCACTTTCCCTCAGGGAAATCCCTGCCGCCATTTTTCACTTCGTGAAGTGGACGAGGGAACCGACCCAGCAGTTTGAAAAGTTTGCCGGGTCAAAAGTCAGCTCCGGCGGCCCTGGATTAACCCCATGAAAAGAGCAATAAACATTTTTTAGAGAAGTTAGGTTTGCATGCATATAGATCACCATAATCCAGCACAGAGAGAAAACAACTTTGGATGATTCTCTGTTTTTGCTTCAAAGAGAAATAATTTCTTTAAACAACAAATAAATCCCAATTTTTAAGGTTTCAATATGAATGTGATATAATTATGAATGTTTAAATATGAATTTAATGATTTTCAATATGAATATTAAAACCCAACCTTTCATCAAGTCATATACTCTGGTATTTATAGTGGTTTACTCTTTCTATACAGACCACTTGTAAGGTTAAAATAGGTGGAACACAATTATAATATGAGAGCTAGTTAAAAGCATATATTTTGTTTTTTGGTAACCAATTTTAAGTTTAACAATGAAGAATCTTGTAATAGCTCTATGGCTTTATTCATGGACTGTCATGCATGCTTGGTGAATGTGAACAGGCAAGAGAAGAGGATCTACTTGCTAGGAAGTTTAATAAAAACAAAAGGGAACTCGGCAAACTCATACAACAATGGACAAACCACAAGTTAAACATCAATATATATTACACACAGACAAACGAGCTAAACAAGAAAGAAATAGAAATCAAGAAGAAATAATATCGTTTGTGACAAGCATGGCCACTGTTACAGTATATGTCCTGACCTGAAACCTGATTGAAACTAGTTTAAAGTATTATTTTCCATTAAAAAACATTTAATTTTATCACTTACAAAATACTCCCTTTTAACAACGGAAGAACCATGACTGATTTCCATGCATGAGGAATTACATTTGAATTTAAACTTAAATTAAAAATAGAAGTGATATGTTCTGCTGTAAGATCTTCTGCAATTATATTTTTTAAAATAAGGCTCAATATTATCAGGCCCTGCTGATTTTTTACAATCTAAATTTTATAGGGTTTTGTGAACTTGGGCTCTGGTGTTTTTTGCCTCAAGTTTGCATGCCTGTACCTCAAGAAGTATTAAAGATATCTTATTATCCTTTCTGGATTTTATCTCTTTTCGGATTCTGGTTCTTAAACCTTCCTTTTGGCATCTTCATTGTAAAGGCCCTCGATAGTTCAATCCCAGAGATATGGAGACGCGGTTCACATTTTCAGTGGTCAAAAAACAAATGTGGGTCACTTTACATACAGCTGATACTTTTTGAAGGGGAATGTCTGAAGAACAAAATGTTTAGGTCTATATATATAAAAAAAATATATATTATAACGTTATACTTTTATTCGGAAATTTGTTTTGGGCAGTTTAGTTGCCTGAAAATACCTCCAAAACCTCCAGAGATTTGTGCTCTTCACAGGACTCCTGACATGTATGATGTCAGAGAAAATCACTAAAATATAATGTCGATTACAGAGGACAAAAGGCTTTTCCTGGATCACAGGAGGATATGGTTTAGAATTTATGTAATCCACTTTGGTGACATACGTGTACTTACTAGAGCTCCCCTGTTCGCAATACATAATAAACCATGTTTTTACAGCAAAATCATAACTATACTATACTGTCTATCATCTTCCTACCTTCAACAATTCAACAGTTTACTCTACAGTAGTTCAACGAATGCGATTTTAACACATAGAACCGTGTTTACTCACATTTGAAAACTGCTTTTCTCCTCCGTGTTCGGTTATGATGGATAAGCGCTAGATAATCTGAGTGGAAGCAGCAGGCCATCCGGGAAATTCTCACCTAGTCTTTTATGAATACTGAGAATTCAGACATACTTATTCGCTCGCCTACTGCTTTTCCCCTACATAGTAGAGAAGTAAGCAGTCTATTCAGAAACTCAAGATATAAATAGAGAGTGTCTGATTTTGAGTGCAATTTTTGGAGCTTATAGCAGCTGTCTTGGGAAAGTCTAGTACATAGGCTAGTGTGCCACTCTTCTGGACTTTATTCGGCAGCCCTCCTGTTGCTTCCCATGTGTACCAGATCACCTTCATTTGTTTGTCTTCCACTGGGATGTTACTAAAGACACTCGTTTCCAACAGCTTGTCATTCCTGCCTTCAGCACACTGAACGAATATGCAGTGGAGACTGTCTTGATGTCAGGACACAGCTTCAGCAAAATCCTGTTTGCTCTGGAATGTTGCCTTGGGATGACATGGTACACACAGTCCAGGACTAACTTGATATTTTCATCATATTGGCAAAGACACATTTCTTGTAGTATCAGAACCCCAGAGTACATGGTACGCCACTTCTTACGCAAACGATGAGATTTATAAAAACAAACTTGACGGGAAAATTTGCGCACCTTCACGCAAACTCTGACAGTCTGATGTGAAGTTTCACAATAAAAGCCCCATAATATATCATATGAAGAATTCTTAACTGGCATTGATCTGTGGAAACAGGTTCTTATTCTTATTTCTGTCTGAATTTATGCACAAAACAGGTTATATTTGAGTTTGAGGGCTTTTATTGTGAAACTCGACATCAGACAGTCCAGATATTGTGTGAGTGACACTCTGAGGCGGAGAACTAAAGCAAAGAATATAGATATACAAAGATGGTTCACTTCTATTACTCATTAATGGGAGAAACTGCAACACTCAATATGGCGGAATACGTCCCGCCTTCTAAATAAAAGAGCCAATCACTGATCAGTAAAATCATTGCATCACTACAGTTGCCATGCCGGTTCCCACATACACTGGAGACTCATACCTGGGACTACACATGTGCTTTGTCTGGTCCAGCCAGAAAAATAAACTTTTTATGGCTATTTTAGTAAAAGAAACAACATTTATTGGACAGTTTGTCTCATATTCTGTTGCTGATTTTAAACATGTTATTTAATTGTGAGTTAAAAAGTAAAAGTTCAGGATTCCTTCAAGTAGATAGGACGTGGTCTTGGATGACCGAAACAGCAAATATGGCCCCCAGGTGAACAGACTTTCCTTGAAAGAAACTGAGAACAGAACTGAGCAGAAGCTGGAGTGTAAATACACAGGGCTGAACGAGTGAACACAGCTGATAATAATCAGAAACAAGTAATTATGAACAAAAACAACCAAACTAAACATAACCTGACAATAATAATAACATGATAAATGCTGTAAATCAAATGACAAATAGTGATTATAAATGATTGAACTGAATATAAAATCAAAGAAAATGAAGCACAACACAGATGAGTGGATGAAGAAACACCTACAGGTTTGAGATCGTTCATTTACACTGGAATTGATCAACAAACTGTGTGTTTGATTCGTTCTCTTGAATCTGCCTTAATTCCCTCGATGTTGACGTTCTGTTCCTGTATTTCTTTCCTTGTTGCTTCTAACTCAATGTCTTCTTTAAACTCTGCAAATTCACTCTCCATTTGTCGTTTGAGATCATCTTTAAAAGTCTTGTATTTGCTGGGATCATCCAGACATGTTTGCAGTGAGTCTCATTCTGTCTCCATCTTCTTCTGTCTCATATTTCCTCTCTCTTCTCTGTTAGTTTCCTTGACTGTTTTTTTCTGGGCATCTCTTGATCTTCACCTTGTTTCTCTCACTCATCCTTAAACCTTTTCTGACTTTATATATACTGAAGTATATATAAACTTCAAGAGAGTTCATCATATGCTCAACCATGACAGGATATTACAGTGACAGAAGTTCAGCTGTAGTATTAATGTAATGAAGAGAAAATAAGAGACTCTATAACATCTCACTGTTACTGTTCCCTTTCATGGGAACTTCGAGCTGCGTCAAGACGCATTGGGAACGCTTCTGCGTGATTGCGTCGTGAAGCACATGTGAAATCTGTCCAATGGCGTGACGGAACGTCATGGTGACGTTACAGACCAGAAAACTATAAAGCACCCCTCCAAACAAAGAATGGCAGCTTCTCTGTCTTCAGCAAGCGCTCTGTGTTTCTGTCTGTGATTTACTGTTGTTTGTCAAAGCATTTCACGAAAAATGGCGAGTCCCAAGCAATTCAAGAAGTGTGTTCCTCCCTGCCCCCGTTTCATTACGAGTGGGGATACACACGAGCTTTGTGTTGCTTGTTTGGGTGCGGAGCACGCACAGTCAGCTCTCGAGGGAGCGGGCTGTGTAAACTGCGATAAGATGGCAGTGAAAGTGCTTCGCTCCCGCCGGGCGTTCTTCGAGGAGGGCGCTTCGGCTCGCGTTCCTCGTGGTTCGGGTCCCGCTTCTGCCGAGGGTTCGCAAATGGATCTGGCAGAGGGGTTAGAGACGGGCCCCGCCCTTTCTCTGCCCTCGCCTGCCGGGTCTAGTGCCTCATCTCAGGGGGAAGCACGCTTTGCGGTTTCTTCTCCCAGGGATGAGGTACCGGTGTTTCATTTATCCAGCTCTGAGGAGTTGGATATAGTGAGCATCGACGCTGGTGATGACTCGTTGCAAAATACACCTGCTTATGAGGAGTTAATGGAGGTTATAACTCGTGCTGTTGCTAAAAAAGAAAAGCTTATTGGACGAACGCTATTTACCGTTCTGCCGTACTGCCGTTCTTCCCCGATCTCCACACCGAGGTGTCGAGGTCGTGGGATAGACTGGTTTCATATCGTGTTTTTAGCCCACAGACATCGAATTATTCTAATATCTTGGGTCTTAAAATATATGGTTATGCGGCGATGCCCCGGGTGGAAGAGACGCTTGCGAGTTATCTCTCCCCTGGGTCTGCATCGTCGCTCAAAGCCCTGACATTGCCCACCAAGCCGTTAAAGACAACATCGGCGTTGGTGGGTAAAGCATACTCGGCTTCGGGTCAAGCAGCAGCATGTCTACATACTATGTCGATCTTACAAGCATATCAGGCTGATTTACTTAAAGATATTGACGAGGGTGGAGAGATTTCTGCGGAGGCTATCCGCGAGTTACGTCAAGCTACTGATTTATCTCTCAGGGCGACCAAGGAGACGGCCAAGTCAGTGGGCCGCTCTATGGCAGCCTTGGTTGCTACTGAGAGACATTTATGGCTGAATTTATCTGGAATAAAGGAAAAGGATAAAAGCTTTCTTTTGAACGCCCCGCTTGAGCCGTCTGGCCTGTTCGGCGACGCTGTCACGTCAGTTGCTGACAGGTTCCAGGAATCAAAGAAACAAGCGGCGGCGTTTCAGAAAATTCTTCCTCTCCGCCCTCGCGTATCTGATTCTGCTGCTCAACCCAAGCCGAGTGCTAGCTCCTCACACAGAGCCAACCAGAAAGTTAGCGTCGCCACTCGGGCCCCTCCTCAATCTAACCGAGGTGGTGGGGGGGGTCGGGGTGGCGATCGCAGCCGAGGCCTTCCAGGGATAGAACTGATCTGATGACAGTTATTATTGCTAGGAAGGCTTCGGCGAAGAGGTCCTGATGCTTACGGCGCCAGGCCTCTGGGGGCAGTCCTCACCGGGGGAAGATGGTTTACACCTCATCATACGGTGCCCATTTCTCCTCGGTGCCCTCAAGGGGTCGTTCTGCAAACCCGGCCTTTGAATATGTGTCTGGGCGCAGAGCCCCCCAGCGGTTTTCTGAGGAAAACCCTGGTACAGTCAGATCGGTTGTTTCCTGCCGGTGCGCCTTTTCAGGGCACCGAGCTGGCTGTCAATACACCAGAGGCCAGTCTCGAGAGCCTGGTTCCCTTAGGAGATTTTCTAATAGAATGGAAATGTCTACAGAATATATCATCTTGGGTGCTGCAGATAATAGAAAGAGGCTACAAAATACAGTTCAGGTCATGCCCGCCCAGGTTCAGTGGGGTCCTCACCACGGTGGTGGATCCCAAGCAGTCTCTGGTTTTGAAACAAGAGGTTCTGACACTTTTGCAAAAAGGAGCTATAGAAAGGGTTCCTCCCAAGCAGTCAGGGTTTTACAGCCACTATTTCATTGTTCCGAAAAAGGATGGAGGGCTGCGTCCCATCCTAGATCTTCGCTTATTGAATCTTACGGTCCAAAAGCTCAAGTTCAGGATGCTTACACTCAGACAGATTGTTTCACAGATCAAATCCGAGGATTGGTTTGTGACAATCGATCTCAAAGACGCGTATTTTCATATATCCATCCATCCTCATCACAGGAAGTTCCTGAGGTTCGCTTCCGCGGACGAAGCTTATCAATTTCGGGTTCTTCCATTCGGCCTAGGGTTATCACCCCACACCTTTACAAAATGCGTGGATGCAGCTCTGGCTCCTCTGAGACTCCAGGGCATTCGCGTGTTAAATTATATCGACGATTGGTTGATTTTAGCTCAATCCGAGCTCATGGCTGTTCGTCATCGAGATGTCGTTCTCGCACATATCAAAAGGTTGGGGTTGAGGTTGAACGCCAAAAAGAGTGTGCTTCTTCCATCTCAGAGAACCACTTTTCTAGGCGTGGTATGGGATTCGACATCGATGCGGGCCCATCTTCCTTCAGCTCGCATTGCGTCAATCCTATCAGCCGTCAATGGAATAAAACTAGGCCAGTTCATCACTGTCAAACAGTTTCAGAGACTGTTGAGTCTCATGGCAGCTGCGTCCAACGTGATACCTTTTGGCCTGCTGTACATGAGGCCACTGCAGTGGTGGCTGAGGACCAAGGGGTTTTCTCCGAGGGGAAATCCTTTTCGCATGATCAAGGTCACGCGGCGATGCCTTCGTGCCTTAGTTATGTGGAAGAAACCTTGGTTCCTTTCCCAAGGGCCTGTGTTGGGAGTTCCTTGTCGTCGCGTAATGATAACGACGGATGCTTCCCTCACGGGTTGGGGGGCGATCATGAGTGGTCGCTCAGCTCAGGGTCTGTGGCAGGGTCATCTACTTTCCTGGCACATAAATCGGCTGGAAATGATGGCGGTGTTTCAAGCTCTCAAACACTTCCTGCCGGACCTGAGGGGCCATCATGTGTTGGTCCGTATGGACAACACATTGGTGGTCTCTTACATCAACCATCAGGGGGGTCTGAGGTCACGACACTTGTGCAAACTAGCTCAGTATATCCTTCTGTGGGCTCAGGGGAAACTGCTCTCCCTGAGAGCAGTTTACATCCCAGGGCATTTGAATCAGGGAGCAGACGTCCTGTCGAGCCGAGGTGGTGGAGCTCCTATGGGAGAAATTCGGTCGTTCAGAGATAGACCTATTTGCAACTCAAGAGACAACTCACTGTCCGTTATGGTTCTCCCTCACTCACCCAGCCCCGCTGGGGCTGGACGCTATGGTGCAGGCGTGGCCGAGGCGGTGCCTGTATGCTTTTCCCCCGATCGCTCTGCTCCCAGGGGTTCTGGAGAGGGTTCGTCAGGATGGGGTCAGCCTGTTGCTCATAGCCCCATTCTGGCCGACCCGAGTTTGGTTCTCGGACCTGACGTCGCTAGTGGTCGGCTCCCCCTGGGAGATTCCGATTTGACGAGACCTCCTGTCGCAAGCAGGAGGCACGATATTTCACCCTCGACCAGAGCTGTGGAAACTGTGGGCCTGGCCCCTGAGGGGGTCCAGTTCATGAGGTCTGGTCCCTCTACTGAGGTAGTAGAGACCATTCTTCACTCCAGAGCCCCATCTACGAGGAGACTTTATGCCAATAAATGGAATCTGTTCTCATCTTGGTGTATAGAACAGCATCTTGAACCTGTTAACTGCTCTGTAGGTTCAGTTTTGGAATTTCTGCAGGAGAGGTTCTCAGCAGGGTTATCTCCCTCCACTCTTAAGGTTTACGTGGTGGCCATTTCTGCTTACCACATCCCTGTGGGTGGCGCGTCTTTAGGGAGAGACCCTTTGGTGACAAGGTTTCTTCGTGGTACTCTGAGGCTTAGGCCTGCACAGCGGGTTAGGACACCTGCCTGGGATTTGGCCATAGTGCTCGAGGGCCTGGCCATGGCTCCTTTTGAGCCCTTGGAGGAAGTATCTGAAAAATTCCTCACCTTAAAAACTATATTTCTCCTGGCTATTACATCTCTCAAAAGAATTGGAGATCTTCAAGCCCTTTCGGTGGCTCCTTCATGTCTGGAATTTGCGTCTGGTATGGTGAAAGCGTTCCTGCATACTAAGCCGGGATATGTGCCTAAGGTCCCTACTAATACTGTAGGGCCCATTGTGCTGCAGGCCTTCTGTCCTCCACCTTTTATAAATACAGATGAGGAAAACCTTAATCTGCTTTGCCCAGTTAGGGCTCTAGACGCCTACGTCCACAGAGCTGCCCAGTGGCGTAGGTCAGATCAACTGTTTGTCTGTTTCGGGTCACCCAGGAAGGGGTGTCCCGCTTCTAAGCAGAGAATGAGTAAGTGGGTGGTTGAGGCCATCTCACTTGCTTATGAGTCGGCCGGACAGCCTTCACCTTTGACTGTCCGTGCCCATTCCACGAGGAGTATGGCGGCCTCTAAAGCTCTTCTGTCAGGAGTTTCTTTGCAAGATGTGTGTGATGCGGCGGGCTGGTCCTCTCCGCACACATTTCTAAGATTTTATAGCCTTGACTTAGGCTCTACTCCGGGGTCTTCGGTCCTCACTTAGCTCCACAGTCGGGGCTTTTGGCATTGTGGCGTAGTGGGTATTGGGTTCCCGATGCGTCTCGACGCAGCTCGAAGTTCCCATGAAAGGGAACGTCTCAGGTTACGTATGTAACCCTGGTTCCCTGAATAGGGAACGAGACGCTGCATCGCGTTGCCACACTCCCTGCAAGCCTCTGAGCGCTTTGCTTCAGCCAGTTTTGAAGCTGCCATTCTTTGTTTGGAGGGGTGCTTTATAGTTTCCTGGTCTGTGACGTAACCATGATGTTCCGTCACGCCATTGGACAGATTTCACATGTGCTTCACGACGCAATCACGCAGAAGCGTTCCCAATGCGTCTTGACGCAGCGTCTCGTTCCCTATTCAGGGAACCAGGGTTACATACGTAACCTGAGACGATTTATCATAAGCTCAAAGCATTATGGGTAGAATCTCTCTACAGTCTATTCTGATTCATCAACACAGTTTCAATGATGATCCAATACAAAAAACAAACCCATCAGAACCAACTCTAAACCCAGGATAGAGCGGTTGAGTGAATGTGGTCTGGACTGTGTGGATGAGGATCATTGTGTCTCCAGAGATGCTGTAGAAGGTCAGAGTTCCTGCACTGTGATCCACATACACTCCTATTCTACTGCTGATGGACTCTACTGGGAGTTTAGTCTTTATGTTATTGTGTATGAATGAGTAACTGGGAGGAGAGCAGATCAAACTCCAGGACTGATCATTACGTCCAAACTCACACTCATTACTCCGTCCCTTCCTCCTGATGCTCTTATATGACACTGATATATACACAACACCACTCCACTCAATCTCCCAGTAACTGCGTCGATCACTCACACTCTCTCTACACAACACCTGATCATAAACATCAAATCTGTCTGGATGATCAGGATATGACTGATCTTTGTCAGTGTCAGTAATCACTCTGTTATTCTCAGACAGATGGAGGAGTTTATTCACTGTGTTCAGATCCAGAGTGAACTGATGGGAATCTGATGGAGAAAAAACACATCAGAATCAGGAATTATGAATCTGATCTTTTAATGTCTCTGAACTCTTCATGTTCGTGTGTTTGTAAGAGAGATGAATAAACTTCATAAACTTTGAAGTTTGAAGGTTTTTAGTTTGAAGTACTTTTAAAGTTTTAATGACAGATAATTTTATTGTGGTGTTGCTATGTGATCGCTAGGGTATTCTGGGTGGTTGCTAAGGTTGCCAGCAGTTGCTTAGGTGATCCTATGTGGTTGGTATGCAGTTACTAATATACTCAGGGTGATTGCTAGGTTGTTGCTATAGAGTTACTAGGGTACTCAGGGTGGTTGCTAAGGTCTTGCTTTGCTGTTTCTAGGGTACTCGGGTTAATTGCTAGGGTGTTGCTATGTTGTTTCTAGGGTACTCTGGGTGGTTGCTAGGGTGTTGCTATGCAGTTTCTAGGGCACTTGGGTTGATTGCTAGGGTTTTGCTAGGTGGTTACTAGGGTACTCAGGGTGGTTTCTAAGGTCTTGCTATGCAGTTGCTAAGTTACTCGGTGATTGCTAGGAAGTTGCTATGCAGTTGCTAAGGTGTTCCTATGTAGTTACAAGGGTATTCTGAGTGGTTGCTATGGTGTTACTATGGTACTCTGGCTGGTTGCTAGGGTATTCGGGGTGAGTGCAAGGGTGTTGCTATATATTGCTAGGGTGTCGTTATGCGATTGCTAGGATGTTCTGGGTGGCAGTTGGTAGGATACTCGGGTGGTTGCTAGGCGGTTACTAGGGTGTTCTGGCAACTATGATTGCTATGAGATAGATAGACAGACAAACAGACAGAGAGATAGCCATATTATGAGGGACAACGGCTGAACCCTCTTCTCTCTATCACTGCTCTCTGTAATTATTTATCTTGTATTTTGTTTCTGTTGTTGAGGTATGTGATGACATGAACAATATGACCATGTATATGAGTTCTTTCCTTTTATTAATTTATCTATATACCTGTGTAACTTATTAATTTTTTATTGCTTTGGCAACGTTGTGCTATCCCACAGTCATGCCAATAAAGCTCATTTGAATTGAATTGAGAGAGAGAATATGTGTGTGTGTGTGTGTGTGTGTGAGTGTGTGTGAGAGAGAGAGAGAGAGAGAGAATATATGTGTGTGTGTGTGTGTGTGTGTGTGTGTGTGTGTGTGGGAGAGAGAGCGAGAGTGTGTTGACATACATTTGTGTAGTCCTGCTGTAATCCTGATCTCTCCTCCTTGATCCACACTAGAAAACACACAGTGTCAGTTAATCAGTAAACATTCACACACTCTCTCTCTCTCTCTCTCACTCACTCACTCACACACACACACACACACACACACACACAGACACACACATACACACACACACCCCTATGGTGAACACTGATTAACTCTGTAAAACCCACATACAGCTGTGTTGTGTACAGCCTGGATGAAAGTTAACATTGTGTTAAGAACAAATAAACCTCCTTTGGATGAAGCCGATTGGATACTTTGTTTTGACAGACTCCCCTTGAGGAACGCTGGAAATAGGACCTCACCTAATACAGTCCCTTTATCATACGTAGTACATAAGTTGTGAAACTATTTGACTGATGAAGTCACAGAACAGCACTGACAAGTTTCTTAGCATGCGTGTGAAGAGCTGGGCTGATAAACAATATCATAAAGAAATGCGTTCATATTTGAACTGTGCCACACGGATCATTTATCTGCTTGGTTCAAAGCCCAAAAAGTGGCACACAACTTGAAGATACATTTACTCTCTGATCGGTCACGTGACCACTAAACAGCACTGTGAGATCCAGTGAGAAGTGCTTGAATTCAGCAAAGAAAACGTAATGTCTCTGTGATTTAAACAAGTTTAAAGCCAGACGAAACATCGCTGACTAACAGGAGAAACACTGTGCAATGAAACAGACAGTAGGATTTTTAATATTTAACAACAATCATTTACCATGGATTTACTGTAGTAACTAGACCATGGCATTGTGGCAGAAATGTGGGATGTAAATATAGAATTGAATTATATTATTAATGTAGATGCAATTAACCCTTAAATGCATAAATGCTTCGCTAAACATTTATCTATTTATTTATTCGCTAAACAACATACATCTATATATAACATGGATAGATCTCTACCTGTCACGATAATATAAAACTCTCCTGATATTAGAGCAACAGTTACAGAAGAATAAAATAAAACATATTTTGTAACGTTTTGGTGCTTAGAAGGGTTCGTTTTGATCAGATGTTTTATGCCATAATCACTGTCCTCGTCAGAGCTCATTTATATATATATATATATATATATATATATATATATATACTGTATATATATGAGCCCATTTGTGATCTCAAACATATTCTCAAAACTATAATTTTCTACATCTTCAAAATCAATATTTTGATTGCTGACAGCTTCACAAGATCCATCATCCATCATCCATCACCATGGTAGTGAGGCGCTATATGCATGATTTAAACTCTTGTTATAATGATTTAAATACTACAACTTTCATTTAGGAGCAAAAATGTGCCTTTAAATTTGACAGAAAAAAAGATTTGCCATTGATCATGATGAATATCTATAACGACTAATATGAAAAATTTTATAGTGATAATTGTTTGGCCAAATCACCCAGCCCTATGTGTGTGTGTGTGTGTCTGCACTGTCTGTGTGTGTTTGAATGTGAGAGAGCAGGAGAAAGCAAATTAAATGTGATTTTGTAGGAAAATCAAGGAAATCATGATTTATATCAGATTTGTTATATTTATTTGTTTGCACAATGTCTTTTTGGGTTTTGGTTCTTTTGCTGTTGTAGGCTGTCAGGAACTTTGAAAAGACTGAAATCATTGCAAAGTGATATGGATCTGTATTGTAGTCAAGACCTGTCTGGAACTACTTTAGCACACATTAGAATGTTCTTCAGCCAATCAGAATGAAGCATTCAACAACCCTATGTATAACTACAGCTAAACCTCTGTTAATTCTCAATAAAACTTTGTAAATGTATGAAAGTAAGTGAAACTGATTTGTAATAAGTGAAGATTGTAACGTTGTTTTTGGAGTTGTTGAATCAAAACTCTTACTGCTCTACATACTTGAGTTTATCCAGTCTGTAGTTTGGATGGTTGAGTTTGTCAGTGAGCAGCTTGACTCCTGAATCTCCAGGGTGATTGTAGCTCAGATCCAGCTCTCTCAGGTGTGAAGGGTTTGAACTCAGAGCGGAAGACACATAACCACAGCCTTCCTCTGTCACCATACAGCCAGACAATCTACAAAGACATACAGCTACAGTCCACATGACTGGTTTGGTAATCAGACATGACTATCTCACACTGACCTGTAGAGTTTGTATTTGCAGCTGTTATTTTCTGTGAATTCAGTCACAAAAATTCTCTGTGGAAGCGTACCAGAGTAAAGTATTAATTAAAAGTATTAATTTACATTTCTAAATGTAGGTAAGACATCAGAAACATTTATAGTTATTTGTATTATCCAAATTGTTATTTGAACATTTATGCCTGTTTCAGCCTTTTATTTTTTGTTTTGAAATGAAAATATATAATTTACATTTAGACAAGAAACATTAACAGAGTTAATTTAAAATAAAATAATAATTAAATTAATTTAAATAAATAAATAAATAAAATTAAATAAATTAATTTTAAAATAAATTAGTTCTAATTGTTAATATTTTAATTCTTTGTTTCAATTAAATATTTTTAAATACTTTATTAATTAACTTCAAATTTAAAATAACTGAAGCTTTTATTTAAGCTGAAAACCTTGGGGAGCTAATGACAAAAAAAAAAAAAAAACAGAGACACACAACACAATAATGCTTCTTAATTGTTGAGAAGACATAAACAATTCACATTATAAAATTGGGGAAATGTTGGAACATATTGCATTTTCAGATTCATGTTATGAGTGGCCCAAACTCATTTGGAGGAGTTCCTGTGAAGTAGCATTTACAGCAAAGGACTCAAACTTAGCTCCTGGTGGGCCACTGCCCTGCATAATTTAACTCCACCCAAATTAAACACCAAATTAAAAATCTGATCTAGCTAGTCTCAATCATCAGGATTACCATAAACTTCCAGGCAAGCATTTGAGCTAGTTGAATCTAAACTCTGCAGGACAGTGGCTCTCCAGGATCTGAGATTTACTGATTTACTGTGAACTGTGTCACTCTGAAACACTAGAGACACAGGATCATGAGTTGCTTGTGTGTAAATGATAGCGTTTACCATTCACTCTGAAACATAGAGCATGCCAGAATTTATATTTATATGATTACATTACAACCTTCACAATGTGATATTAAATGAATATTTAAGTATATATATATAATACGAATAAGTAATTTCCCATGCTCCCAACCATGTATTGTTAGAATTCAAAAAAAAAAATAAAAAAAGGTTAAAGTTACCATTTCATTTAATCACCATTTGGTATGTGCGTTAATTTTGGACCTTGGCTGAGCCACTAGATGTCACTGCGAGTTTGTTCAATGCTGTCAGAAGCAAAACAATAATGAAATGGAAGCATTTTGCAGCTTGTTTAGTAATTGTTTAAAGCCATTTCACAATTTAAGTCTTCATACAGTCCATTCCCATCTCCCCATCCAAAGCAATATTTATCTCAGGCTTGTGCAGTCCACATGAGTCAGACTTCTGTATAAATGCGGAAACAATATCACATACTGTAATATGTATACCAGTTTCTTGACTGTTTGTTTCCTGTCTTCAGTGCTCCTCACGTGTTCTCTGTTTTTGGTTTTGCTCCCGCCACTTGTTAATCTCATCATTAGTTTATTCTCTTCAGCTGCTTCCTGTTAATTACCTGTTGTGTCACCTGTATATCACCCCTGTGTTTTTAGTGTAATTCCCCTGCATATATTTATTATTAAATAGATAAAGACTCTGTTAATTCTATTCCTGTTTCCTTGCCTTTGTGGACACGTAACTTTACACATACCTGCAAATATTGCTTTGTCTCTTGTGCTAGCATAGTCTCAGTTCACTAGTTCACACTTACATATAATCAGATAGAGCAAAGGTTATGCATATTTGGCATACCGTATGAGGGGAGGGCTTCAAGCTTGGAATTTGGCCCGAACACAGAGAACTCCCTCTGTCTATCCCAAGCTGGGATAGGAGTAGTTATATAATAGATTGGGTGGTGGAGGGATGATGGAAAACTGTTGTGGAACAGAGGTAAGGACTAAATAAAACTCAGGCATTTTGATCTGCGAGTGTGCACCTCTGATTGGCCATTGCATTCAAGAAATCAACAGATATGTCTGTGATTAGCTATATTTGTCAACACTGCAAAAACATGTTGGGAATAGAAACCTTTGACACTCTCCAGAGCACAAACACAAATACAGACTAGAACGTTTGCCAAATTTGTTTCACTAAATCAGATGGGGCCCCCAATTTCCTTGGGCCCTAAGCTATATTGCTTATTGTCCACCTCTGATGTAGCATAATTATTTTACAACTATTCACCTCAGTATCTCCAGCTGACAGTTTGGACTCTTCATTCCATCAGAAAGAAGCTTCACTCCAGAATCCTGTAGCTCATTGTTACTCAGGTCCAGCTCTCTCAGGACACAGTTTGAGCATTGTAGAGCTGAAGACAAACTCTCACAACACTGAGCAGTGAGATTACATTTCGAAAATCTGAAGAAGAAAAAGAATGCAATTGGAACAATGCAATTGGATACAGAATTAATCTTAGCAGTGTGATTTTTAATAATTATCTTATTTGCAAAAATAATATAGCTGTGAACAACAATTATCAGGTTCAAGCGTATTAAAGCCTTTAAGCACATGCTTAAAAAGGTATTATGTTTCATTTACCAAGCATGTAACCACTTAGATCATAGATGGAAAAGACAATTTACAGTTTACAGTCCATGTACGTTTGTATGCTTGTTTAGAATCATTTTACATGTGCTCACATATTTTCATGAAGTTCTGAGTTTTCATTTAGGCTTTTGAGTCTATTTTGCCACACCCTTTTTCTAAATGACCCTGTTATAGTTACCCAAAGAGTAAAGGTAAACTTTTTTGATAATTATTGATCTACAGAGTCCAGAGAACATTGCTGCACTGATTTGGTTCCAATTGGACGAGAATTCTAGGACTAGTTTACAAAAGTAGGACTTTTACATTATTGCGAATATTTAATGGTAGCAGTGGTTCCTGAGGCTAAGTTGCTCAGCATGAGGAGATCTATCAATGATATTGTAAGCTGCTCAGTCCAAATAAGGGGTGTGGCGATGTCAGCTGCATCCACAGCGTTTTCCTCATGTTTTGCCAGGGCAGAGAGAAACACCTGTGTTGCATTAACAATCAGCGATTAAAACTAATAAAGGTGTGATGTTGTTGTAGTAGTAGTTGTTGTTGTTGTTGTTTGGGGGGGGGGGGGGTGTTGGTAATGCTGAGCACCTTGACGAGGCTGCCATGCCGGGACGTGGGCTGGAGATTATTGCACGACCCAAATAGATTGGGAGGAATAGTTTGTAGTGTTGGGGTTCCCCCTGCAAAATTTGGCGGCCGCCGCTGATTTCCCCGAACGCTGTACCCCACGTCCGGTGGCGGGTAAGGAAGCCAGCAGTACACTTTTATATTATTGATGTATGAAATGTTGTTATATATGCTGTATTAATGTTTGCCGGGGAGGCCTTATTTAATGTGTATGTGCCACACCCATGGACTGTTGTGTTTAGTTTAGTGATGTCATTCTGTTCATTTGCCCTCCATGTGTTTGCCTGTTTAGTTAATCACCCGCACCTGTTTCAGTTCTCCCTAATTAAGTTCTCCCCTATATATTCTCCTTGTGTTTGTTCAGTCTCGGTCGGTTCTCGTCAATGTTACGTGTGTGTCACCTGCCTGCCTGCCTGTATTCCCGTGGACTTTGAATTAAATCTATGTTTATCTTATAAAGGACGATAACGTCGAAGATATGCACACACAGCCTGACAGAAGAACCGACCAACAAATTGTGATAGTGTTTAGCAGCGTGTTCTCCGTTTTGTTTTCCCGTTTTGTTAGTTTCGTTTTTGTTTGTTGTGTTTACCCCTGCCATCATGGATCTCCCCGGTGTTCGTCTCCTGTTGTTGGAGCAGGGGGAACAAACATTGGAGGACCACACGCGGACATTTTTGGACATCGCCTATTTAACACACTACCCGGACGACTGCCTCTGCACGTTCTACCAAGTGAGCTTGAATGCCGAGCGCAGTTGTCCGGAGAGGGTCCGCGTGTGGATTTTGCTGCCTTTGTGGAGTGGGTGCTGGTGAGCTGCAACTCGTCATTCACCGTCTGCCTGGGAGAAGATCTCACCAGCCCCACTCCGAACCCAGAGTGATTCCTGGAAGATGACGAGGAGCTTCCAGAACTCCTCGGTCCGGACCCAGAGCGAGACCAGCCACCATCTCGCGGCACGGAACGCCCGCACGAGCCATCGCCAAATGGAGCGACAGAGCTGAGGTTTGCCACGGAGCCAGAACTACAGAGTGAGTTTGACCAACTGCGTGAGCCGGCTACAGCGCTCATGAGGGAGCCTGCGGTGGAGAACGAGGGCCAGGAGGAAGGCCCCGCCCACTGCACCGCCACTGAGGGTGAGCATGGACTGAGCTCAGAGGACTATTTTTTTTCGATCTGTTTTGAATCATCTGCCTGTTTTGAATCATCTGCCAGTTTTGAATCATCTGCCTGGTTTGAATCATCTGCCTGTTATGAAGTGTCTGCCTTTTCAAAGATCCCACCCAGCCTCCCTCTCCCACCTCCACTCATTCATCTACCACCATCTCCGCTGCATCCTGCCAGCCCCTCTGCTCACCCTCTACCCACCATCTGCGGCGTGAGCGTGCAGTGGCTCTGCCAGTCTGCAGCTCCATTGGGGGCAGTGGATCCCAAGTCTCCGCCTCCCACCTCCTCGACCTGGACTCCTCCTCGGCCCGTCAGTCCGCCAGCTCCTCCTTGGCTCCAACCTCCCTCGTCTCCACCGTGGCCCTTCAGTCCACCAGCTACGCCGGGCTCCCTCATCCCTCCGGCTCCGCCTTGGTTGTTCGTCGACCTGCCCTCGCCACGGGACTGCACTCCTCGGGCTGCGCCTCGTCCCTTCGTCCCTCTGGCTCCGTTGGCGTCCTCACTCCCTCCGACGTCACCTTGGTCTTCTGTCGCTCCTGCTCCACTGCGGCCTTCAGGATCCCCGCCTACGCCTCGGTCGCTAGAGCCGCCAGCGTCGCCGCGTCCTGCTGGATCCTCAGCGTCGCCCTGGCTCGTCGGCGTTCCAGCTACCCCCTGGTCTCCTCTGCCACCTGCTCTGCCATAGTCAGTCGCCACCCTGGTGTCGCCTACCCTTCTTCCACCATTGCTGCTTCCTCCTGCGGCTCCACCATGGGCTGTGGGCGTGACTGTGGCCTGGGTTCAACCATCCTCCTTCTGCTCCAAGTCCCATCAGTCTCCTCCCTGGCTCCTCCCACCATCTACTCCTCCCTGGTTCCTCCTATCGTCTGCCACGTTGTCTGCCTGTTGTCCTGTCCGCCCTTCGTCTCCTCGTCCTCCACCTGAGCTGTCACACCCATGGACTGTTGTGTTTAGTTTAGTGATGTCATTCTGTTCATTTGCCCTCCATGTGTTTGCCTGTTTAGTTAATCACCCGCACCTGTTTCAGTTCTCCCTAATTACGTTCTCCCCTATATATTCTCCTTGTGTTTGTTCAGTCTCGGTCGGTTCTCGTCAATATTATGTATGTGTCACCTGTCTGCCTGCCTGTATTCCCGTGGACTTTGAATCAAATCTATGTTTATCTTATCTTCGATGTTATCGTCCTTTATATGCACACACAGCCTGACAGTATGCCTATTAAGGTCCCCCGGCGCTATGAGGGCAGGTTTTTGTCATTTCCCATAACTCCCATACTGTATATTAATGACGGCTAAGTATTTAGCTCGAGTGGTAGAGATGGTATGTCCTGATTGATATTTGGTGTGTATTTATTTATGTGTATTTATTTATTTTATGTTATTTTAGTAATTTGGAAATAGATATTTATATGGCTTTGAGGTTTGCTGTGTAATAGCGACCGTGAACTTGAACATAAACCTTTTTTGATAACTCTTGATTTTCTGTCTCCAGACAACATTAAAAATAAAAATAAAGTATTTGATCTCAAACCTCAGTATCTCCAGCTGACAGTTTGGACTCTTTAGCCCATCAGAGAGAAGCTTCACTCCAGAATCCTTCAGGTCATTGTTACTCAGGTCCAGCTCTCTCAGGACAGAGTTTGAGGATTGTAAAATTAAAGACACACTCTCACAGGATTGAGCAGTGAGATTACAGCACTGTAGCCTGTGTAGAGAACAAAACAAACAGCATCAGTAATGCTTATTAGGTAGCGTTTATAATATGGAGCTTGAAAAAAAACGTTGACGATAGTGATGTAAACAAAGCTAAAAGAATTTTCTCTTCATAAAACATCAAACCAGTAATATCATCACACACATTACATTTATTCATTTGTCTGAACAGTCTAGTCCAACAAGTCACGCATTTAAAATGTAGTCCCAATTACAAAAGACTAACAGTATATATAAATGAATGCAAAGAAGACTCTTACAGTGCTCTTCTGGTGTTTTTGATCACTGGCAGCAGTCTTATCAGTGATTCATCAGATCTTCTGTATTTCTGCAGTTCAAACTTCTCTTGAGTCTTGTCTTCTGACATGAGGAGCACAAACACCAGACCAGACCACTGGGCAGAAGAGAGATTCTGTGCTGAAAGATTTCCAGAGCTCAGATTCTTCTGGATTTCCTCCACAAAGTCATCTTTCAGTTCACTCAGACAGTGGAAGAGATTGATGGTCCTCTCTACTGATTTCTCCATCTCTATTGTCTGTTTGATGTAGTCAACAGTGTCTTTAATGCTTCCTGTTTTCAGTTTCAGTTTAGGCAGTAGTTCCTTCAGTTCACTCTGATTAGACTCCAGTGAAAGACCCAGGAGGAACCGGAGGAAAAGGTCCAGGTGTCCGTTCTCGCTCTGTACAGCCTTGTTGATTGCAGCCTTATGAAGTTTAAAAAGTGGCTTTTTGGAGAGATTCCATTTTAGTTTTTCTGTCCAGGATTCAAGAAATGGGTTCGTTTTCTTGTCTTTGTTAATCAAAAACACATAAAGAGCAGCAAGGCATTCTTGTACACTGAGATGTACAAAGCTGTAAACGCTTCTGGCTGAAACCTTTTCCTCTTGAAACATTCGAGTGCATAACCCAGAGTACACCGACCCGTCGTTGACATCTAGTCCACATTCCTCAAGATCTCCTTTGTAGAAAATCAGGTTTCCTTTCTCCAGCTGATGAAAGGCCAGTTTCCCAAGCTTCAGAATAATCTGATCAAAAGACATTGTGTTGACTTTAGATTCAGGGTCATCACAATATTATTTTTCCATCTGTTGCTGCTGAGAAATTAAGAACCTTGTGTACATCCCTGTGAGAGTTGTTGGTGTTTTGTCATTCCTCTGTTGAGCCAGGAGAGGCTGAAGAACAGTGAGGGAGATCCAACAGAAGACAGGGATGTGGCACATGATGTATAGACTCCTGGATTTCTTGATGTGGCTGAGGATTTTTTCAGAAACCTCAGGACTGGTGTTGTTTTTGAAGTATTGCTCTTTCTGCTCATTGTTAAATCCTCGCACCTCCGTCACTTGATCAATGTAGTCACGGGGTATCAGACTGGCTGCTGCTGGTCTGGACGTGATCCAGATGAGAGCAGAGGAAACCAAATGCTTCTTGATAAGGTTTACTATTATTTTAATCACTGTTGTTTTTTCATTTACATTTGTAAAGATGTCATCTTCTTTAAAGCTCAAAGGAAAGCGGAATTCATCCAGCCCATCAAAGATGAACATGACCTTACCATCACCTTCAGGAAGAGAGGGCAATTCTTCAGGACTACTAAAGAAGTATTTGTTTAGCAGTCCCATGAGACTGATCTCGTCTTTAATCAAATTCAATCTACGGAATGGAAGTGGAAATATGAAGACTATATCCTGATTTTCTGTTCCTTTAGCCCAATCAAAGATGAATTTATTGACAGAGACAGTTTTTCCCACTCCTGCGATCCCCATTGTCAGCACTTTTCTGTTTCGTCGATCTGTGTCACACTGGACTTTAAACATGTTGTTACATTCAATTGCCGTCTCTTTGGCTGTGAAACGGTTGGGGTTTGATTCAATCTGTATCACCTCATGGTCGTTCACTCTTCCTCCAGTCTCATTCTCCACCACATATAAATCAGTGTAAATATCATTCAGGTATTTCTGATGACCCGTCTGTGAATTACCAACCAATATCTTCTCATAGTCCTGTTTTAATTTATTCCTCAGCCTGCGGCTGGTCTCTGTGTAATCATGAAGTGTAGCTTGACTGTTGTCTTTAAGAGAAAGGGAAAAAGACTGTAAAGACAGTAAAGTGATCATACATTTCATAAATTCATGCTTCTACTATATTCAAATGAATCACACTCTTACTGCATCAGTGTTTACATGTACATCTTACACTGATTATGCTGAAGTTGACAACATATATGGTGATGCAAATGCCTTGCCTAATGCTGAGTCAAATGCAGTTGGTTTTAATTTTCTTTCTTTTTCTAATTTCTTCCAGAGCATTTATTGTTTTGTCACTATTGGACTCAGATCAACTAAAGACCATGCTGAACAAATTTATTAAAAGGTTTTTGATTAAACATTGACATCTAGCACACCAAACAAGACTTGAGACTGTATTAGGGTTAGGTTGGGGTTATTGCAATGACTCTTCTTAAGTAGAAGTTGCTTGCAGAAGTTTTAATTTTGGACTTAAGACCCTTGTAAACCATTTAACCATTTGTAAAATCATGACCAGACTCTCTGTTCTATTAAATGGTCTTATTTAAGATCTGCTGCTGTTCTTCTTGGCTCTGTAATTGCTGTCTGCTGTTATATTTTCTTATTTCCATGTATAGGCATTGATTGTTATTTACCACATATCTCTTTTGAATGAGCACCAACAGCAGCAGATGTTTTCATATTGCCTTCATCCTGACCTGTGTGTGAAAGAGAGAGAGGATCACACACTGGGAAACATAAATCACTCAAACACATCAGCAGAGCAAAGAGAAAAGTTTAGTCAAACCCTCACATTGGTAAACAGTCAATCACATTACAGCCACAGTAAATTAAACGTTACCTTACTCGTGATTGTTCTCCAGCTGCTCAGCCAGATTATTCTGGTTCATCTTCCTCAGGGTCTCCACTGTGATCTTCACAGCTTCTTCTGGTCCAAAACATGCCACCATCTTATCCACAGTTTTTAACCGATCTGCATTCTCCATTTCACACTTTGATATACACTCATGATCGTTCCTTAAGTGCCACTGAAACTTCTTCAGTTCAGCTTCTAGCAGTTCATTCAGTGATTTCTCAAGCAGATCTTTAGCAGACGCCATCGCTCTTCACCGATTCACAGCTGCAGGACAAAAATGAAAAGATCTGAAGTAGTTTCACTCATAACATTTGAACTTAAAAACTCAAATGTTATTGGATTATGAATTGAAGCTGTGATTAGATCAGGACTCTCAGGAGCACCCCAGGTTGAGCTGCAGGTGGTGTTCTTCCATCCACGTCGAGATGTCCGCCAGACAGCTTGAGATCCGTGCAGCTACTGTGGAATCATCTGGTTGGAAGGACAGGTAGAGTTGTGTGTCATCAGCATAGCAGTGGTAGGAGAAACCATGTGCCTGTATGATGGGACCCAGTGAAGTAGTACAAATGGAGAATAGGAGGGGACCAAGAACTGAACCCTGAGGAACCCCAGTGATCAGTTGATGAGGTTTGGATACCTCCCCTCCCCAGGCGACTCTGAAAGACCTACCTGTGAGATAGGACTCAAACCACTGAAGTGCAGTACCTGAGATGCCCAGTGACGAGAGGGTGGACAGAAGAATTTGATGGTTTACGGTGTCGAAGGCAGCAGATAGATCCAGTAGAATGAGAACAGATGATTTGGAACCAGCCTTTGCAATTCGCAGGGATTCCGTGACAGACAGTAGCGCAGTCTCTGTGGAATGGCCGCTCTTGAAACCAGATTGGTTGACGTCCAGATGGTTGTTCTGTGTGAGGAAGGATGACACCTGGTTGAATACAACTCATTCAAGTGTTTTCGATATGAATGGTAGGAGAGAGACAGGTCTGTAGTTGTCCACGAGTGATGTGTTTAGCGTGGGTTTTTTAAGCAGTGGGGTTACTCGAGCCTGCTTGAATGTGGTAGGAAAAGTGCCTGTGTGGAGAGACAAGTTAATAATGTGTGTAAGTGCTGGTAAAAGAGTGGGAGAGATGGCTTCTAGAAGGTGTGAGGGGATGGGGTCTAGAGGGCAGGTGGTGGGATGAGTGGAGAGGAGAAGTTTTGATACTTCCGCCTCCGTGAGAAGGGAGAAGGAAGAGAGAAGATTAGTGGATGAGGAAGGGATGAGTTCCAGTGTGGGTGGTACAGAGAACTGGCTACTGATGGAAGATGTCTTGTTGGTGATGAAATTGGCAAATTGATCAGCAGTTAAAGATGTGGTGGGTGGTGGTGGAGGGGGACAGAGGAGTGCGTTGAATGTCTTGAAATCCTTGATAGATCGATGAATTCGTTCCATTCAAATCTGTTAAAGTAGTCCTATAATGCTCCATTTTGCATAGTATCTATCTGAAACATGCTAGAAATGAGTACCCTAGCAACCACCCAGAATACCTTGAGTATCCTAGCTACTATTTAGCAACCACCCTGAGTACCCTATCAACTGCATAGCAACACCTTTGCAACCACCCTGAGTACCCTATCAACTGCATAGCAAAACCCTAGAATCTATCTATCTATCTATCTATCGATCTATCAAGGATTTCAGATGAAGCAGACTCTGATGCACCTATGCTAAATTGTTCAATATATCCTAATCATTTTGTTAACTTGTATTCATTTTTGAAATACATAACTTGACACAGTCACCTCTGATAACAGATCTCTAAATTGTAATGCATTTTCTGAACAATGACGATGTAGATGTTTCTCCACTGAACTTGTGTATTGACCTGAAGTTAGAAGTGTCAGAACTTAAATCTGTTAAACCAGAAATTTTTCAGAAAATGAATAGAATCAGTTTTCATAAGGACTCCTGAGATAAGAGTGAAACTACGTGGAGAATCACTGTCTTTTTTTAAAAGCCTCTCACACGTAACTGAAATTACTGATAAAAAGAGACAAAAGCTGAAAAAACAGATAATCAGAGACAGACAGCACTGAAATATATATTTAAGAGACAGACACACAGGTAAATAAATTCCTCTGAAATGTTAGTAAGTGAGTTTTTGCTGTGGCTTCAAAAACCTCATGTAATGCCTGTACTTCATTAATAAATTGATCACATTGTAAATTGTCATTAGTGTAAATTGATCACATTTTTTAGTTTCAGAGTGAATTCCTGGTTAGTGTGATGATTAAATAGTGTTCCCTTTCGAAAGGGAACTTCGAGTTGCGTCGGAAACGCTAGGGGAACCGCCTCTGCGGGAACCGGTGTCTGAAACTAATATCCAATCTCGTCGATATGAACTTGAACTTGACCAGCGACAGCCCATGACGTCATATTGGTGCTCCCCATGTGTATATAAGGGGCGCTCAGATAACATGTCGTCCGCTTATTGTCTGAAGGGACTGTATGTTTGAAACACTATCGTGGTATTATGAAATGCACAGGCAAACTAAGTGTGTGGATTCGTGTCACTCGTTATTTGACATTAGACTACACACACGAGCTGTGCGCTCTCTGTCTGCGTGAAGAGCACGTACGGGCAGTTCTCGAGGGAGCTGCTGGTGCAAACTGTGAATGTTCCATTCTCGTCTGGGTCTCTTCTCGAGGGTAGAGAGTTCAGCATCTGCGCCTGGTGGTTCGCGTCCCGCTCGCGCTGAGGCAGAGTGGAGACTCAGATCAGGGCTTTCAGATGCCGCTTGCCGAACAGTTGAGAGGGGTGTGGCGGATCGCGAGGAGGAGCTGCTGGGACAGGATGCGCTGTTTTCTACATCTGCAGTCCAGCGGTGAGTGCTCTTCCAACTGAGCAGGAGATGGCTGGAGAGGGTGAGTAAATACTGATTTCTCTCAGCCACCCTGTGCCGCGTATGCTGAGCTGTTGATTATGGAACGCGTTGCAGGCAGATTACAGTTTCCATGGCAGCGCGTTGGGGGACAGGCCGCGTTCATTCAATGAATGACGATCGGTTTCTCTCTGGCCATATTTCTATAGCTCTAGTGAGCTTTCCATGCCTTCCTAATACTGAGGTCGGGGGGGCATGGAAGAACCCATGTTCTGTATTCTTTAAATATTCCACATGTGTATATAAGTATGTATATATGTGTATATGTATATATATATATATATATATATATATATATATATATATATGTAAGCACATTATATACGTGTATTATATAGGCTATAGGGTGGTATGGGTCATGGAGTTAGCTCGCCACCCTGTGGCCGCAGGATGAACTTTTTGGCTAAGTAATATGATACATTTTCATTTACTCATATGCAAATACTGAAGTATTTCTCTTTAGACCTCAGTTCCCTGTTCGGGTTTATTTTGGAGGGAATATGGGTACGTATCAATACTGGAATTAGCCAACTAATGATAAACTTTATTGTTTGGCACTTCTTGCATGGATACAGCTCAAACTCTGCCATCTAGGTCCTAAAGTGACATTTCCCTTAGATGGCAGGGCATACATGGCAGCGGGTCAGGCTGGTGCTGCTCTGCACACGATGACTGTGTGGCAGGCACACCAGGCTGTCCTGCGGAGAGACTTAGACCAGCGGCATTCAAGACGTGCATGCTGCTGAGGTCTGAGTCCTCAACCAGACAGATGGCCTGGCCCGTCCCGACCTGAGGGTCGCAGACAGGGCCAGAAGGAGTGTCGCCTCCCGTGCGCCCCTCCTGGTAGGAGCAGGTCACTTGGAGGCGAGACTCAAGAAACTTGGGAGAGGTGATCCGCCAGGGACGCAGTAAAGATCGGCGTCCCTGATGGATCCCCTCTCTCTGGTAGAGGGTTAAAATGATTTACCCTCTATGTTCTCTGTAAGCCGCAGTTTCTATATCGGACCAGAGCTGGGCCTATGACATTATTTCTGATGGCCCGCCTTTGGCGTGATAGTGAGACTCCCTTTCAGGTTATAAGGGTAGTAGGATCCACGTTTCCATGGTGGTAGACCGCCACCCTGTGGCCGCAGGGTGAATTGTTCCTCTCCTTTTCTTTAAAGCGAGGCAGGCTATGGGAAATTACTATGTATTTCTTGGAATGTAGCTCTCCCTGTTTAGGAGGCTGGCAGAGATTTCGTGTATGTATGTATATATATTTGTACATATACGCATGAGGGGAGCGTGTGTGTATATATGTGGATATACATGCAGTTATATTACAAATAAGCAGGGCTATTTTGTATATAGGTCCCCTTTTTCAGTAAGGGAGTGCAATTATATACTTATTAGTCCCCTGAGGTCCCCTGTGTGTGTGGCAAAATATGAGAGTAGGAGGAATGCCAGTAGGGGCTTTTCTGTCTGAGGAGAGAAAAGGCTTTAGGTCCTCTGGCAAACCGCCGCTTTAGTATTTATCAGTAAGTTGGCCTCCCCACTTGAGAGTGTGGTTATGGCTGCTGCTGTGTGTAGGTAGGCCCTCTTGTATATTCAAGACAGGCCACCTTCACTGCCATCTCAGAGCAGGATGGTCTGTGACTTTGACCTTAGGAATGCTGAGCACCACTTGGGAGGCAGCAGGCCGTGCTGTGGGCGAGCCCCAGCGTTGCAGGCCATCGACAGACCAGTAAGTCTTGCCATCGGGTAAGCTGGCCTTAGCAGGCCGCCCTGTAGGCGAGCATGCCTCCTGGTGGGCCAGCCCCTGGGTTGCAGGCATGTGACAACTGGTTAGTCTAAGCTATCAGGTAAGCTGGCCTTAGCAGGCCGCCCTGTGTGCTAGCAGGCCTCCCTGTGGGCGAGCCTCTGTGTTGCAGGCCATCGACAGACCAGTAAGTCTTGCCATCGGGTAAGCTGGCCTTAGCAGGCCGCCCTGTAGGCGAGCATGCCTCCTGGTGGGCCAGCCCCTGGGTTGCAGGCATGTGACAACTGGTTAGTCTAAGCTATCAGGTAAGCTGGCCTTCACAGGCCGCTCTGTATGCTGACAGGCCTCCCTGTGGGTGAGCCCCAGGGGTGCGGATATATGACAGCTGGTTGGTCTAAACCGTCAGGTAAGCTGGCCCTGTGGTGGTAGGCCCTAGACAGCAGCTACCAGTTAGCCGGCTACTGTGGTCTCTCTGTGAGACTTCTGTCGGAGACACTGTTTCTGAGGAAACAGACAGGTGGTTGGCAGGCTAGGCTACTAGCTCAGCTAGAGGGCGGGCCAGCCTCCCTGGTGGCATTCAGGGTCGACTTTGCTCCCCTGAGAAGTGACAGCCCGGTTATGGCCGTAGGCCGTGTGCACTTCCCTTGTGAACGCCTTGGGGAGTGCACGGCCTCCATGGCACTGGTTATACAGATGCAATGTAGATCCTAGGATCAGGCAGAATAACTCCCTATTTGCTAGGGTCCATAGCTCTTTGCTGAGTTCTGCTCTCCAGGATGCCCGTCTCTAGGGTCCGGTCTGAGTTGGCTTACTGCCCTTCTGCAGTCCCTCTTTCTGGATGTCTCTTTGTGAGACTTCTGTTGGAGACACTGTTTCTGAGGAAACAGTCAGGCTGTTAGCAGACCTGGCTGCTAGCACAGCTAGAGGCTGGGTCAGCCTCCCTGATGGCCATGGGCTATGTATACTAAAGCCCCTCATAAGGTTGAGCCAGCGACTCCCCTCGCTTGCAAGGGTTGACAGCACTTCGCTGAGTCCTGCTCTCCAGGATGCCCGTCTCTAGGGTCCGGTCTGAGTTGGCTTACTGCCCTTCTGCAGTCCCTCTTTCTGGACGTCTCTTTGTGAGACTTCTGTTGGAGACACTGTTTCTGAGAAAACAGACAGGTGGTTGGCAGGCTAGGCTACTAGCACAGCTGGAGGCTGGGCCAGCCTCCATGGTGGCATTCAGGTTTGACCTCATTCCCAAACAAGTGACTGGCTGGGTTGCCTATGGGCCCCAGGCCACGCTCCCTCAAGGGACCCCTTCTGAGGAAGTTGTTGGTCCCAGGCCTTGGTGCGACTTTGGCAGGTCTCCATATGTGTGGTATGGAGGCCGCCTTAAGGCTTAGTGCTGAGGTGTTGACCGCTGGGAGCGCTGTCACTGACAGCCCAGTGTGACCCTGGGGGTCTGGCATTTCATTTGCTTGATTCTGACAGTGTCACTGCCATAACTTGGCATGCACCACCTCAGCATGGCGGCGTGGGTATACTGTTCCCCTAGCGTTTCCGACGCAACTCTCGTTCCCTGTTCTCAGGGAACAAAGGTTACATACGTAACCTCGAGACGTTTCATATAATCCTATCCTCTGACACTACTCGCATTACCAGTAATAGATAAGCCAAATAACACCTAACTTTCCATCCCTTAGAAAAGAATAGAGAAGATTTTTGTTACTACAAACAAAGTGTGTGCCATTAGAACGACTGTTTAAATTTTTCATTTTGTCACATCTGGAAAATTCAAACATCAGGCTTAGAATTGCTTACTACATTCTACCCTTCAATGCACCAGGAAGAATTCCCTTATTCCCTTCGGATTTCACATTAAGGTCAAACTAATAGCTAGAATCAGTACTGATGTATCCAGTCAAATGTCATGAACTATAATGTTAGTGAGAATGATTTCTGTAGTGACATACACTGCTCGTGAACAGCAGTTTGTTGTCCCATGGATAATCGGTTGATTATTACCTGAAAGACACATCTTTTAGGATTTGATATTGTCAGAGGTTTAAAATTGAGCATTTGGCACAAATTTCACCCTGTAATTTAGTACAGCTGGAATTTACAAAAGTTATTGTAAAAATTTATTCTTTAAAGGTGGGGTATCTATTTTTTCAACAACACTGTTTGGAAGTTAGTCAGGCTGACACCAACAACAAATGTCTAACCCAGTGGCTCTGAACCCGTCACGAATGCAAATGCAGTTTCATGCAAAAGTTTTATTTTTGATTTAAAATTAAATTAAAATGGATTAAATGAATATAAATTTGAACTATGTTTTTTGTCAGATAAAATCAATTTGTTGATCATTTTATTTTCAGACATGCGCAGACCTACTATATACTGAATAGCCGTTACTCAGTTACCGAACACTTACTAGCACGCGCTTTGGGAGAATTCCAATAGTAGCCATTATTTTTTATAAATTTAGGGATCAAATGGACAAATTTATTTAGAGGAGAAAAACTAAATGAAGAACATATCAATGAATTGCAAAAAATAGAGTTGTAGAATCGGCAGCGAAGGTAAGAAGAATGGAAGAATCAGTTTGCTGTCAATGAGCGAGATGGACAGCCTTTGTTTGCTCTGTAGTAAAGTACTTGGCATATGCAAAACCTACAATGTCAAAAGATATGTGAATTTGATGTGTTTGCTTGATGTACTTGTATTTTAAATCGATAAAAAATAGCCGCTTTGGCAGTTATGTATGTTTACAGCATTAGTTGAAAGATTTTTTTCCTTGAGAAAAATTAACATGCAGCTACTGTACCTGATATTCATTCAAATGAATCAAAATTGAATCAAGATCAAAATCAAAACGCAAGCTTATGAATTGAAATCAGGAAATGTGTGTAAACCACTAATAAACACAGTAGCCAACTGTCACTATCATCAGTTTTAGTGCCCGCTAGATACTCTAGAGCAGTCATTCCCAAACTGTGGTCCGCGGACCACTAGTGGTCCGTGAGGGTACTGCAGGTGGTCCGTGGAAAGGCAAAATAAAATAATATTTTACCTTCATTTTACCAGGAAATTCCCATAAAAAAAAAAAAAATTAAAAGAATATGTAGGCCTATATTGATATAACATTTGCATTCAATTGTCAAGTTATTGTGCGATTACTAAAATAGGCCAGTGGTGTTCGGCCGTGACGTTCAAGTTCGGTGTCGTTATGGATCGGTGGATAGCAACAGGTTCTCTGAAGTGGAAAGAGGCAGAAGTTTCAGAAAATGAAGAGATTTGATGTGATGACTAGTTATAGTAGTGCTTGTAAGCCTATTTAGAGGTGCGGATTAATTCAGGTAATCTGTGTGTAGACATTTTATTATGTGTGTTATGAGGTGGTCCGCAAAATTTTTTGATTACAAATAGTGGTCCACACACACAAAAAGTTTGAAAAACCCTGCTCTAGAGGGCACTCTACTATGGACTCTCACACACACTCACTCACAGACACTGACTCCATTTCCCAGAAGCCCCGCACCCATCACTGATCTCTCCACCAGCTGCAACACATTACGCAGTCACTAATTACATCATACAGTCCAGTCACACTATTTAAGCTCAGCACACACACACATCCGTGCGAGGTCTTGATCTTCTGTAAAGTAGTCATTTCTGAGCGTTATTTCCTGTCTTGTTTTCCCATTGCCATTCTGCCTGTCTCACCTTGTTCTGATTGTTTCGCTACCTGCCTTTGGACTATTGCCTGTTTCCTGGATTATGAATGATATCTGCCTGACCTGAACTTCATTGCCTGTTTACCAACTATGATTCTGCCGATCCTCCTCTATACCTGTTTTGCTGTTGTTTTGACAACGTTGCTTAATAAAGCCTGCATTTGGATCTCATCCACTGACTCATCATTACACCAACAGTCATTGTACCATGTGAACTTTGTAACATGTTTTCACTAAACTTAACTTCATAATTCTGTTTAGTTTAACAAATGTTTGTACAATCACAACACACTTATTGCAATTTTTTTTTTTTACTTTTTTTTTATATACATAACAATGTGTCAATATTGTTTAAGTCTAGATCAATGAGAATGGATACATTACACTTTAAAATCTCAACATGTCAGTATTTTGTGAAGTAGTTTTTACTAACCATGAATAATGACGATGTGGATGATTCTTGTTCCTCCACTGAACTTGAACTGTCTTCAGCAGAAGTTATTATGAAACTCCTTACAGTTCGTCGTTTTTTATAAAGGACTGTGGAGGAGGAAGTTTTCTACAGAACCTGTTATAACAGATCTTTCTCGGAAAACTAATGGAACCAGTTTTTTTTATAAGAACTTGTGACCTAAGAGTGAAACTGTGTTGAATCACTGTCTATCATTAAAACACCCACACATAAAACGTATCTGAAATTACAGGTAAAAAGAGAAACACTGTGTGAGTGTAAGGAGCGCTGAAAGGATTTGGTTAGGCACCAGTAGAAATGGTGGTGGGAGTTCCCGGTTAGAGAAACTGCAGCGAGAGAGCGGGACCCATTTGAAGAATTTTATTCGTATTATATCTGCATAGATGAAGTACTACAGGTATTTGCTCTTATAGCTGTTTTCTCATGTATTAATTCTTGATTGCAACACTCTATAATCTCCTGTAGTCTTGTCATTCTTACATATTGTCATCCCCTCGCCTTCTGCTTTTTTCTTCTCATGTCTCCTAAAAAACTTGTTTCCCAGAAATGAGTTTCAGAGTTTCTTTAGATGCAAGTTCAGAGGCTTGTAGAAGAAGCCTCAAATGTCCTCATTCACAGTTAGTAAAATAGTGCTTCATATGCGTCAATACTGACCTATTTAGATGTAACCCCTATAAGGCATTCTTGTAATATAGTTTTTCTAACATTCTTGTTCATTTAGTGGTTTACATTTACATTTACATTTAGTCATTTAGCAGACACTTTTATCCAAAGCGACCCAATTTCCTTGGGCCCTAAGCTGTATTGCTTATTGGTTAAGCCCACCTCTGATGTAGCATAATTATTTTACAACTATTCACCTCAGTATCTCCAGCTGACAGTTTGGACTCTTCATTCCATCAGAAAGAAGCTTCACTCCAGAATCCTGTAGGTCATTGTTACTCAGGTCCAGCTCTCTCAGGACACAGTTTGAGGATTGTAGAGCTGAAGACAAACTCTCACAACACTGAGCAGTGAGATTACATTTTGAAAATCTGAAGAAGAAAAACACAATGCAATTGGATACAGAATTAATCTTAGCAGTGTGATTTTTAATAATTATCTTATTTGCAAAAATAATATAGCTGTGAACAGCAATTATCGGGTTCAAGCGTATTAAAGCCTTTAAGCACATGTCACGAGCACTGCACTGTACTTAGATAAAGAGGGCAAACTTTATTATTACACTGAACTGTGCACATTCATTTTAGCCTCGTACGTTAATGCTCTTGCTCCACGTCCATGCAATGCATGTCTGAATGGGCAAGTGTTTTCTAGCTGCACAGGTAATGATATGACCCATTACAGGGGCAGCCAAAATTACAATCACTTAGGCTGCGATCCACTCCAGTTTCAGACAAGCACTCGTGAACTTCCCTAAGCACTTCCCCTCGGGGGAATCCCTGCCATCATTTTGAAGAGCGTTCCACTTCGTGAAGTGGACGAGGGAAGTTTATATGGACAGAATCCCACCACAAACAACTCTGGTGCATTAATTTTATTTTTTAATATTTGAAACACACATATATACATATTAGTGCTGCTGCACTAAACAACTTTGTAAGGGGAAAAAAAATAAATAAAAAATCAACTTAGCGGATTCCAAATGATCAAGGGACATTCCAGTTCAGCCCATTGCCAAGGTTCCGCCAGTAGTGGGCACTCGTACATCCGAGTCACCGAGATAATATGGCATAAGTATATATATATAGGCATAAATGAACTGGAATGCAGCCCTGCATTCAGTGAAAACATCGAAGCGTTAGCCATACTGAATCTACACATAATTAAGCAGCAGAGCGTGGTTCAACCCTTTGTGCTGGGGCACCGACCCAGCAGTTTGAAAAGTGCCGGGTCAAAAGTCAGCTCGCGCCCGTTGCTCCGGCGGCCTTGGATTAACCCCGTGAAAAGAGCAATAAACATTTTTTAGAGAAGTTAGGTTTGCATGCATATAGATCACCATAATCCAGCACAGAGAGAAAACAACTTTGGATGATTCTGTTTTCGCTTCAAAGAGAAATAATTTCTTTAAACAACAAATAAATCCCAATTTTTAATTTTTCAATATGAATTTGATATGAATATGAATGTTTCAATATGGATTTTATGACTTACAATATGAATATTAAAACCCAACTCTAGTATTTATAGTGGTTTACTCTTTCTATACAGACCCCTTGCAATTTTAATACAAGAGCTAGTTAAATGCATATATTTTGTTGTTTGGTATTTAAAACCAGTTTTAAGTTTAACAATGAAGATTGCAATACCTAAAAAGAATCTTGTAATAGTTCTATGGCTTTATTCATGGACTGTCATTCTTGGTAAAATGTGACCAGGCAAGAGAAGAGGATCTACTTGCTAGGAAGTTTAATAAAAACAAAAGGCAACTAGGCAAACTCATACAACAATGGACAAACCAAAAGTTAAACAGCAATATATATTACACACAGACAAACGAGCTAAACAAGAAAGAAATAGAAATCAAGAAGAAATAATATCGTTTGTGACAAGCATGGCCACTGTTACAGTATATGTCCTGACCTGAAACCTGATTGAAACTAGTTTAAAGTATTATTTTCCATTAAAAAACATTTAATTTTATCACTTACAAAATACTCCCTTTTAACAACGGAAGAACCATGACTGATTTCCATGCATGAGGAATTACATTTGAATTTGATCTTCTGCAATTATATTTTTTAAAATAAGGCTCTATATTATCAGGCCCTGCTGATTTTTTACAATCTAAATTTTATAGGGTTTTGTGAACTTGGGCTCTGGTGTTTTTTGCCTCAAGTTTGCATGCCTGTAACTCAAGAAGTATTAAAGATATCTTATTATCCTTTCTGGATTTTATCTCTTTTCGGATTCTGGTTCTTAAACCTTCCTTTTGGCATCTTCATTTTAAAGGCCCTCGATAGTTCAATCCCAGAGATATGGAGACGCGGTTCACATTTTCAGTGGTCAAAAAACAAATGTGGGTCACTTTACATACAGCTGATACTTTTTGAAGGGGAATGTCTGAAGAACAAAATGTTTAGGTCTATATATATAAAAAAAATATATATTATAACGTTATACTTTTATTCGGAAATTTGTTTTGGGTAATTTAGTTGCCTGAAAATACCTCCCAAACCTCCAGAGATTTGTGCTCTTCACAGGACTCCTGACATGTATGATGTCAGAGAAAATCACTAAAATATCATGTCCACTACAGAGGACAAAAGGCTATTCCTGGATCACAGGAGGATATGGTTTAGAATTTATGTAATCCACTTTGGTGACATACGTGTACTTACTAGAGCTCCCCTGTTCGCAATACATATTAAACCATGTTTTTACAGCAAAATCACAACTATACTATACTGTCTATCATCTTCCTACCTTTAACAATTCAACAGTTTACTCTACAGTAGTTCAACGAATGCGATTTTAACACATAGAACCGTGTTTACTCACATTTGAAAACTGCTTTTCTCCTCCGTGTTCGGTTATGATGGATAAGCGCTAGATAATCTGAGTGGAAGCAGCAGGCCATCCGGGAAATTCTCACCTAGTCTTTTATGGATACTCAGAATTCAGACATACTTATTCGCTCGCCTACTGCTTTTCCCCTACATAGTAGAGAAGTAAGCAGTCTATTCAGAAACTCAAGATATAAATAGAGAGTGTCTGATTTTGCGTGCAATATTTGGAGCATTATAGCAGCTGTCTTGGGAAAGTCTAGTACATAGGATGGATGTCTGGATGTCAGGACACAGCTTCAGCAAAATCCTGTGTGCTCTGGAATGTTGCCTTGGAATAACATGTTGCACACAGTCCAGGACTAACTTGATATTTTCATGGATATCTTGAACATTAATACAATAAGATTTTATTCACAATATTTTCATCGCTTTTGTATTTTCAGATACAGAGATCGTAAAAAAATATTGAAATTACATCTTAAAAATGTGGTTTATGAATTGAAGATATGTGAAACTATATGTGAAACTCAGCAGTATTAATGAAGCCAAACAACACATTTCACTCAGTGTCAGATGATCAACTTCAAAATAAAGCCTTCTAAAATCATTTATATGCTGTTTTTCTTCTATAAATTTCGATGTATATTTAAAGGAATGTGTTTCCACAGACTAGTTTCAGTTATGACAGTTCATCACCTCAGAGAGTCACTCACTCAGAGTCTGTACTGTCTGATGTAGAGTTTCACAATAAAAGCCCAATAATATATCATATGAAGAATTCCTAACTGACATTGATCTGTGGAAACAGGTTCTTATTCTTATATCTGTCTGAATTTATACACAAAACAGATTGTATTTGAGTTTGAGGGCTTTTATTGTGAAACTTGACATCAGACAGTCCAGATATTGTGTGAGTGACACTCTGAGGTGGAGAACTAAAGCAAAGAATATAGATATACAAAGACGGTGTTTCGAAACATCTACGCTTCGGGATCTCGACACTGTGTCGAAACGTTAGTGTTGCGTCAGCCATCCCTACCTGTTTTGTGTCTACCAAGCCATGCTATGCTAAGCCATGTGAAGACTTCATGTTCTGTGTTTCATGTTGGATTTATGTTATGTTGGACTATATTAAACTGCACTTGGGTTCAATCTACTACTCTCCTCCAGTGGATTACTTAGTTTCTATCATTGGCTGTTTTTTTCTGGGTTTCTCTTGATCTTCACCTTGTTTCCTCCACTCATCCTTAAACCTTCTCTGACTTATTTTGATTTATTGAGGTATATTATAAAAACTTCAAGAGTTCATCATTTACTCAACCCTGCGGCTCTAGCTCCTGACCTAACATGTTATTTCACTGACAGAAGTTCAGCTGTAGTATTAATGTAATGAAGAGAAAATAAGAGACTCTATAACATCTCACTGTTACTGATTTATCATGAGCTCAAAGGATTATGGGTAGAATCTCTCTACAGTCTATTCTGATTCATCAACACAGTTTCACTGATGATCCAATAAAAGCAACCCTAAACCCAGGATAGAGCGGTTGAGTGAATGTGGTCTGGACTGTGTGGATGAGGATCATTGTGTCTCTAGAGACGCTGTAGAAGGACAGAGTTCCTGCACTGTGATCCACATACACTCCTATTCTACTGCTGATGGACTTTACTGGGAGATCAGTCACTATCTTATTGTGTCTGAATGAATAACTGGACGAAGAGCAGATCAAACTCCAGGATTGATCATTATATCCAAACACACACTCTTTACCCGATCCCTTCCTGCTGATGCTCTTATGTGACACTGATATAAACACATATTCACCACTCCACTCAATCTCCCAGTAACTGCGTCGATCACTCACACTCTCTCTACACAACACCTGAGGCACATCATCAAATCTGTCTGGATGATCAGGATACGACTGAAGCTCTGTGTTAGTGTATGTAATCACTCTGTTCTTCTCAGACAGACGGAGGAGTTTATTCACTGTGTTCAGATCCAGAGTGAACTGATGGGAATCTGATGGAGAAAAAACAGATCATGTTAGAGTGTTTGTAAGAGAGATGAATACAATTCATAAACTTTGAAGTTTGAAGGTTTTCAGTTTGAAGTAGTTTTAAAGTTTTAATGACAAACAGATAATTTTATTGTGGTGTTGCTATGTCGTTGCTAGGGTATTCTGGGTGGTTGCTAAGGTTGCCAGCAGTTGCTAAGGTACTTGGTGTGGTTGCAAGAGAACTCTGAGTGGTTGCTAAGGTGATCCTATGTGGTTGCTATGCGGTTACTAAGATACTTGGGGTTATTGGTAAGGTCTTGCTATCCATTTGCTAGGGCACTTTTGGTGGTTTCGTAGGTGTTGCTATGCTTTTTCTAGGATACTGGGGATGATTGCTAGGGTGTTGCTATGTTATTTCTAGGGTAATTGGGATGGATGGTTGGGTGTTGCTATGCATTACTAGGGTACTTGGGTGGTTGCTAGGGTGTAAAGCTTTATTGGCATGACTGTGGGATAGCACAACGTTGCCAAAGCAATAAAAAATTAACAAGTTTTAAATAAATTTAAATTGAGAGAAAGAATGTGTGTGTGTGTGTGTGTGTGTGACAGAGAGAGAGAGTTTACGTACATTTGTGTAGTCCTGCTGTGATCCTGATCTCTCCTCCATGATCCACACTAGAAAACACAGTGTCACAGTTAATCAGTAAACACACTCGCACTCTAACACTTGCTCTCTCACACACTCACACTCACACACACAAGCCTATGGTGAACACTGATTAACTCTGTAAAACCCATGTACAGCTGTGTTGTTTACAACCTGAATGAAAGTTACTATTGTGTTAAGAACAAATAAACCTCCTTTGGATGAAGCCGACTGGATACTTTGTTTTGACAGACACCCCTTGAGGAACGCTGGAAATAGGACCTCACCTAATACAGTCCCTTTATCAGACGTAGTACATAAGTTGTGAAACTATTTTACTTATGAAGTCACAGAACACCACTGACAAGTTTCTTCGTATGCGTGTGAGGAGCTGGGCTGATAAACAATATCATAAAGAAATGCGTTCATATTTGAACTGTGCCACACGGATCATTTATCTGCTCGGCTCAAAGCCCAAAAAGTGGCACACAACTTGAAGATACATTTACTCGCTGATCGGTCACGGGTCCACTAAACAGCACTGTGAGATCCAGTGAGAAGTGCTTGAATTCAGTGAAGAAAATGTAATGTCTCTGTGATTTAAACAATTTTAAAGCCAGACGAAACATCGCTGACTAACAGGAGAAACACGGTGCAGTGAAACAGACAGTAGGATTTTTAATATTTAACCACGATCATTTACCATGGATTTACTGTAGTAACTACAGTCGTGGCCAAAAGTTTTGAGAATTACATAAATATTGGAAATTGGAAAAGTTGCTGCTTAAGTTTTTATAATAGCAATTTGCTTATACTCCAGAATGTTATGAAGAGTGATCAGATGAATTGCATAGTCCTTCTTTGCCATGAAAATGAACTTAATCCCAAAAAAACCTTTCCACTGCATTTCATTGCTGTCATTAAAGGACCTGCTGAGATCATTTCAGTAATCGCCTTGTTAACTCAGGTGAGAATGTTGACGAGCACAAGGCTGGAGATCATTATGTCAGGCTGATTGGGTTAGAATGGCAGACTTGACATGTTAAAAGGAGGGTGATGCTTGAAATCATTGTTCTTCCATTCTTAACCATGGTGACCTGCAAAGAAACGCGTGCAGCCATCATTGCGTTGCATAAAAATGGCTTCACAGGCAAGGAAATTGTGGCTACTAAGATTGCACCTAAATCAACAATTTATAGGATCATCAGCAACTTCAAGGAAAGAGGTTCAATTCTTGTAAAGAAGGCTTCAGGGTGTCCAAGAAAGTCCAGCAAGTGCCAGGATCGTCTCCTAAAGAGGATTCAGCTGCGGGATCGGAGTGCCATCAGTGCAGATCTTGCTCAGGAATGGCAGCAGGCAGGTGTGAGCGCATCTGCACGCACAGTGAGGCGAAGACTTTTGGAAGATGGCCTGGTGTCAAGAAGGGCAGCAAAGAAGCCACTTCTCTCCAAAAAAAACATCAGGGACAGATTGATCTTCTGCAGAAAGTATCGTGAATGGACTGCTGAGGACTGGGGCAAAGTCATATTCTCCGATGAAGCCCCTTTCCGATTGTTTGGGGCATCTGGAAAAAGGCTTGTCAGGAGAAGAAAAGGTGAGCGCTACCATCAGTCCTGTGTCATGCCAACAGTAAAGCATTCTGAGACCATTCATGTGTGGGGTTGCTTCTCATCCAAGGGAGTGGGCTCACTCACAATTCTGCCCAAAAACACAGCCATGAATAAAGAATGGTACCAAAACACCCTCCAACAGCAACTTCTTCCAACAATTCAACAACAGTTTGGTGAAGAACAATGCATTTTCAGCACGATGGAGCACCGTGCCATAAGGCAAAACTGATAACTAAGTGGCTCGGGGACCAGAACGTTGAAATTTTGGGTCCCTGGCCTGGAAATTCCCCAGATCTTAATCCCATTGAGAACTTGTGGTCAATCCTCAAGTGGACAGGTGGACAAACAAAAACCCACTAATTCTGACAAACTCCAAGAAGTGATTATGAAAGAATGGGTTGCTATCAGTCAGGATTTGGCCAAGAAGTTGATTGAGAGCATGCCCAGTCGAATTGCAGAGGTCCTGAAAAAGAACGGCCAAGGTTCTGGCGTTCAGGTTTTGCTGATGATACTTCCTATTCTTTTGTTTTCTGTCTGAATGAAACATCACTTCATCATTGTGTATTAGACACCTTTTTGGAATAAAGGTGAATTGCACTTATTCCGTCATCAAAGATTCAATTATTGTTGTGCAGAAAAAATGTACACTGATACACACCTCGAGTCGTCTAATGTTAAAAAATGAATGAGGAGGGTAGTAAATGACGACCTGAGGTATGATTTAAGGGTTAAAGAAGTAGCCTAATGGAATATAATTACAGCATTTTTTGTGATAACCATATATCATTTGTGCATTTATACTAAATGTATTTAGGCTACTGTTTTTCATACAAATACCATAGAACAATACATACCATACATTTTTCCATGGTTGTGAGGTGCTATATGCATGATGTAAACTCTTGTTATAATGATTTAAAATTATGATACCAAGGAAGAGCAATGGTTATTTTTTAATAAACACACATCCACACGAAGCCAGAGCATGTAGTCTGCCGTTGTTGTTGTTGGTGTTACATGACGTAGTGGTGTCTGTCTAATGTCGAGATGTGGGGTGATGACATCATCGTTTCACAAAATATACGGATTGGCTATACACAAGAAAATCCAAGGGTGTCGGTTTCAGATTTATTCACTCTGAAATAGCGGTTTTAGGCTCCTAAAACACTGGATTCGTCTGGACAAAATGGCCATACAATACAAAACTTTTGCGTATAGAGCTAAATGCGTCTCTCCAACAGTCAGCATATTTAAATTTTACCATATAAAAATGTAAAAAAAATAAATAAATAAATAAATTTTGTTAATGAACATACATTTACATCTGCATTACTCTACTACTACTGTCAACTCAAGCTATTGACAAATGTTTATTTATAAGAGACAAAATTTGTCATATTAATATTGCAGTCTACATTGCAAACTGTGCTACAGATACGTGCGATCAAAGTCAGGCAACCCAAAACTGTTTCATGACTAAAAACAATATCACTCGTTTGAGCTTGCAGAAACTAAGAAATTAGTATTTCTATTAAAACTGCAGTCCATAAGTTTCACCTCGTTGTCGCCATCTCTGTTTGAAACCTGCAATTGCAGTTTTTTGCAGAATTATCATCTTTACTTGTGTTGTACAATGGCACAGCTCCTCAGCGTGGATTAATTGAATGTTTTTAGGAGAATGTGTGGCTGTTAGTCATCGCACCAGTGGATACTGTACTTTGGAATCACTGGAAAATGTCATGTGAACAACTAAGTAACAAATCTGCCACTTTTGTTCTGACCAATTGTAAAAAAAAAATCATTAACATAAATTTTTGCTATCAAAGGTGATTAAATCTAATTATTACTTGGCTCATATCACATTAAACCATGCATATTATTATTAGTTATACTTTGCTCTCAAATTGTTATAATTTGCTCTCAAATTGTAGATTTCAATTTCTGTATAGTCTAATCTCTTACATTAATTTGTCATTCCATACAATCCGCAATCAAAATAAGTTTAATTATTCCAGCTATTTTGAGAAAATGCTATAAATGATCCGTCACCTGCAGTATCCTCACATGTGATATAGCGTACTAGCAGGGACTCTAGTAGCAAGGACTCTGTTTCTACAACTTTCATTTGGCAAAAATACGCCTTTTAAATTTGAAAGAAATAAAGAATTTGACATTTATCGTGATGGTTATCTATAACGACTAATATGAAAAATTTTATTGTGATAATTTCTTGGCCATATCACCCAGCCCTGTGTGTGTGTGTGTGTGTGTGTGTCTGCACTGTATGTGTGTGTTTGTTTGGAAGGGAGAGAGAACAGGAGAAAGCAAATTAAATGTGATTCTAGGAAATCATGATTTTTATCATATTTGTTATATTAATTTGTTTGCACAATGTCTTTGTGGGTTTTGGTTCTTTTGCTGTTGTAGGTTGTCAGGAACTTTGAAAAGACTGAAATCATTTTGCAAAGTGATATTGATCTGTATTGTAGTCAAGACCTGTCTGGAACTACTTTAGCACAATTTAGAATGTTGTTCAGGGTATGACTACAGCTAAACCTCTGTAAATTCTCAATAAAACTTTTGTAAATGTATGAAAATAAAGTGAAACTGATTTGTAATAAGTGAAGATTGTAACGTTGTTTTTGTAGTTGTTCAATCAAAACTCTTACTGCTCTACATACTTGAGTTTATCCAGTTTGTAGTTTGGATGGTTGAGTTTGTCAGTGAGCAGCTTGACTCCTGAATCTCCGGGGTGATTGTAGCTCAGATCCAGCTCTCTCAGGTGTGAAGGGTTTGAACTCAGAGCAGAAGACAAATAACCACAGCCTTCCTCTGTCACCATACAGCCAGACAGTCTACAAAGACATACAGCAACAGTCCACATGACTGGTTTGGCAATCAGACATGACTATCCTACACTGACCTGTAGAGTTTGTATTGCAGCTGTTATTTTCTGAAAATTCAGTCACAACAAAAAAAGTATCTGTGGAAGTGTACCAGAGTAAAAGTATTCACTTTCATTTCTAAATGTAATTAAGTAGGGGTGTGACGAGACCCTATCCCATGAGACGAGACACGAGATTGGGTTCACGAGACAAGATTTTTATAGTATTTTTAAGAAATCCTCAATAATGAAACGTGTGAAGGGAAAATAGTCTTTTATTCAACTGAAAATCATAAAATGCAAAAATGTTGGTGCATTTTGAAATCAACTTGTAATGCATGTCATTTTACTTCTATTTTAATGAATTATTTGCAGTGAAACAACATGCAAACACTGCTAAACGTTTTGCCACAAAATCAACCAATTGTTTTCTGCCCTATATAATTTCACATGAGAAATCTCACTAAACTTCTTTCTACAGATTGAACATAAATTAAACACTATAAATAAAATAAACATATAACTTTAACTTTAAGTTTAACTGCAGTACAGAGTTGACCATTTCCCAGTCACTATTGATTGTGTGGGCTGTAACTGTGATATAGCTCTGCGTACACCGAGAAGTCCAACCGTTAGCAGTAATAGCGATGCTTTCTGCCTCTTTAGGGGCCGTTCACATATCGTGCCTAAAAAAGCGTGTAAAGCGCGGCCGCGTCACTTCCTCCTTCTTTTGCAAGTGCTTTTGCAAGCGTTTGGGAGCTCGCGCTTCTTTAGCATCTGTCGTTGCTATGCAACCATGAACTGTGCTCTCCATGACCATGACAAAGTTAAAGCAAGCCATAAATTGATTTTTAGCCCTTGCTTTAGCTTTACTACTAGATATATTGATGGAGATGAGATATAACAACCCCCATGTACAGCTATCATCAGCTGTTCGGCTGAGATTTCCATGTTTTGTTACGGAAAGGTCGAAGCTGATTGGTTGGTTCTTGTCACATGACCTGCGGTGCGCTTGCAGTGTTCTGAAAAGTTGAGATGTTTTCATCTCGCCGCGGCACAAGCGCGCCAGGAAAAAACTAGTGTCAATATGTGAACGGCCCCTAAGAGTCTGTACAACCTTGGCCTTTTTCTAGACCTTTTCTAGTTGATTCTCGTGGTACGAGATCTCGTCACACCCCTATAATAGCTGGGTTTCAGTCACGTGATTATGATGACGTGCGAAGGCGGGGCGATTTCAGATGGAGGGCAGGAAGTAAAAATGGCGAATACGTCTATGGAGGAAACCGTTGCGGAGAGTCTGTATTGTACGAATTTAGAACCAGTTTCAAGAAATAGATACAAAGAATTAGTGAACAGATATGTTGGACGTGACCCGTGTTCCCACTGATCCCCTCTGATGGGTTGTTGGGTTGTTGTCAGCTGGCTGCTTCGGTTCGGAGCTTTCGGCTGTCTGCGTCAGATCTGGGCTCTCATCTGTCTGTTGGAGATCCAACATAGCCTCTGCACATTCCAACCATGTTTGTTGGTCTTCCTTGAGCTTCATCCTCTGCTCTCGTTTAAGAGACGCCTCTGATTTGGGCTTAGTTTTTTAACCTAGGTTGACCGTCGGAGCACAATCTACCGACTCAACGTCACCCAAAGCACTAGGGCAGCCTAAAAATCCCCAATGAAGTCCACATTAGACTACCGCTAACTTAATAATCATTACGAAGTAAATGAGCATTTAACGACAACCTAATGCTATATAAACACAGACACAATAAAAAACAACAAAACTCCAGTTATAATTTTGCACATTCTTGTGATTCTTTAAAGCACATGTGATTCATACGAGAGCGGATTGGTTTGCTTGAAGGCTTGAAAATGTTTATTGGAGAATATTTTAAAGTGTCTTTGGAGAAAATGAACGTGAATGGACGCCTGTGAATGGAACATTTCTGCAACGCGTGATGTGATGCTTCATCCGCAAACGTCACAAAAAAGGACATAAAAGTTTGTTTGTTCGTGTCTTTAAAAAACTGTTTGTTTGTATTAATAGTCCATCTAATCTAAAATGACAGTGAATGAATTAAAGACTTAAAGGTTTTTTTAAAAAAACACGTTGGCTAGCAACGTTAACATACCTCCGACGAAGTGGTCACTGCAGTCACGGGCATTAACAGACTCTGCTCCTCCCGACCGCAGACGTACGTTAGAAATCCACTTTTTACGGCTTGTCTCAGTAAGCTTTTGACATTTCATTCCTTTATGAGTGACAATCTTCGGTACTCTATAAAAACCCTTTCTTTTTTCTCGATTTAAACGATTGGAGCAGCCGTAAACCACACAAAACATTGGCATTTTTTCAGATGACAGATCCTCAGCTACTCACTTCCTGCCCTCCATCTGAATTTCGCGCTCTCGTGATATAGCAGCATGACGTCACGTGAAACCAAGCTATTAAGTCATCAGAAACATTTATACTTATTTGTATAATCCCAATTGTTATTTGAACATTTATATCTATTCCTTTTATTATTTGTTTTGAATTGAAAATATATCATTTACATTTAGACAAGAGACATTAACAGAGTTGTACAAAAAGAATGTTATTTTAAAAAATAATTGATTCTAGTTGTTAATTCTTTTTTTTATCTTAAATATTTGTAAATACTTTAATAAGTAACTTCAAATTTAAAATAACTAAAGTTTTTATTTCAGAAGAAAACCTTGGGAAGCTAATGACAAAAAACAAAACAAAAAAAAAACACCAGGGACACACCGTTATGAGTGGCCCAAAGTAGCATTTACTGCAGAGGAATCAAACTTTGCTCCTAGAGGGCCACTACCCTGCAAAATTTAACTCCACCCAAATTAAATACCAAATTAAAAATCTGATCTAGCTAATCTCAGTCATCATGATTACTATAAACTTCCAGGCAGGTATTTGAGCTAGTTGGATCTAAACTCTGCAGGACAGTGGCCCTTCAGGGACTGAGTTTGTGACCACTGATTTACTGTGAACTGTGTCACTCTGAAACACTAGAAACACAGGATCATGAGTTGCTTGTGTGTAAATGAATAGAGCACCATGATTCACTCTGAAACACAGAGCATGCCAGAAATTATATTCATATGATAACATTACAACCTTCACAATTTGATATTCATACTAATATCCCATGCTCTCAACCATGCACTGTTAGAATTCATTAAAAAAATATGCCCAGCCAAATGACAAGTTACTGTTTCATTTAATCACCATTTGGTGTGTGGCGTTAATTTTGGACCCTGGCTGAGCCATCAGATGTCACTGCTGATGTTCAATGCTGTCAGACGCAAACCAATAATGACATGGAAGCATTTTGCAGCTTGTTTAGTAATTGTTTAAAGCCATTTCACAATATAGGTCTTCATACAGTCCATTCCCGTCCCCCCATCCAAAACAATATTTTTCTCAGGCTTGTACAATCCACATGGGTCAAACTTCTGTATAAATGTAGAAAAAATATCACATACCTGCAAATATTGTTTTATCTCTTGTTCTGGCATTCCATTGAAAGCGGTCACATTTAATAACTAAATTATTAATTGTGATAACATTATTATAACCAGGGCAGTCTTAGTGATTTGGGGGCCCTAAGCAAATTCCAGTTTTTTTTTTTTGCTTTTGTAACTTTAATATGATGTCTCAGTTCACTAGTTCACACTTACATATAATCAGATAGAGTAAAGGTTATGCATATTTGGCATACCGTCTGAGGGGAGGGCTTCGAGCTTGGAATTTGGCCAGAACACAGAGTACTCCCCCCGTCTATCCCAAGCTGGGATAGGAATAGTTAGGAGATTGGGTGGTGGAGGATGATGGAAAACTTGTGTGGAACAGAGGTAATCACTAAATAAAAACTCAGACATTTTGATCAGCAAGGGGACACCTGTGATTGGCCATTGCATTGAATAAATCAAAAGATATGTCTGTGTCGGTGTGGCAAATGAAATCGCGAATGAAATATACATTTTGTTCATCTTGAGCGCATGATTCCAAGCTTCACTCCAGAATCCTTCAGGTCATTGTCACTCAGGTCCAGCTCTCTCAGGACAGAGTTTGAGGATTGTAAAATTAAAGACAAACTTTCACAGGATTGAGCAGTGAGATTACAGCACTGTAGCCTGTGTAGAGAACAAAACAAACAGCATCAGTAATGCTTATTACATAGTGTTTATAATCTGAAGCTTGAAAAAATTTTGACTGTAGTGATGTAAACAAAGCTAAAACAATTTTCTCTTCAAAAAACATCAAACCAGTAATATCATCACACACATTACATTTATTCATTTGTCTGAACAGTCTAGTCCAACATGCCATGCATGGAAAATTTAGTCCCAATTACAAAAAAAATGGGTTATAACAGTGTATATAAATGAATGCAAAGAAGACCCTTACAGTGCTCTCCTGGTGTTTTTGATCACTGGCAGCAGTCTCATCAGTGCTTCATCAGATCTTCTGTATTTCTGCAGTTCAAACTTCTCTTGAATCTCTTCTGACATCTGGAGTACAAACACCAGACCAGACCACTGGGCAGAAGAGAGATTCTGTACTGAAAGATTTCCAGAGCTCAGATTCTTCTGGATGTCCTCCACAAAGTCATCTTTCAGTTCACTCAGACAGTAGAAGAGATTGATGGTCCTCTCTACTGATTTCTCGTTCTCTATCATCTGTTTGATACAGTCAACAGTGTCTTCAACGTTTTCTGTTTTCAGTTTCAGTTTTGGCAGTAGTTCCTTCAGTTCACTCTGATTGGACTCCAGTGAAAGACCCAGAAGGAACCGGAGGAAAAGGTCCAGGTGTCCGTTCTTGCTCTGTACAGCCTTGTTGATTGAAGCCTTATGAAGTTCAAAAAGTGGCTTTTTGGAGAGTTTCCATTTCATCTTTTCTGTCCAGGATTCAAGGAATGGGTTCGTTTTCTTGTCTTTGCTAATCAAAAACACATAAAGAGCAGCAAGGCATTCTTGTACACTGAGATGTACAAAGCTGTAAACGCTTCTGGCTGAAACCTTTTCCTCCTGAAACATTCGAGTGCATAACCCAGAGTACACCGACCCGTCGTTGACATCTATTCCACATTCCTTAAGATCTTCTTTGTAGAAAATCAGGTTTCCTTTCTCCAGCTGTTGAAAGGCCAGTTTCCCAAGCTTCAGAATAATCTTATCAAAAGACATTGCTTTGACTTTAGGTTTAGGGCCATCACAGTATTTTTTTTCCATCTGTTGCTGCTGAGAAATTAAGAACCTTGTGTACATCCCTGTGAGAGTTGTTGGTGTTTTGTCATTCCTCTGTTGAGCCAGGAGAGGCTGAAGAACAGTGAGGGAGATCCAGCAGAAGACAGGGATATGGCACATGATGTACAGACTCCTGGATTTCTTGATGTGACTGAGGATTTTTTCAGAAACCTCAGGACTGGTGTTTTTCTTGAAGTATTACTCTTTCTGCTCATCATTAAATCCTCGCACCTCTGTCACTTGATCAATGTAGTCACGGGGGATCAGACTGGCTGCTGCTGGTCTGGTTGTGATCCAGATGAGAGCAGAGGGAACCAGATGCTTCTTGATAAGGTTTATTATTATCTTACTCACTGTTGTTTTTTCATTTACATTTGTAAAGATGTCATCTTCTTTAAAGCTCAAAGGAAAGCGACATTCATCCAGCCCATCAAAGATGAACATAACTTTACCATCACCTTCAGGAAGAGAGGGCAATTCTTCAGGACTAATAAAGAAGTATTTGTTAAGCAGTCCCATGAGACTGAACTCTTCTTTAATCAAATTCAATCTACGAAATGCAAGTGGAAATAATACGACTATATCCTGATTTTCTGTTCCTTTTGCCCAATCAAAGATGAATTTATTGACAGAAACAGTTTTTCCCACTCCTGCGATCCCCATTGTCAGCACTTTTCTGTTTCGTCGATCTGTGTCACACTGGACTTTAAACATGTCGTTACATTCAATTGCCGTCTCTTTGGCTGTCAAACGGTTGTGATTTGTTTCAATCTGTATCACCTCATGGTCGTTCACTCTTCCTCCAGTCTCATTCTCCACCACATATAAATCAGTGTAAATATCATTCAGGTATTTCTGATGACCCGTCTGTGAATTACCAACCAATATCTTCTCATAGTCCTGTTTTAATTTATTCCTCAGCCTGCGGCTGGTCTCTGTGTAATCATGAAGAGTAGCTTGACTGTCTTTAAGAAAAAGGGAAAAGACTGTAAAGACAGTAAAGTGATCATACATTTCATAAATTCATGCTTCAACTATATTCAAATTAATCACACTCTTACTGCAACAGTGTTTACATGTATATCTTACACTGATAATGCTGAAGTTGACAACATATATGGTGATGCAAATGCCTTGCCTAATGCTCAGTCAAATGCAGTTGGTTTCAATTTTCTTTCTTTCTCTAATTTCTTGCAGAGCATACATTGTTTTGTCACTATTGGACTCAGATCAACTTAAGGCCATGCTGAACAAATGTATTAAAAGGTTTTTGATTAAACATTGACATCTAGCACACCAAACAAGACATGAGACTGTATTAGGGTTAGGTTGGGGTCATTGCAATGACTCTTCTTAAGTAGAAGTTGCTTGCAGAAGTTTTAATTTTGGACTTAAGACCCTTGTAAACCATTTAACCATTTGTAAAATCATGACCAGACACTCTGTTCTAATAAATGGTCTTGTATAAGATCTGCTGCTGTTCTTCTTGGCTCTGTAATTGCTGTCTGCCGTTATATTTTCTCTTATTTCCATGTACAGGCAGTGATTGTTATTTACCACATATCTCTTTTGAATGAGCACCAACAGCAGCAGATGTTTTCATATTGCCTTCAGCCTGACCTGCGAGTGAGAGAGAGAGGATCACACACTGGGAAACATAAATCACAAAAACACATCAGCAGAGCAAAGAGAAAAGTTCATTCAAACCATCACATTGGTAAACAGTCAATCACATTACAGCCACAGTAAATTAAACGTTACCTTGCTCGTGATTGTTCTCCAGCTGCTCAGCCAGATTATTCTGGTTCATCTTCCTCAGGATGTTTACCGTGATCTTCACAGCTTCCTCTGGTCCAAAACATGCCACCATCTTATCCACAGTTTTTAACCGATCTGCATTCTCCATTTCAGACTTTGATATACACTCATGATCGTTCCTTAAGTGCCACTGAAACTTCTTCAGTTCAGCTTCTAGAAGTTCATTCAGTGATTTCTCAAGCAGATCTTTAACAGACGCCATCACCTTTCACAGATTCACAGCTGCAGGACAAAAAGAAAAAGATCTGAAGTAGTTTCACTCATAACATATGAAATTAAGCACTCAAATGTTATTGGATTATGAATTGAAGCTGTGATTAGATCAGGACTCTCAGGGGCACCTCATCCAAATTGTTAAATCTGGTTTATATCTGTTAAATCAGGTGTTCCATCCAAATCTGTTAAAGTTGTCCTATAAAACTCAATTTTGCATAGTATCTATCGAAACATGCTAGAAATGAGTACCCTAGCAACTACCCAGAATACCTTGAGTATCCTAGCAACTATTTAGCAACCACCCTGAGTAACTTAGCAACTGCATAGCAACACCTTTGCAACCACCCTGAGTACCCTATCAACTGCATAGCAAAACCCTAGAATCTATCTATTCATCTATCTATCTATCTATCTATCTATCTATCTATTTATCTATCTATGTATCTATCTATCTATCAAGGATTTCAGATGAAGCAGACTCTGAAATTGTTCAATATATCCTAATCATTTTTTAACTTGTATTCATTTTTGAAATACATAACTTGACACAGTCACCTCTGATAACAGATCTCTAAATTGTAATGCTGACATGCATTTTCTGAACAATGACGATGTAGATGTTTCTCCACTGAACTTGTGTATTGACCTGAAGTTAGAAGTGTCAGAACTTAAACCTGTTTATAAGATGACACTGTCTACTTCCTCTGAAATGTTGGCAATAGTGAGTTTTTGCTGTGGCTTCAAATGCCTCATGTAATGCCTGTACTTCAATTTACATTAATGACAATTTACAATGTGATCAATTTATTAATGATCACATTTTTTAGTTTCAGAGTGAATTCCTGGTTAGTGTGATGATTAAATAGTGTTTCACATAATCCTATCCTCTGACACTACTCGCATTGCCAGTAATAGATAAGCCAAATAACACCTAACTGTCAGACACAGACGAGAGGAGGGTAAGTTCAAAGTGTTTATTAAAACACAACAGCAATACAGAACAACTGAGCAGAAGTAGAAGCACAGATCTAGACTCTGAGTTATAGCACTTAGCTTCAATGTGGTAATCGTTTCTCTTGTAATTGCAGATGACAAACAGAACGGCAACAGGTAGAGTGTCCAGAGCGGGAAGAACGGATCGGGTCAACAGGTAAGTCAGAGCAGGTGAGTCTGTGGAGTCCATTAACGATGAGACTAGACACTGAATGGCTTGTGAGGTGAGTCTATATAGTGGGTGATAGTGATGAGGATCAGGTGCAGGTGATTAGAACTCGGGTGATGGAGACCATATGATTGGATGGGGTATGGGATTGGTGGTAGGCATGTCCGCAGGCTCCGTGACAGTACCCCCTCCTCCACGGCCGGCTTCTGACAGACGAAACCCCAGACGAGTCTGGGGATGATAGCCAGATGAAAGGCTAACGCTTACTCCAAGGAGCTGGAAGAAGGATTGCCACACACAGGATATAAACTGGGGGCCCCGGTCCGAGACAATGTCCTCGGGCAGACCGAAATTTCGGAATAGATTCTGGAAGAGCGCCTCGTCGGCTTGCAGTGCCGTAGGTAACTTCTTCATAGGGATTAGTTTACACGTTTACTACGACGAAGATACAGGTGAAATTGTCAGAGGGTGGTAGATCGGTGATAAAATTGACGCCAATATGAGACCATGGACGATGTGGTATTGGTAGGGGAACTAGTTTACCGGCTGGCAGTTGAAGTGGAGTGTTAGATACATTTACATTACATTTACATTTAGTCATTTAGCAGACGCTTTTATCCAAAGCGACTTACAAGTGAGGAAAACAAACAAGCGATTCTTCATGAATTGGCAAATAACACAGGAAGTGCTCACAATACAAGTTTCATACATTGCTCAGTACCATAAGCTAGAGTAGGAAGGGAAAAAGGGGGAAGGATAGGGTTTTTTTTTTTTATGAGGGGATTAAGTGTTCACGGAAGAGGTGAGTTTTCAGCTGTCTCTTGAATATTGCCAGGGAATCTGCGTTCCTGATGAAAGTAGGGAGATCGTTCCACCAGCAGGGAGCAGTGAAGGAGAATGTTCTGGAGAGAGATTTTGTGCCTCTCTGTGATGGTACCACAAGTCTTCGTTCCTTTAGCGATCGCAGGCTTCTGGTGGGGACGTAGCGTTGTAGCAGTGTGTGGAGGTAGGAAGGTGCAGAGCCTGTGGTGGATCTGTAAGCAAGCATCAGCGCCTTGCACTTGATGCGAGCAGCAAGGGGTAGCCAGTGCAGAGAGATGAAGAGGGGCGTGACGTGGGCTCTCTTAGGCTCGTTGCAGACAAGACGTACAGCAGCATTCTGGATCATTTGAAGAGGTTTGATTGCACTTGACGGCAGACCAGCCAGAAGAACATTGCAGTAATCAAGCCTTGAAATGACCAGGGCCTGGACAAGCAGTTGTGTTGCGTGCTCAGTCAGGAAGGGACGGATTTTCCTGATGTTGCAAAGTGCAAATCTGCATGACCGTGCCGTCTTTGAGATGTGGTCACTGAAAGTCAGTTGGTCATCGAAGATAACTCCAAGATTTCTGGCCGACTTTGATGGGGTAATGGTGGTTGTACCAAGCTGTATGTTGATGTCATGTTGAAGAGTAGGAGTGGCAGGGAAGACTAAAAGCTCAGTCTTTGCCAGGTTGAGCTGCAGGTGGTGTTCTTCCATCCACGTCGAGATGTCCGCCAGACAGCTCGAGATTCGTGCAGCTACTGTGGAATCATCTGGTTGGAAGGACAGGTAGAGTTGTGTGTCATCAGCATAGCAGTGGTAGGAGAAACCATGTGCCTGTATGATGGGACCCAGTGATGTAGTATAAATGGAGAATAGGAGGGGACCAAGAACTGAACCCTGAGGAACCCCAGTGATCAGTTCATGAGGTTTGGATACCTCCCCTCCCCAGGCAACTCTGAAAGACCTACCTGTGAGATAGGACTCAAACCACTGAAGCGCAGTACCTGAGATGCCCAGTGACGAGAGGGTGGACAGAAGAATTTGATGGTTTACGGTGTCGAAGGCAGCAGATAGATCCAGTAGGATGAGAACAGATGATTTGGAACCAGCCTTAGCAATCCGCAGGGATTCCGTGACAGACAGTAGCGCAGTCTCTGTTGAATGGCCGCTCTTGAAACCAGATTGGTTGACGTCCAGATGGTCGTTCTGTGTGAGGAAGGATGACACCTGGTTGAATACAACTCGTTCAAGTGTTTTTGATATGAATGGTAGGAGAGAGACAGGTCTGTAGTTGTCCACGAGTGATGTGTCTAGCATGGGTTTTTTAAGCAGTGGGGTTACTCGAGCCTGCTTGAATGTGGTAGGGAAAGTGCCTGTGTGGAGAGACGAGTTAATGATGTGTGTAAGTGCTGGTAGAAGAGTGGGAGAGATGGCTTGTAGAAGGTGTGAGGGGATGGGGTCTAGAGGGCAGGTGGTGGGATGAGTGGAGAGGAGAAGTTTTGATACTTCTGCCTCCGTGAGAGGGGAGAAGGAAGGGAGAAGATTAGTGGATGAGGAGGGGCTGAGTTCCTGTGTGGGTGGTGTCGAGAACTGGCTGCTGATGGAAGATGTCTTGTCGGTGAAGAAATTGGCAAATCGATCAGCAGTTAAAGATGTGGTGGGAGGTGGTGGAGGGGGACAGAGGAGTGGTCCGGTCTTCACGAAGCGCATCGGATATCCAGGGGTTGGAAGGAGTTGCTTGTGATGGTCTGGATGACAGAGGACAGATACTGTCTAGGGAGGAAGATAAAGTGGAGCATAATGTGTGTGTTGCAGTATTTACATCCAAAGATGAGAATTGTGTGTGTGAGGGAAGGGAGGATGACACAACAGAAGAGAGATGAGAAGGGGAAAGAGAGCGCAGGTTTCTTCTGAAGGAAACATGTGAAGTGGTTGGTGGTGCACAAATAAGTTGCAGATTGAAAGTGATAAAGAAATGGTCAGAGACGTGCAGAGGTGTCACCAGAATGTTGTCAGTGATACAGTTACGTGTGTAGATCAGGTCCAATTGGTTGCCAGAATTGTGGGTGCTTGTGGTGATGAGTCGGTTGAAATCAAATGAGGCTAGGAGAGAGAGGAAATCAGAAGCATATGGTTTACCAAGGTGAATGTTGAAATCGCCCAGTAGTACAAGTGGACTACCATCGTCTGGGAATGAGGACAGCAGCATGTCCAATTCCTCAACAAAGGTACCCAATTGACCTGGGGGGCGATAGATGAGTACAAGATGAATTTTGACAGGGTATGTAATTGTAATGGCATGAGATTCAAACGAACAGTTGTTGTATAGAGCAGAGTGAGTTAAGTATTTCCAATTGTTAGAAATGAAGAAACCTGTGCCCCCTCCTCTTCCTGACTGACGAGGGGTATGAGTAAAAGTGAAGTTGTTAGAAAGAGCAGCGGGGGTTGAGGAGTCCTCTGGACGAATCCATGTCTCAGTCAAGCCTAAGATATTGAGAGTAGAGTTAGTGGCAAAGGCTGGAATGAAGTCAGCTTTGTTAACAGCTGACTGACAATTCCATAGGCCTACAGAAACAGATAGAGGTTGGTTAGAAGAGGAGTAAATAGGACGCAGGTTAGTAGTGTTGCGTTGCCTTCTGCGGGTGATAGTGGAGCGTATGCGAGTGACAACAGGAATATATTGAAAGCACATGTTGAGTATGGGAGCAAAAGAGGGGGGGGAGGGGGATACTTAAGTGTCGTGTCGGTGTCCTTGCTTGGTGGAGTCGCGCAGGTAGAGTCGCAGGTCTTTACCCGAGTTGGTCTTCACACGAGGAGGCTGAACGCTTCCGCTGACGCTTCCGCGACAGCGCGTACACACTAAATAAATAGCGTACTTACTAACGTATGAGTGGAAACAGCTGAGTCCGCCCTAACAATTAGCTCAGCAAAAGAGTTTCGCCGTGAATGGGCCAAATCGAAACTACTGCAGGAAGCGCACGTACAGCACTTAAGTTCACAGCCCAGCAATACCAAAACTAACAACCGCTACAGTTCTACTAAATGGCAGCGAATACAAATACAAACAGATACAAATCAAAGCGTAAACATACAACTAAGCAAAGAATCGAACGAATCCTTTCTAGCAGCAAATAACTTCGCAATACAGCAGAAACGGGTATTAAGTAAACACTCACGCGCTCTCGCCGTCTTCAGTGATCTCACGCTTGTCCTGCTTGTTCCTAACTAATCCCAGTTTATATATGCTTCAGTCGCTGAGCCCGCCCTAACAATTAGCTCAGCAAAAGAGTTTTGCCGTGAATGGGCCAAATCGAAACTACTGCAGGAAGCGCACATACAGCACTTAAGTTCACAGCCCAGCAATACCAAAACTAACAACCGCTACAGTTCTACTAAATGGCAGCGAATACAAATACAAACAGATACAAATCAAAGCGCAAACACACAACTAAGCAAAGAATTGAACGAATCCTTCCTAGCAGCAAATAATAACTTCGCAATACAGCAGAAACGGGTATTAAGTAAACACTCACGCTCTCTCGCCGTCTTCAGTGATCTCACGCTTGTCCTGCTTGTTCCTAACTAATCCCAGTTTATATATGCTTCAGTCGCTGAGCCCGCCCTAACAATTAGCTCAGCAAAAGAGTTTCGCCGTGAATGGGCCAAATCGAAACTACTGCAGGAAGCGCACGTACAGCACTTAAGTTCACAGCCCAGCAATACCAAAACTAACAACCGCTACAGTTCTACTAAATGGCAGCGAATACAAATACAAACAGATACAAATCAAAGCGCAAACATACAACTAAGCAAAGAATCGAACGAATCCTTCCTAGCAGCAAATAATAACTTCGCAATACAGCAGAAACGGGTATTAAGTAAACACTCACGCGCTCTCGCCGTCTTCAGTGATCTCACGCTTGTCCATAAGGCGCAGATAAGGCGCAGATGGAGCATCCCTTTATGAATCGGGAGATATCCTGAGCCATGGTGGGCCACCAGTACTGTTGACGCAGGAGCGAGAGAGTTTGCTTGCTACCGGGGTGTCCAGAACCCGGAGAGGTGTGAGCTGAGTCCAGAAGGGATTGACGACAGGTCACTGGCACGTAAGCCAGCCCTTCTGGACCTCCCAGCGGAGCAGGTTCGGTTTCTGAGGATTGACGAATTTGTTCATCGATATCCCATAGGATGGGTCCGACGATCATGGCTGGAGGAAGAATGGGTTCGACCAGAAGCGGATCGGGGTCCGGTGAGTGAAGACGTGATAGGGCGTCAGCCTTGATGTTCTTCTCTCCTGGGCAATAAGTCACCACGAAGTTAAACCGGGTGAAGAAAAGAGCCCATCTAGCTTGGCAGCGATTAAGGCGCTTGGCATCACGCAGATACTCCACATTCCGATGGTCGGTGATCACTTTGAACTGGTGAGTAGCTCCCTCCAGCCAGTGTCTCCATTCCTCAATAGCTAATTTGATAGCTAGGAGCTCTCTGTTGCCGACGTCATAGTTTTGCTCTGCCGGGGACAGCTTCTTGGAGAAGAAGGCACATGGAAGAGGCTTCTTGGAGTCGCCCTGCCGCTGCGACAGAACAGTTCCCACTCCAGTAAGTGAGGCATCAACTTCGACGATGAATGGTAGGTCCGGATTAGGATGACGGAGAATGGGAGCTGAACTGAAGGCCTCTCTGAGGGTGTTGAAGGTTGAAGTAGCGGCTGGTGACCAGGACAGAGACTTGGGTCGATGTTTAAGCAGGGAGGTGAGAGGTGCACTGATTTGACTATAGCCCTTGATGAACCTGCGGTAGAAGTTGGCGAAGCCAAGGAATCTTTGAAGTTCCTTTACCGACTTAGGAATGGGCCAGTATTGGATAGCTTCTACCTTCTTCTGGTCCATCTTCACTCCCTGACTGTCAATGATGTAATCCTTTGGAGGTAGTCCCGGAAGATTTCATTCATATAATTTTGAAAGACAGTCGGTGAGTTGGCTAGGCCATACGGCATTACCTGATATTCATAGTGGCCAGATGGGGTGATGAAGGCTATCTTCCATTCGTCGCCCTCACGGATGCGGATTAAATTGTAGGCACTTCGGAGATCTAGCTTAGAGAAGACACAAGCTCCTCGGAGCAGTTCAAGGGAAGCAGGGACCAACGGAAGGGGGTAACTGAATTTGACAGTCTGGGAATCCAGCACACAGTAGACTATGCATGGTCGCAAGCCTCTCTCCTTCTTGGCCACGAAAAAGAAGCTGGAAGCGGCAGGGGACATGGAAGGTCGGATGAACTCTTGCTGTAACGCCTCGGTGATGTACTCTTCCATGGCCTTCTGCTCTGGGATGGACAAAGGGTATATTTTGCCTTTAGGTAGAGTGTCCCATGGTAGCAGGTCTATTGCACAGTCCCATGGCCGGTGAGGTGGAAAACGTGTTGCCAGGTGCTTGCTGAACACGTTCTGGAACGCCTGGTATTCAGGAGGGATTTGTATCTGACACTTCACCTCAGGACTTTCGATGGAAATGGAGTGGATGGAGATCGAGGAATTCTTGGGCATTGTATGGTGGGTAGAACCCGAGCCAGGAATCTTCGATACAGGTTCGATGCAGGTCTGATGACAAGATTCGCCGCATTTGAGGATCTCCCCAGTGTTCCAATTGATGACAGGATTGTGATCAGCCATCCACGGCCGTCCCAGGATCATTTCAACGGTGGACCCCTCCAGCACCAAGAAGGAGATATCCTCATAGTGTAAACAGCCTATGCGGAGCGTCAGGGTGGGCGTGTGGTGGTTGATACAGCCTCGACTCAGCGGTTTTCCCAGGATGGTACGAATATCATAGACTGTGGTAGGTGTGCCCGCAGGCTCCATGACACTAACTTTCCATCCCTGTTACTACAAACAAAGTTTGTGCCATTAGAACGAGTGTTTCAATTTTTCATTTTGTCACATCTGGAAAATTCAAACATCAGGCTTAGAATTGCTTCAATGCACTAGGAAGAATTCACTTATTCCCTTCGGATTTCACATTGAGATCAAACTGATAGCTAGAATCTGTACTAATGTATCCAGTCAAATGTCTTGAACTATAATGTTAGTGAGAATGATTTCTGTAGTGACATATACTGTTCGTGAACAGCAGTTTGTTGTCCCACGGATAATCGGTTGATTATTACCTGAAATACACATCTGTTAGGATTTGATATTGTCAGAGGTTTAAAATTGAGCATTTGGCACAATTTTCACCCTGTAATTTAGTACAGCTGGAATTTACAAAAGTTATTGTAAAAATTTATTCTTTAAAGGTGGGGTATGTATTTTTTCAACAACACTGTTTGGAAGTTAGTCAGGCCGACACCAACAACAAATGTCTAACCCAGTGGCTCTCAACCCGTCACGAATGCAAATGCGGTTTCATGCAAAAGTTTTATTTTTGATTTAAAATTAAATTAAAATGGATTAAATGAATATAAATTTGAACTATGTTTTTTGTCAGATAAAATCAATTTGTTGATCATTTTATTTTCAGACATGCGCAGACCTACTATATACTGAATAGCCGTTACTCAGTTAACGAACACTTACAAGCACACGCTTTGGGAGAGTTCCTATAGTAGCCATTATTTTTATAAATTTAGGGATCAAATGGACAAATTTATTTAGAATTGCAAAAAGAAGAGTTGTAGAATCGTCAGCGAAGGTAAGAAGAATGGAAGAATCAGTTTGCTGTCAATGAGCGAGATGGACAGCCTTTGTTTGCTCTGTAGTAAAGTACTTGGCATATGCAAAACCTACAATGTCAAAAGATATGTGAATTCAATGTGTTTGTTTGATGTACTTGCATTTTAAATCGATAAAAAATAACCGCTTTGGCAGTTATGTATGTTTACAGTATTCGTTGAAAGATTTTTTTCCTTGAGAAAAATTAACATGCAGCTACTGTACCTGATATTCATTCAAATGAATCAAAATTGAATCAAGATCAAAATCAAAATGCAAGCTTATGAATTGAAATCAGGAAATGTGTGTAAACCACTAATAAACAAAGTCGCCAACTGTCACTATCGTCAGTTGTACTACTATGGACTCTCACACACACTCACTCACAGACACTGACTACATTTCCCAGAAGCCCCGCACCCATCACTGATCTCTCCACCAGCTGCAACACATTACGCAGTCACTAATTACATCACACAGCCCAGTCACACATCCGTGCGAGGTCTTGATCTTCTGTCTCACCTTGTTCTGATTGTTTCGCTACCTGCCTTTGGACTATTGCCTGTTTCCTGGATTATGAATGATATCTGCCTGACCTGAACTTCATTGCCTGTTTACCAACTACGATTCTGCCATTCCTCCTCTATACCTGTTTTGCTGTTGTTTTGACAACGTTGCTTAATAAAGCCTGCATTTGGATCTCATCCACTGACTCATCATTACACCAACAGTCATTGTACATTGTAAACTTTGTAACATGTTTTCACTAAACTTAACTTCATTATTCTGTTTAGTTTAACAAATGTTTGTACAATCACAACACAGTTATTGCAAGTTTTTTTTTTACTTTTTTTTTTATATACATAACAATGTGTCAATATTGTTTGTTAACCCTAGATCAATGAGAATGGATACATTACACTTTAAAATCTAAACATGTCAGTATTTTGTGAAGTAGTTTTTACTAACCATGAATAATGACGATGTGGATGATTCTTATTCCTCCACTGAACTTGAACTGTCTTCAGCAGAAGTTATTATGAAACTCCTTACAGTTTGTCGTTTTTTATAAAGGACTGTGGAGGAGGAAGTTTTCTACAGAACCTGTTATAACAGATCTTTCTCGGAAAACTAATGGAACCAGTTTTTTTTATAAGAACTTGTGACATAAGAGTGAAACTGTGTTGAATCACTGTCTATCATTAAAACACCCACACATAAAACGTATCTGAAATTACAGGTAAAAAGAGAAACACTGTGCGAGCGTAAGGGGCGCTCAAAGGATTTGGTTAGGCACCAGTAGATGGTGGTGGGAGTTCCCGGTTAGAGAAACTGCAGCGAGAGAGCGGGACCCATTTGAAGAATTTTATTCGTATTATATCTGCATAGATGAAGTACTACAGGCATTTGCTCTTATAGCTGTTTTCTCATGTATTAATTCTTGATTGCTCTCTATAATCTCCTGTAGTGTTGTCATTCTTACATATTGTCATCCCCTCGCCTTCTGCTTTTCTCTCTTCACCTGTCGCTCATTCAGTTTTGATAAAGGGCTGCATTTATACTCCACTACAGAGACCCCCTAGAATGCCTTTTCCCCCCCCCATTGTGGGAAACAAAGAAGGCCCACGGCAGCAACTGGGTCTATTGGTGCGTTCAAGTCCTTTCTATTTCTCTGTTATGCTTACCAGTCCTATGAATCCTCCAGCATTCTTCTCCAGTGATCTCCAGTTCCATCATATCTAGGAACCTTGGTACATAATAAATCTAAATGTCTTGCCATGGATTTCAAAATCTGCCAACCTCTCACAAATAACATATATTTCCTTCTTTGTTGCACCAACAGGATAGGTACCACTTGTTTTGTGGGTGACAATCTTCTTGTAAACAGCTTGATTCATCACCTACAATATAGAGCAGGGGTCAGCAACCTATTCTTCTGGTAATAAAAACAGCCCCTTAAAAATCTTAAATGACACTTGAAACTGTCATTCTTTCGTTTACGCTCCGCCTATCTGCATAATCGACACAGGGCACAGGTGGAATCATTTAGCCAAGGTTCAGATTTTAATTTAAAACCTCTCATCTCCAATGGGGCAATCAAGTCTAAAATATCAGTGCACACAGAGGTAAAAGAAGAGTAATTCACTCCCACACAAGCTCATAAGTGGGCTCTCACTGTCCAAATGAAGCAATCTCATTATACATACTACAATAGTCATCAACAGTTTTAGACTTCAGTTTCTGACATATAATGTTGACACATGTGGATTTCCTTTGAAACATAAAAAGGAAATATTACAAACAACAGACTTGTTGTCACGGAATGAGTATGAGACAGGCAGACACAGGATTGATGAAGAACAGGTAGACTTTTAATCTCTTTGACATAGATCAAACTTACAAACATTCCTACTTTACAACAACGAGAACCAACCAGGAGTGAGAGAAACACAGGGATTAAATACAGACACTAATGACAGGGACACAAGTGAAAGACATAACTAATGATGACGCACAGCTGAAGACAATGAACTAATTAGACTGACTAGGGAGAAACTAGGTCACAAGAGGAACACCGGACAGGGCAAACAGACAGACAGGTAAACAAAAAACACACAGATCTCTGACACTTGTGATTGGAGAACCCAGTCTCAATGATTTCAAGGTCACAAACAGTCAAACAAGATCCAAATTGTGTCCATGTTTGTGCGTCAGACCATTCACATTCACAAATGTCTTGTCAGTATATCAGATGAGCAACAGAATTTTGTCATAATTCCTGCAAGAAATTCGGAGAACTTATTGACTTTTGGTGGTCGATACGCCACCAAACAACAGCAGAATATGTACATCAATTTGTCAATACATGTAAGCCCTTTAATATGTTTTTTGTTGTTGTTGTTGTTGTTTGTCTATTTTATGGCAATAATTAATACTTACTTGATGACAACAAGCTGCTAAAGGTCTGCTTTCTAATGAGATCACACTTATGCAGCCAAAGACAAGAATGAAAAATCTCACAATGTTGGAAAAGAAAGTGCAAGATAACAGGTAAGAGACAAATAAAAGTATAGTCTACCCTCATTTAACTGTCAGACTGCTGGTCAGGTGACAAGTTGACTGGATTTATTAAAGAAAAGTTATTTTGCTAGTTATTACACTTACCATTCAGAAGTTACATAAATTAAATTATATTAATAATCAGATTTTCATTTTAAATGTCTTAGATCTAAATTGGAGAAAATACATTTGATACACTGAAAAAAAGTCCTTTGAATTTACTTGATTTTAATGTGTTTATCAGTCCCACATAATCAGAATGTGCTGTACTGACATAAGTTTCTGCTTTTTCTCAATTAATTATTGCTTACCAAACCAAAATATTTAATTCAGGTTAGACTACTTAATTGTTGATTCAAGATATTAATTGTCATTACTTGACTGTGTAATTGTAACGACTCGTCACTCTGATTGGGATCCATAAGCAGGCTTTAATGAGAATAGAGTGGCCAAACAGGCAAAGGTCAAAACACAGCAAACAGGTATAGCAGAGAACAGGCAGAGACGTAATCAGGTAACAGTCCAGAGTCAGGGCAGGTGGCAAACGATCATAAACAGTATCCAGGCAAATAGTCCAAAGGGCAGGCAGCAATGGGTCACAGACGAAAGACAGGGGTTTCAGTAACAGATAATCCAACACAAAAATAACGCTTAGAAATGTCACCATAGGAGAATAAGACCTCGCACTGAGCCAGTGCCTCAGTGCAACTTAAATACTGAGATTGATGAGAGTCAGCTGTCCGGGGCGATCAGTAATGTAGTGAAATGAGTGTATGAGTGTGCAAAAGAGTTAATATTCAGGAGATGGAGCCCTCTGATGGCCAGAGGAGGGAATCAGAGGGTCCGTCGCTGTGACAGTAATGTTAAGTGGTTTCATCATGTCAAGGGTACCAAATTTTTGATTTCTTAAACTAATATTAATCTAAGTATTTAATCAAATCATATATTTAATATAAATATAGGTCTCTGGGACCCGAGTTGTGTAAATCTAACTTGCTTTATTAAGTGAACTCCAGCCAAATATATTGTAGACATGTTTGAGTGTTTGAATACAAACACAAAAATGTAAAAACACATATTGGCAATGACAAAGGCAAAAGGTTAAGAGTTTTGTACTAAAGTTCTGATATATTGAGATGTCAAACTTTGCAAAAATTAAGGACTCGGTGCAGTTTCCGTGAACTGATTTCACATGAATGCCAAACACAAAGTTGTAAATACGAGTGGGAAGCTCTGAATTTTCTGCAAGCCCTGATCTTTGCGAGTTGGGGGCGTGTGAGAAATGTGGTGGAATACAGCAATATTAATAGTTATTTAAAAATATTCAAAAGCAGAACACATCTACTGCACATTGTTTGTTCTTCATTTTCTAGAAGTAGATAGCAAAAACGTGCTGTTTTTGTGTGGTTAATCACGAGAAGTCGTACACCACCATCTAGCCACCATCTTGATGTCGTAAACACGACTTCCCAACTCGTAAATATGATCTTCCTAGTTGGACTTGAACGCATTGATAGATCCAGTTGCTGTCGTGGCCCCTCCTCGTTCCATTTCAGACTTTTCCCCCACAATGGAAAATTGCATTCGAAGGCAATTTTACTGGGCAGGAATGACAGTAGACATTGATATATGGGTCAGTATATGTTTTTAGGTGCTGAGCTGCCATCATCTACCCGATCTGCTGAGACCATCACAATCTTTAAGAAACAGCTGAAGAAACTTCTACAAACACAGGAAGTTTGAACTTATTTATGATGTTTGTTATTTGTAAGTCACTTTGAATAAGTGTCTGCTAAATAAGTAACTCTGTCTCTTACTGTACTTATTTCTCAATCCTTTTACTGCATACATAAGCTTTAGGCAAGTGTTCACGGAAGAGATGAGTTTTCAGCTGTCTCTTGAATATTGCCAGGGATTCTGCGTTCCTGATGAAAGTAGGGAGATCATTCCACCAGCAGGGAGCAGTGAAGAAGAATGTTCTGGAGAGTGATTTTGTGCCTCTCTGTGACAGTACCACAAGCCTTCGTTCCTTTAGTGATCGCAGGCTTCTGGTGGGACGTAGCGTTGTAGCAGTGTGTGGAGGTAAGAAGGTGCAGAGGCTGTGGTGGATCTGTAAGCAAGCATTAGCGCCTTGAACTTGATGCGAGCAGCGAGGGGTAGCCAGTGCAAAGAGATGAAGAGGGGCGTGACGTGGGCTCTCTTAGGCTCGTTGAAGACCAGACGTGCAGCAGCGTTCTGGATTATTTGAAGAGGTTTGATTGCACTTGACAGCAGTCCAGCCAGAAGAGCATTGCAGTAATCAAGCCTTGAAATGACCAGGGCCTGGACAAGCAGTTGTGTTGCGTGCTCAGTCAGGAAGGGACGGATTTTCCTGATGTTGTGAAGTGCAAATCTGCGTGACCGAGCTGTCTTTGAGATGTGGTCTCTGAAGGTCAGTTGGTCATCGAAGATAACTCCAAGACTTCTGGCCGACTTTGATGGGGTAATGGTAGTTGTACCAAGCTGTATGTTGATGTCGTGTTGTAGAGTAGGAGTGGCAGGGAAGACTAAAAGCTCAGTCTTTGCTAGGTTGAGCTGCAGGTGGTGTTCTTCCATCCACGTCGAGATGTCCGCCCGACATCTCAAAGGCAGCAGATAGATCCAGCAGAATGAGAACAGATGATTTGGAACCAGCCTTTGCAATTCGCAGGGATTCTGTGACAGACAGTAGCGCAGTCTGTGCGCAGTCATTTGTCCACGAGTGATGTGTTTAACGTGGGTTTCTTTAGCAGTGGGGTTACCCGATCTTGCTTGAAAGCGGTAGGGAAAGTGCCTGTGTGGAGAGATGAGTTAATAATGTGTGTAAGTGCTGGTAAAAGAGTGGGAGAGAAGGCTTGTAGAAGGTGTGAGGGGATGGGGTCTAGAGGGCAGGTGGTGGGATGAGTGGAGAAGTTTTGATACTCTCCACCTCCGTGAGAAGAGAGAAGATTAGTGGATGAGGAGGGGCTGAGTTCCTGTGTGGGTGGTGTAGAGAACTGGCTGCTGATGGAAGATGTCTTGTCAGTGAAGAAATTGGCAAATTGATCAGCAGTTAAAGATGTGGTGGGCGGTGGTGGAGGGGGACAGAGGAGTGCGCTGAATGTCTTGAAGAGTGCGTTGAATGTTTATTTATGTGACGGGGGTGCGAGGGCAAAAGGGGTTTACTTTCAGTACAATGGGAAATGAACATGATACCAGTCCCACTCAGACTACGCCACTATGGGAATTTCTGTCAGGTTTAACTAGTTTAAAATATTATTATCCATTAAAAAACTTTAATTTTATCATTTACAAAATACTCAACTTTTGCCATCACTGATAACCTTGAAATAGGACGGTTAGATATCCAATTCATATGGGACACCCCCTTTTAACAACGGAAGAACCATGACTGATTTCCATGCATGAGGAAGTACATTTGAATTTAAACTTAAATTAAAAATAGAAGTGATATGTTCTGCTGTAAGATCTTCTGCAATTATATTTTTTAAAATAAGGCTGAATATTATCAGGCCCTGCTGATTTTTTACAATCTAAATTTTATAAGGTTTTGTGAACTTGGGCTCTGGTGTTTTTTGCCTCAAGTTTGCATGCCTGTAACTCAAGAAGTATTAAAGATATCTTATTATCCTTTCTGGATTTTATCTCTTTTCGGATTCTGGTTCTTAAACCTTCCTTTTGGCATCTTCATTTTAAAGGCCCTCGATAGTTCCCAAGATATGGAGACCATTTTCAGTGGTCAAAAAACAAATGTGGGTCACTTTACATACAGCTGATACTTTTTGAAGGGGAATGTCTGAAGAACAAAATGTTTAGGTCTGTATTTAAAATAAATATTATAATGTTATACTTATAATATTATTCAGAAATTTGTTTTGGGCAATACAGGTGCCCGGAAATACCTCCAAAACCTCCAGAGATTTGTTATCTCTGCAAAGCCCTGAATGTAGCCCTCCTGTTGCTTCCCATGCGTACCAGATCACCTTCATTTGTTTGTCTTCCACTGGGATGTTACTAAAGACACTCGTTTCCAACAGCTTGTCATTCCTGCCTTCAGCACACTGAACGAACATGCAGTGGAGACTGTCTTGATGTCAGGACACAGCTTCAGCAAAATCCTGTGTGCTCTGGAATGTTTGGGATGACATGGTACACACAGTCCAGGACTAACTTCATATTTTCATGATATTGGCAAAGACACATTTCTTGTAGTATCTGAACCCCAGAGTACATGGTACGCCACTTCTTACGCAAACGATGAGATTTATAAAAATAAACTTGACGGGAAAATTTGCGCACCTTCACGCAAACTCTGACTGTCTGATGTGGAGTTTCACAATAAAAGCCTCATAATATATCATATGAAGAATTCTTAACTGACATTGATCTGTGGAAACAGGTTCTTATTCTTATATCTGTCTGAATTTATACACAAAACAGGTTATATTTGAGTTTGAGGGCTTTTATTGTGAAACTCAACATCAGACAGTCCAGATATTGTGTGAGTGACACTCTGAGGCGGAGAACTAAAGCAAAGAATATAGATATACAAAGACGGTTCACTCCTATTACTCATTAATGGGAGAAACTGCAACACTCAATATGGCGGAATACGTCCCGCCTTCTAAATAAAAGAGCCAATCACTGATCAGTAAAATCATTGCATCACTACAGTTGCTCATACCTGGGACTGCACATGTGCTTTGTCTGGTCCAGCCTGAAAAATAAACTTTTTATGGCTATTTTAGTAAAAGAAACAACATTTATTGGACAGTTTGTCTCACATTCTGTCGCTGATTTTAAACATGTTATTTAATTGTGAGTTAAAAAGTAAAAGGTCAGGATTCCTTCAAGTAGATAGGACGTGGTCTTGGATGACCGAAACAGCAAATATTGCCACCAAGTGAACAGACTTTCCTTGAAAGAAACTGAGAACAGAACTGAACAGAAGCTGGAGTGTAAATACACAGGGCTGAACGAGTGAACACAGCTGATAATAATCAGAAACAAGTAATTATGAACAAAATCAACCAAACTAAACATAACCTGACAATAATAATAACATGATAAATGCTGTAAATCAAATGACAAATAGTGATTATAAATGATTGAACTGAATATAAAATCAAAGAAAATGAAGCACAACACAGATGAGTGGATGAAGAAACACCTACAGGTTTGAGATTGTTCATTTACACTGGAATTGATCAACAAACTGTGTGTTTGATTCGTTCTCTTGAATCTGCCTTAATTCCCTCGATGTTGACGTTCTGTTCCTGTATTTCTTTCCTTGTTGCTTCTAACTCAAGGTCTTCCTTAAACTCTGCTGGGATCATCCAGACATGTTTGCAGTGAGTCTCATTCTGTCACCATCTTCTTCTGTCTCATATTTCCTCTCTTCTCTGTTAGTTTCCTTGACTGTTTTTTCTGGGCATCTCTTGATCTTCACGTTGTTTCTCTCACTCATCCTTAAACCTTTTCTGACTTTATATATACTGAAGCATGTATAAACTTCAAGAGAGTTCATCATTTACTCAACCATGACAGGTTATTACAGTGACAGAAGTTCAGCTGTAGTATTAATGTAATGAAGAGAAAATAAGAGACTCTATAACATCTCACTGTTACTGATTTATCATGAGCTCAAAGCATTATGGGTAGAATCTCTCGACAGTCTATTCTGATTCATCAACACAGTTTCACTGATGATCTAATAAAAGCAACCCTAAACCCAGGATAGAGCGGTTGAGTGAATGTGGTCTGGACTGTGTGGATGAGGCTCATTGTGTCAGAGACGCTGTAGAAGGACAGAGTTCCTGCACTGTGATCCACATACACTCCTATTCTCCTGCTGATGGGCTTTACTGGGAGATCAGTCAGTATCTTATTGTGTCTGAAAGAGTAACTGGAGGAAGAGCAGATCAAACTCCAGGACTGATCATTACGTCCAAACACACACTCATAACTCCGTCCCTTCCTGCTGATGCTCTTATATGACACTGATATATACACAACACTACTCCACTCAATCTCCCAGTAACAGCGTCGATCACTCACACTCTCTCTACACAACACCTGCTCATAAACATCAAATCTGTCTGGATGGTCAGGATACGACTGATCTGTGCTAGTGACAGTAATCACTCTGTTATTCTCAGACAGATGGAGGCGTTTATTCACTGTGTTCAGATCCAGAGTGAACTGATGGGAATCTGATGGAGAAAAAACACATCAGAATCAGGAATTATGAATCTGATCTTTTAATGTCTCTGAACTCTTCATGTTCGTGTGTTTGTAAGAGAGATGAATAAACTTCATAAACTTTGAAGTTTGAAGTAGTTTTATAGTTTTAATGACAGATAATTTTATTGTGGTGTTGTTATGTGATCGCTAGGGTATTCTGGGTGGTTGCTAAGGTTGCCAGCAGTTGCTAAGGTGATCCTATGTGGTTGGTATGCAGTTACTAAGATACTCAGGGTGATTGCTAGGTTGTTGCTATAGAGTTACTAGGGTACTCAGGGTGGTTGCTAAGGTCTTGCTTTGCTGTTTCTAGGGCACTTGAGTTGATTGCAAGGGTTTTGCTAGGTGGTTACTAGGGTACTCGGGGTGGTTGCTAAGGTCTTGCTATGTGGTTGCTAAGTTACTCGGTGATTGCTAGGTTGCTATGCAGTTGCAAAGGTGTTCCTATGTAGTTGCAAGGGTATTCTGAGTGGTTGCTATGGTGTTACTATGGTACTCTGGCTGGTTGCTAGGGTATTCGGGGTGAGTGCAAGGGTTTTGCTATATATTGCTAGGGTGTTCTGGGTGGCAGTTGGTAGGATACTCGGGTGGTTGCTAGGCGGATACTAGGGTGTTCTGGCAACTATGATTGCTATGAGATAGACAGAGAGAAAGCCATATTATGAGGGACAACGGCTGAACCCTCTTCACTCTATCACTGCTCTCTGTAATTATTTATCTTGTATTTTGTTTCTGTTGTTGAGGTATGTGATGACATGAACAATATGACCATGTATATGAGTTCTTTCCTTTTATTAATTTATCTATATACCTGTGTAACTTATTAATTTTTTATTGCTTTGGCAACGTTGTGCTATCCCACAGTCATGCCAATAAAGCTCATTTGAATTGAATTGAGAGAGAGAATATGTGTGTGTTTGTGTGTGTGTGTGTGTGTGTGTGTGAGAGAGATTGAGAGTGTGTTGACATACATTTGTGTAGTCCTGGTGTAATCCTGATCTCTCCTCCTTGATCCACACTAGAAAACACACAGTGTCAGTTAATCAGTAAACATTCACACTCTCTTTCTCTCTCTCTCTCGCTCACTCACACACACACACACACACACACACACACCCTTATGGTGAACACTGATTAACTCTGTAAAACCCACATACAGCTGTTTTGTGTACAACCTGAATGAAAGTTACTATTGTGTTAAGAACAAATAAACCTCCTTTGGATGAAGCCGATTGGATACTTTGTTTTGACAGACTCCGCTTGAGGAACGCTGGAAATAGGACCTCACCTAATACAGTCCCTTTATCATACGTAGTACATAAGTTGCAAAACTATTTTACTGATGAAGTCACAGAACAGCACTGACAAGTTTCTAAGCATGCGTGTGAAGAGCTGGGCTGATAAACAATATCATAAAGAAATGCGTTCATATTTGAACTGTGCCACACGGATCATTTATCTGCTTGGTTCAAAGCCCAAAAAGTGGCACACAACTTGAAGATACATTTACTCTCTGATCGGTCACGTGACCACTAAACAGCACTGTGAGATCCAGTGAGAAGTGCTTGAATTCAGCAAAGAAAACGTAATGTCTCTGTGATTTAAACAAGTTTAAAGCCAGACGAAACATCGCTGACTAACAGGAGAAACACTGTGCAATGAAACAGACAGTAGGATTTTTAATATTTAACCACAATCATTTACCATGGATTTACTGTAGTAACTAGACCATGGCATTGTGGCAGAAATGTGGGATGTAAATATAGAATTGAATTATATTATTAATGTAGATGCAATAAATGTATTAACCCTTAAATGCATAAATGTTTCGCCAAACATTCTTACATATTCGGGTCTTTAGCGACCCAGATCTATATCTATATATAACATGGATAGATCTCTACCTGTCACAATAATATAAAACTCTCCTGATATTAGAGCAACAGTTACAGAAGAATAAAATAAAACATATTTTGTAACGTTTTGGCGCTTAGAGGGGTTCGTTTTGATCAGATGTTTTATGCCATAATCACTGTCCTCGTCAGAGCTCATTTCCCAGTACATTATATATATATATATATATATATATATATATATATATATATATATATATATATATATATACTGTATATATATATGAGCCCATTTGTGATCTCAAACATATTCTCAAAACTATAATTTTCTACATCTTCAAAATCAATATTTTGATCGCTGACAGCTTCACAAGATCCATCATCAAGTGACAGTGACACTCATATTTGATTGCGTTCAGTACTTAAATCACTGAGCCAGTTCAGGTTTTGCTGATGATACTTCCTATTCTTTAGTTTTCTGTCTGAATGAAACGTCACTTCATCATTGTGTATCAGACACCTTGTGGAATAAAGGTGAATTGCACTTATTCCGTCATCAAATATTCAATTATTGTCGTGCAGAAAAAATAAATGTACACTGATAAACACCTTGAGTCATTAGTGACCCTATACAATTTTTTACAAAAAATGAATGGGAAAACAGACATTCTTTTATAATTTCATGATTGTTATATTATTTACAATGAATTGATTGAGGAATACTAAGAAGGCTGATGTCTAATGTTAAAAAATGAATGAGGAGGAGGGTAGTAAATGACGTCCCGAGGCATGATTTAAGGGTTAAAGGAATAGCCTAATGGAATACATTTACAATATTTTTAGTGATAACTATATATAATTTGTGCATTTATATTAAATGTATTTAGGCTACTGTTTTTCATACAAATACCATATAAACCCTATAGTTACATTTTACCATGGTAGTGAGGCGCTATATGCATGATTTAAACTCTTGTTATAATGATTTAAATACTACAACTTTCATTTAGGAGCAAAAATGTGCCTTTAAATTTGATAGAAATAAAGATTTGCCATTGATCATGATGAATATCTATAACGACTAATAAGAAAAATTTTATAGTGATAATTGTTTGGCCATATCACCCAGCCCTATGTGTGTGTGTGTGTGTGTGTGTGTGTGTGTGTGCACTGTGTGTGTTTGAATGTGAGAGAGCAGGAGAAAGCAAATTAAATGTGATTTTGTAAGAAAATCTAGGAAATCATGATTTATATCCTTTTTGTTGTTGGTTTTGGTTCTTTTGCTGTTGTAGGCTGTCAGGAACTTTGAAAAGACTGAAATCATTGCAAAGTGATATGGATCTGTATTGTAGTCAAGACCTGTCTGGAACTACTTTAGCACACATTAGAATGTTCTTCAGCCAATCAGAATGAAGCATTCAACAACTCTGTGTATAACTACAGCTAAACCTCTGTTAATTCTCAATGAAACTTTGTAAATGCATGAAAGTAAGTGAAACTGATTTGTAATAAGTGAAGATTGTAACGTTGTTTTTGGAGTTGTTGAATCAAAACTCTTACTGCTCTACATACTTGAGTTTGTCCAGTCTGTAGTTTGGATGGTTGAGTTTGTCAGTGAGCAGCTTGACTCCTGAATCTCCGGGGTGATTGTAGCTCAGATCCAGCTCTCTCAGATGTGAAGGGTTTGAACTCAGAGCGGAAGACACATAACCACAGCCTTCCTCTGTCACCATACAGCCAGACAATCTACAAAGATATACAGAAACAGTCCACATGACTGGTTTGGTAATCAGACATGACTATCTCAAACTGACCTGTAGAGTTTGTATTTGCAGCTGTTATTTTCTGTAAATTCAGTCACAAAAGTGTCTATGGAAGCGTACCAGAGTAAAGTATTAATTAAAAGTATTAATTTACATTTCTAAATGTAGTTAAGACATCAGAAACATTTATAGTTATTTGTATTATCCAAATTGTTATTTGAACATTTATACCTGTTTCAGCCTTTTATTTTTTGTTTTGAAATGAAAATATATAATTTACATTTAGACAAGAAACATTAACAGAGTTAATTTAAAATAAAATAATAATTAAATTAATTTAAATAAATAAATTAATAAAATTAAATAAATTAATTTTAAAATAAATTAGTTCTAATTGTTAATATTTTAATTCTTTGTTTCAATTAAATATTTTTAAATACTTTATTAATTAACTTCAAATTTAAAATAACTGAAGCTTTTATTTAAGCTGAAAATCTTGGGGTGCTAATGACAAAAAAAAAAAAACAGAGACACACAACACAATAATGCTTCTTAATTGTTGAGAAGACATGAACAATTCACATTATAAAATTGGGGAAATGTTGGAACATGTTGCATTTTCAGATTCATGTTATGAGTGGCCCAAACTCATTTGGAGGAGTTCATGTGAAGTAGCATTTACAGCAAAGGACTCAAACTTAGCTCCTGGTGGGCCACTGCCCTGCATAATTTAACTCCACCCAAATTAAACACCAAATTAAAAATCTGATCTAGCCAGTCTCAATCATCAGGATTACCATAAACTTCCAGGCAAGCATTTGAGCTAGTTGAATCTAAACTCTGCAGGACAGTGGCCCTCCAGGATCTGAGATTTACTGCTTTACTGTGAACTGTGTCACTCTGAAACACTAGAGACACAGGATCATGAGTTGCTTGTGTGTAAATGATAGCGTTTACCATTCACTCTGAAACATAGAGCATGCCAGAATTTATATTTATATGATTACATTACAACCTTCACAATGTGATATTTAATAAATATTTAAGTATATATATAATACGAATAAGTAATTTCCCATGCTCCCAACCATGTATTGTTAGAATTCATAAAAAAAATAAAAAAAAGGTTAAAGTTACCATTTCATTTAATCACCATTTGGTATGTGCGTTCATTTTGAACCTTGGCTGAGCCACTAGATGTCACTGCGAGTTTGTTCAATGCTGTCAGAAGCAAAACAATAATGAAATGGAAGCATTTTGCAGCTTGTTTAGTAATTGTTTAAAGCCATTTCACAATTTAAGTCTTCATACAGTCCATTCCCATCTCCCCATCCAAAGCAATATTTATCTCAGGCTTGTGCAGTACACATGAGTCAGACTTCTGTATAAATGCGGAAAAAATATAAAATAATGTGATATGTATACCTGTTTCTGGACTGTTTATTTCCTGTCTTCAGTGCTCCACACGTGTTCTCTGTTTTTGGTTTTGTTCCCGCCACTTGTTAATCTCATCATTAGTTTATTCTCTTGAGCTGCTTCCTGTTAATTACCTGTTGTGTCACCTGTATATCACCCCTGTGTTTTTAGTGTAATTCCTCTGCATATATTTATTATTAAATAGATAAAGACTCTGTTAATTCTATTCCTGTTTCCTTGCCTTTGTGAACACGTAACTTTACACATACCTGCAAATATTGCTTTGTCTCTTGTTCTAGCATAGTCTCAGTTCACTAGTTCACACTTACATATAATCAGACAGAGTAAAGGTTATGCATATTTGGAATACCGTATGAGGGGAGGGCTTCGAGCATGGAATTTGGCCCGAACACAGAGTACTCCCTCTGTCTATCCCAAGCTGGGATAGGAATAGTTATATAATAGATTGGGTGGTGGAGTGATGATGGAAAACTGTTGTGAAACAGACGTAAGGACTAAATAAAACTCAGGCATTTTGATCTGCGAGTGTACACCTCTGATTGGCCATTGCATTCAAGAAATCAACAGATATGTCTGTGATTAGCTATATTTATCAACACTGCAAAAACATGTAGGGAATAGAAACCTTTGACACTCTCCAGAGCACAAACACAAATACAGACTGGAACGTTTGCCAAATTTGTTTCACTAAATCAGATGGGGCCCCCAATTTCCTTGGGCCCTAAGCTATATTGCTTATTGGTTAAGCCCACCTCTGATGTAGCATAATTATTTTACAACTATTCACCTCAGTATCTCCAGCTGACAGTTTGGACTCTTCATTCCATCAGAAAGAAGCTTCACTCCAGTATCCTGTAGCTCATTGTTACTCAGGTCCAGCTCTCTCAGGACACAGTTTGAGCATTGTAGAGCTGAAGACAAACTCTCACAACACTGAGCAGTGAGATTACATTTCGAAAATCTGAAGAAGAAGAACACAATGCAATTGGATACAGAATTAATCTTAGCAGTGTGATTTTTAATAATTATCTTATTTGCAAAAATAATATAGCTGTGAACAGCAATTATCGGGTTCAAGCGTATTAAAGCCTTTAAGCACATGCTTAAAAAGGTATTATGTTTCATTTACCAAGCATGTAACCACTTAGATCATAGATGGAAAAGACAATTTACAGTCAATTCATGGTTTTTATGATCTTTAAAGCTTTTAAACAGTTATAGTGCCAGCTATGGTTCAATTTCCATGTACGTTTGTATGCTTGTTTAGAATCATTTTACATGTGCTCACATATTTTCATGAAGTTCTGAGTTTTCATTTAGGGTTTATAGGCTTTTGAGTCTATTTTGCCACACCCTTTTTCTAAATGACCCTGTTATAGTTACCCAAAGAGTAAAGTTAAACTTTTTTGATAATTATTGATCTACAGAGTCCAGAGAACTGTGCTGCACTGATTTTGTTCCAATCGGACGAGAATTCTAGGACTAGTTTACAAAAGTAGGACTTTTACATTATTGCGAATATTTAATGGCAGCAGTGGTTCCTGAGGCTAAGTTGCTCAGCATGAGGAGATCTATCAATGATATTGTAAGCTGCTCAGTCCAAATAAGGGGTGTGACGATGTCAGCTGCATCCACAGCATTTTCCTCATGTTTTGCCAGGGCAGAGAGAAACACCTGTGTTGCATTAACAATCAGCGATTAAAACTAATAAATGTGTGATGTTGTTGTAGTTGTTGTTGTTGTTGTCTGGGGGGGGGGGGGTTGTTGGTGATGTTGAGCACCTTGACGAGGCTACCATGCCGGGACATGGGCTAGAGATTATTGCACGACGCAAATAGATTGGGAGGAATAGTTTGTAGTGTTGGGGTTCCCCCTGCAAAGTTTGGCGGCCGCTGTTGATTTCCCGAACGCTGTACCCCACGTCCGGTGGTGGGTAAGGAAGCCAGCAGTATACTTTTATATTATTGATGTATGAAATGTTGTTATATATGCTGTATTAACGTTTTCCGGGGAGGCCTTATTTAATGTGTATGCCTATTAAGGTCCCCCGGCACTATGAGGGCAGGTTTTTGTCATTTCCCATAACTCCCATACTGTATATTAATGACGGCTTTAGCTCGAGTGGTAGAGATGGTATGTCCTGATTGATATTTGGTGTGTATTTATTTATGTTATGTGTATTTATTTATTTTATGTTATTTTAGTGATTTGGAAATAGATATTTATATGGCTTTGAGGTTTGCTGTGTAATAGCGACCGTGAACTTGAACATAAACCTTTTTTGATAACTTTTGATTTTCTGTCTCCAGACAACATTAAAAATAAAAATAAAGTATTTGATCTCAAACCTCAGTATCTCCAGCTGACAGTTTGGACTCTTTAGCCCATCAGAGAGAAGCTTCACTCCAGAATCCTTCAGGTCATTGTTACTCAGGTCCAGCTCTCTCAGGACAGAGTTTGAGGATTGTAAAATTAAAGACAAACTCTCACAGGATTGAGCAGTGAGATTACAACACTGTAGCCTGTGTAGAGAACAAAACAAACAGCATCAGTAATGCTTATTAGGTAGCGTTTATAATATGGAGCTTGAAAAAACCGTTGACTGTAGTGATGTAAACAAGGCTAAAAGAATTTTCTCTTCATAAAACAACAAACCAGTAATATCATCACGTACATTACATTTATTCATTTGTCTGAACAGTCTAGTCCAACAAGTCACGCATTTAAAATGTAGTCCCAATTACAAAAGACTAACAGTATATATAAATGAATGCAAAGAAGACTCTTACAGTGCTCTTCTGGTGTTTTTGATCACTGGCAGCAGTCTCATCAGTGCTTCATTCGATCTTCTGTATTTCTGCAGTTCAAACTTCTCTTGAGTCTCTTCTGACATGAGGAGCACAAACACCAGACCAGACCACTGGGCAGAAGAGAGATTCTGTGCTGAAAGATTTCCAGAGCTCAGATTCTTCTGGATTTCCTCCACAAAGTCATCTTTCAGTTCACTCAGACAGTAGAAGAGATTGATGGTCCTCTCTACTGATTTCTCCATCTCCAATGTCTGTTTGATATAGTCAACAGTGTCTTTAATGTTCTCTATTTTCAGTTTCAGTTTAGGCAGTAGTTCCTTCAGTTCACTCTGATTAGACTCCAGTGAAAGACCCAGAAGGAACCGGAGGAAAAGGTCCAGGTGTCCATTCTCGCTCTGAACAGCCTTGTTGATTGCAGCCTTATGAAGTTCAAAAAGTGGCTTTTTGGAGAGTTTCCATTTCATCTTTTCTGTCCAGGATTCAAGAAATGGGTTAGTTTTCTTGTCTTTGTTAATCAAAAACACATAAAGAGCAGCAAGGCATTCTTGTACACTGAGATGTACAAAGCTGTAAACGCTTCTGGCTGAAACCTTTTCCTCCTGAAACATTCGAGTGCATAACCCAGAGTAGACCGACCCGTCGTTGACATCTAGTCCACATTCCTCAAGATCTCCTTTGTAGAAAATCAGGTTTCCTTTCTCCAGCTGATGAAAGGCCAGTTTCCCAAGCTTCAGAATAATCTTATCAAAAGACTTTGCTTTGACTTTAGATTCAGGATCATCACAGTATTTTTTTTCCATCTGTTGCTGCTGAGAAATGAAGAAGCTTATGTACATCCCTGTGAGAGTTGTTGGTGTTTTGTCATTCCTCTGTTGAGCCAGGAGAGGCTGAAGAACAGTGAGGGAGATCCAGCAGATGACAGGGATATGGCACATGATGTACAGACTCCTGGATTTCCTGATGTGGCTGAGGATTTTTTCAGAAACCTCAGGACTGGTGTTTTTTTTGAAGTATTGCTCTTTCTGCTCATCGTTAAATCCTCGCACCTCTGTCACTTGATCAATGTAGTCACGGGGGATCAGACTGGCTGCAGCTGGTCTGGATGTGATCCAGATGAGAGCAGAGGGAACCAGATGCTTCTTGATAAGGTTTATTATTATTTTAATCAATGTTGTTTTTTCATTTACGTTTGTAAAGATGTCATCTTCTTTAAAGCTCAAAGGAAAGCGACATTCATCCAGCCCATCAAAGATGAACATAACTTTACCGTCACCTTCAGGAAGAGAGGGCAATTCTTCAGGACTACTAAAGAAGTATTTGTTAAGCAGTCCCATGAGACTGATCTCTTCTTTAATCAAATTCAATCTACGAAATGGAAGTGGAAATATGAAGATTATATCCTGATTTTTTGTTCCTGTAGCCCAATCAAAGATGAATTTATTGACAGAGACAGTTTTTCCCACTCCTGCGATCCCCATTGTCAGCACTTTTCTGTTTCGTCGATCTGTGTCACACTGGACTTTAAACATGTCGTTACATTCAATTGCCGTCTCTTTGGCTGTCAAACGGTTGTGATTTGTTTCAATCTGTATCACCTCATGGTCGTTCACTCTTCCTCCAGTCTCATTCTCCACCACATATAAATCAGTGTAAATATCGTTCAGGTATTTCTGATGACCCGTCTGTGAATTACCAACCAATATCTTCTCATAGTCCTGTTTTAATTTATTCCTCAGCCTGCGGCTGGTCTCTGTGTAATTATGAAGAGTAGCTTGACTGTTGTCTTTAAGAAAAAGGGAAAAGACAGTAAAGTGATCGTACATTTCATAAATTCATGCTTCTACTATATTCAAATTAATCACACTCTTACCGGAACAGCGTTTACATGTATATCTTACACTGATTATGCTGAAGTTGACAACATATATGGTGATGCAAATGCCTTGCCTAAAGCTGAGTCAAATTGTAATGAATCTGCTCTGCCTTTCATCCACTTACCACCAGATGTCGCCCTCTCACTCTATGGACCCTGTCACACGGACTACATTTCCCATAATCCCCTCACCCAGTCACTAATCACCCTGCCAGCTGTAACATATTACACACACTTTCCTTCACTATATAAGCACCACTCTCACTTACTCTCACTGCGAAGTATTTTTAATCCCTGTATTGCAATTCCGAGTGTGTTATCCTTGTCTTGTTTGCCTGTTTCCTGATCCTGCCTGTTTCTTGTTTTTGATGTTTATCTGCCCGCCTTTGACCTTTCGCCTGGATACTTACTACGAGTCTGCCTGTTCCCTGCTACTATTGTTTGCTGTTGTGTTGACCATAGCCTGTCTGACTACGTTTGTAAATAAAGCAGCATTTGGATTTTAACCCGCTGACTCATCATTACACAAATGCAGTTGGTTTCAATTTTCTTTCTTTTTCTAATTTCTTGCAGAACATTTATTGTTTTGTCACTATTGGACTCAGATCAACTTGAGGCCATGCTGAACAAATTTATTAAAAGCTTTTTGATTAAATAATGACATCTAGAACACCAAACAAGACGTGAGACTGTATTAGGGTTAGGTTGAGGTCATTGCATTAACCCTTCTAATATAGAAGTTGCTTGCAGAAGTTTTAATTTTGGACTTAAGACCCTTGTACACCATTTAACCATTTGTAAAATCATGATTTGACACTCTGTTCTATTAAATGGTCTTGTATAAGATCTGACGCTGTTCTTCTTGGCTCTGTAATTGTTGCTAGTCAATCACATTACAGCCACAGTAAATTAAACGTTACCTTGCTCGTGTTTGTTCTCCAGCTGCTTAGCCAGATTATTCTGGTTCATCTTCCTCAGGATGTCTACCGTGATCTTCACAGCTTCTTCTGGTCCAAAACATGCTACCATCTTATCCACAGTATTTAACCTATGTGCATTCTCCATTTCAGACTTTGATATACACTCATTATCGTTCCTTAAGTGCCACTGAAACTTCTTCAGTTCAGCTTCTAGCAGTTCATTCAGTGATTTCTCAAGCAGATCTTTAACAGACGCCATCACCTTTCACCGATTCACAGCTGCAGGACAAAAATGAAAAGATCTGAAGTAGTTTCACTCTGTTACAAAGGAGTGCCTGACAGCATGGCTGTAGATCCAAATGCAGGTTTTATTTAAACAGGCGTAGTCACACAGGCAATGGTCAAAGGACAGCAAACAGGTATGGCAGAGGATTGGCAGAATCGTGATCGTAAAACAGGCAAAGGGGTCAGGTCAGGCAGGTAACATTCACAGTCCAGTACAACAAGCAAAAATCAGGATAGACAGCAGGAATCAAACGACGTAAATCAGACAGGATCAAAAACAGGAAAGCAAACACGGGAAGTAACGCTCAGAAATGATCACCAGGGTATCTCAAGACCTCGCACTGATGTGTATGTGCAGTGTGGGTAAATAGTGTGTGTGTGATGCATAGCAGGTGTATGTGTAATCAGTGCTAGATCCGGGGCTGCTGGGAAATGTAGTGTGTGTAAGAAGTGAGTGAGTGAGTTCCTGTGTGATGCATTGTGGGAATTTGAATCCAGTAGTGAGGCGATAGTTCAGGATGGAGTGCCCTCTAGTGGCTATTATGGGCACTCCGGCTGATAATCGTGACACACTCATAACACATGGACCTAAGCAGTCAAATGTTACTTGTATTATGAAATGAAGCTGTGATTAAATCAGGACTCTCAGAGGCACCTCATCCAAATTGTTAAATCTGGTGGTCTATCCAAATCTCTTAAAGTAGTCCTATAATGCTCCTTTTTGCATGGTATCTATCTGAAATATGCTAGAAATGAATACCCTAGCAACCAGTCAGAAAACCCTAGCAACCACCCTGAGTACCCTAACAACCCCATAGGAGCCACCTTGAGTACAAGAGCAAGATGATTAACACTCCTGAAAGTGTAACCAATAAAGGTTCTTTCAAATGATTCCAAAGTGGTCCCAATATTGATCCAAACCATGTGTCACACTCAGAGGAGAAAAGACCATGATCTTTACTAAGTTTAGCTACTTGTTTGTGCTGAAATTTAGCTAAATTGTGCACTGGTCGAGATCTGGAGGAGGACACACCGAGGATGCAGAGGTGGAACGAAGCGGCGAGGGAAGAGAGACGGATGCAGACAAAAGAGACTTAAGAACAAGAGATTTAATGTCTGCCTTCTCTCGTAATGGGCAATGTGAGATCGCTGGCAAATAAAATGGATGAGCTAACGACGCTTTCCCGGAGTCAGACGGAGTTTCACGAGTGTAGTCTGATGTGCTTCTCGGAGACATGGTTACACCAGGATATTCCGGATTATAACGTTTCCATCGACGGCTTCCAGACTGTTCGGGCCGACAGGGAGCACACCGGGAGCGGTAAGTGTAAAGGCGGCAACTTTACAGTACAACTTACTGAAATATTTCATGTGTCATGTAATCCCTAAATCAGTGTTTCAATCATGGAAAGAGGTCAGTAATACAGCTTGTAAATAGTAAACGTTTCATTTACCTAGCTAAAAAAAATTACTCTATAGTGGAGTATTTTGATAAATATATGCATTATATTACATATTTATTTATTTTTTTACTTGTATCATTAAAAAATATAATAAATTAATATAATGTGGGTTTTTAATAATAATTATGAGTTGTTAACCCTCTGAGGTCGGCCGTCACGCCCGCGTGATTTACTCACTTTTTTCTTGTCAGTGTGAAAGAGACTCAAAATGCTCCATCAATTTTGAACATACAATTAAGAGATATATACCATTGCAATCTGTGAAATGTCTACTTTTACTTGTGCACACTCATAGTAAAAACAAAATGTTGTGCTTTTTGCAAAATAAACAAAACTAACATGATGCGTGAGCTGCGATCTCTCTCCGAATGAAATCCATTCTGATAGTCATAAGAAAATGAACGGTAACTTCGCGAATACTATTCACACAAATATGAAACGCATGTCTAAATAAACGTTGAAATGTCAGGTTTTAAATCATGTAAGTCAAATCTAAAACAAATATTCTCTGTTTATGTAATCTGTTTGAAAACGGAGAGAAATCAGTCGTTCGCGAGCCAGCTCATTATCTGTAATGTGACCACGCCCACGGAGAGCGCGCGCTATTCAAACACAAATTCTGAGGCGATTACTTTAACAGAGAGTTAACGCCCACATAACATTCTTAGTTCAAGATGCTTCACAGCTTTGGCCTTTGGATGGGCCGTTAGCTACTGGGGGAGTGTCTTTTGTCTCCCCTGGTGTGAATTGCTAATGTATTCATGGCCATCACCACTCCCATGCATACAGCAGTGGTGACACAAAAACTGATTTACAAAATTTAAATCATTATATTGTTGTTTGTGTTGAAGCATTCAGAATGATTTCCACATCATTGTGTAGTAAAAATTCTAGCCTACAAGCTTGATAACTCAAAAGTCTTGTGAACAACTATTCAGTATGTGTTTTATGGCCTTATTGCAAGGGCATTTTTTTTGCCAAAACTTACTAACCACGCATAATGTTTATTTTTAAAAAGATGCAAACATGTACATCTATTTTGCTCACATGTTATTGTAGCAGAGTTTGTGCTGAATACAGCAAAATTACATGTTGGCCAATAGTATGTTATAAGTAGCTGAAATAAGCACAAATGTCAGAGCATGTAAAACTACTCCAGGACCCCAAATCAGCCTCAGACCCCAGAGGGTTAATGTTAACCTTTAATGATAATACCAGTTGACAGGCTCTCTGTATGTTTACAGCATTAGTTGAGAGATTATTAGTGGCTTGTGCAACTATAAGGTAGATGTTTTGTAGTACATGTGGAGACAGTAAGCCTAACAAGTGAGTAACAGACTCAAATACAACAATTATGACAATCACAGTGTGTTATGAATCCGTTCCGTTGTCCTCCATCCACCTGCCACCAGAGGTCGCCCGCTCATATCATGGACTCCATACACCACACTACATTTCCCATAAGTCCCTTATGTTGATTACGGCCCAGCTGCAAACAATCTAGTGCACTATTTAAGCTACCTTCTAACACTTGTGATTTGTGAAGTCTTGTTTCATTTCACGGTTACAATTCTGAGCGTTATTCCTGTCTTGCCTGTCTAGTTTCCGATCCTGCCTGTTTCTCTGTTTTTGATGCTGCCTGCCTCTGACCATTCGCCTGGATACTTACTACGAGTCTGCCTGTTCCCTACCACTTCTGTTTGCTGTTGTGTTGATCATTGCCTGTCTGACTACGTCTGTTAATAAAGCCTGCAGTTGGATCTCATCCGCTGACTCGCCCTTCATTACACAGTGTCTGTAGCTGCAGACTCCTACCGACTTTAGTCACTGTATGAAATTATTTAAATTTCACATATTAAACTAAAATTAATTATGTCAGAATCCAACTTACAAATTGTTATTGGCTTAAACAGTATGCATGAAAAAATATTATCAAAAAAGGACAACTTGAAGGTTGCCTGTGAACCCTTTTTATTACATGACATTTCAAATTTCATTTCAGCATAAAAGGATTCTTTAATTCTATATTAAATTACATTTTGCACTGAACTTATTAAAGAATCTTTAAGGAATGCTTCTATATTAGACTGTATTATTTGTCTTTTTATGGATCTTCTATGGAGAGATACAAACGTCATACATGTATCACACAATGTGTTTTTAAAATGCACCATACGGCAAATCAGAGGACAGTCATAAAAAAAGAGGACAAAATGGAGTGCAATAGTGTCAATCCACTTTTTCCCTTGAGAAAAATTAAGCTACTGTACCTGATATTTATCCAAATGAATCGATATTGAATCAAGGTCAGAGTCAAATTTCAAGCTTAATTATTGAAATCATGGAATTTGTGTCAAGCACTAATAAAAACAGTAGCCACCAGTAACTGTACAAGCATTCTTAACTTTTTTTTTTTTTTTACAGAGATACATTCTTGAGAGACATATGAGGCGTCAAAAAGCTGTTGTTTAGTTTTGTTACCTACATAAAAAGTTATAAACAATGTGTCAGTGCTGCTTGTTAAATCTAGATCAATGTGAATGGATACGACACATTTACTTCAATGTCAGTATTTTAGGAAGTAGTTTGTACTACTAACCATGAATCATTTATAATTATCAATTTACTTATAATAATTTAATAATTTTGGAATAATTAACAATTTACTAACCATGAATAATGATGATATAGATGTTTCTTGTTCCTCCACTGAACTTGTGTCTTGAGCAGAAGGTATTTTGAAACTCCTTTCAGTTCTGCATTTTAATAAAGAAAATCAATGTAGTTGACACGTCAAACTAACAAGGAACTATGCTTCTAACCACAGGTCAAGAACTGCTGTGTCAACCACACAAGTCTGTGATGCAGTGTGTGAATGTTTGCTGGAAACTTCTTTCAGTTCATTTGAGGAAAGAAAGCAAGGAATACAGTATAAAGCATTTGTACTTTAGCTGTAAACAAGCAAGTCCCTTCTGAGCTTTTTCCCTCCATTGGCGGCTTTTGTGAACTGAAAATTATCCCTTTCTTATTGTTATGTAACTACATCATCACTTAATTGCCCCTTAAATTGTCAAATTTTCATAAATGTACTTTTGGTCTGGCACAATTTGTAAACATAATTTTAGTCATTTCATCACTATTTTTTTTATTTGGGATAAATGTAATATTCTTTATAAAAAATAAATCTTTGTTTTTCCCAGATTGGGTCAATAATAAAAATAATATTATTTTGGTCAGTTAATCAATGATGATGGATATTTATATTCCTATTCAGAGATTCTGAGCAGATATAACATACCTGTGATAGATGCCACTCCTTGTGGGGTCGTAACTCTTCCCAAAGACTCAGCTAGACCCCAGTCTTCTTTGTCCGTGGATTATCCTTTTGAGACCATGATGGGGAATATTTGTTTTTTACTCTTGTAAAAAATTAGAAAGCTATTTCAGAAAGAGATAGATTCTCTCCCTTACATGCAAGTTTGTCGACATTCCATGGAAGAAAGTGTTGACTTCTAAATACGTGTCATCTAAATATTTAATAACCAATAAGGTAAAGGATGTGTCTTACTGTCATAGGCATGTGTCTGTTTATCTGTTCCTGGTTTTGAGTTCCTGTCCTGTCACTTGTCACGTAGTCTTTGTTTTGAGTTCCCATCTGTTCATTTGTGTCATCTGTGTCTCGTAATTAGTTATGTCAGTCACCTGTGCCCCGCTCATCATCCTCATGTGTTCTTCTGTATATATTCCCTCTGTGTCAGTCCAGTCTTTGTCTGTCGTTGAAGTTGCGTACTAGTGTTTTCCCTCTATCCTGCCTGTATTCGCTTAATCATTAAACTATTCTTCGTAAAGCTATCTTCTTCGTGCCTGGTTCCTGACTAGACGTTACACTTACAAACTACTTTATCTTTTTTATCCTGTGAAGATCATCAGATGTTCCTTGTGTGGTGCTGAAGACGAGTCTATTCCTCATTTCTTCTGGGAATGTTCACATACAAGTTTATTCTGGAAAAATTTTTGTACATTTGTACGCACATTTTCATCAGAGTTTTTATTTGTTATACAAAGATATTTTATTTGTTCATTGCAAGTTTGATAAAGATGTAAAGGACCAATATCTTTTAAATAATTATATTTATTTTCCTAGCAAATTGGGTTTTTTTTTAACCCTAACTCTACACAAATGTACATTTTAGTGTGCTAAGCCCTACTTTTTTGTAAGGAACTTAAATCCTTTCTGGACACTCAAGCAACTCCAAAGCCCTTAAAACTCTTTCACTAAGTCATCTTTATGATATTTTCCTAAATTTGCAACCTGTAATTGAATTCTCAATTGTTTTTACCCCTGGCATTGGTTTTGTATGTTTTTAGCAACAATTAAAAAAAAAAAATTATTATCCTTTTATTTGGTTGAAAAATAAATCTTTGTCACCCAAAAACGTCTTATTTTCCCCATGAGGACGTGCTGGAGAAGAAGCGAGGAGGAGAAGTCATCGGCAGAATCATAGCGATGCTCATATGCGTGGACACCATGTCTGCTTATGTATTGAGAATCAATTGTTGTTGGAGACTAAACGCTGTCTTTAACCTGAATGATTGGCCAAATGATTGCTTTTGGAGGTTAATTGCTGTCTGAATCGATCATCAACGTGAAAATTTAGTAGTGAAAACACTAAAATCGTGTGCACAGATTTAAAGATTTTATTTTAATAAAATAGGGCACTTTGGAGCTGTCTTATGTGCTCTGTATCTGTCCTTGGACTTTTAAGTGTTTTCTGTGCTTTAAATGTTGCCTCTTTGTGTTTTTTCCTGTTGATTTTTCTCCCCAGGTGTTTCTCATTACATTATTAGCTTGATTAGCTTGTTTCCCCCTGTGTATATATAGGCCTTGTGTTTCTCTTGTGCTTTTTCACTTGATCTTTGGAGTTCCTTGTGTGTACGTGCTCTCTGTGTTCCCTGGTTTTATATGGTTTTGTTTATGTGGAAGCTGTTTTCTATGGAAGCACACGTGTACCAATTTTCAATGTGAAATTTTAATATACAAAATGGCAATGCATTTCTGTATTTAAATTTACATTTCCCATACCATATCTGCAATGTTTGGAGCAAAATGATAATTCAAATTCAATAATATAATTTACATTTATTACTTTTAACATATAATTTGAATATATTTTAATGCTTTACAAGTTGCAAAATTAAAATGTATTACAGAAATGATTTTATATTTGTTAAACATGCAAAAATTGTAGCAAAATGACCATTTAATTTATTTTTTTTTAATTGCATTTGCACTCAGTTACATTAAACGTCCCGTAATGATTGTAGCAAAATTCAATGTGGATTTGAAAATGCATTCCGAGCCGATCATTTCCCCGCCCTGCCCCGTCAATCATTGCTTCAAGGCGGGGCCAGGTGCTGGAAACATGGCAGCAACAAAACTGTTAAGAGGGAAGCATAAACTGGCAGATGAAGTAGAGAAATGTCAATGTTCCTGAAGATTATGCGCGTCCGTCAGTGATAGAAGCAGTTCGTTATTATAAGCATAGATATTTATGGTTCGAACGCCTCACTGAGAGTGCAACTGGTCCTCGTGCACCTTATCGTGAGCGCAGTGGCATGTGCTGAAACAGACGTGTCAAGTGAGCGGTGCTTTACAACAGGTTTCTTACTCATAGAAATAATCTTACAAACTGTACGTGATTATTGGTTGCTCTATCAGTATGGTTGTATGTTTCTGGGCCCTCTGGCTAATTTGTACTCTGTGACCCAAGGCCACATTTAACAATAGTCATTATCAAGAAGTGTAACTATTATTACATATTCAATAAGAGAAAATAAAGAACTAGAGACTGAAACCAGCAGAGGAATTGTAGCAGTGAAGAATGCAGAACAAAAACATATACTCAGAGAGAGACCACAATGGGAACAAATGCGCTGTTAAAATCAGTGACAAACGAACTGATTACTTCAGTCAAGCCTGTGGTCTCACCCTGACTCTGTTTAATATCTACATTAATGATTTGGCATCAACACTTATTGGATTCCTCTTAAGGATTCTTCAGTCATTGCTCTGTATCCTGAGCTGAATCCTGCAACACTTCAAACACAGACCAACATTTAAAGCACAACTACAAATAGAAAACTCTAAAGGAAGTTAAGCAGCACTTCGAGATCAGATGCCTGAAATACATGGTCTGATGAAGCAGGTGTCAGACTGTTATCTGTTGTACCTGCTGGAGTTGCTGAGGCAGAACAAAGTTTCAGTGCTCCGAGAAGACTGAAAACCTGCCTCAGAAGTACCATGTGACAGTGGCTATGTACACATGCCCACGTTTCGTTTCAATTGGAATTAATTAATTCTGATTGATGAATCTGAACTCAGTGTTTACATGTAATGCTCGAGATGACAGGAGACGAATGTAGAATATAAACAGACAGGTTTATTCCAACGGGAACGGAGAACATACGTAACGGGATGATGCCCTGGGGCCGATCGCCGACGGCGGAACCATGGCGGTTGGCGGAGGTACTGGCAGACCTTCCCGGCTGACGGACCTCAGTGCCACCGCCGACCCGGAAGCTGGGCGCCGAGCCGCTGACACACGGGACCGAGGTGCCGACGCTGGTCTGGATGACTGGGGTGACGGTGTGGTGAGGGAGGATGACAGGGAGGTTGAAGGGAGGGAGGAGCTCACTGATGACGTAGGGGTGACAGGTGGAGGTGCAGCCGCCAACCCGGAAGTCCGTGGCAGAAGTAGACCGTCGACCCCCGTAGGCTGACCTGGAGGGACGAGTGAACCCAGCGGAGCTTCCGGGCTGATGGGCCAAGGAGGTGATGAGGGAATCGTGGGTCGAGGTGTAGGTGAGGGGCTGACAGGTCCAGGTGGTGATGCGGGCCTGGAGGCCTGAAGGGGCGCCGGGGACTCCGCCTCAAGCTGGGCTGGAGGAGAAGCCCGAGGTGCTGGTGCGGAGCCGCACGGAGAGAGCGGCGGGGGCAGAGCCGAGGAGCTTGATGACAGCCGCGGTGGCCACGGATCCAGGGGATTGGCTGTTACCAGCGACGGGATTGGGAAGACAGGTACGGGAGCAGGCTCAGGACCTCCGGATGTGACCGGAAGCGAAGAGGAAGAAATGAGGGTGGGGACTGGTCTCCGGGCTTAGCAGAAGCGTCGCTGTGGGTGAGTCGATCTTCTTTCTTTTTCCTTCTCTTTTTTTCTCGTTCTGAGAGGTCTGTCGATCTGTAATGCTCGGGATGACAGGAGACGAATGTAGAATATAAACAGATAGGTTTATTCCAACGGGAACGGAGAACATATGTAACAGTGTGCAAAGCACAAACATTGACAGACAATGAATAGCGGACAGGCAGGAACTAAATACACAGATGACAATTAGACACAGGTGGAGGAAGTTAAACTGATTAGGGATAACAGGTGCAGACAAGAACTGAATAACTAAGCACACTGCAAAAAATCAATAAGAAAATAAAACATAAATTAAGAAAAAAAAACTCAAATCAAGCAAAATTATCTGCCAGTGGGGTGAGTGAGTGAGTGGCTGCCAATAGCTGCTCACATCAAATTCAAGGCTCTAATGTTTGCCAACAGAACAACCACTGGCTCTGCACCACTATACCTAAACTCACTACTTCAGACTTATGCGCCCTCCAGAAGTTTGCGTCCAGCAAGTGCACGACGTCTTGTGGTGCCATCCCAAAGGGGCACAAAATCACTTTCACAGACCTTCTCCTGGTCTGTTCCCTGCTGATGGAATGACCTGCCAGGCTCTATCTGAGCAGCTCAGTCTTTAGCCATTTTCAAAAAAAACTGTTAAAGACATATCTTTTTCTCCAACACTTGACCCAGTAATATTAGGACTTACTTTTTATTTATATATTCTCCATCTATTCTCTCCATCTATTTGTACATAAAAAAAAAAAATCCTTACTATGAGCACTTTGCTGGTGAAACTGGGACTTGAAACGGCACTTGCATACTGTTTGACTCATGTTGATCTTATTGCTTTTACTATTCTCATTTGTAAGTCACTTTGGAGTAAAGCGTCTGCGAAATGACTAAATGTAAATTTAAATGGCGAAAATATGTAATTTCGTTCAAGAGTTATAACCAGTCAAGTGAAAGTGGCCCTGCCTACCTAAAACTATGAACGTTTTGGCATCCCGTCACAAGTGTGAATAACCAATCAGAATTCTTTGGATAACTATTTGCAAGGAAGTGATATATTTCACACATTTTTTTCATTTAATGTTTAAACAAGTTTCATTGGTTAAAAATGTGTTGAGTAATGCATTGTCCAAAGATGAGACAGCAAGTTTTAAAGTTGAGAACAGAGAAATACACTCACACACATATAGAACATATATATATGAATAATCTTTATTTTCAACAGCTATGTTAACAGCAATACTAAAAAAGATCTGTCATAAAAACAGCTAATCAGCTGATGAACACCATGCTGCGTTGTCATTGGAACATCCCAGCTGAAGATAATGAAGAAATTACATTGCTCCCTTCGCCAAGTACATTCTAAACGGCTACATAATGGCACGCAAGTGCCCTACTCCCTCTCAAGTCCCCTTCAAGGGCTCTGTTCTATATTTGTTCTTCAAATGCTCCCTTCCATTTGGAATTTGCCCCTAGTCACTGATTTATCATGCAGCTCAAAGTGTTATGGGTAGAATCTATTCTGATTCATCAACACAGTTTCACTAATCCATAAACAGTAAACCCAGGATAGAGCGGTTGAGTGAATGTGGTCTGGACTGTGTGGATGAGGCTCATTGTGTCAGAGACGCTGTAGAAGGACAGAGTTCCTGCACTGTGATCCACATACACTCCTATTCTACTGCTGATGGACTCTACTGGGAGAACAGTCTCTATGTTATTGTGTCTGAATATGTAACTGGAGGAAGAGCAGTACAAACTCCAGGACTGATCATTACGTCCAAACAAACACTCATCACCCCATCCCTTCCTCCTGATGCTCTTATATGACACTGATATAGACACAACACCACTCCACTCAATCTCCCAGTAACTGCGTTGATCACTCACACTCTCTCTACACAACACCTGACGCACATCAAATCTGTTTGGATGATCAGGAAATGACTGTTCTGTGCCAGTGTATGTAATCACTCTGTTCCTCTCAGACAGACAGAGGTGTTTATTCACTGTGTTCAGATCCAGAGTGAACTGATGGGAATCTGGTGGAAATAAAACACATCAGGAGTATCAGTATTACAGAAACTTTCTATCTTAAGTTCAGATCTGACAAGTTAATTTAGGATTTTTCACAGTCGTTCTACAGAAGCAAATCTTAACTTGATTTATGATTCTTATCATATCTTACAAAATCTCATCTGTAATTTGGAAATCTTGAGTTGTGTACTCAACTCTCAGGTCTGTTACCAAGCAGCCAGTGATAATAAAGCACTAGTCATTATGTAATAGCTTTCACCCTAAATGAGGTTCCAACTGAAATTGCCATGGTTACCAAACAGATAAGATAAGATTCTAAAATTAAGATCTTTCTGTAATACAGAGTCAAGAATTATGAATCTCTAATCTTTTAATGCAGCTGAAGTCTTCATGTGCAATATGTCAGCAGTGTCTCAGTTTACCAGATAAAGTGCGTTTGTGTGTGTGTGTGTGTGTATGTTTGTATGTTTATGTCTTTATGACGACTGGTTTGAGATTGAGACCAGCAGATCAAAGACCAAGAGAGCCCTTTAAATGTGTGTGCATGTACGTACATTTGTGTAGTCCTGCTGAAATCCTGATCTCTCCTGCATGATCCACACTACAAAACACAGACAATGTCACGGTTAATCAGTAAACACCCACACCAGTTAATTTTGGCAGCCATTTCTGATTTAGTCTTAGTCTTCATTTTTGTAGTTTTAATCATTACTTTTAGTCAAACTACAGTTACCAACATTAATTTTGATAGCCATTTTATATGTAGTCTTTACTCATAATTTTTCTCTTTAGAAAAATTCATTTAAGCTTTGATCCAAAAAAAATTGAATCAAGATAACAGGCTGTATTGACATTACATTCTTAGCAGTAGCACTTGTGCAATTCTACATATCTGTTTTCAGTGGTCTCTCAACTTTTAGTGTCGTACCCTCTGAGTACAATCTCAAATGAAGATCGCTGAAATTCAGCTTGTCAGTGTTTTCAAATCATCCTCGCTTCTTCCTCAGTGTAGAGAGAGCACGTGTGCGTGATTGCCAGATTGCAAAGATTAAGTAAAACATGTTATTTTAACAGAAAAGCTCTGATTAGGAGTTTAAATTCTTGAAATCTAGCAACCGTAAGCATGAAAGCTTGTAAAAACAGTATGTAATGTTGTCTCCTTTATTCAACAAAAACAAAAAGTTATTTTGGTCAAGTTTTTAGTTTTTTTATTATCCGTCTTTTTTCATCAACAATATTGTGTGTTGATATAATCCCAGTTATCATTTAATGACACTGGTGTCTTGTCTTAATTTATTGTTTATTGGATTGTCTTAGTTTATGTGTAGTAATTAGATGCTCATTCTGCTTCAGAGGCTTGTCTGAAGTCAAACACACTTGTGCGGCCGACTGTGAGCAGGTGTGGGTTCCTGTGGGACAAACAGACATCAAACACACTAAAGTCCACAGCAGTTCTGACCTTTAGGGGCCCAGTAAGTGTTTTCTGTTGGCTGTGTTGACCATGATAAAAGCACAGAATAGGAAAATGTTGATTTAAGATTAGATGCTCAAGGTGATGTGTTAATTTAATAATATTTCTTAAATGGCAAAACAAAGTAACATTTAGTAATATAATGTAGCGCTATATATGTAGGCTGTAACGATTGTCAGCCGAAGTGCTCGTTATAACCACTAGAGGTGGACCTACATTATAACCACTCCTGGACTTACATCACACACACATATATTCACTCACTCATTCAGGCAGACTACATTTCCCAGAAGCGCCGTCACGAGTCCTTGATCACCTCACCAGCTGCTACTCATTATGTTGACTATTTAAGCTCTTTGCACACACACATCTGGGCTAGGTCTTGTTATTCCAAGTGTTAACATTTCTGAGCATTCATTCCTGTCTTGTCTGCCCGTCTTGATCCTGTCTGTTTCATCCGTGTCTTGAAAGTTTTCTGCCAGCCATTGGAATCATTGCCTTGTGTTATTGGACTATGTTAACTTGCTGTCTGCCTCGACCTGTCTACAACTACAATTCTGCCATCCCTCAGAAATTCCTGTTTTCTGTTCCATGACTTATGCATGTGTGACTACCCTGTATAATAAAAGCCTGCATTTTGATCTCACTCCGCTGACTCTTCGTAACATCTTTGACCGGTTGGTCGAGCGATAGGGACGTGTTTTATTTGGCCTGTAGGTGTCGTTGGAATGTCAGGAATCAGCAGGCAGACGGCATCATTCAAGAGTGACAGGTTTTTAGCGCGATAACTTGTAGCTGTATATTCAAGTGATTGCTATGCCAAAGTGACATAAATATACAGTAGATTATCTATAGTAAAGAGTGGAAGAACGAGTAAACTCTCAAAACGTGGATTACACCTGTGGTGAGAGATGACTCAAAGGCTCTTTATAAATGTAGAGCACAGTTGAATGACTCATATTTGAGGTGATTTTGCCTTTAGATTTCTCAAAACCTAGACAGTAAAATGACTAGTTACTGTATTTTCAAGTCATTCAATTATTTAATTAAAACCATAAAAAGTTTACATCATGAGCCAAGATATTTTTTCATCTTTAAGAAACTTTTAATTATAATTGAATTCATTTAAATACAGACACAATTTGTTCAGTAAACTACTGTTTAATTAAAAGAAGCCATTTTGTTTAGTTTTATCCCCCTGCTGTACTGAACCATGACTTCAAAACCGAGGTACGTACCAAACCATCAGTTTGCATACTGTTACACCCCTAGAACAAATATTCAGTATGGGTTTTATGGCCTTATTTCAGTATTAAAACGTATTAAAATGTATTTTCACTAATCAGGTATAAACTTCATTTTCTCAAAACTACAAAATTTTATATACATGCTGCTCACATTGTATTCGCACAAAATGTACTACAATAATGTATAATCAGACTTTAGCAATTGAAATTTTAGAAGCATTTCTAGGGCCCAGAGAACAGCGATATTACTACCTTGTTATTGAGAAATGTCCTGTAGTTTTTTAGTTTTCTTAGATAGGTTGGTGTCCTCATATTTCATCCTAGCTGTCAGATTTGTCCTATCCAGGCTTACTGTGTACAGCCTGAATGAAAGTTACCATTGTGTTAAGAACAAATAAACCTCATTTGGATGAAGCTGATTGGATCCTTTGTTTTGACAAAAACGCCTTGAGGAAAGCTTGATATCGGACCTCAACTAACACAATCCCTTTTACAGACATAGTTGCTATAGAAGTAGCAAAAGTATTTTACTACAGGGCAGCGCTGACAAGTTTCTGTCCATGTGCATTTGTATGGGAGAGAGAGTGAGTGAAAGCGAATAAAACAGTATTTTGAAGGAAAACCATGGAAATCGTTTGTGATTTATATCCTATTTGTGATATTTATTTGCTTGGTAATTGTCTTTGTGGATTTTGGTTCTTTGGTTCCTGTTGTAGGCTGTCAGGACATTTGAAATAATCATTTTGTGAAGTGATATGGATCTGTAATGCAGTCAAGACCTGCTTGGAACCACTTTACTGGAAATAATTGCACGCCTTAGAACATTCACCAACCAATCAAAATGCCCCGTAGTATAACTAGAGCGAAACCTCTGTAAATTCTGACCAAGAACTTTTGTAATAAAACAAATGAAATGTAACTGGTTTGTAATAAGTGAATATTGTAATGCTGTTTTTGGAGTTCTGCTCTACATACTTGAGTTTGTCCAGTCTGTAGTTTGGATGGTTGAGTTTATCAGTGAGCAGCTTGACTCCTGAATCTCCGGGGTGATTGTAGCTCAGATCCAGCTCTCTCAGGTGTGACGGGTTTGAACTCAGAGCTGAAGACACATAACCACAGCCTTCCCCTGTCACCCTACAGCCAGACAATCTACAAAGACATACAGCAACAGTGCACATGACATTAGTTTGGCAATCAAACATTACTATCTCACACTGACCAGTGGAGTTTGTATTATCAGCTGTTATTTTCTGAGATTCAGTCACAAAAGTGTCTGTGAAAGTGTACCAGAGTAATATTATTCACTTTTATAAATGTTTAGTCATCAGACACATTTAAACATATGTTATGATTACCCGCTGGAGTGCCCTTAATAGCCACCAGAGGGCACTCCACCTCGGACTATTGCCACACCATCAGACTACATTTCTCATAAATCACTGCCTGGATTCATTATTCCTGAACTCATTCACCTGTGTCTTGTTTGCCTGTTTCACTCACCCTATATAAACCTGGTTCATTCTGTCATTACCTGCGAAGTCTCTCTCTGCATTACTGAGCATTTATCCGGTTCTTTGTATCTCGTTTTCCTGTGTCTTGGTTCTGCCTCGTGTCTTGGATTTCCCTTTGCCTGTGTTCCCTGCCCTGTTTTGTGTTGGTTTGTTTGGACTGCCTGCTTGTTTTGACCTTTGCCTGTACATTGGATTACAATTCTTGATTACCCCTCTCGATTAAACTGCTTTTGGATCCTCAACCTTCAAGACTCGGAACAGTTTGTTACAACTTATTTGTGTTAATTATTAACATTTATAACTATTTCAGTCTTTCATTGGGTATTATTTATTTTGTTAAAAACTAAAGTAACCAGCAGTAATTTTAAATGAGGACTTTTCTTCAAATTTCATTGTTTTAAATTGAAAATATATCATTTAGATTCTTTAGACGACCCCGCGGGCTAAATAAAGGCCTTCTAAAGTGAAGTGATGGGTTTGTGTAAGAAAAATATCGTCTCGGTTACATAGGTAACCCTCGTTCCCTGAAGGAGGGAACGGAGACGTACGTCGGATGACCGACGAATAGGAATCTCGCTAGAGAGGCCAATCTACTTCGAGTGTAACTAAAACGAGCCAATGCATATTGGCATGCAATCATATGCAGCAGCTGCTCACCTCGCAGCGCGGGTATATAATGAGCAGCAGGTGCGTTGCATCTTTAGGTTTTCGCTGAGGAGCCGAACCAGATAGGCGGCAGCATCAGCGGGGTACAGCAACTGTGGCGACGGGACGTACGTCTCCGTTCCCTCCTTCAGGGAACGAGGGTTACCTATGTAACCGAGACGTTCCCATTCAGTCGGTCACTTCGACGTACGTCGGATGACTGACGAATAGGAATCCCTACCAAAGCGCCACAGGAGCTGCCCTCTTCCAGCGCTCTGTTGAAGCCACCTGAACCCCCTTGCCTGAGGACGGTGGGACAGGGCTAACACAGAGAGTGTCAATCACTGCTGTTCCCAAACCCATTCAGTGAGACTATTGGATACCACTGGGAAGCGTACCGTTCGTGTAAAAGGGACGCTGCGGAAGCCACATCCTTCCCCGAAGGAGTTATGTGGAAGAAAAATGGACTAACCGTGGGGTTGTCATATGGAAGAACTGGGGTGACTCCTCTCGATGAGAGGTGGGTTCTCCCAGAGGGAAAGACACGGGCTTCGATTAGGAGCAACCGTGGAACCAGACATATGGGATCCCCGTAGGGTCACTCATATGGAACCCAGCCAAAATCCGGTTCTCAAGGATGCAGCGGAGTATAGGCCTGGCGCCAGACGCTCCGCCACGTCGGCTGCCGAAGGGAGATCGGAGGACTCAACAGGGTCTGCCTTGTAGGGACTCTCTGGAGAATAAGCACATGTAAGTGCAGCAAGCCGACACTAAGCCGGGGCCTCTCCGTGCCTCTGACCTGAGGCGAGAACACGGGAGGAGACCGACTCAACACGAAGGCTATAAAACCTAGCGAACGTGTTAGGTGTCGCCCAGCCCGCAGCTCTACAGATGTCTGTCAGCGAGGCGCCACGAGCCAGCGCCCAGGAGGATGCAACACCTCTCGTGGAGTGTGCATGCAACCTGAGCGGGCAGGGCACGCCCTGAGCTTGGTAAGCCAGGGCGATGGCATCCACTATCCAGTGGGCCATCCTCTGCTTGGAGACAGCCTTTCCCTTCTGCTGGCCTCCGTAACAGACAAAGAGCTGGTCTGAGGTCCTGAAGCTTTGAGTTCTGTCTACGTACAGTCACAAAGCACGAACTGGACAGAGCAAAGCCAGGGCTGGGTCTGCCTCCTCCGAGGGCAGCGCTTGCAGGCTCACTACCTGGTCCCTGAAGGGAGTGGTAGGAACCTTGGGCACATAGCCAGGCCGGGGTCTCATTACCACGTGGCTGTCACCCGGCCCGAACTCTAGGCACGATTCGTCGACCGAAAAAGACTGCAGGTCCCCTACCCTCTTGATGGAGGCCAATGCAGCCAGCAGCAAAGTCTTCATAGACAGAATCTTTAAGTCTGCTGACTGCAAAGGCTCAAAGGGAGCATTCTGGAGTGCTCTCAGCACCAGAGCCAAGTCCCAAGAGGGTATGGAGGGGGGACGAGGAGGATTTAACCGTCTCGCCCCCCTAAGGAACCTGACGACCAGGTCGTGCTTACCAACGGATTTGCCATCTATGTGGTCGTGGTATGCAGAAATAGCAGCAGCATGGACTTTGAGGGTGGAGGGGGACAGCCTACGCTCCAACCCTTGCTGCAAGAAGGAAAGCACGACTCCGATCGAGCATCTTCGGGGGTCTTCTCTGCGAGAAGAGCACCACTCGACGAACAGGTTCCACTTCAGGGCGTAAGCACGTCTCGTAGACAGTGCACGTGCCGAAGCGATGGTGTTAAGTACCTCGGAGGGTAAGTCACCTAGAACCTCCGCGTCCCGTCCAGGGACCAGACATGGAGTTTCCAGAGGTCTGGACGCGGGTGCCAGAGGGTGCCCCGTCTCTGAGAAAGAAGGTCCTTCCTCAGAGGAATGGGCCAGGGAGGGGCTGTCGCGAGGAGTGAGAGTTCCGGGAACCAGGTCCGGTTGGGCCAATAGGGCGCAACTAGCATGACCTGCTCCTCGTCCTCCCTGACTTTGCACAATGTCTGTGCAAGTAGGCTCACTGGGGGAAACGCATATTTGCGGAGGCCCCGGGGCCAGCTGTGCGTCTGTCCCGAGTGTTCCCTCGGACAGGGAGTAAAACAACCGGCAGTGGGAGGTTTCTGGAGAGGCAAACAGGTCTACCTGAGCCTCTCCGAACTCTCTCCAGATCAGCTGGACCACCTGGGGATGGAGTCGCCACTCTCCCGGCAGCGCAGCTCGTGAGAGCTCGTCGGCCGCATGGTTGAGCACACCAGGGATGTGAATGGCACGAAGCGACCTCAGATGCTTCTGACTCCAGAGGAGGAGATGGCGGGCGAGTTGTGACATGCGACGGGAGCGTAGACCACCTTGATGGTTGATGTACGCAACGGTCGCAGTGTTGTCCGTACGGACCAGCACATGCCTGCCCTGAAGCGGCCCCTTGAGGCGGTTCAGGGCGAGCCGTACTGCCAACAACTCGAGGCAATTGATGTGCCACTGCAGTTGGGGGCCCGTCCACACCCCTGACACTGCATGCCCGTTGTACGTGGCACCCCAGCCGGTGGCCGAGGCATCCGTGAAAACCACAGCATGCCGGGACACCTGCTCTAGGGGCACTCCGGCCCGAAGAAACAAGGGGTCCGACCACGGGCTGAAGGTATGGCGGCACTGTGGAGTGATTGCCACCCGGAAAGTGCCGCGTTGCCACGCCCATCTCGGGACTCGGCCGTGGAGCCAGTGTTGAAGCGGTCTCATATGAAGCAGACCGAGCGGAGTTACTGCCGCTGCGGCCGCCATATGCCCCAGGAGCCTCTGAAAGAATTTCAGTGGGACCGCCGTCCTGCCATTGAACGTATTCAGGCAGTTCAACACCGACTGAGCACGTTCCTCTGTGAGGCGTGCTGTCTGTTCGACCGAGTCCAACTCCATACCGAGAAAAGAGATCCTCTGCACGGGGGCGAGTTTGCTCTTTTCCCAGTTGACCTGAAGACCCAGCTGGCTGAGGTGTCTGAGCACCAAATCCCTGTGTTCGCACAACTGACCCTGCGACTGAGCCAAAATGAGCCAGTCGTCTAGATAGTTGAGGATGCGAACACCCTGTTCTCTCATGGGAACAAGGGCTCCCTCCACGACCTTCGTGAAGACGCGGGGAGACAGGGCCAGCCCGAAGGGTAAGACTCTGTACTGATATGCTCGACCTTCGAACGCAAATCGCAGGAATGGCGTGTGTCGCGGAAGGATCGAGACATGAAAGTACGCGTCCTTCAGGTCGATCGCTGCAAACCAATCTCGGGGACGGATGCACTCGAAAATGCGTTTCTGCGTGAGCATTTTGAACGGTAGCTTGTGAAGGCTCCGATTCAACACTCGCAGGTCCAAGATCGGTCGTAACCCACCGCTTTTCTTGGGTACAATGAAGTAGGGGCTGTAGAACCCTGACTTCATATCGGCTAGAGGGACCGGCTCTATCGCGTCCTTCGCCAGTAGGACCGCGATCTCCGCACGCAAGACAGGAGCATCGGCAGCTTTCACTGAAGTGAAGTGGACGCCCCTGAACCTCGGGGGACGTCGGGCGAACTGAATCGCATAGCCGAGCCTGATGGTCCGAATGAGCCAGCGAGACGGACTGGGGAGCGCTAACCAGGCTCGCAGAGACCGTACAAGCGGGACCAAAGGGACCGCAGGCGTACCCGCCGTGGGGCAGCGAGGTTGAACGCAGGGACGCGGCCTGGGAGGCTCTCTTTGTGAGGCGGCCCGAGGCGGGGTCAGAGTGTGCTGTGCAACACTTACCTGGTTCCACGGGAGGACAGTGGGAGCAGGCGGAGCCTTGGCTGCCTGCTGCGCGCTGCTGTCCGCTGGCGATAGAAGAGGAGGATGAGAGTGGTGAGGTTCTGGCCCTCCCACTACTCTCAGAGTCCTCTTCGGACCCGGAGATGGGTGAAACTGCTCTTTTATTGAAAATTTGGGTACCGCCGGCTGTTGAGCCAGCGGCGGAACATAAAACAAACACAAAACAGGATTCTCCACCCGGCCCTCCTCCGGGGGAAGGAGTGGTGCGGTCACCCTCTCCTGCAGAGCAGTCCCATCCATCTCCAGGTCGCCTGTCCTAGGGCCTCTTGCTCTTGGCTTTGCCGCCCTTCTTGGCGGGGGCCTGGACAGGCTGGGCACCCCGACCACGACCGGCTCCACGGCGCCGCTTGGACGCCGGCTGCTGCTGTTGGGGAGCGGGGGCGGCCGCGGGGGAGCGCCCTCGGCGACGAGCAGCCTGAGGCGCTGCGGGCGGTGGAGGTGCAGCAGCTGACCGCCTCGGCAGGATGTGCTTGATGGCCTCAGACTGCTTCTGTACAGCCGAGAACTGTTGGGCGAAGTTCTCGACCGCGTCGCCGAAGAGGCCGGCCTGGGACACGGGGGCATTAAGAAACCTGACCTTGTCGGTATCCCTCATGTCAGCCAGGCACAGCCAGAGATGGCGTTCCTGGACCACCAAAGTGGACATCGCACCACCCACTGACCGCGCAGTGACCTTCGTCGCTCGAAGCGCGAGGTCCGTTGCGGCACGAAGTTCCTGAAAAACTTGTGGATCGTGACCACCCTCGTGCAGGTCCTTCAGTGCCTTGGCCTGATGGACCTGCAACAACGCCATAGCGTGTAAGGCGGAAGCGGCTTCCCCGCAGGCCTGGTAAGCTTTGCCGGTCAGGTCCGACGAGTGCTTACAGGCCCGGGAAGGGAGAGACGGCTCCCCCCGCCAGGTGGAGTTAGGGCACAGTTGCATAGCAACGGCCCGCTCCACAGGGGGTATGCGCGAATATCCCTTTGCCGTACCGCCATCAAGGGTGGTGAGGGAGGAGGTCCCACTGGGGCGGTTTCGGGCAGTAAAAGAGAGACGGAGCCTAGACCGCAACTCCGCGATGGTCATCTTCCCGCAGTGGGTGCATGACTCATCCACAAACGCTGCCTCCGCGTGTTCTAAGCCCAAACACACGACGCAGCGCTGGTGACCATCCCGAGACGCCAGGTAACGACCACATCCAGAAACACACAAGTAGTACGACATCTTTAAAAAGACGCGAACTACTCGTGCGAGCTCTTTTAGGAAATGCTCTTTTAAGTGCTGAAGCACGCAGGGGGAAACCGCGGCACACAGACAGGGGGAAACCGCGGCACACAGACAGGGGAAAGTGCAGCCTGTCGTGTGCGCTCACTCTTGCCGCTCTTACCAGCTGTGAAAACAGCTTTTGCGCGCTCTCTCACAGCGCACCGTTACCTCACAAACAAGACAAACAAAGAACACACAAGAGCGCGGCCCCGCTGCTGTGCTGTCCGCCTGCACTCGCCAAAGAGAATCCAGCCAAAAGAACTTCTTTCTCTCGTTACACTCCGTGTAGACCATGAATGGTTCGGCTCCGAAGCGAAAAGCTAAAGATGCAACGCACCTGCTGCTCATTATATACCCGCACTGCGAGGTGAGCAGCTGCTGCATATGATTGCATGCCAATATGCATTGGCTCGTTTTAGTTACACTCGAAGTAGATTGGCCTCTCTAGCGAGATTCCTATTCGTCGGTCATCCGACGTACGTCGAAGTGACCGACTGAATGGGAACTATATTTAGTAAGTTATAAAGTAAAATACCAAGCTTCCGCCAGACTGCCTTCTGTATTCAACTTACGAAGAAACTGTAAAACACTTGCAGTTCAAAATGCTTATGCTACGTCCTATGCCTTCAATATTAAAATTGCAAATTTTCTCGATCTTGTAAAATCATGCGTTTCTTTTCGTAAGTTGAATACATGGAAGCAAGATATTGCACTTTGCAAATTTTGAAATAAGGATATTTTTTAGCATATTTATTAACTGTGATTGTGTTCATTAGAAAGATGAGTAAAGTTTGGGATCATTTTCATTTTCATGTGAACTAATCCTTTAACAGAGTCATGCAAATAAAGAAAAAAAATTCTTTATTTCCCTTAAAAATCTTTAAATGCTTTTTTAACCTTGTAGAGCGCACCCTCGTTTTGAGCCCTGAACAGGAAAATGACATGCTTTAACTCAAATGGTTGGCTTTCCTAAACAATTTGGATTATGAGCATAGTTGTTGTATAATTTGTTGTAAATAAATTTGGACAAGCTGAAGTTGCTTGGCATGTCTTTAACATTTAAAAAAAAATAATAAAGATGCCCAAGGAAAACTAGAAATTCAATTGGCCAAAAGCAAAAAGTCTTAAGATATTATGTTTCACGATTCAGGATGATATAACAAAAAATTAGGTTCCTGACTAGTGCCTTTTTCAAATATGGCCACTTGGAGCTCCAAAGTGCCACTTGTTAAGAAAAATGATCTGAGGACTAGAGAAAACTGTTAAATTTCCCTTTCAGTCAGTCACTTTCAATGTCATGTTGGGGTTAGACCGAATTGAGAATCTCACCAGAGAGAGTTTACTTTGAGTGTAAACTAAACGAGACAATGCACACTGGAATGCGATATTTGCATCTGACTGCCCCGCCTAGCCGTGTGGGTATAAATGAGTAGCAGTTGCAAGTGCATATCAGCTTTCTGTTTTCTGCTCTAACCTACCAAGAGAGCAATGAGGCACAAACAGGTAAGTTGGCAGTTCAATGGTTGAGGATACGTTGATGTAGATGAGGATAATCAATGAGTCTTTTGTCTTACAGGTGATAACGGAGTCCGGTATGGTGCAACGATAGAATGCACACAGCTCAGAAGAGCTGGTAAGTATAGCACATGCTGGGATACACATTGGAGATAAACACTGGAGTGGAGAACAGTTGAAACGTGCTGGGGCAGACATAGGAGGTAATGACAAGTAGATCACTGGAGTAGAGTCACGGGTAAACCACAGGGATAGCATACGCGAGTCGTCTTCGTAGGAACGAGACAGGACAATGAGGTTAGGTGAGCTCAGGTGTGTGCTTATGAAGCTGGTGTTAATTGGCTAATGAGGTGAAGGTGTGTCTGATTAGTACTCTGGTGATGGTGTGCGCTGTGATTGGTTAGTGAGGGAGCCCGGCAGATCTCTGACACTGGGTCCCTGCATTTCACCTCACTGCCCCACTGCAGGTACGTCTGTGGTTCCGTTGCACTGTCTCTAAGACCCTGGCTAGTGCTCCCCAGCCCTCCCCAGGTTCCTTCGGACCATCAGACTCAGCTATGTGATTCAGTTTGTTTGGCATCCCCCCCAAGTTCAGAGGCTTTCACTTTACTTTGGTGAGGGCTGGTGATGCTCTTGTCGTGGAGGTGGAAATCGCAGTCGTACTGGTGAAGGACGTGATGGAGCCGGTCCCTCCAGCTGATATGAAGACAGGGTTCTACAGACCATAATCCATGTACCTGAGTAAGGCAGTGGGTTACGGTTGATTTTGGACCTGCAAGTTTTGAACCAAGCTCCACACAAGCTATCGTTCAAAATGCTGACACAGAAACGCATCTTCAGATGCATCCGTCCCTATGATTGGTTTGCAACGATCATTCAGAGGACTGTTCCTGGACTCTGTTTTGGTTTCCACTTTGTTCCACTCATGTTCTTTGTTTTGGTTGTTCACTCATCATTAGTTTATCCCCATCACCTGTGTGTAATTAATTACCCCATTTCTCCCTGTGTTAGCCCATGTATACATTCCCTGTGTTTTCCCTCTGTCAGGGTCCGTTCTCGTTATTGTAAAGACGTGTTTTTGTTCTCTGTTGACCCTTCATATACATTAAAAGACTTTATTAGAATTCCTCCATTCGTCTCCGTGCTTCCCTGCCCGCATGCACCATAACAGTTATACAGTACAATCCGTATTTTAATAAATGGATTCTGTAGGGAACAGCACATTACAGGGCCCAGTTTATGGCCGGGCCCCTCTAATGTCCATAATAGTGGACATAGGTTAGCTACATTTTGATTGGATCTGGGTGCCCATATGTAGTGACCCTGAGGAGATCACATATGTTTATTCTCCACGGTTATAGCTCCTAATCAGAAGCCCATGTCTTTCCCTTGGCAGAGTCCGCTGCTGGGTGTAGTCCTCCCACTCTAGGTGAGAGCCACCTCAGAGACTTCCATATGCTGTACAACCCTACGGGGTTAGTCCATATGTGTATTCTCCACTAAGAAGCTCCTGTGGTAAAAATGAGGATGTGGTAAAAAAAAAAAAACTTACCATTCACAATCACAATCATCAGCTTGATCTAGTTGATCCTTGATCGAAATTAAATTGAAAATAGTGCTCTTCCTCTGAGGTAAATTCTTCCATAATTATTCCTCACTGCGTCTCAAAACAATGTACATGAATCTGACTAAGCTTGATGCGTTTTTCTGAGCTGATGTTGTTGACTGTTGCATAGTCTCAGCTTCAGTTGTAACACCCACTGGCCATTGGCTGGACGTCTGATGCATGGGACACTTAACTGGAAACGCTTCAGGAGTTTAGAAGTCATCATCTGGTTGGTTGAATTCTACAGGATGTTCGGGTGACGAGTGTGTCGCGTTCTTTAACAGTCCGCCTGGAAAAAAATGCCGTGAAGCCAAACTAGGATCAAATAAACACTTGATTTTCAAAAGTATTTGAAGTTTGCGGCTCCATTGTTGCTGTAAACTTGCACAGTGTTCTTGAATGAATAATTTATTAGATGCACGCAGATCTGTTTCATTTTGACAGCCCTAATCCTGACGCGGAACAAAACAAACTGTGATTGCTTGCGTTACATGTCAGTTAAACGTCTTCTGGCTAATGAAAGGTTGGTCCTTGGCTAATGAAAGCTGCAATAGAGTCCAGACCTTCTGTAGTCAGTCTGAAGGTCTGACTACGCGAGACTAACTGTTCCATGGATTGCCTCAAAATTACCCTTGGATTAGTCCGCGCTGTTTGTGGGCATCCCATTAAGCCTGACATCTCTCTCTTTTCAAACAGGTTATATAAAGAGAGACATTTCAACGTTTCTTTAGCCATGTCTCATGTTTTTGTGATTAATATTCACTAAGTTACAGTTCATTTTATAAAGACCATCAGAATGGACTTCATTGAGAAAGAGACTGCAGCTCACACATCATGTTAGTTCCCTTTCATGGGAACTTCGAGCTGCGTCGAGACGTGTTGGGAACGCTTCTGCGTGATTGCGTCGTGAAGCACATGTGAAATCTGTCCAATGGCGTGACGGAACGTCATGGTGACGTCACAGACCAGGAAACTATAAAGCACCCCTCCAAACAAAGAATGGCAGCTTCTCTGTCTTCAGCAAGCGCTCTGTGTTTCTGTCTGTGATTTACTGTTGTTTGTTCAAAGCATTTCACTTCTTTTACTATTATAACTCTCATTCCCTGAGGCCCTAAGTGTCTGCTTACCTTGCTCCCTTAGTCCACCTCTGATTATAGCATAGTTAATTTAAAACCATTTACCTCATTATCTCTAGCTGACAGTTTGGACTCTTCAGTCCATCAGAAAGTAGCTTTACTCCATAATCCTGCAGGTCATTGTTACTCAGGTCCAGCTCTCTCAGGGCAGAGTTTGAGGATTGTAGAGCTGAAGACAAACTCTCACAACACTGAGCAGTGAGATTACATGCAAGAAATCTGAAAAAGAAAAACAATGTAATTGCATATAGAATAAATTTGAACAGTGCAAGTTTTAACTCAAACCTCAGTATCTCCAGCTGAGAGTTTGAACTCTTCAGTCCATCAGAAAGAAGCTTCACTCCAGAATCCTGCAGGTCATTGTTACTCAGGTCCAGCTCTCTAAGGACAGAGTTTGAGAATTGTAGAGCTGAAGACAAACTCTCACAACACTGAGCAGTGAGATTACATGCACGAAATCTGAAAAAGAAACAACGTAATTGCATACAGAATAAATCTTAGCAGTGCAATTTAATAATTTACTTATTGCAAAAAGAAAAGTATTTTAACTCAAACCTCATTATCTCTAGCTGACAGTTTGGACTTTTCAGTCCATCAGAAAGAAGCTTCACTCCAGAATCCTGCAGGTCATTGTTACTCAGGTCCAGCTCTCTCAGGACAGAGTTTGAGGATTGTAAAACTGAAGACAAACTCTCAGAGGACTGAGCAGTGAGATTACAGCTATGTAGCCTGTGTAGAGAACAAAACAAACAGCAATAGTACTGCTTATTATATAGCACTTATAATCCAGAGTTTGGAAAAACCTTTGTAGTCTAGGCCAACAAGTCACCCACGTAAAATTAAGCCAAATTTACAAAAGACTAAAAGTGTATATAAATTAATGTAAAGGAGACTCTTACAGTGCTCTTCTGGTGTTTTTGATCACTGGCAGCAGTCTCATCAGTGCTTCATCAGATCTTCTGTATTTCTGTAGCTCAAACTTCTCTTGACTCTCTTCTGACATGAGGAGCACAAACACCAGACCAGACCACTGAGCAGAGGAGAGATTCTGTGCTGAAAGATTTCCAGAGCTCAGATTCTTCTGGATTTCCTCCACAAAGTCATCTTCCAGTTCACTCAGACAGTAGAAGAGATTGAGGGTCCTCTCTACTGAATTCACCTCCTCTATTTTCTTTTTGATATAGTCAACAGTGTCTTCAACATTTTCTGTTTTCAGTTTCAGTGTTGGCAGTAGTTCCTTCAGTTCACTCTGATTGGACTCCAGTGAGAGACCCAGAAGGAACCGGAGGAAAAGGTCCAGGTGTCCATTCTCGCTTTGTAAAGCCTTCTTGATTGCAGCCTTGTGAAGTTTAAAAAGTGGCTTTTTGGAGAGTTTCCATTTCAGATTTTCTGTCCAAGATTCAAGGAATGGGTTCGTTTTCTTGTCTTTGCTAATCAAAAACACATAAAGAGCAGCAAGGCATTCTTGTACACTGAGATGTACGAAACTGTAAATATTTCTTGCCTTTTCCTCCTGAAACATTCGAGTGCATAACCCAGAGTAGACCGACCCTTCACTGACATCTAGTCCACATTCTTCAAGATCTTTTTTGTAGAAAATCTGGTTTCCTTTCTCCAGCTGTTGAAAGGCCAGTTTCCCAAGCTTCAGAATAATCTCATCAAAAGACATTGCATTGGCTTTAAGTTCAGGATCACCGCCATATTTTTTTTCCATCTGTTGCTGCAGAGAAATTAAGAAGTTTGTGTACATCCCTGTGAGAGTTGTTGGTGTTTTGTCATTCCTCTGTTGAACCAGGAGAGGCTGAAGAACAGTGAGGGAGATCCAGCAGAAGACAGGGATATGGCACATTATGTACAGACTCCTGGATTTCTTGATGTGACTGAGGATTTTTTCAGAAACCTCAGGACTGGTGTTTTTTTTGAAGTATTGCTCTTTCTGCTCATCGTTAAATCCTCGCACCTCTGTCACTTGATCAATGTAGTCACGGGGGATCAGACTGGCTGCAGCTGGTCTGGATGTGATCCAGATGAGAGCAGAGGGAACCAAATGCTTCTTGATAAGGTTTATTATTATCTTACTCACTGTTGTTTTTTCATTTACATTTGTAAATATGTCATCTTCTTTAAAGCTCAAAGGAAAGCGACATTCATCCAGCCCATCAAAGATGAACATAACTTTACCGTCACCTTCAGGAAGAGAGGGCAATTCTTCAGGACTACTAAAGAAGTATTTGTTAAGCAGTCCCATGAGACTGATCTCATCTTTAATCAAATTCATTCCACGAAATGGAAGTGGAAATATGAAGACTATATCCTGATTTTCTGTTCCTTTAGCCCAATCAAAGATGAATTTATTGACAGAGACAGTTTTTCCAACTCCTGCGATCCCCATTGTCAGCACTTTTCTGTTTCGTCGACCCGTGTCACACTGGACTTTAAACATGTCGTTACATTCAATTGCCGTCTCTTTAGCTGTCAAATGGTTGTGATTTGTTTCAATCTGTATCACCTCATGGTCGTTCACTCTTCCTCCAGTCTCATTCTCCACCACATATAAATCAGTGTAAATATCGTGCAGGAATTCCTGATGACCCGTCTGTGAATTACCAACCAATATCTTCTCATAGTCCTGTTTTAATTTATTCCTCAGCCTGCGGCTGGTCTCTGTGTAATCATGAAGAGTAGCTTGACTGTTGTCTTTAAGAAAAAGGGAAAAGACTGTAAAGACAGTAAAGTGATCATACATTTCATAAATTCAGGCTTCTACTATATTCGAATTAATCACACTCTTACTGCATCAGTGTTTACATGTACATCTTACACTGATTATGCTGAAGTTGACAACATATATGGTGATGCAAATGCCTTGACTAATGCTGAGTCAAATGCAGTTGGTTTCAATTTTCTTTCTTATTCTAATTTCTTGCAGAGCATTTATTGTTTTGTCACTATTGGACTCAGATCAACTTAAGGCCATGCTGAACAAATTTATTAAAAGGTTTTTGATTAAACATTGACATCTAGCACAACAAACAAGACATGAGACTGTGTTAGGGTTAGGTTGGGGTCATTGCAATGACTCTTCTAATATAGAAGTTGCTTGCAGAAGTTTTAATTTTGGACTTAAGACCCTTGTAAACCATTTAACCATTTGTAAAATCATGACCAGACACTCTGTTCTATTAAATGGTCTTGTATAAGATCTGCTGCTGTTCTTCTTGGCTCTGTAATTGTTGCTTGCTGTTAAATTTTCTTATTTCCATGTGCAGGCATTGATTGTTATTTACCACATATCTCTTTTGAATGAGCACCAACAGCAGCAGATGTGTTCATATTGCCTTCATCCTGACCTGTGTGTGAAAGAGAGAGAGGATCACACACTGGGAAACATAAATCACTCAAACACATCAGCAGAGCAAAGCGAAAAGTTCAGTCAAACCATCACATTGGTAAACAGTCGATCACATTACAGCCACAGTAAATTAAACGTTACCTTGCTCGTGATTGTTCTCCAGCTGCTCAGCCAGATTATTCTGGTTCATCTTCCTCAGGATGTCTACCGTGATCTTCACAGCTTCTTCTGGTCCAAAACATGCTACCATCTTATCCACAGTTTTTAACCGATCTGCATTCTCCATTTCAGACTTTGATATACACTCATGATCGTTCCTTAAGTGAAATTGAAACTTCTTCAGTTCAGCTTCTAGCAGTTCATTCAGCGATTTCTCAAGAAGATCTTTAACAGACGCCATCGCTCTTCACCGATTCACAGCTGCAGGACAAAAATAAAAACATCTGAAGTAGTTTCACCCTGTTACGAAGGAGTGTGTGCCAACGTGGCTGTAGATCCAAATGCAGGTTTTATTTAAACAGGCGTAGTCACAGGCAATGGTCAAAGGACAGCAAACAGGTGTGGCAGATGATTGACAGAATCGTGATCGTAAAACAGGCAAAGGAGTCAGATCAGGCAGATAACATTCACAGTCCAGTACAACAAGCAAAGATCGGGATAGGCAGCAGGAATCAGACGACGTAAATCAGACAGGATCAAAAACAGGAAAGCAAACACGGGAAGTAACGCTCAGAAATGATCACCAGGGCGTATCAAGACCTCGCACTGATGTGTGCGTGTGTGTGATGCATAGCAGGTGTGTATGTGTAATCAGTGCTAGATCCGGGGCTGCTGGGAAATGTAGTGTGTGTATGAATTGAGTGAGTGAGTGATCATTCCTGTGTGATGCAGTGTAGGAATTTGAGTCCGGTAGTGAGGTGAAAGTTCAGGGTGGAGAGCCCTCTAGTGGCTATTATGGGCACTCCAGCTGATAATCGTGACACACTCATAACACATGGACCTAAGCAGTCAAATGTTATTTTGTATTTTAAATTGAAGCTGTGATTAAATCAGGACTCTCAGAGGCACCTCATCCAAATTGTTAAATCTGGTAGTTTATCCAAATCTGTTAAAGTAGTCCTATAATGCTCCTGCATGGTATCTATCTGAAATATGCTAGAAATGAGTACCCTAGCAACCAGATATCAACACCCTAGCAACCACCCTGAGTACCCTAACAACCCAATAGGAGGCACCCTTTGTACCCTAGCAACTATTTAGCAACACCCTAGCAACCACCCCGAGTACCCTAGCAACCACATAGCAACACACTAGAATCTATCTATCTATCTATCTATCTATCTATCTAAGAACTTCAGATAAAGCAGACTCTGGTGCACCTTTGCTAAATTTTGCAATATATCCTAATCATTTTAACACATATTAATTTCTGAAATACATAACTTGACATAGTCACCTCTGATTGCAGATCACTCTAAATTGTAATGTATTTTCAAGCATTTTCTGTAAAACTGCTTTGAAACCATGTTTTGTGAAAAGAGCTATACAAATGAACTGAATTGAACAATGACACTGTAGATGTTTCTGTTTCTTTAAAAGAACAGTTCTTCTCTGTCATGCCGCACACTAGTGTCAGTTAGGGGAATGTGTCTCAGTCTGTTAAGTGATCTGACAATGGATGATAGCCTTATGGCAGACAAAGCAACGCACAAGAGCAAGATGAGAAACACTCCTGAAAGTGTAACCAATAAAGGTGCTTTCAAATGATTCCAAAGTGGCCCCAATATTGATCCAAACCATGTGTCCCACTTAGAGACGCTCTAACCTGTCTCCAGAGGGGACTCAAGCTCTAACCTGTCTCCAGAGGGGACTCAAGCTCTAACCTGTCTCCAGAGGGGACTCAAGCTCTAACCTGTCTCCAGTGGCGACTCAAGCTCTAACCTGTCTCCAGAGGCGACTCAAGCCCTAACCTGTCTCCAGAGGCGACTCAAGCCCTAACCTGTTTCCAGAGGGGACTCCAGCCCAGGAACCCTCTTCAGGCCTGGACTCCCTAATTTTACCCAAGTAGCCACTTCCTCTTCACCCACACATGCTCGATTTTGCTCACGCGAAAGCTTTTTATTTTTGGCAGTCGTGGGGCAGGACTTTACTTATTACATTGTAAACTGAAATATCATTGGTCAATTCAGTTTTTCAGTAAGTCGGTTGTGATTGGACGCCTGTGATTAGCAATCAAGAGTTGAAGCAGAAAGATTTATCAAGATGGACAATCAAAGAGAAGTAGGTACGTTAGTGATTGCTAGTTTTCGTTATTCGTAGTATTCGTAGTTTAGTTATTCGTATTATGATTCATTCTTAATAAATAAATAAGAAGTGAATGACACTCGAGCTGCATCAGAATAGGGGGTTTGCATCAGAATAGAAGCAGTCACGTGGTTGTATGCAAAAACGACGCTTCGAATGTCACAGATCACGTAGTTATGGCAACACGAATCAAGCCCCAATATAGTGCTACACTGTGAGATGTTTAGTTTTTTGTAATATAAGCTTTGAAGCCTTGGTGTTGAACATCACATCACTATTAGAAGGCTGACAGGTTATAATTTGAGGTTGGACGATTTAGCTGTGATAGTGGAGTACAGGGTCCAATACTGGCACCTACAAATGCAAGTAAAAATCTACATTCAAAATTAAAATTTTAGCTGCCATTAATGTAATGTACATGGCTGAAATTAGTGAACAGCTTAGCAAAGATGTTGACAAGCGAAAGAGGGGTTAAAAAGAACACTGTTCTTGTTGTTTAACTATGTAATGCCTACCACAGCTGACGTTAATTAGAAACGGGGAGTAGTTAAGGGGCTGTTTACACAATACCGTTTTCAAATGAACATGGAAAACTTTATGCATTTTGGCCGTTCATTTACACGATGTAAATGGCGTTTTGGTGGCCTGAAAACACAAACTTTGGGTTTCAAAGTGTGAGTTTTCGAAAACGATACCATTGTTATCTCTGTTACAGAACGTGTGGGATAAGGAACTCTCACAACACGGAAGCATATGGAAATGCTGACTTTAATCAATATAGGAACACCAGGAAAACAATGAACACTCAAACGTCCCAACATAAAGGAGAACCAAACAGGAATGAAGGAGAACAGGGCCCAGGTGAATGACATAACTAACTAACAACATAGCTGAACTAAATGAACTAATAATGAAGGTGACCAGAGAAACAAAAGTGAAGGGAAAAACAGAACCATGTGATAACTGACAGGAACGGAAAACTGAATATTCTGTGAATAAGCAAGACTTCTGATTTATTAGTGATGCAATGAGGAGATCCAGGTAAGATGATTAAATCGATTTTATTACTTAATAATAAATGATCAGATAATACATGATAGACATATTGATTTGGAATAATAATAATAATGCAAATTTTAATAAAGAAAAATTAGCATGAAAAATAAAAGTTAGAAACCAACTTTCAATACCTCTGAAATATTGAAGTCAAATCCTCTTAATAAAATGTTAGCAAAAATCTTAATACAACCTGTAAGAATCTGAGTATAATATTCTTAATTAAGGAAAAATAAAGTTCGTCGCAATCTCATTGAACCAGAATGCCAAAGTGCAAAGTTGAGTCAAAGTTGGTACCAGAAAAATGGTCACAATTTAGTTAGTAATAAACAGAAAAATGGTCATCCTTGTATACTATGAAAACTATGTGCAGTTCCCTTTTTCATATCACAGCGACCAGTTAAACCTCAGAAGTCATTGCTGCAAAATCTAGATATCAAATTGTAGAGTCTCCGCATCCAGAAGGTACAAAGTACAATTTAACATATTGTGCTACACATCACATGATAATTAGGAAAATTAAAGATCTAGTTCTTCAGTTCTCAGAAATATAGCATACTTGTGAAATGAAATTTGCCTCGGACATGTAAATATTTTCTTCTGCAGACATGGCATTCAAAAATATAGTGTACTTTAACACTATCATTTGCATATGCCATTGGAAACTTTCAGAGACACAAATGTATATGTGTACAGCAGAAACAAAAGAACAACTTAATTCAACATCAGAGGCATTTCATGAAATAAAAGGATGTTAAAATTCAAACAATAAATGTTTTCTTATGATTAAAATATAAATGATCAAATGATCGATTTATAGGTAAGAGAAATATCAGGTAAGAGATTTTCCATCCATCTCTCCATCAGTTAGCCTCTATGGGAAATAAGAATATGAAAGTGCAGTAAACTATTTCAATATGGTGGATAGCCATGTGTGTTTGGTGCGAGTCTTTCTTTACAAAGTGATATCTCCAACTACTTATCTGCAATGCGTAACAGCATTTTTAGTCATTTTCACGGATCCGTATGAACTGAGATAGTTTGGATAATGTTGTCATTAGAAACGCTGCCAAAAGAATAAACCTTTCCGTTTTTAGTTAATCGTTATTGTGCAAATGTACCCCAAGATAAAAAGGAAACTCAACATTTGAACAAAACCAAACTAAACATAACCCTGACAATAGTAACATGATAAATGCTGTTAATCAAATGGCATCTACATACATGACTAATGAATATACATGATTGAACTGAATATAAAATCAAAGAAAATAAAGCACAACAAAGATGTATGGAAGTAACACACATATGCAATTTTGAGATCTTTCATTCACACTGGAATTGATCAACAAACTGCAATTGATTCATTCTCTTGAATCTGTCTTAATTCCTTTAAACTATTTAATCTAATCCTTTGACGTTCTGTTCCTGTATTTCTTTCCTTGTTGCTTCTAACTCAAGGTCTTCCTTAAACTCTGCAAATTCACTCTGCATTGGTCGTTTGAGATCATCTTTGAAAGTCTTGTATTTGCTGGGATCATCCAGACATGTTTTCAGTGAGTCTCATTGTGTCTCCTTCTTCTTCTGTCTCATATTTCCTCTCTCTTCTCTGTTAGTTTCCTTGATTGTTTTTTCTGGGCTTCTCTTGATCTTCACCTTGTTTCTCTCACTCATCCTTAAAACTTTTCTGACTTTATATATACTGAAGTATGTATAAACTTCAAGAGAGTTCATCATTTACTCAACCATGACAGGATATTACAGTGACAGAAGTTCAGCTGTAGTATTACTGTAATGAAGAGAAAATAAGAGACTCTATAACATCTCACTGTTACTGATTTATCATGAGCTCAAAGCATTATGGGTAGAATCTCTCTACAGTCTATTCTGATTCATCAACACAGTTTCACTGATGATCCAGTATAACAAACTCTAAACCCAGGATAGAGCGGTTGAGTGAATGTGGTCTGGACTGTGTGGATGAGGCTCATTGTGTCAGAGACGCCGTAGAAGGACAGAGTTCCTGCACTGTGATCCACATACACTCCTATTCTACTGCTGATGGGCTTTACTGGGAGTTCAGTCACTATGTTATTGTGCTTGAATGAGTAACTGGAGTGAGCGCAGAACAAACTCCAGGACTGATCATTACGTCCAAACACACACTCATTACCCAGTCCCTTCCTGCTGATGCTCTTATATGACACTGATATAGACACAATACCCTTCCACACAATGTCCCAGTAACTGCGTCCACTCACACTCTCTCTACACAACACCTGAAACACATCATCAAATCTGTCTGGATGATCAGGATATGGCTGGAGTGTGTTAGTGAATGTAATCACTCTGTCATTCTCAGACAGACGGAGGTGTTTATTCACTGTGTTCAGATCCAGAGTGAACTGATGGGAATCTGAAGGAGAAAAAACACATCAGAATCAGGAATTATGAATCTGATCTTTTAATGTATCTGAACTCTTCATGTTCGTGTGTTTGTAAGAGTAATGAATAAACTTCATAAACTTTGAAGTTTGAAGGTTTTCAGTTTGAAATAGTTTTTAAGTTTTAATGACAGACAGATAATTTTTTTGTGGTGTTGCTATGTGATTGCTAGGGTATTCTGGGTGGTTGCTAAGGTTGCCAGCAGTTGCTAAGGTACTCAGTGTGGTTGCTAAGGTGATCCTATGTGGTTGCTATGCAGTTAATAAGATACTCAGGGTGATTGCTAGGTTGTTGTTATAGAGTTACTAGGGTACTCAGGTTAATTGCAAGGGTGTTGCTATGTACTATTTCTAGGGTACTCTGATTGATTGCTGGGTTTTGCTAGGTTGTTGCTATGGTACTCTGGCTGGTTGCTAGGGTACTCGGGGTGAGTGCAAGGGTGTTGCTATGTATTGGTAGGGTGTTGTTATGTGGTTGCTAGGATGTTTTGGGTGGCAGTTGGTAGAATACTCGGGTGGTTGCTATGGTTGTTTCTGTGTGGTTGCTAGGCGGTTGCTGATTTCTTTCCTTTTATTTATTTATTTATCTATATACCTGTGTAACTTGTTAATTTTGTATTGCTTTGGCAGCATTGTGCTATCCCACAGTCATGCCAATGAAGCTCATTTAAATTGAATTGAGAGAGAGAATATGTGTGTGTGTGTGTGTGTGTGTGTGTGTGTGTGGGAGAGAGAGTGAGAGTGTGTTGACATACATTTGTGTAGTCCTGCTGTGATCCTGATCTCTCCTCCATGATCCACACTAGAAAACACAGTGTCACATTTAATCAGTAAACACACACACACACTCTCTCTCTCTCTCTCTCTCTCACATACACACACACACACACACACACACACACACACACATAAACACACTAATAAACAATATCATAAAGAAATGCGTTCATATTTGAACTGTGCCACACGGATCATTTATCTGCTTGGTTCAAAGCCCAAAAAGTGGCACACAACTTTAAGATACATTTACTCTCTGATCGGTCACGCGACCACTAAACAGCACTGTGAGATCCAGTGAGAAGTGCTTGAATTCAGCAAAGAAAACGTAATGTCTCTGTGATTTAAACAAGTTTAAAGTCGGACGAAACATCGCTGACTAACAGGAGAAACACTGTGCAATGAAACAGACAGTAAGACTTTTAATATTTAACCACAATCATTTACCATGGATTTACTGTAGTAACTAGACTATGGCATTGTGGCAGAAATGCGGGATGTAAATATAGAATTGAATTATATTATTAATGTAGATGCAATAAATGTATTAACCCTTAAATGCATAAATGTTTCGCCAAACATTCTTACATATTCTGGCCTTTAGCGACCCAGATCTATATCTATATATAACATGGATAGATCTCTACCTGTCACAATAATATAAAACTCTCCTGATATTAGAGCAACAGTTACAGAAGAATAAAATAAAACATATTTTGTAACGTTTTGGCGCTTAGAAGGGTTCATTTTGATCAGATGTTTTATGCCATAATCACTGTCCTCGTCAGAGCTCATTTATATATATATATATATATATATATATATATATACTGTATATATATATGAGCCCATTTGTGATCTCAAAAATATTCTCAAAACTACCATTCTTTAGTTTTCTGTCTGAATGAAACGTCACTTCATCACTGTGTATCAGACACCTTGTGGAATAAAGGTGAATTGCAAATATTCAATTATTGTTGTGCAGAAAAAAATATATGTAAACTGATACACACCTCGAGTCGTTAGTGAACCTATACAATTTTTTTTTACCAAAAATGAATGGCAAAACAGACATTCTTTTATAATTTCATGATTGTTATATTATTTATAATGAATTGATTGAGGAATACTAAGAAGGTTGATGTCTAATGTTAAAAAATGAATGATGAGGAGGGTAGTAAATGACGACCCGAGGTATGATTTAAGGGTTAAAGGAATAGCCTAATGGAATACATTTACAGTATTTTTAGTGATAACTATATATAATTTGTGCATTCATACTAAATGAATTTAGGCTACTGTTTTTCATACAAATACCATATAAACCCTATAGTTACATTTTACCATGGTAGTGAGACGCTATATGCATGATTTAAACTCTTGTTATAATGATTTAAATACTACAACTTTCATTTAGGAGCAAAAATGTGCCTTTAAATTTGATAGAAATAAATATTTGCTATTGATCATGACGAATATTTTTAACAACTAATATGAAAAAGTTTATAGTGATAATTGTTTGGCCATATCACCCAGCCCTATGTGTGTGTGTGTGCACTGTCTGTGTGTGTTTGAATGTGAGAGAGCAGGAGAAAGCAAATTAAATGTGATTTTGTAGGAAAATCCAGGAAATCATGATTTATATCCTTTTTGTTGTTGGTTTTAGTTCATTTGCTGTTGTAGGCTGTCAGGAACTTTGAAAAGACTGAAATCATTTTGCAAAGTGATATGGATCTGATTGTAGTCAAGACCTGTCTGGAACTACTTTAGCACACATTAGAATGTTCTTCAGCCAATCAGAATGAAGCATTCAACAACCCTGTGTATAACTACAGCTAAAACCCTATTAATTCTTAATAAAACTTTGTAAATGTATGAAAGTAAGTGAAACTGATTTGTAATAAGTGAAGATTGTAATGCTGTTTTTGTAGTTGTTCAATCAAAACTCTTACTGCTTGTGACGAGCAGGGCGGGCGAGAGCCGTGAGGGAACGGCGCTCCTGATCCTGACGCATCTCCAGTAGCGCCTGGTGGTGTTCCTGATGGAGGGCAGCGAGGGATGTGATGATCTCCATAAACGGCGGTGTCGGCGGATTCTGCATGGCGGCGGCTTCCTCTTCCTTTTCCCGGGTTTCGGCACCAGTGTAACAAAGTTCTTTAGAACGGGAAGAAGGAGGCGGGAACCGGCGAACGTTCAACAATGTTTTTAATACCAAATAAACAAATAATAAACCAAAAAGTATAAGGGCGGCAGTTCCTCACGGCGACTGCCGCCCACACCAACAAAATAAAACACAACATAAATTCCAGGCCTGGTCCTCTCTCGTCCTTCACTGTCGTCGCTCCTCCTTTATGCTTCCGGAGCTCCTCCGTGAGAGATACGAGACCGGTGCGCCGAGCACCTGAAGCTCGTTAACACTCGCGTCACCGGCCTCGCGCCGTTCCCTCACGGCTCTCGCCCGCCCTGCTCGTCACATAGCTCTACATACTTGAGTTTATCCAGTCTGTAGTTTGGATGGTTGAGTTTGTCAGTGAGCAGCTTGACTCCTGAATCTCCAGGGTGATTGTAGCTCAGATCCAGCTCTCTCAGGTGTGATGGGTTTGAACTCAGAGCGGAAGACACATTACCACAGGCTTCCTCTGTCACCATACAGCCAGACAATCTACAAAGACATACAGCAACAGTCCACATGACTGGTTTGGTAATCAGACATGACTATCTCACACTGAGCTGTAGAGTTTGTATTTGCAGCTGTTATTTTCTGTGAATTCAGTCACAAAAATTGTCTGTGGAAGCGTACCAGAGTAAAGTATTAATTAAAAGTATTAATTTACATTTCTAAATGTAGTTAAGACATCAGAAACATTTATACTTATTTGTATTATCCAAATTGTTTTTTGAACATTCATACCTATTTCAGCCTTTTATTATTTGTTTTGAAATAAAAATATATAATTTACATTTAGACAAGTAACATTAACAGAGTTAATTTAAAATAAATTAATATTTAAATTCATTTAAATAAATTAATAAATTAATAAAATTAAATAAAACAATTTTAAAATGAATTGTTTTTTGGAATTGTGTTCTAATTGTTAATATTTTAATTCTTTGTTTCAATTAAATATTTTTAAATACTTTATTAATTAACTTCAAATTTAAAATAACTGAAGCTTTTATTTAAGCTGAAAACCTTGGGGAGCTAATGACAGAAAAAAAAAAAAAACTCCAGAGACACATGCTTCTTAATTGTTGAGAAGACATAAACAATTCACATTATAAAATTGGGGAAATGTTTGGAACATGTTGCATTTTCGAATTCATGTTATGAGTGGCCCAAACTCATTTGGAGGAGTTCATATGAAGTAGAATTTACAGCAAAGGACTCAAACTTAGCTCCTGGTGGGCCACTGCCCTGCATAATTTAACTCCACCCAAATTAAACATCAAATTAAAAATCTGATCTAGCTAGTCTCAGTCATCAGGATCACCATAAACTTCCAGGCAAGCATTTGAGCTAGTTGGATCTAAACTCTGCAGGACAGTGGCCCTCCAGGATCTGAGATTGTGCCCACTGATTTACTGTGAACTGTGTCACTCTGAAACACTAGAGATACAGGATCATGAGTTGCTCGTGTGTAAATGAATAGAGTACCATGCTTCACTCTGAAACATGGAGCATGCCAGAATTTATATTTATATGATTACATTTGAAGGGGTGGATTCTGGAATCCACTGCCGCTTCAATATATATATATATTTTGAGCGATTTATCACGAAATTATCTTTATAAATATGGAATTATTTAGAATGACTAACTTCAACTTATGTTAAAGCCTTTAATTTCATTTTCATTTTCAAACACTAGAAAATAATGATGTATATTGTCTGTACTTCGGACTGAGAGAAAAGTACAACTTATCAGTATGTTTTGGTAAAGTTTCCTGTTCATTGCAGAGCTCAGATCAACTTCAGCCTTGAAGAAACTGTGAATCATTTACATTTATTCATTTAGCAGACGCTTTTATCCGAAGCGACTTACAAATGAGGCAATTAGGGGTTCGATGGCTTGGTCAAGGGCACCTTAGTCATGGTATCAAAGGTGGAGAGAGTGCTGTTCATTCACAATCCCCACTTTCAATTCCTGCCAGCGTGGGAATCGAACCAGCAACCTTCAGGTTAAAAGCCCGACTCCCTCACCATTAGGCCACGACAACCCACCATGTGTTTCTTTTTCATGTGTATCTTTGTATGTGCGCTCAGTGTTCTGTACAGGTCTGTTATGGGTACTGGTGGACTGTTGTCATCTGGACTGGAGACCTGAAGGCACCTAGGCCTGATCTAGAGGGACATTCTGTGCCTAACTTCAGGGTCCGATCGTCAGCATCATAATGGAAGAAGATATGCTTCTGACAATCTGTCCATGGGTGGAAAATTACCAGTTTTGTCTAGTGTTCTTAACCAGTCAGTATCTTAGTATTGATGAAGTTAGTGGACTCTGTTAGAGTATAATTGGAAATGTGGAAATGGAAATGTACGGGAAGAGAGAGAGAGAGAGCGGCCTACGAAATCCTTGTGAGACTTGAAGCTGGCTTCTGCTAATGAAACTGCAAACTATTCTTTATATAAATTTTCTTCAATTTATTTTTTTTTTAACTCTGACTCCAGGTCTTCATTTATCATATCTGGTCTTTTGGGTCTTTAACTGTAAAATCCCTTACAGTTAATGGTGGAGAATGCGCGGGCAATCATTCTTTGGTGACATTCCTGGCTGAACAACAAACAAGGTAGGAACTTGTTTTATCATTTTTGCTAGGACTGTCTGGAGTGGAAGTAGTGCAGAGAAAGGGGAGCGATAGGGTTCACTCAGACGTGAGGACCCATGCATCTTCCAGAGGTCATTGTTTGACCAGGGTCGATGTTGAGGACAGGAAGCTGAGGTTCCAGTTCTTTTTTACGCTGTGAAAGGCGGGCGCTCCGGGAAGCACTCTGGATGGGACACTTGTTTGTGGCACATTGATTGTGCATTTGGTGTATTGACACCCCCACCAGAGTAAAAAAACACTACATGTGTGCCCCGGTGAACACACTCTGGTTGGGACACTTGTTAGTGGCACATTGATTGTGCATTTGGTGTATTGACACACCCCCGACCAGAGTGAATGGGCACTTGATGTGTAAAATCGTAAACCTGTTTGTGCTTATTCATGGATTTGTAAAGTGGACAGGGTACCACTAACCCCTGATGGAAAAATCCCAGAAGTAACTGAGGGATAATAAAATTTTATGGCCAAATGTGATAAAGTGACAGATATGTCTGCGCTTAATGTGTCAAAAAGACTCAACATGATGGGAAATTTGTAATTTCTAAATTCCCTGATATGTGGGTAAAAGTAAATATAAAAATGATGTTTAATTCAAAAATGCATGTCAATTCTGGCAATTCTGTTTTTCATTGTGACAAGTGTCCACAACTTGATGCAACTATGCAAGGGGACAACACCCTGAGGAAGAGGAGATTATTTATAAAGAGCTGATGGGAATGAGCTTTCAAGAGCCGACTAAGACCATGAGGTGACTGTCCGTAATTTCTGGGGAGACCAGGGCAAAATTTGGGTCTTTAACTGTAAAATCCCCTACACATTACAACCTTCACAATGTGATATTTACTAAGTATTTAAGTATATATATAATACGTATAAGTAATTTCCCATGCTCCCAACCATGTATTGTTAGAATTCTTTAAAAAAAAAAGGTTAAACTTACCATTTCATTTAATCAACATTTGGTATGTGCGTTAATTTTGGACCATGGCTGAGCCACTAGATGTCACTGCGAGTTTGTTCAATGCTGTCAGAAGCAAAACAATAATGAAATGGAAGCATTTTGCAGCTTGTTTAGTAATTGTTTAAAGCCATTTCACAATTTAAGTCTTCGTACAGTCCATTACCATCTCCCCATCCAAAGCAATATTTTTCTCAGGCTTGTGCAGTCCACATGAGTCAGACTTCTGTATAAATGCGGAAAAAATATCACATACTGTAATATGTATACCTGTTTCTGGACTGTTTGTTTCCTGTCTTCAGTGCTCCACACGTGTTCTCTGTTTTTGGTTTTGTTCCCGCCACTTGTTAGTCTCATCATTAGTTTATTCTCTTCAGCTGTTTCCTGTTAATTACCTGTTGTTTCACCTGTATACCACCTGTGTTTTTCTTTAGTCTTTGTCCGATCCAGTTTGTGTTTACGTGTTCATTCCTCTTTGTCGTGTAATTCCTCTGCATTATTATTAAATAGATAAAGACTCTGTTAATTCTGTTCCTGTCTCCTTGCCTTTGTGGACACGTAACGTTACAGAAGATCTGACCAATTACCGAAGATGCAGGTGGAAGATCTTCTTCTGAATATACAGCAGAATGGACGGCCTTTGGAGTGGTATGTGAGGGAGTTTTTGGTACTTTCATATCAGGTTAGTTGGAGAGAGCCAATGATTAACGCCTGCTTTCGATTGGGATTGGATGATCGTTTATTCCATAACATTTCTCCTTCCTTTTGCTTTATTTCCATGTCGAACTTTATTAATTTTGTCCTCCAGTTAGACAATTCCGATTTTTACGTTGATTCTACTGGGGACAATTCAAACGATCATTCAGTCCCGATCCGAAAGTAGATTGCCACTCCAGCTCACCTAGATCCAATATCCCCCACATGCCTCTTCAATGGTTCCGTCCATCCAAGACCGTCTCCTGAATCTCCTACGCCGCATGAATCCCCGGAGTGTACTGAATCCCCGGAGTGTATTGAATCCCCGGAGTGTACCGAATCCCCGGAGTGTACCGAATTCCCGGAGTATAATGAATCTTCAGCGCATGAATCTCCAGCGCATGAATCTCCAGCGCTGCCGCCTGAGTCATCCTCATCTGAGTCATGTGAGTCATCCTCATCTGAGTCCCCAGAATGCCCCTCAGGAAGTCCGCCCCCTGAACAAGAGGGGGCATTTTCTATCAATAAAATGGGGGGAGGGGGCGTATATCCTTTTGGGGTATGGGGACAGGGGCCACGGGGGTCACGTTCCCCGCCCTGGCCGTTGGAGGCCACAGCTCCGCCCAGATCTCTACCCTGGACTCCGCCCTGGTCGTTGGAGGCTGCAGCTCTCCACCCTGGACTCCATTCTGGAGGCCACTTGATACATCTACTCCTACCCATGGCCTCCAGGATCCCCCCCCCCCTGTTGGTAATCTGTTAGACGTGAGGTGAGATATTGTTATATGTATACCTGTTTCCAGACTGTTTGTTTCCTGTCTTCAGTGCTCCACACGTGTTCTCTGTTGTTGGTTTTGATCCCGCCACTTGTTAGTCTCATCATTAGTTTATTCCCTTCAGCTGTTTCCTGTTAATTACCTCTTGTGTCACCTGTATATAACCCCTGTGTTTTTCGTGTAATTCCCCTGCATATATTTATTATTAAATAGATAAAGACTCTGTTCATTCTATTCCTGTCTCCTTGCCTTTGTGGACACGTAACTTTGCACATACCTGCAAATATTGCTTTGTCTCTTGTTCTAGCATAGTCTCAGTTCACTAGTTCACACTTACATATAATCAGATAGAGTAAAGGTTATGCATATTTGGCATACCGTATGAGGGGAGGGCTTCGAGCTTGGAATTTGGCCCGAACACAGAGAACTCCCTCTGTCTATCCCAAGCTTGGATAGGAATAGTTATATATTAGATTGGGTGGTGGAGGGATGATGGAAAACTGTTGTGGAACAGAGGTAAGGACTAAATAAAACTCAGGCATTTTGATCTGCGAGTGTACACCTCTGATTGGCCATTGCATTCAAGAAATCAACAGATATGTCAGTGACTAGCTATATTTCTCAACACTGCAAAAACATGAAGGGAATAGAAACCTTTGACTCTCTCCAGAGCACAAACACAAATACAGACTGGAACGTTTGCCAAATTTGTTTCACCAAATCAGATGGGGCCCCCAATTTCCTTGGGCCCTAAGCTGTATTGCTTATTGGTTAAGCCCACCTCTGATGTAGCATAATTATTTTACAACTATTCACCTCAGTATCTCCAGCTGACAGTTTGGACTCTTCATTCCATCAGAAAGAAGCTTCACTCCAGAATCCTGTAGGTCATTGTTACTCAGGTCCAGCTCTCTCAGGACACAGTTTGAGGATTGTAGAGCTGAAGACAAACTCTCACAACACTGAGCAGTGAGATTACATGTCGAAAATCTGAAGAAGAAAAACGAAATGCAATTGGATACAGAATTAATCTTAGCAGTGTGATTTTTAATAATTATCTTATTTGCAAAAATAATATAGCTGTGAACAGCAATTATCGGGTTCAAGCATATTAAAGCCTTTAAGCACATGCTTAAAAAGGTATTATGCTTCATTTACCAAGCATGTAACCACTTAGATCATAGATGGAAAAGACAATTTACAGTCGATTCATGGCTTTTATGATTTTTAAAGCTTTTAAACAGTTATAGTGCCAACTATGGTTCAATTCCCATGTATGTTTTTATGCTTGTTTAGAATCATTTTACATGTGCTCACATATTTTCATGAAGTTCTGAGTTTTCATTTAGGGCTTATAGGCTTTTGAGTATATTTTGCCACACCCTTTTCCTAAATTTACATTTAGTCATTTAGCAGACGCTTTTATCCAAAGCGACTTACAAGTGAGGAATACAAACAAGCGATTCTTCATGAATAGGCAAATAGACACAGGAAGCGCTCACAATACAAGTTTCATACATTTCTCATTACCATAAGCTAGAGTAAGAAGGGAAAAGGGAAGGATAGGGTTTTTTTTATGAGAGGATTAAGTGTTCACGGAAGAGATGAGTTTTCAGTTGTCTCTTGAATATTGCCAGGGATTCTGCGTTCCTGATGAAAGTAGGGAGATCATTCCACCAGCAGGGAGCAGTGAACGAGAAAGTTATGGAGAGTTATTTTGTGCCTCTCTGTGACGGTACCACAAGCCTTCACTCCTTTAGTGATCGCAGGCTTCTGGTGGGGACGTAGCGTTGTAGCAGTGTGTGGAGGTAGGAGGGTGCAGAGCCTGTGGTGGATCTATGAGTAAGCATCAGCGCCTTGAACTTGATGCGAGCAGCGAGGGGTAGCCAGTACAAAGAGATGAAGAGGGGCGTGACGTAGGCTCTCTTAGGCTCATTGAAGACAAGACGTGCAGCAGCGTTCTGGATCATTTGAAGAGGTTTGATTGCACTTGATGGCAGACCAGCCAGAAGAGCATTGCAGTAATCAAGCCTTGAAATGACAGGAAGGGACGGATTTTCCTGATGTTGCGAAGTGCAAATCTGCATGACCGCGCCGTCTTTGAAATGTGGTCTCTGAAGGTCAGTTGGTCATCGAAGATAACTCCAAGATTTCTGGCCGACTTTGATGGGGTAATGGTGGTTGTACCAAGCTGTATGTTGATGTCGTGTTGTAGAGTAGGAGTGGCAGGGAAGACTAAAAGCTCAGTCTTTGCCAGGTTGAGCTGCAGGTGGTGTTCTTCCATCCACGTCGAGATGTCCGCCAGACAGCTTGAGTTATAGTTACCCAAAGAGTAAAGTTAAACTTTTTTGATAATTATTGATCTACAGAGTCGAGAGAACTGTACTGCACTGATTTGGGTCCAATCGGATGAGAACTCTAGGACTAGTTTGCAAAAATAGGATTTTTACATTATTGCAAATATTTATTGGCAGCAGTGGTTCCTGAGGCTAAATTGCTCAGGAGATCTATCAATGATATTGTAAGCTGCTCAGTCCAAATAAGGGGTGTGGCGATGTCAACTGCATCCACAGCGTTTTCCTCATGTTTTACCAGGGCAGAGAGAAACACCTGTGTTGCATTAACAATCAGCGATTAAAACTAATAAAGGTGTGATGTTGTTGTAGTAGTTGTTGTTGCCTAGCCGAGGCTGCTGTGCTGGGACGTGGGCTGGAGATTATTTCATGGCGCAAATAGATTGGGAGGAATAGTTTTTTCCCCGAACGCTGTACCCCACGTCCGGTAGCGGGTAAGGAAGCCAGCAGTACACTTTTATATTATTGATGTATGAAATGTTGTTATATATGCTATATTAATGTTTGCCGAAGAGACCGTGAACTTGAACATAAACTTTTTTTGATAACTTTTGATTTTCAGTCTCCAGACAACATTAAAAATAAAAATAAAGTATTTGATCTCAAACCTCAGTATCTCCAGCTGACAGTTTGGACTCTTTAGCCCATCAGAAAGAAGCTTCACTCCAGAATCCTGCAGGTCATTGCTACTCAGGTCCAGCTCTCTCAGGACAGAGTTTGAGGATTGTAAAATTAAAGACAAACTTTCACAGGATTGAGCAGTGAGATTACAGCACTGTATCCTGTGTAGAGAACAAAACAAATAGCATCAGTAATGCTTATTAGGTAGCGTTTATAATTTTGAGCTTGTAAAAAACTTTGACTGTAGTGATGTAAACAAAGCTAAAACAATATTCCCTTCATAAAACATCAAATCAGTAATATCATCACAGACATTACATTTATTCATTTGTTTGAACAGTCTAGTCCAAGTCACACATTTAAAATGTAGTCCTAATTACAAAAGACTAACAGTGTATATAAATGAATGCAAAGAAGACTCTTACAGTGCTCTTCTGGTGTTTTTGATCACTGGCAGCAGTCTCATCAGTGCTTCATTCGATCTTCTGTATTTCTGCAGTTCAAACTTCTCTTGAGTCTCTTCTAACATGAGGAGCACAAACACCAGACCAGACCACTGGGCAGAAGAGAGATTCTGTGCTGAAAGATTTCCAGAGTTCAGAATCTTCTGGATTTCCTCCACAGAGTCATCTTTCAGTTCACTCAAACAGTAGAAGAGATTGATGGTCCTCTCTACTGATTTCTCCATCTCTAATGTCTGTTTGATATAGTCAACAGTGTCTTCAACGTTTTCTGTTTTCAGTTCCAGTTTTGGCAGTAGTTCCTTCAGTTGATTCTGATTAGACTCCAGTGAGAGACCCAGAAGGAACCGGAGGAAAAGGTCCAGGTGTCCATTTTCGCTCTGTACAGCCTTTTTGATTGCAGCCTTATGAAGTTCAAAAAGTGGCTTTTTGGAGAGTTTCCATTTCATCTTTTCTGTCCAGGATTCAAGGAATGGGTTCGTTTTCTTGTCTTTGCTAATCAAAAACACATAAAGAGCAGCAAGGCATTCTTGTACACTGAGATGTACAAAGCTGTAAACGCTTCTGGCTGAAACCTTTTCCTCCTGAAACATTCGAGTGCATAACCCAGAGTAGACCGACCCATCGTTGACATCTATTCCACATTCCTTAAGATCTTCTTTGTAGAAAATCAGGTTTCCTTTCTCCAGCTGTTGAAAGGCCAGTTTCCCAAGCTTCAGAATAATCTGATCAAAAGACATTGCGTTGACTTTAGATTCAGGGCCATCACAGTATTTTTTTTCCATCTGTTGCTGCTGAGAAATTAAGAACCTTGTGTACATCCCTGTGAGAGTTGTTGGTGTTTTGTCATTCCTCTGAGCCAGTAGAGGCTGAAGAACAGTGAGGGAGATCCAACAGAAGACAGGGATATGGCACATGATGTCCAGACTCCTGGATTTCTTGATGTGACTGAGGATTTTTTCAGAAACCTCAGGACTGGTGTTGTTTTTGAAGTATTGCTCTTTCTGCTCATCGTTAAATCCTCGCACCTCTGTCACTTGATCAATGTAGTCACGGGGGATCAGACTGGCTGCTGCTGGTCTGGACGTGATCCAGATGAGAGCAGAGGAAACCAAATGCTTCTTGATAAGGTTTACTATTATTTTGATCACTGTTGTTTTTTCATTTACATTTGTAAAGATGTCATCTTCTTTAAAGCTCAAAGGAAAGCGACATTCATCCAGCCCATCAAAGATGAACATAACTTTACCATCACCTTCAGGAAGAGAGGGCAATTCTTCAGGACTACTAAAGAAGTATTTGTTAAGCAGTCCCATGAGACTGATCTCGTCTTTAATCAAATTCAATCTACGAAATGGAAGTGGAAATATGAAGACTATATCCTGGTTTTCTGTTCCTTTAGCCCAATCAAAGATGAATTTATTGACAGAGACAGTTTTTCCCACTCCTGCGATCCCCATTGTCAGCACTTTTCTGTTTCGTCGATCTGTGTCACACTGGACTTTAAACATGTCGTTACATTCAATTGCCGTCTCTTTAGCTGTCAAATGGTTGTGATTTGTTTCAATCTGTATCACCTCATGGTCGTTCACTCTTCCTCCAGTCTCATTCTCCACCACATATAAATCAGTGTAAATATCGTTCAGGTATTCCTGATGACCCGTCTGTGAATTACCAACCAATATCTTCTCATAGTCCTGTTTTAATTTATTCCTCAGCCTGCGGCTGGTCTCTGTGTAATCATGAAGAGTAGCTTGACTGTCTTTAAGAAAAAGGGAAAAGACTGTAAAGACAGTAAAGTGATCATACATTTCATAAATTCATGCTTCTACTATATTCAAATTAATCACACTCTTACTGCATCAGTGTTTACATGTACATCTTACACTGATTATGCTGAAGTTGACAACATATATGGTGATGCAAATGCCTTGCCTAATGCTGAGTCAAATGCAGTTGGTTTCAGTTTTCTTTCTTTTTCTAATTTCTTTCAGAGCATTTATTGTTTTGCAGTGGTGGACGAAGTACACAAACCAAGTACTTGAGTTAAAGTAGAGATACACTAGGTAAAATATTACTCCAGTAAAATTAAAAGTACTCCCTTTTAAATTTTACTTGAGTAAAAGTACAAAAGTATTTGCCTTTGAATGTACTTAAGTATCCGAAGTACTATAATTCATTAAGGCTATAATGGCCTCAATTTTTGTCACAAGTCTCTTGCTTAATCATCTCAGTTTATGTGAAATGACTCTGTTACTCTTAGCACACTGATCTATTAGTAGAATATTATTATTCAGACACTGATATCTATTAAAATTACCATGAGCCCAAAACCTTGAAGCCAAACAATTTCCTTTAGAACCAAATGAAATAACAGGATTTTAGAGTTTATTTTAAGGTTTATTTGTAACAGTTGCAAGTTTAATAAAGGCTTGTATTAAACAAAGGTTCACACAAGTTTTCTTTTACTATATTGTACTGTATCTGAATGTCTCTTTAGAAATATCAACTGGCCATATCAGCTTTACTGTAACAGGAACTAGTTTTTTGTATCGAAAGAAACACACTTGCCAGTCGGGTGTGCGATATTGACAAAAAATGATTTCTCAATATTTTATAAGACTTTTCCGATAACGATAATCAGACGATATTTTGCATCATTCAAAAATGTTTTATTTTGCAATGTAATTGGTGACAGTGTTTCTTATATATTTCCATCTGTTGCTTTTCCTGTCATAAGGAACTTTCTTGCTAAATGATTCGGCCATGTTTATTGCGTGTGTTTTTGACTTTGTTCTGTCTGCTGCAGACGCACCATGTTCAGAGGACTCCTGAAGCTTTTCATAATCCTCATATTAGGGCAAAGGCTGCGATTATTTAATGCACAGCTTGTCAGAGCTGTACTGCTCTGTGATCAGTAGTAAATGCTTCTCCATCTGAAAGCCAGAGGGCGCTCTTGTGCAGAAACTGACAATATGAGCTGCAGCAGAAGAAGATAAAGCGTCATATCGCTGTAGCTGAATAAACAGAAGATAAAACGCTTTGACTGATTAAACATGACTAATAAACACACGACTGCCTTATTATCTCTCAGAAGGATGCACAACTATCGTTATGAAGAGAGTTTGGGGTAAAAACATGTTATTAAATGCTGTCTTTTATTGGACAAGATAATAAATGCTTCTCATGTCTGGATTACGCGCGCTGCTTTTTCAAATGTACATTATAAGCGACTCAAACTAGACTAAAAATAAGCCCTTCCGTGCTGAAAGGCGATCTCTATTAATAAGGGGCACTTCACTCCACCTGTCAACTGTTTTAGCGTCATACGATGCATGCAAAACTAGTCAAAATAGAGTTTATATCCCAACAAAAGTGCTAACATCAATATCGGAGCACTGAGCTTCAAATATTTCAAACTTCGGTGAACATAAACAATGAAACCGTTTTCTGTAAGCTACTGTTGGATTACTCATTTAAAAATGACCAGTAGAATAAAAAATGGCATACCTCAACGTGTTTTCTAAGATTGGAAGGAGAATTCTTGTAAGAAGGCAGTTGAAACTATTTCAAAAAAATTGCGCAAATAAGGCCACGGATGTTGTGGGACGTTGGAGTTCGCGATTCTTCCATGATGAAGGCACTGTTACTCTCAATGTCTTGTCGTTGCACTGAAGCTGAACTGTTTGCGCTAAGTAAGCAGCAACCAAACCAAGTTCAAAACAGAGCGCGCGCTGAACCCTGATTGGTGGTTTGCCACACGCTTAACCAGCTCAGTTTTTAAATCTAGTAATAAATAAAAAGGAACGACTGATTTCGCAAAATGTAGTTGAGTAAAAAGTAATATAATCGACTTTGAAATGTAGTGAAGTTAAAGTAAAAAGTCTCACCAAATGGAAATACTCCAGTAAAATACAGATACACGAAAAAGCTACTTAAGTACAGTAACGAATTACATTTACTTCGTCACTGTCCACCACTGTTGTTTTGTCACTATTGGACTCAGATCAACTAAAGGCCATGCTGAACAAATTTATTAAAAGGTTTTTGATTAAACATTGACATCTAGCACACCAAACAAGACATGAGACTGTATTAGGGTTAGGTTGGGGTCATTGGAATAACCCTTCTAATATAGAAGTTGCTTGCAGAAGTTTTAATTTTGGACTTAAGGCCCTTGTAAACCATTTAACCATTTGTAAAATCATGATTCACAGATCTTGTATAAGATCTGCTGCTGTTCTTCTTGGCTCTGTAATTGCTGTTTGCCGTTATATTTTCTTATTTCCATGTACAGGCAGTGATTGTTATTTACCACATATCTCTTTTGAATGAGCACCAACAGCAGCAGATGTGTTCATATTGCCTTCATCCTGACCTGTGTGTGAAAGAGAGAGAGGATCACACACTGGGAAACATAAATCACTCAAACACATCAGTAGAGCAAAGAGAAAAGTTCAGTCAAACCATTGCATTGGTAAACAGTCAATCACATTACAGCCACAGTAAATTAAACGTTACCTTGCTCGTGATTGTTCTCCAGCTGCTCAGCCAGATTATTCTGGTTCATCTTCCTCAGGATCTCCACTGTGATCTTCACAGCTTCTTCTGGTCCAAAACAGTCCACCATCTTATCCACAGTTTTTAACCGATCTGCATTTTCCATTTCAGACTTTGATATACCCTCATGATCGTTCCTTAAGTGCCACTGAAACTTCTTCAGTTCAGCTTCTAGCAGTTCATTCAGCGATTTCAGCAGATCTTCAACAGACGCCATCGCTCTTCACCGATTCACAGCTGCAGGACAAAAAGAAAAAGATCCGAAGTAGTTTCACTCATAACATATGAACTTAAGAACTCAAATGTTATTGGATTATGAATTGAAGCTGTGATTAGATCAGGACTTTCAGGAGCACCTCATCCAAACTGTTAAATCTGGTTTATATCTGTTAAATCAGGTGTTCCATTCAAATCTGTTAAAGTAGTCCTGTAATGCTCCATTTTGCATAGTATCTATCTGAAACATGCTAGAAATGAGTACCCTAGCAACCACCCAGAATACCTTGAGTATCCTAGCAACTATTTAGCAACCACCCTGAGTAACTTAGCAACTGCATAGCAACACCTTTGCAACCACCCTGAGTACCCTATCAACTGCATAGCAAAACCCTATCTATCTATCTATCTATCTATCTATCTATCTATCTATCTGTCTATCTATCTATCTATCTATCTATCTGTCAAGGATTTCAGATGAAGCAGACTCTGATGCAGCTATGCTAAATTGTTCAATATATCCTAATCATTTTGTTAACTTGTATTCATTTTGAAATACATAACTTGACACAGTCACCTCTGATAACAGATCTCTCTAAACTGTAATGCTGACATGCATTTTCTGAACGAGGACGATGTAGATGTTTCTCCACTGAACTTGTGTATTGACCTGAAGTTAGAAGTGTCAGAACTTAAACCTGTTAAACCAGAAATTTTTCAGAAAATGAATAGAATCAGTTTTTCATAAGAGTGAAACTACGTGGAGAATCACTGTCTGTTTTTAAAAGCCCCCCACACAACGTAACTGAAATTTGTGCACTTTGGGAGAATTCCAATAGTAGCCATTATTTTTGTAAACAAATTTATTTAGAGGAGAAAAACTAAATGAGGAACATCCCAGTGAAGGAACACATTGTAAAAAGAGAGTCGTATCATCAACAGCGAAGGTAAGAAGAATGGAAGAATCAGTTTGCTGTCAATGAGCGAGATGGACAGCTTTTGTTTGCTCTGCAGTAAAGTACTTGGTATATGCAAAACCTACAATGTCAAAAGATATGTGAATTCGATGTGTTTGTTTGATGTACTTGTATTTTAAATAAAATAACCGCTTTGGCAGTTATGTATGTATGAAAAATTAACATGCAGCTACTGTACCTCATGTTCATTCAAATGAATCAAAATTGAATCAAGGTCGAAATCAAATTGCAAGCTTATGAATTGAAATCAGGAAATGTGTGTAAACCACTAATAAATACAGTAGCCAACAGTCATTGTACCATGTAAACTTTGTAACATGTTTTCACTAAACTTAACTTTATAATTCTGTTTAGTTTAACAAATGTTTGTACAATCACAACACACTTATTGCAAGTTTATTTTTTACTTTATATATATATACATACATAACAATGTGTCAATATTGACACTTCAAAATCTAAACATGTCAGTACTTTGTGAAGTAGTTTTTACTAACCATGAATAATGACGATGTGGATGATTCTTGTTCCTCCACTGAACTTGAACTGTCTTCAGCAGAAGTTATTATGAAACTCCTTACAGCTCGTCGTTTTATAACCCTTATGCGCTGTTGGATTTCTGTGTTCACTCGTTATGGAGCGGGTCAAATTGACCCTAATTGGATTCAATACAATTCCTCAAAAATCACACTATGAAAAACAACAAAGATTCAGGTACAAACTGTTAATTTTTAATATCAACATTTGTCAAACATTCCAAAAAATATATATCTGAAGATATGATTTAATGAAAATGTTTTTTAACCATTTTTTAAAACTGTTTTGTTTTGACAAAATGTGAAAATAAACAGTGGATTTTTAAATACTATAAATAATTTTTTTTAACTTTTTTTTTTTCTTAGAACATCATAACTGAACAATTAAATGTAGCTGTATAATGAAAATATGTACTTTTCCTAAGTTGGCTGTTTTGTAAACTCATTTCATAAAGTCAAGTTTCTTCTGACATAAAGCAAGTGTGTGCTTTCTGGATCAGAACTTCACACACATGGTGGTGGTTAAAACATTTTTCTGTATTGAAATAAGTGTGGAAAACCTAATTTTTTAGCTTCATAAGATAGTAAAAAAATAAAATAACAAAATATAACCAAGAAAGGTTATTATTTTGGGTCAGTACAGTTGCTTTAGAGCGTTAAAATATGCGGGTCAAATTGACCCGGTGAACATCACGAACGAAACAGTAATTTTGTTTGTGTATGTCAAAAAACACCAGCATGTTGAAACTGTGCATGCGTGTTCATGATGATAAATGAGAAAAAGTCACAAAATATCAAGAAAAAAAACATAGGTTAACCAGTATTTCCAACAACTTGAAAATCTAAATGGGTCAAATTGACCCGCAACATAACACAAGGGTTAAGGACTGTTTTTTTACAGAACTGAAACCTGTTATAACAGATCTTTCTTGGAAAACTTATGGAAGAAGTACTCGTGACATTAGAGTGAAACTATGTGTTAAATTACTGTCTGTAATTAAAATACCCACACACAACGTATCTGAAATTACAGGTAAAAAGAGAAACACTGTGTGAGCGTAAGGGGCGCTCAAAGGGTTTGGTTAGGCACCAGTAGATGGTGGTGGGAGTTCCCGGTTAGAGAAACTGCAGCGAGAGAGCGGGACCCATTTGAAGAATTTTATTCGTATTATATCTGCATAGATGAAGTACTACAGGCATTTGCTACAGGAGGCATACACAGATTCATATCACTATTTAGAGTCAGAGAAATGGGTCATAATACAAAAATGAACTCATTATTAAAGATGTCAATAAAAACAATTAAAATAAGTACTGAAACATTTGGGGTTTAGAACAAGAGCTTACCAGTAGAGGTGGAAAATCAGACCACGCCATCAATAGTCACTTCAGGAGCTGGGTTGGTTGACAAGCTCAGTCAGCCAGTCAAATAATACAACCAATGAATCGGCAAGTAAACAGTTGCTTGAAACAGTTTAACAAAAAAAGTGTATAAAAGAAATCAATAAAGGGAAACAAAATAGAAACTAAATATATTTAAAAAACAAAACAACATGTAAAACAACTGAAAGAGCAGTAGAAACAAATAAAAGAAATCACAAAAATATAATAAAAATTGAAAACAAGATAATTAAAACTTCAAAAACGAAACAAAAATATAATGCAACTAAAGAGCAAGCAGAACAAATATAAAACGGCCAAAGGAGGAACCAAAAAAGAAAGAAATTTGGAAACAGGACGGCACTGCAGTCGTACACAAACGTGGAATCATCACCAAACCTATAAACAGAGCAAGACTGTGAAGATTTGTTCTTTCCCATCTTAATGTATGCTTGCATAAACACATACCAACATGCTGAAACTTGATCGTTTGCTGTAAATTGATTGCTGTCCGCGGGAGCGCTCGCAGCATGTTTAAACTCTATCACTCCTGTTTCTACACGTCTACAGCTGCTTTTATCAGGATCAAATGGCCATAACCTGCAAATACACAACATTGTGGCCATGTTGATAGCAAAGAAACTTCTTTTGTAATTCAATAATCAAAACTATTCATTTAATTTGTCATTTATAGTGTAATCGGGCATGATATTTACGGGATTATAGGCAATAAGCCTATTTTACTTGCTTCATGACAACCAATCCATGTAGTAACATTAAGTTTCTGCCTCAAAATGACTTAAATGAGTTCATGTTTGTTATATTTGACAGATTATAGCTCATGCAGGTTTTTTTTACCTGTTGAAATACCTTTATACCTTTGGGGTAGTCGTGGCCTAATGGTGAGGGAGTTGGGCTTGTAACGTGAAGGTTGCCGGTTTGATTCCCATGCCAGCAGGAATTGAAGGTGGGGATTGTGAATAAACAGCACTCTCTCCACCTTTGATACCATGACTAAGGTGCCCTTGAGCAAGACACCTAACCCTAAGTGCTCCCTGGGCGCTGTAGCAATAGCTGCCCACTGCTCTGTGAGTGTGCACTTGTTCACTACTCACTGCTGTGTGTGTGCACTTGTTCACTACTCACTGCTGTGTGTGTGCACTTGGATGGGATAAATGCAGAGCACAAATTTCAAGTATGGGTCACCATACCTGACAATATGTCACCACTTTCACTTTCACTTTAAAATACCCAATAACAGTTCTTTGTGCCCCAAAATGACTTTCATTCATGGTTCATGGACTTTTTTTTTAACATTTTCAAAAAAATGGATGTTACTGTACGTAAACATTTTATTTGCGGATATTTGTGTTTCATTTTCTGTGTTTAAGTTTTTTTTTACACCATGTTAGCATTATGGCTGTTCACATTATTATAAAACATAAGATAAATCTAAAATACATTCAGGAGATACATTTTGAAATATTCCTTTTCTGTGTTTAATGGATGAAGTTCAAACTTTCATAAGCTCAGGTATCACCCTTCTGAATAACAGCTGTCTGTATAAATCAAACTAAACTTTAATAGAATAAAATGTTGAACAATATTGCTGGTGTCGGTGTATCAGACCCATTTTAGTAACTCTTTGGGTATTCAGACAGAAGAAATAGGGCAAATCCAGGTAGGTGGGTAAAAATGCCCAAATGACACTCCAAAATACTAAAACTTGTCCATTTAAAAAGGTATTTGTAACAGGTAAAAATGACTGGATGATCTATGTCAAAAATAACATGAATGAAATCAAGGCATTTTGAGGCAGAAGGAACAGTTCACTCAAGTAGCAAATCACTGTAATCGCTCTTTAGCAAGTTGAAAACACCATATTATGGGTTATATTGACCGTTTAAAAAGTATTTCAACAGGTAAAATGACTGGTTAAGCTATAAACGGTCAAATATAACAACCATGAATGAAATTAAGTAATTTTGAGGCAGAAGGAACAGTTCAGGAAACAGGGAACAGAAGGAAAATAGGCTTATTATTGTATATATAGTCACCTAAATATCACGCCCTATTAACAGTAATAAACGAGACAGCAGCAAAACTCACTCCAAACAAGTCAGCTTCTCTATACGTTAGACACACACGACATAATCCTAAACAACCACTAGCAGCGCGTTCTTCTTGCCGTCTCGAGTCCTCTGCCAAAACTCTAAAAGAACAGACAACAATGGCGCCCCTCTATGGCAAGCCGTTTTGACTTTTATTCATTCTCAGGATATGAACTTGTGATATCAACAATTATATTTTCACTAGTTAAAATGTTAATTCCTGATATCAGGAATTAATTTCCACTAGTAACAAAGTTCATTCTTGATATCAACAATTCAATTTCCACTAGTAAAAACTATAATTCTTGATATCAACAATTGTATTTTTACTAGTGAAATCTCACCATAGGCTGCCATTCAAATTCAATTGTTGATATCAAGAATTTATTCCTTACTAGTTGAACTTCCAGTTTCACATGTCAGGAATACAATTCTTACTAGTAAAAACGCAAATTTCTGATATAAAGAATTACATTGTTATTAGTGCAAATGTCTATTCTTGACATCAACAACTGAATTGCTACTAGTAAAAATTTTCATTTCTGTTATCTGAAATGAATTCCTGATATCAAGATAATTTCTGATATCTAAAACGGCTTTCTTACTAGTAACAACCACATTCATGATATCAGAAATGAACATTTTTAAGTAGCAATTCAATTGTTGATATCAAGAATAGACATTTGCACTAGTAACAATGTAATTCTTGATATCAGAAATTTGCATTTTTACTAGTAAGAATTGTATTCCTGATCTGTGAAACTGGAATTTCAACTAGTAAGAAATGAATTCTTGATATCAACAATTGAATTTGAATGGCAGCCTATGGAGAGATTTCACTAGTAAAAATACAATTGTTGATATCAAGAATGATAGTTTTTACTAGTGGAAATTGAATTGTTGATATCAAGAATGAACTTTTGTTACTAGTGGAAATATAATTCTTGAAATCAAAAATTGCCATTGTTACTAGTGGAAATTAATTCCTGATATCAAGAATGAACATTTTAACTAGTGAAAGTTCATATCCTGAGAATGAATAAAAGTGAAAACGGCTTGCCATAACCCCTCCTGCCACATTTAGATGGTCCAATGATAAACTTCGGTCTCACAAATCTGCCTAGCAACTGTTGATCAGCTGTGAACAGTAAATTCTGATTGATCGGCTTCATCCTCTCAGAGAGAGCAGGTCTCAGGGGACACGGGAGCGGCGGCCTTTTCAAACAAGTAAAAAAGAAGAAAAGAAGAAACAGAATTTAAAGTGATATTACAGTTCGAAAACAAAGAAGGGAGACACCTGCATCCATTAAAACTGTCTGAAGGTAAAGACAAGAGTTAAAAAAAAAGCTAACTGTAATCGTGATAGCTAACAGTCAACCATGCAGTGTAAAACACTAAATGGAGGGAAAATAATGATAGAAGAGATGGAGAAAAGCAAACAGATGAGTAACAAAATGCATGTAACTTAGTTTTACGCATTTGAACAACATTTGAGTAACTGTATTTCATTACAGTTACATTTTAAATGGATGGTTATCAAATTACAGTTACATCTGTAAGGTATTTTAGATTACCAAAGTGATTACTTTGAGTTTTAATGTCATTTAAGCATTAATGTAAACAGTAATTGGTGATATTTTGATAATAATGGTCTGAAAAAGCTGAGTTATAAGTTTCACAGCCCTTGCAACGTTTTAATACTTTTAACAAAATAAGAGGGATCATAAAAATGACGTTATTTTATATAGTACTGTCCCGAATAAGCTATTTCAGATGTTTGCATACTCTACAAGACAAAATGACTGAATTTATAAAAACTTGCCCAATTCAAAAATTTGCATATCCTGTCATGACCTGGATGAACTGTTTTCATGTTTTGCAATATAGTTGTTTGTGAATCCCTTTATAATTGTAAAAAAAAGGTAAGTGCAACTTTTTTATCTCACAATTTGACTTTTTTTTTCTCAGAAATCCAAGATTTAAACTCATAATTGTAAGTTATAAAGTCAGAATTGCGAGAGAACTTTCAATACTGATTTTTTTTTTTGGGCAGGTGTGAATACAACAGTTTCCCTTTTGTGTTACATACTTATAAGTATGTAATAATTATTTAGATTAAGGTACTAAATTTGGGTAATCTAACGAAATACGTTACAAATGACTTTTTAAAGCACGTGTTTTGTAATCTGTAGTGAAATACATTTTAAAAGTAACATACCCAGCCCTGCTCAGGGGTTTCAACATCAGTCACAAATGAAGAAATTAAAGCAAACTTGAAAGGAGGAATCGTACAAGATGTCAAAAAACAGGACAGTCTCAGTGTGATGAAGAAGAAAATTATATGCAGATGCAGTAATATAAAACAAAGAACCAACAAAATGTTCACATAAATGTGTAAAACCAGATATAATTTCTACAAGAAACATGGTTATAACCAAAACATCATTTTATAATTAAAGAATATAATGTTATTTGAAAACATAGGAAAAAGGTAGAGGAGGTGGTGTGATTACATTTATTAAACAGAATTTAACATATAAAATATGCCAAACGAATTTGAATGTATATGGAATGGAAATATAAAGGGAAGAAGCAACCAAAGAAGTCTAACCATTTGAGATATACATAATCCACAACTCATGGGGTAGAGAAAACACTGACACAAATGGTGTAGTAGAAGAATTAATGGAAGATCGCACTTATGTACTTTTACTTAAGTATGGCTTTCAAGTACTCACTTTTGATTAAGGTACAATATACAGAGCAGCAGCTAAAACAAACCTAAAACAAAATGGGTATAATACAGGCTAAAGCTTTAAGACTATGTACAGGAATACATCAACACGCTACAAATAAAGCCTTGATGGCAACAGAAGAACTACCACTAGATGGAAGCAGAAGCTAAATATCTCTGGCGTATTGGAGTAGATTGGAAAACATCTGCAGAAAGAGGAATAATCCCACCATGGTTGTTTCCTATGGCAAAGGTAGATATAAATTTAAGCAAAAACAAAGTATATATAGAGAAGCTTTTCATATTTACAGATGGATCAAAGGTACCAGAATCTGGGGTATAGGAATATTTATTCCAGAATTCGAAATAAGCATATTCAAAATATTATCAAATAATTAGCAATATATACAGTAGAATTAGTCGCAATAATGGTTGCATTACAGTGGACTGAAGAGAAATTATATGTTCAGACTCTGTCAGCGTTTAATAGTTTGGTATCAAATGAATCCATTAGAGAAGACACTTTAAATTATATATATATATGAATGACATTAAAATCTCAAAATGGTATGAGAATAGATGTCAAATTTTGTTGGAAACCGCCTCATACTGGAATCAATGGAAATGAAATAGCCGATCAGTTAGCAAAAAAGGAAACCAAAAAATAAAAAAAGGATATCGAGATTGAAGTCCCATTAGGACGAGGAGAAATTAAATCAATTATTAAATAAAATATTTTAAAAGCTGATACAGGAAGATTTTATCATCAAATTAATTCATCCATCAAAGGAACATACAATTTTGGAAGATGTTGGAAAGATAAGGTGATTTTAACTGATTACAATTTGGACACACAAGACTAAATTTTTACAGGTAAATGTGCCTTTTGTGGGGTAGTAGAAACCGCTGAACGTGTAATATTAAAATGTCGGAAATATAGAGATAATTAAAATGTTAAAGAACTTTAAAGGTAATACCTGGGGGAAAAAAGAAATTGGATATAAGGAAAAGGATTAAAAGAGAATTTATCAAAGAATAGTAATGGAATACATAGTGACAACAGTGACAATTTTGGGAATTTAAATAAAACAAAGGAATATGGGAACACACAAGCTATTTTTGTTGTTGTTGTTTTTTTTGGCATGGAAGCTGAACACACAGCAGCTAGAAATACAGATCGGGTGATCTAAAACGATAAAAACGATAAAATAAAATATGAAGAGACGTTACTATCATCCATGTATAATTTTCTATTATTTTAGCTGACTGCGGAAATGAAAGAACATTTATCAAATCAATCTTGGTGAGTGTTGAACTATGAAATCATGTTCAACATTCCCAACTAGACGGATGAGGAAACAGGAGAAACATGCCATGAATGAAGTTAGAAGACTTTTAAATCCCAAAATCGGCACCCTTACAAACATTTATCATGGTTTGTGGAAACTGGAATATTGAATAATATGTTATAGCCTATTGCAATATATTTAGTAGGTAGGAAGGGGAATATATAATTCATTTCTTTGTGACTGTGTAGTAGTTCTAACCTGTGTTTAGGCATTTTTTTTTTAGTACTATATAATACATATATATAACATATCATAATATAAGTTGACATTGGTAGTGAGTAGCCATGAATGGTTTTACCTGTCGTTACAAAGACTCACTGTCAGAATATTTTAATTTAAGCCTAATAATAAATCCAATAACCTATCCCCCACCGAGCCACAACTTTTTGATTCGATAATCCGGCCCTCGAATGAAACTACTAATACATATGATCTACCAGTGACATAAATGTACGTTGATTCGTTGAACGTCTTTTTTGCCCTTTCCATCGTATTACTTATATATTCCATCTCCATTTATCATGAAACCCACGACACACTACAAAAACACTGTCGTTGCTCCTCTTTTATGCTTCCGGAGCTCCTCCGTGAGAGATACGAGACCGGTGCAGCGCGCAGGTGACGCTCATTATCTCTCGCGTCACTCGTCACATGGAATAATTGTCACTTTTGACCAAAATCATATATCGCAGCATTGATTACATGTGTGTGTAACGTTATTTTAGACATTTGCACACCATTTAGCTGCTAGAAGGGGATGGAGTCCTCTGCCTTGATGTGGAGTCCTCTGTCTCGACAATGTCCACGTAACAAACTGTTGGTCACGTTCCTAGGATTTTGTCCAGTTCATCATACCATGGAATTTTTTTTTTGTCTCTAGAATTTCCACTCTTGGTTAGAGCATTGCGCACCTTCATGTAATGTTGGCTAAGTTTTTTGTACTTTAATGCAGGAGATTGCTCTAATCCCTTCTCTTGCATCCATTCGCTGAACTTGCTGAACACATCTGCACATATTTTTATGTGTCCTCTCTGGTTGCTGTGATTATATAGACATCTTTCCAAATATCACTCAGGGAGCTCCAGGTCAAACCATGACTCAATTCGCAATGGCTAGAAAATAGCAAACACAACGCTTTCCCATAATGCAACTCCAACTACGGGACCCTTAAAAAAAAAGGATTGCTTTCTGCAATCGGGTCGGATCATGTGCACACCTTAAACAGACAGTACCAGAGTTCGTTAGGAACCGGACCGAGACCAGCTGGATCTCGATACGGTTGTTTGGTCCGCAACTCTGTGCGATTTGCTGTATTCACACCTGCCCAAAATATCTGTAGAAAACAATGAATTTGAGTTTAATTCAATTGAACCAAATAAGATAGGTGTGAATACACCCTAAAAGCTCCCATTGGTTCCAGACCTTAAGCATCAGACAATATTAAGACATTGTGTATCACAATATTTTTTGTGTTCAATAATAAATTTCAATTTAATATTTTCAAAGTAATTATAGCTGTTTAACACAAATCAGATGACTTGCTGTATCTTATTCTACTTGTCCTGCAGATGTGAATCAGTGAAGGATGATGGAGTCTGTTTCAGAGCAGCTTCTGGATGCTCTGGATGATCTAGTCCAAGATGAACTGAAGAGGTTTAAATGGTGCTTACAAAAAAAGGGCTTTTCAAAGGCTGCTTTTCAGAATGCAGACGCTACTGACACAGTGGACATGATGGTGAAGCGTTTTGGACCAGAAGATGCTGTGAGGATCATGGTGGACATCCTGAGGAAGATGAAACAAAACCATGTTGCTGAAGAGTTAGAAAAGAAACACAAGCAATGTAAATGGTTTACAGATTTCGAAATATATGAAAAAAAGCTGTTATACTATTTTCTGTTATTAATCTTAATGTTTACAGGATAAATAACTGCTGGTTTTCACCCTAAACCTTCCTCTCTGTTTTGCTGATGTTTGTGTGGTTTAATGTCACTGAATTTTCATTCGGATCTCTTTCTCTCTCACACAGCTCAGGCTGAGGGCAGTATCGAGGATCCTGCTCTTGTCGGAGCCGGATCACAACCGATAGGAGGTAAATAATGATCACTGTCTGTCTAATGATCAAGTCAGGATATTTTGCAAAAAATATCTGAGATTCATGTGGTCTTATTTCCTCCATATCATGTAGAAGATCATGTTAGAAATGTCTGAGGAACGGATGCAGGGATCATTTTCTCTTGACATGATAATCACACTCTTCATGTCTGTTGATTTCCACAGTCACTTTCACCAACATTGTTCCCAGAACCAGGAACGACTTCCTACAATGTAAGTCACTGAGAAAACAAGCAGAGAAACTCACTGAGTGTGTTCATGTTCTTCCTGTAGAAGGAGAAAGAAAACATGACAAGAGTTTATAGTTGATCATGTAAATGATGATTTGCACAGGATATCTGGTAAACTGTACTGAGACACTGATGATATATTGAACATGAAGGGTTCAGATTCATAATTCCTGATTCTGATGTGTTTTATCTCCATCAGATTATCATCAGTTCACTCTGGATCTGAACACAGTGAATAAACGCCTCAGTCTGTCTGAGAAGAACAGAGTGATTACTAACACTAACAAAGTCCAGTCGTATCCTGATCATTCAGACAGATTTGATCATTGGGAGCAGGTGTTGTGCAGAGAACCTGTGTGTGGGCACTGTTACTGGGAGATTGAGTGGAGTGGACGTGTGTCTATATCAGTGTCATATATGAGCATCATCAGGAAGGGATGGGCTGATGAGTGTGTGTTTGGACGTAATAATCAGTCCTGGAGTTTGATCTGTTCTTCCTCTAGTTGCTCATTCAGACACAATAACATAGTGACTGATCTCCCAGTAAAGTCCATCAGCAGTAGAATAGGAGTATATGTGGATCACAGTGCAGGAACTCTGTCCTTCTACAGCGTCTCTGACACAATGATCCTCATCCACACAGTCCAGACCACATTCACTCAACCGCTCTATCCTGGGTTTACAGTTTATAAAGGATTCGTGAAATTTTGATGTATCAGAATAAAATGAAAGAATCCCTTATTTTCTTTCCATTACATCAATACTACAGAAGAACACGTCAGAATTAACATGTCACAAATCTTCAAACATGCTTCTCATTACAAGAGTATCTATTGAAACGAACCTGCAAGAAGCAAGAAATTGTACACCTCCAGGAAACAAATAATGAGCACTTGCACAAAACTTGGCCGTACTAAACAGACAAAGTTAAGACACATGAATCATAAAATTGAAAACCACTTTATGGCCCAAAATATTTTTAAACATAATCAAAAAAGGAATTGTTTCTAGTGGAGTAATATCTTGAAATTCATTCCACAGCCATGGAGCAAAGTAAGAGAGAGCTGATTAGTGTAGACCAGGTACTTCTAGATTAAGATTTCTACTTCTAGATTTCTGTAAGACTGATGCTGGACTGTCTAGACCAGTGGTTCTTAACCTGGGTTCGATCGAACCCCAGGGGTTCGGTGAGTCAGTCTCAGGGGTTCGGCGGAGGTCAAGACACACAACCGACTCATATGATTCGTGATGACACGCCCCGCTTTTTCCTATTAAGAAGGGTTCGGTGAATGCAAATATGAAACTGGTGGGGTTCAGTACCTCCAACAAGGTTAAGAACCACTGGTCTAGACCAAGTGACGGCTACTCTCTGAGAAATCAAAGGATTTAAAAAAAAAAAAAAATGTATTTATTTCAAAAAATGACAATGTACCTTAATCAACATTCATGAATGTAAATGTACCCAAATTAGCCAAAAGACTAGTTTTCATTGGTAGTTCCTTTGCCAGATGTAATTGGGCATAAGAACTAGAGACGAGAAAAGAAACAAAATTGAAAAAACAAATAAATAAAATGATAAATAATGCTCTAAAATACAATTTATCATGCATTATTCAAATTAACATTACTTAAAATAATAATAATAATGGTTAAATCAACATTAATGTTTGCATCGTTTATTATGAAGAAGCCATTTCTTAAAATTATACTTAAATGAGCTAAACGATAAGAATTCTCTAACTGACTGTGGTACAGAATTCCAGTGATGTGATGCTCTGAATGAAGTTTTCCTAAGTTTAATTATAAAATCCACCAGAGGAGGAGGAGCTAAACCATACTGTCACGCATATGTCTTGTCTAGTATAGTTCTGTCTTGTCATTATTAGTTTGAGTTCATCACCATGTCTAATCAGTTAAGTCTTGTCAGCTGTCCTCGTTTAGTCTTCGTCATCTGTGTGTATATAAGTTCCTGCCTGTAGTATGTTCATTGGTCTGTTGATGTTTGTGCTTCGCACATTGTCGCAAATGTTACAAGTTACTCAGTGGAATAAACCTGTCTGGTTATCGCTACCCTCGTCTCCTGTCATCCCGGGTGTTACACATACATAGTTTTATGAACCAAACAAACATTTTTAAACTTAATAAGGTTTTCCCAGCTAAACAAGTTATACTTATTTAAAATATGACTGATGAAAACTCAATTGTTTTTTATCTAAAATTTTAAGTTAGTACAATGATTTCAATGGTTTCAGAACTATGGAATGTGTATTAGACCAGCTTGTCAAACAATAAGTGACATGAGAAAGAATCATAGAACGTAAATATATCCTTGCAGCCTCGTTTGATAAAGAATTTGTTGTAAACCTAAAATTAAGTAGAATTTGACCTTTTTGCATACCTGTTTAATATGCGTTTTAAAAACTAGGAGTCCAAATGAACCCCTAGATATTTATTTTCTGAAACAACCTGTAATCTCTCTTCATTAATTATAATACCCTGCTTTATGTCAATATTTTGTCCTTTAGAAAAGAACACACAAACTGTTTTTGACACGTTTAATTTCAAATAACACATTTCAAATAAGCCAGGATGTAACTTTTGCCATAACATCTGTTAACTTAATTGCAACCTCTTCTGCGTTTTTACCATATGCGAAAATAACATATGCAAATTCCCATTGTGAACTCGTTTCCATTTGAAAGAAGTTTCTTGGTCTGAGTATTTATAGAGATGTTACAGGAGGCTCAAGGTGCGATTCTAGTCAGATCAGTCCACATTGGTGAATGTCCACGGCACCCAGCAATGTGCATGTTTCTATTGTCAGGTATGCATCTTTTACTCTATTTCTGAGCATTTGATGTTTTGTATTGATTACCTCTGAATTACGTAATTAGCATGATACATTTATCTGACTAATAAATTGTTACATCTGGTTTTATTCTCATTTAATCATTTACATTTAATCATTTGGCAGACGATTTTATCCAAAGCGACTCACAAGTGAGAAAAACAAACAAGCGATTCTTCATGAAGAGGTAAACAGACACAGGAAGTTTCAGACATTGCTCAGAGTAACAGAAGCTAGAGTAGGAAGGGAAAAAGAAAGGATAGTTGTTGTTTTTTAAGAAGGGGTTAAGTGTTCACAAAAGAAATGAGTTTTCAACTGTCTCTTGAATATTGCCAGGGATTCTGCGTTCCTGATGAAGGTAGGGAGATCATTCCACCAGCAGGGAGCAGTGAAGGAGAATGTTCTGGAAAGTGATTTGTGCCTCACTGTGACGGTACCACAAGCCTTCGTTCCTTTAGTGATCGCAGACTTCTGATGGGGACGTAGCGTTGTATCAGTGAGTGGAGGTAGGACGGAGCAGAGCCTGTGGTGGACCTGTAAGCAAGCATCAGCGCAGTAATTTAGTAGTGGACAAAAGCTCAGTTTTTAGAGCTCCGACTAAAAGTGGCCTCTTCCCCACTCCCAGAGTCGTATACTCTATATTCACACCAGAGGGCCTCATGTATAAATGTTTTTTGTGTGTGTGTGTGTGTGTGTGTGTATAGTTGTAGAAATTTTCCATCATCAATAAAGATCACGATCAGAGACAGAATCTTTCAATGATTTATTCTTGCAAGAAGGTCAGACAGTGGCGGTTCTAGACAATTTTTACTAGGGGGGCCAGTGTTTAACCAGAGGGGCACATTAAAAATGGTAACAAATTATATTTAAAGATTATAAACTACTTTACAATCATATAAACATTTTTTTTTTTTTTTTTTATCTCTTTATTTGACATGGACATCGCAGTTACATTGGACAGACCATATGCACTTACTTAAGTGTTTTAGCACATATGCTAATTTTCAACACAAGTCCACAGGAGGCTTTTTAGGAGAAACGGGAAAAAAAAAACAAAAAAACAATAACAATAATAAACATAATACAGTGTTAAAAATGTAAATAATAATACAACACTAATAATACAGAGAGGAAGAAAAAAAAAATAAATAAAATAGAAATTCAGAATTATTTACATACATAAGCTGTAAAGCAAAGCAACAATCAAACAATATCACAAAAGTAATTAAGAATAAAGGATTATTCATGTAAGCACTGTTGTTTTGTTTTTAACCATTGTTTAAGTCCTCTCTTAAAAGCATTATCATTAGTCTCTTGTTTTAGATTAGTTGGTAAGGCATTCCATAGTTTTGGCCCCTTTGCCGAGAAAGCAGACTGACCAAAAGAAGTTTTATACTTTGGGACAAGACAGTCACCACTAGTAGTGGCTCGTGTATTTGCCCTATGAGTACTCTGGCGCCTACTGACCAATTCAGAGAACAATGAAGACACACGATTATTTAGACATTTAAATAACAATTTGAGATAATTATAATCTACAAAACTATCAAAGCTAAGAAGGTTATGCTTTCTTAAAACATCACAATGATGCCATCTCATGGGTTTCTGATCCATAACTTTTATTGCCTGTTTATATATTGAAATGATAGGCTTTAGTTTATTTGCAGAGGCTTGTGACCACGATGTAACACAGTATGATAAATGCGAGAATATCATTGTGTGCATGTATATTTTTGCAGTTTGACCTAACAAGTCCCTTCTAATAACGCGAAAACAATTTAAGTTTGGTTTGACCTTCTTACAGATGTACTTAATATGACTGTCAAATTTTAAATTCTTGTCTAAAATAATTCCAAGAAACTTGACTTCATTCACTGATTTAATTGCTTCATTCTCAATCCGCACTTCAAACGCATCCCTTTCCGGCCTATTTCGTATGGAGAAGCACATAGAAACAGTTTTCTTAAGATTAAGAGTTAAGTGAGACAACTCAAGCCATTTAGAAATATTATTTAATGCCTGTGTCAGTTGCTCACCTGCCTGGCTAGGTGTTGTAGTAGACACATGGACAACAGTGTCATCAGCATACATCTGGCAGCTGACACCCGGACAGCAATTTGGTAGGTCATTTATGTACATCGTAAACAACAATGGGCCAAGTACAGAACCTTGTGGCACTCCCATGCTGTTTGTCTGCACAGATGACATCACCCCATTGACCCTAACGCATTGCTGTCTTTCACCCAAATAAGACCTAAACCACTGCAAGGCTTCTGATGACATTTTAAACTGATTTAATTTTTTTAGTGAAACACTATGGTTAACAGTGTCAAAGGCCTTTTTTAGGTCCAAGAACACAGCCCCGACAACATTCCCTTTATCCAGTGAGGCTTTTATTTTTTCAAGCAAATAGCAATTAGCTGTTTCTGTGGAATATTTGTCTCTGAATCCAAACTGCTGTGGATACAGCAATTGGTTAGACTCTAAATGATCCACTAATTGCTCAGCAACAATCTTCTCCAGAACTTTTGAGACTATCGGAAGAATAGCAATCGGCCTATAATTACTTGCTATATCCTTATCTCCAGATTTGTGGACTGGTGTAATTATTGCTGTTTTCCAGCTCTCTGGGAATATTTTTGTTTGTATTGACAAATTTACTAAATAAGTAATTGGCTCCAACAGACAGCTTTCATACCTCTTCATAAATGCAGCATGAAGGTTATGGATATCCTTAGACTTGGAGTTATTCATGCTTATAATAACCTTTTTAACTTTATCACGAGATACCTCTTTAATATAGAATAAGCCTATATGATTATTATCAAATTCTTCAGGGAATGACTCAATATATTTAAAATGACTTGCTAATTCTTGTACAGACTCAATAAAAAAACTATTAAAAACACTTGCAATAGCCTCATTTTTGTAAATCCGATTATTATAAACTTTAAGACAATTTATTTTAAAGTGTTTCTGTCTACCTGGATTGGTTAATCTATTTATATGTTGCCACAATTTAAAACTGCTGCCACTAGCCTCTTCAATTAATTTGGTAAAATAATTTGTCTTAGCTTTTCGCAGCTCAGATACTACTTTATTTCTCAAACCAGTAAAAATTAAGTGGTCAGTATTAGTTTTTGTTACTAGTGACTTTTTAAGAGCAAGATCTCTCCTCTTAATGATCTGAAGGATGTCACTATTAAACCATGGGAGAGAGCATTTCTTAGGCCTACCCTTCCAAGTTTTCATATGTTTATTTATTAATTCATTTAAAATAGAGGCAAAATTGTTAGCACTATGATTTAAATCTGATTCTTTAGTTACCTTTTCCCAGGTAACCTCATTCAAATCATGTTCAAAGTTAGCTAGTTTCGACTTAGGAATTCCTGTTGTTAAAATTGAATTTTCTGTCTTATTATGGTGAAGTAGACGTTTTTTAGTTAACTTTCTTACAATCAGTGTCATATTGTGATCTGAAAGGCCAGTGATGAGATTATACGTTTTTGTTACTCTCTCTGGCCTATTAGTAAAAATCAGATCTATAAGAGTTTCACTCTTTCTAGTGATTCTAGTAGGTCTATCAATCAACTGTTTAAATTTAAATTTCTCCATAGTTGATTTTAGTTTTGATTTACCACTTTTAATCATCCAATTAATATTAAAGTCCCCAAACATCATACATTCACAACGGTTGTCAACAAGAAAAAGAAGATTCTTCAATTCATTGTAAAAATTTACATTATAACATGGAGGATTATAAAGCACAACTATGTTAAATTTCATGCTTGGAGAAAGAATTACATTCAATCCCAAGCACTCAATGTTCACATTTAAATCAAGTTCTAAACATTTAAAATGCTCCCTAATGTATATTAAAACACCCCCTCCCCTACCTTTGACCCTATCTCTCCTATAGCAACTATATTCAGGTATATTAATTAGTTCAGTAGGAACATCATGATTCAACCAAGACTCAGATATACACAAAAAATCCAGATTAGAATCAATAAGTAAATTCTGTATCTGGCCTATTTTTGGTAATATGCTTCTTATATTTAAATGTCCTCCCAGTAGTCCTTTAGGTTTAGTTTCAGAGTTCCAGATGATTCTAGCATGATTCACAGTTTGAAAAAGCCTTGATGTCTTCTGTTTCAATGTTGCGCGGTTTATTGCAAGTCTTTTTGCCCTCGTGGGACTCTGTCTTTGTTGACATGCATCCGCTATCACAGTTGGGCCGTCGTAAGAATAACAATCCATAGCTGGCATACTATATGGATCAATATGAGGCACAGAACTCACCCCAATGTCCATGTCAGTGGTCCCGGAATGATCAAACACTACTGTCGACCGACACCCAGGGGCGGCGCACGCTGCTCCACCGGAACAAACGCCACACAGCATCGGAGCCAAGGTGAGTTGCGAGGATGTTATATATGTTATAACCGGTTGGGCTGTCACTGACTGCAACTGTAAGACTTCACGCGCTGTTGGATTCAGCTCCGAATGGAAAAGTGGTCCTGGATTTAAATGAACATCTCCCGATAGTAGCAGCAGTAGTAGCAATATTTTGGCTGAAGACAAATTCTTCCGTCGCCCAATTGTGGTTTTGAACACTGGTTTGAGGACCAGAGCTCGGTCAACATTAAGAACCCGTGTAAAAACTGCAGCATAACCGAATCCAAAGAAATATAGTCGTGTTTCTTCTGATAGAATGCCGAGTGGATCAACTGAAATACAGTGAGCTTTTGTAACCAGAGTCCTTGATGGATTGCACGCGAGCAAAACAGGCATCAATATTAGTATGCCACAGATGACGAGAAATAGGCCGGTATTACTTTGTTCAAGTTTGCCTTTGCTTTTACAGCTTCGTTTCGTGATACCATGCTGCAAAATGTTTAGAGGCCAAAGGATTCTCTTAAAAGTTAAACAGAAAAAATTTAAGACAGCAATTTTAAAGAATTTATAAAATTCCAGCACATCAGTGGAGCCTTCCAAACCACCCAGGGCAGGTGCTGCCGCCATCTTTCAAATCTTTCATCTTTCATTTATTACAACATTGTACAATATTTGTACAAGAGTGAGTGCAGGTGCAAAAAAGGTAGGTTCATTAATGTTGATGATTATTATCAATGATTTGTGAAGGATCATGTGACACTGAAGACTGGAGTAATGATGATAAATTCAGCTTTGATCACAGGATATAAATTACACTTTACTATATATTTACATAGAAAACAGTTATTTTACATTGTAATAATATCTCACAATTTTAGAGCTTTTTTTGTATTTTTAATAACATAAATGCAGCCTTGGTGAGCAGAAGAGACTTCTTTCAAAAACAACCAAAATAGTACAGTTTCCAAACTTTTGACTGGTAGTGAATATCTGCATGTACTGCATGTATTTCAAAATGTAGGCCTAGTATTTACTTTAAAAAAAGAAACATTAGATCCATATTGACAAAATTGTTTACAGGAGAAAGCACCATTTTAAGGACATACAGTAGGCCTACAATGAAATTATAATTGAACTGCTTTGCAAATAGTAATAACCTTCTTTATCACAAACCTGATGGTGCAGTACTTGATCCACATGGATCCCCTTTCTGTCCCTCTGGCTGTTCCTCTCTCTGTCCCTGTATGTTTTCTTCCTCCTCACCCTCTTCTTCGTTCTCCTCATCCTCTTTTTCATGCTCCTCACCCTCTTCTTCATCCTTCTCACCCTCTGGAATTTCCCTCTCTGTGTCAGAGTCCTCACTTTCATCACCTGTCCTCTCTCCAGCCTCCACTGACTCCTCTGGCTCTCCCTCTTTCTGCTCCTCAACTCTCTCAATACCTTGATTCGTTTCTCTCACTTTTTTGTTTACAAAAAAGGACGCCATGTCCCTTCCTCGTTTCAAGATAACTATCGGAAGAAAAAAAACGTGCATTACATTTCGTTGCCTAACCGTTGCCCTACTTAACACGGGCAGATAGCCTGTTGATTACTTTACTCAAATGTATGTTATCGCAATGCAACAGCCAAGACAGATGAAGTTACGTGGTTTACATCACAACATTGTGCAGGAACAACCAGTTACTTACAAGATGCTAGTCACTTACGTGGCCGGCACCGCTCTAATTTACCCGTGTAGAACGTTCCGTCGCGTTAGTTCCGCTTTTGACACTCGCGTGTAAAATCATAATAAAGTCATAATTAGGGACATGTCTACAGAGGCACGGGCCTCCCTAGGCCTCCGTGTAGAACCGCCACTGAGGTCAGACAAACAGCAGTGAGTTCTGCCATCTGTGTGACAGAAAATAAGCAATTTACCCCCTTATCTTTATACCCTTGTGGCTGTTGTTTTGAATAGTTATCTCCCTAATATGGTTGAAGAAAGTGTGATAAGTACTTAGTATGTGCAGGATTGAGCGCATCACCTAAGGCAGAATCCTCCTGTTACCAAGGACATCAGAGGCAAGCTCAAACAGTCAGGTCAGAAATATGCTTGAGGCCTGCAAAGATTATTTCTGGCCTATGCACTCATATAATAAAATATAATATATTGTAGTGAATATATAGAGTAAATACATACAGAGTAAATATTAATGAATATTGAATAAATCATATGAATAATATACAGGAGTAACGAGTATGAGCTAAAGAAAGTACCTCCATCCAGTATAAACGTACTCCGGGTGGTCAATAAAATATGGAGCTTACGAATTCAACTTGGGAAGAAAATCGCATCAGTTAAGTTTTTTTCCGAAGTTGAATACGGAAGGCGTATATTTTTATTTTAGGGAGTAGACGGGGTGGAGATGTATGTGCACAATCCACCGCTGAGTTGGTTTTATACTGGGAATTTTGTGCAGGTGCTGGCATATGGATGGTTTTATAAATCTGAAAACGTTTGTTTATGCAAAATCTGTCTTTTATGCATATGCACACTTGTAGGATGGAAACTACAGAAAGTTTTATTCATGAAGCCCCTGGTATTGTGTGCCACAGTATCAGGCCTTCTTCCCTTCCTCATTCTCACTGGCTTTGTGTGAATGTTAATTGAAGCTGTGTTGCTCGGCATCTGATCACAGATGAGATCTGATGAGATGAGCTTCATAAAGAGGGAGGGTTAACAGTGGATTCCTTTGTGTGTTTTGATATGTAGATGCTCTGGTTGGGGTGGGCATGTTTGTCAGGCTAGTTCCTGAAGGTTACAGCAGTAAACAGTGTGTTTGTGTTGTTTGTTTGTTTGTTTTTAATAAATTTGATTAGAAGGAAATAAAACCACTAGGGGATTTTGTGACATTTCTACTATGGGATAAAACGATAGCTTTGACATAAGCAGTCTCAAAGTCGTGCACAACATTAAAATCTGTAATTTCAGCAGTCAACACCTGTATTTTGGTAAATTTCATTGTTATTATATTGTTTTCCTCTAAAAAGCTGCTGAATTAGAGGGGATACGGTTTTTATGGAGTTTTCTGGGTCCTTTTTTGTGTCATACAAGCAGTAACGAAAACTGCTTGTTATAAAAGTTATAAATGTTCTTCACATGGGCTGTTTAATTCGAGAAAATCTCTTTCTCTGTAGGATTATAGCATGTAAAACACTGGCACACTTTGTGGTTCTTGGTCCCGGTCCCGGTCTACAGATATAGTATAAGAAAGCATCAGTATTTACTAAAATGCAACTCTACTCCCTTAAAACACCTTTAACAAAATTGATTTGAACTTCATGAATTTCAGAGGTTAAATGAGACTGGCAGGAGCAGCTTCCAAATCATCAGTATTGATCTAGCTTGACACAGTTAACCACCAGATCCTCCAGTCAGCCCTCATGACAATGTGCATCTCAGGAACCACACTCCAGTAATTTAAGTCTTATATCTCAGGTAGGTCCTTCAGGGTGTCGTGGAGAGGTGAGGTGTCTAAGTCACAACATCTAGCTACTGGGGTACCTCAGGGCTCAGTGCTTGGACCGCTTCTCTTTTCCATCTACATATCATTACTAGGATCTGTCATTCAGAAACATGGCTCTTCCTATCACTGCTGTGCTGATGACACACCACTGCACCTCTCATTCTAGCCAGATGATCCGACGGTAGCTGCTCGCATCTCAGCCATGATATACATTTCTTTCTGGATGAAGGACCACTACCTTCAGCTCAACCTTGTCAAGACAGTAGTGCTTGTGGTTTCAGCAAACCCAACACTTCATCACAACTTCTCCATTCAGCTAGGTTCATTAACAATAACTCCTTCGGTTAGGATCCTTGGAGTTGTGTTTGATGATCAGCTAAACTTCACAGACCATTGCTAGAACTGCATGCCCTCTAGAAGCTTCTGCAAGTGAACGGCACCTTATAGTGCCATCCCAAAGAGACACAATATCACTCTCATGGACCTACACCTTGACTGTTCCAAGTTTGAGGAATGACCTGCATAACTCAACCAGAGCATCTGAGACTTTAGATGTTTTCAAGGAATAAACCATATCTTATTTTTGCCAACACTTGACCCATTAATACTAACACTTTCTATTCTATTTTATCTGTTGTACTATTAAAAAAAACTTGGGTTCTGTGCAAATATGGAGAGATTTGGCACAAATTTACTCTGACATGTTATCGCAGAGCTATTCACTGCTGGAGCTGCGCTGCTCTTCATCTGTAAATAACCTATCATGGATCAGCTCCAAAAAAGAGAGGTGCTTACCAGTGGATTTCTGTGCGATATTGGATTTGTGGTTGCCCTGGCTGTGGTAGGCGTGTCTGTCAGGCTGGTTCCTGACGGCTTCGGCTGTGAACAATGAGTTGTTGTTGTTTATTTTGGAAATTTATTTGATTATGAGGAAATAAAACAGCTTGGGAGTTTTGAGAGACAACAATACAGCTTTGACACAAGCTGTATCAGAGTCACACATATCTAATAATTTAATAGTCACACCTGTATTTTGGAAATGTTCATTCAGTTTTTATATTGTGTTTTCCTCTAAGCAACTTCTGGATTAAAGGGGACAAAGTTCTATCTGTAGTGTTCTGGGACCTGTTTGTGTCATGATAGTTCTAGTTATAAACGTTCTTCACATGGGTTGTTGAAGTCAAGAAAACTCTTTTTTTCTCAGCTTCTCTCATAGCATTTAAAGTATTGGCTCAGTTTGTATTGCTCCTGGATTGTGGATTTCTTCACTAATGGCAGAAAGCCGCTGAAGATCTGCTTCCTGATCTTGAACTCCAAGTAGGGAACCTTCATATTCCCGATCTGTTTTGTCCACAATTATGAGGTCAGACATTTTCCCATACTCCTCTATAAGTAATCCATTTTACTAAAACACATTTTCTTACCATAAGTTTCAGAGGTAAAACTGACGTCATGAAGTCACTCAGCTTCTCTCGTCTCATTCTTGTCCAGGTCAGGCAGCCGTACAGGAAGTGCTTCAGATGTCTGTACTGTGGACTCATACAACAATGAGGACTACAGCATCAGTGGAAAATGAGTGCCACGATTATGCAGTAAAATAAAAAAAAGCTACAGCACAATAAATTCTTTTAGGCTGCGTTCACACTTGTAGTTCGGTTCGTTTGGTCCGGACCAAAAAACAAAACAAAACATAGTCCTGGTCCGCCTAGCGTTCACACTGGCATTTTTAACAACGAACCTGAAGTTACCGAACCAAAGGCATGGAGATACGGTCACGACCTGATTGGTCGGCTTTTATGACGTATATTTCGCGACAGAGCTCGCTTACCGAACATTCAAAACAACGCTGTGTTCTGGATTAAACGCCATCATTGTATGCGTGTACATGTGCTTTATTTTTACCAGCTGAGAACTCACGAAGAGCTCATAAAATGTTCAAAACATTCAAAACAGCTCCAGGATTTCCTCCGTCGTACACAGAAACAGAAACTTCACCTCCTCGTTGCTCCACGTTTGCCCTCGACTCATTTTGGAAACACTGATCTTTCCGCGTCGTCAAATCAGCTGACTCGTAGCGTCGCATCTTGTGACATCACGTCCTGTTTTTGGTTGGTTTACATGTCTTTGGTCCGTGTTGCGTTCATATATCAATCAAACCGCACCAGAGTTCGTTTGGAAACGGACCGAGACCGATCTTTTTAGCGGTCTCGGTCCACACCAGGGTTCGGATGGCAGCGTTCACATATGAACCGCTCTAACTGAGCAATCGCACCAGGGTTCGTTTTAATCGAACCAAACATGACAAGTGTGAACGCACCCTTAGATAGGACATGCACTTTAAAATGTTCACTTAACTTTTTGAGTTATCTTTTTGCTCTGATTCAGTTACATTGGGCCTCATTTATCAATCTAACATAGAAACGAGCGTAGATCCGGAAGATCATTAGTCTTCATGAATGATTCATCAAACATTCGTATGCTGGCAATCCTATCATATAAATGATTGTACATTGACAAATGTGGTGGCTGACAACAATTGTCATTTAAAGATCACTCAGCTAAAAATTCACGCTAGAACAATCCACTCACAGAGTTTTTTTTTCAGAGTTGAGTTCTGAACTCTTACAAATCCTCTCGATATAAGTTAGCTTATAACAAACAAAGTCTAGACAATATGTCTAAAAGTCTAAATAAGAGATTCATTATGCAGTCAGTTTCATCGACTATAGCGGAACTATGTGAGTTTGAAATTAAGATGGGTGACAGCTTTTTGGTGACTATAAAGGGAGCGTATTTCGTCAGTAAAATGATGAAAACACAACAAAAGGTTGGGATTATACTGCTGAAATGAATTCTAACTTCTGGTTCTTCACATCCTCATACTTTGGAAGTAAAAATTGCATGAATTTGCCCTCACAGTGCAGAACAACGTTCTCGACATGATGTAGACCAGGGTTCCTCAAATTCCTCCCTGGAGCGCCAATGCAGAGTTTAGCTCCAGATTTGAGGAGTCCTGATGAACCAGCTGAAGTGTTTGAGGAGCGGGACAAAGGCAATCATTAGGAAAATGTGTTACTATGTTACATATGCAGGTCACTGAAGTGAGACTGGAATACCTGACAATTCGTTTAGGCGGTTCAGAGTCAATTCGTTTTATTGTGTGTGTCTACATGTGGTGACAAACAGTGGAACGAAACGTCGACCACGGGGCTACATAAATACAGGCAGTATAAACCTATACCTAAACTAACCTACTAAGTGAATCTGACTATAAATATACTATATATTTATGTTTTTTTTGTTTTGTTTTTTTAGTGCTTTTTACCACATGAGCATGTAAACAAACATGCTGTTGTTGTCTTTGCACAGCACACTTTTGAGTACAACATCAAAAATATGTGGCATGACACATCAAGATACAGAACAACGAGAAATTGCAATTGTGCTATAAAGCGTTTTAGAAATGTGTATAAATAAATTTGAAATGTGTCCAGACTTGATTGTGTCACGTCTCCACCAAATGGACTGTCACTCTGTTGTTGTTTTCTATCTGTCACATGTTCCTTTGTTTGAAGTTCCCGCCACAATCTGTTGCCATGGACACTCATCTAATCACCACAGCTGATCCCAATCACTTATCTCGTTATCCCCATGTTCTCTGTGTATTTAAGTTCAGTTCTGTTTGATCCCCATTGTCTGGTATTGTATGTCTATGCGTTGATTGTGTTCACCTGTCTCCATTGGATTTACCTGCTTGGATTATTAAAGTTTACCTGTTTATATAATCTTCTTCATCGTCGTGTATATTAACACAGCCTAAACCTGACAGATTGATACTGACCAAACAGGATTTGTGGAAAAACAGACAGTCACAAAATAATGTGAGACTAGCATTATTTATAACTGATAGCGTGAGCAAAAGTAATTCTAAATCTTTGGTCGTTAGTCTCGACGCTGAAATACTGATGCTTTTCACTCCGTGCGATGGGAGTTTTTGTATTTGGTATTGTTTTGACTTCAATAAAGAGGTTATAGAATGTCTTAAACCACTATATCATTCACCGACAACCCAGGTTTAAATAAATGGTAATGTTTTTAGCAAAATTACATTGGAATGGGGATGTCCCAGAGATGCCACTTATTCCAACACTTTTTGCAGAGAAGATGTAGAAATATCAGGATTCCAATTTTAAGGAAATTAATACAAAATATGTTAATGAAATCTCTCTTATGACAATCTCTGACCCAGTTTACCTAAACAGTTTAGGTGGTATTCAGGTTACAGATTAAATTTAGACAAATGATATGAAGTTAATTGTATATGAACAACATAATTGTATTTGATACGCCTAGTAACCTGTCTGATCCATTTTTTGCATGTGTTCTACTAAAAGCATATAAAGCATATATAAAAACAATACGTTTAAAAAAAAATATATATATATATATATATATATATAAAATGTTGTTGTTATGGACTGTTACGGTTGCTGTTCGAGGGAATACGTGCACAACAAGGAAGTTCAAGAACATATAACTTTTACTTTGAACTCAGGAGAATAATTCCACACAACATCCATCAACACAACGTTAACGCTTGACGGGGAATGACAGAAATACAGGGCTTAAATAACAAGAAAACAAGGCGATCAAACTAGACTAATTAATAACACACACCAGACACAAAGGAACTAATAGCAATATACGTGTAACAGTTGTTGTTGTAAATTCATCTTAGTGTGTTTTCTGTTTTTGTGCATAAATTTGAATATAAATTTGAATTTTATCTGGAAGAATATGCTAAATATGTTTCATCAGCAGATGAACAGATAACTATCATATAAACCTCTGACACAAATATAGTCAATCTAGTTGGGCGAAGATCACTACATGTAAACTCATATCAGGTGAGTCCCTCCCTCTTTACATTGTTGAATGTAAATTTAGGAAATTCAAAACTTTATTTGCTTTTAAAAATTTGGGAATAATAATAAATAACAGCAATGTTTTGTTTTTTGTTTTTTTACTTTCGAAACAGAGCCGTCGTCGTTGTCACAATTTTTGATAAATGAGGAAAAGACTTTGAGATATTCAAATGAGAAATTAAAAAAAGAAACAGTTTCCTAGCTATTTCTGAGTGAAAATTGTTGCTACACCATATTTTTTTCTCATAAAACAAACAAACAAAAAAATGTAAAGATTTAAAAGCTTTTTAATGAGACTAAAGCAACAGACTTGGCTTCTGTCATGTCAGGAGAGTGCTGTAGCTTATTTTGGTTAAACTGGTTAAATTTTTGGCTAATTTGTGTTTTTTCTATTAATTTATTTCAGAAAAATCAATGCCTGATGTGGTTTATTGAATAAATATTGAACAGTGGAGTATCAGATTCCACAATGATGTTCACTGGTTTTAAAAGTAAGTATTTTTCTTTTCCTCCTTTGATTTAGAAAAATTGCATTGTGTACTTTGAGCAGGTGACTACTGAAAATTAAAAATGACAATTGACTAAATAATTTTCTTAACACACATCTGTGTATTTTCTGTGCATTTATAGCTCAGCTGTTAAAACTACATGAATATTATTTAATCATAATTGAGAGTTCATTACAGTTGCATGTAAATGTCATGCACGATCATTACTCCATCATCCTCAGCAAACCAAACTTCAACATTCGTTTACCAGTAAAATGTTTTCTTGAAACTGTAACCACAAAACAAAATGCTCATTTTTCTCTTTTAACAAGCAAAAGCAAATAAGAAGTTAAATGGCACCACCAGTGTCTCTAAATGGTATAGACGGTAGTAAATCTGTCCTTGGAGGACATTATAAATTAACATAAATTAAAAGTGCACTTTTGTTTAGCAGTCGTGTTGCTATTGTTTTCTTTGCTGTAATGAACTTTTTCTAAGTGTTATATTCAAAATACCTATATAAATATAATACAGTAAAAGAATAAGATTTTTATTAAAAACATATTTTAATTAACTTGGTAAGTAGTCCTACAAAAAAAAAAAACGTTAGGGTCCTGATCATCCTGCTGGTGCTGTTATTTTACGGTAATGTAGTATTTAATGTTTTATTTGTAACCCAATTTTGATTGGGTAGTTAAAGTTTTGCCTGCTGCCTATTTTGTCTGTGATTGGGCCCGGGTTTGGGTGTGTGTGCATTGGGAGGTTGAGGTAAGAGGACTCAGAGTTTCATAGGGAAGGGTGGAGGAAACTACAACGGTGTCAGAGATCTGTGTGTTTCTTGTTTACCTCTCTGTCTGTTTGCCCTGTCCTGTGTGCCTCGTGTGACCTAGTTTCTCCCCAGTCTGTGAATTTTAGTTCATTGTCTTCAGCTGTGCGTCATTATTAGTTATGTCTTTCACCTGTGTCCTTGTCATTAGTGTCTGTATTTTATCCCTGTGTTTCCCTCACTCCTGGTTCTCATCTTTGAAATGTGGTATGGTTGTATATGCACGTACCGTGACCGAAGAAGTGACCAAAAACCGAAAGATGATGCAGGCAGAGGATTTACTTCTTACCATCCAACAGCGTGGACGGCCTTTGGAGCGGTATGTGGAGGATTTTTTGGATCTTTCACATCAGATGAGCTGGAGAGATACGATGATTAATGCATGCTTCCAGATGGGACTGGATGATAAGTTATTTTATTCCGTGTCCCCTGGTGATTGTTATATGTCCGTCTCAGACTTTATTAATTATGTTCTCGATTTGGAGAATTCCATTCTCTTTGTCGATGTCTCTGAGAACGATCTAGATTATCATCCAGTCCCAACCCGGAAGCATGTCGCCTCTCCAGCTTACCCGCAACCAGTACCCTCCACATGCTATTCCAAATGGTCCGTCCCATTCTGTACCTCGACTGCCGCGCTTGAGCCGCAGAGCAAGAGGCCCGCTGCTTACAAGCCGCGACGCGAGCCGCCACCTAAGGTGACCACCGCTCAAAAGGCTCGTTGCGAGCCGCCACCTAAAGTGGCCGCCGCACCCAAGCCATGCCCTCAACGCCAGCCATAGGAGAATGGCTAATTGACTTTTGGACTGTGCCTGATTCCCCTGAGCCCTCTCCAGTGCTCTTAGTCTCTGAGCCCTCTCCAGTGCTCTTAGTCCCTGAGCCCTCTCCGGTGCTCTTAGTCACTGAGCCGTCTCCAGTGCTCTTAGTCCCTGAGCCCTCTCCAATGCACGTACCACCCGAGCCCTCTCCGATAACGCCGGCGCCAGAGCGCCCTGCATCTCCAGCGCCTGAGCCTGCGCACCCTGCATTTCCACCGCCTGAGCCAGCGCCTGACCTTCCTCCGCCTGAGTCTGCGCCGGACCTTCCTCCGCCTGAGCCAGGACCTGGGGTGACTCCGCCCATACAAATTTTGGGGGGGGGCTACATGTCCAGTTGGGGAATGGGGACAGGGGCCACGGGAGCAATGCTGCCTCTGACTCCTCCCTGGTCGTCACCCTTGACTCCGCCCAGGCTGTCGCCTCTGGCTCCTCCCTGGTCGCCACCCTTGACTCCGCCCAGGCTGTCACCTCTGACTCCGCCCAGGCTGTCACCTCTGACTCCGCCCTGGCCGTCACCCTGGACTCCGCCCAGGCTGTCACCTCTGACTCCGCCCTGGCCGTCACCCTTGATTCCACCCTGGAGGCCTCCTGACTTGCTCCTGCACATAGCCTCCAGGGTGCCCGCTCTCCCTCCCAGTTTGTACTCTGTATGGCACGAGGATGCGCCTTCCAGGAGGAGGCAGTACTGTCAGAGATCTGTGTGTTTCTTGTTTACCTGTCTGTCTGTTTGCTCTGTCCTGTGTGCCTCGTGTGACCTAGTTTCTCCCCAGTCTGTGACTTTTAGGTCATTGTCTTCAGCTGTGCGTCATTATTAGCTATGTCTTTCACCTGAATTCCTGTCATTATTGTTTGTATTTTATCCCTGTGTTTCCCTCACTCCTGGTCGGTTCTCGTCTTTGAAATGTGGTATGGTTGTATATGCTTTCCATGTCTACAAATTAAAGATTCCATGTTTAATTCTCAACTCTGTGTCTGCCCGTCTCCTACACGTACCGTGACAGAAGAACCGACCAAAAAACCGAAAGATGATGCAGGCAGAGGATTTACTTCTTACCATCCAACAGCGTGGACGGCCTTTGGGGCGGTATGTGGAGGATTTTTTGGATCTTTCACATCAGGTGAGCTGGAGAGATCCGATGATTAATGCATGCTTCCAGATGGGACTGGATGATAAGTTATTTCATTCCGTGTCCCCTGGTGATTGTTATATGTCCATCTCAGACTTTATTTATTACGTTCTCGATTTGGAGAATTCCGATCTCTTTGTTGATGTCTCTGAGAACGATCTAGATTATCACCCAGTCCCAACCCGGAAGCATGTCGCCTCTCCAGCTCACCCGCAACCAGTACCCTCCACATGCCACGCCAAATGGTCCGTCCCGTTCTGTACCTCGACTGCTGCGCTTGAGCCGCAGCGCGAGAGGCCCGCTGCTTACGAGCCGCCACCTAAAGTGGCCGCCGCACCCAAGCCACGCCCTCAACTTGCCGCAATGGTAACGCCAGCCATAGGAGAATGGCTAATTGACTTTTGGACTGTGCCTAATTCCCCTGAGCCCTCTCCAGTGCTCTTAGTTCCTGAGCCCTCTCCAGTGCTCTTATTCCCTGAGCCCTCGCTAGTGCACTTACCACCCGAGCCCTCTCCGATAACGCCGGCGCCAGAGCGCCCTGCATCTCCGCCGCCTGAGCCAGAGCCTGACCTTCCTCCGCCTGAGCCCGCGCCGGACCTTCCTCCGCCTGAGCCCGCGCCGGACCTTCCTTCGCCTGGGCCCACTCCGGACCTTCCTCCGTCTGAGCCCCCTCTGGACCTTCCTCCGCCTGAGCCAGCACCTGGAGTGACTCCGCCCATAAATGTTTTTTTGGGGGGGGCTACATGTCCAGTTGGGGAATGGGGACAGGGGCCACGGGAGCCAAGCTGCCTCTGACTCCACCCTGGCCGCCACTCTTGACTCTGACCAGGCTGTCGCTTCTGACTCCGCCCTGGTCGCCACCCTTGACTCCGACCAGGCTGTCGCCTCCCTGGCCGCCACCCTTCACTCCGCCCAGGCTGTCGCCTCTGACTCCGCCCTGGCTGCCACCCTGTACTCCACCCTGGCCGTCACCCTGGACTCCACTCTGGAGGCCACCTGACTTGCTCCTGCACATGGCCCGCCCTCCCTCCCAGTTTGTACTCTGTTTGGACTTTTAGTTCATTGTCTTCAGCTGTGCGTCATTATTAGTTATGTCTTTCACCTGTATTCCTGTCATTAGTGTCTGTATTTTATCCCTGTGTTTCCCTCACTCCTGGTCGGTTCTCGTCTTTGAAATGTGGTATGGTTGTATATGCTTTCCGTGTCTACAAATTAAAGATTCCATGTTTAATTCTCAACTCCGTGTCTGCCCGTCTCCTACACGTACCGTGACAAATAAGGTGATAAGGTGTATTCAATGCAGAATTTTTTTTTTTTAAATAAATACAGGGATGTTTTCATGTAGTAATAGAAGCACTTTTCATTCAGTACATAATGTACTGTTTAATACAGCCCATGCATGTACAAGTGTTGCATTCAAATATAATCCTATTGTAACACTCTGGAGTGGGCTCATGGGCTTGAGTGTGCTCCTGGTCAAGCTCTGGGGCTGGGGAGGACTCCAGTGCCGAATCATGGGCTGGAGCAGGTTTGCGTCTGATGTCTGGGACTGTGACTGAGCGGGCTTGTAACGGAGCTCTGGGGCTGGAGTGGTCTCCTGGATGGAAGACTGAAAGAATGTGTGTGTGGCCCAGAAACGGATAGTAACCGCTACATACAAAGAAAGGACCACCTCTTCAATCAGGCCAGGGCAAATAGAAAGAATAAGCTCTGATGCAGCTTTCTCAGAAGTGGGCTCTGGAACTCTCTGGATCTCTGGAGAAGACTTGGGATTTTCACTCTCTGGAAACGGCACTGTACTGTGCTCAGAGGTTGCCTCATACCATGCCCCTCAGTTTCCTACACCGTCTTGGGCCCCTGAACCATATGCACTGCCTTGGGCATCTGAGCTGGCAGCACCACCATGGCTCCCAGAACTGTCAGAACCACCATGGCCTCCTAAACTGCCAGCTCAGCCCTGGTCCCCTGTGCTACATACTGCGCCCTGGCCCTCTGAACTGCAGGCATAGCCCTCGCTCCCAGTACCATCCTGGAGTCCTCTAGTCATCTTTATCACCCTTAAGAACTGCCAAGACTCCAGTGCGCCCTCCCTCTCAGGTTGGATTCTGTTTGGTGTGAGGACGTACCTTTCAGGAGGGAGGAGTAGCCACCAGCACAATCCCCTGTTCACCTGTCATCTACATCGCAATATACTTCCGAGCATCCCTCCTGATCCACATCTGCCAGAGATCACCTCCTGATCACAGATCATCTGCACCTGTGCACCCTCATCAGCACTGCTTTTAAATGCAACCGTTCCCTTCTCCTAACTGTTTGGTCTCGTCTACAACAAGCTCCACGACCCTACCTATTACTCACCTGAGCTACTTACCTGTGATTTATCTTCTGTCTCCGGTCTTCCGTCATCTCCCTGGATCTTCCACTCAGCCAGTATCACCGCCTCCACCGCACATGCACCATATCATGCATGCACTAAATTAAATCCTGCTAAATTCACCATCCAGTTATTCAGTGACTTTCCTGCAATAAAGTACTGTTTGTTCTCTACTTGCCTTGTCTGTCATTTTCTGTGCATGACAAACCTAAGTTGTCCTCATTTCCTTGAACTAATTAGTATGGAACCAGATATTTACAACACTGTTTGAACAGACATTGATCATTTGAAACTTAACAGTGTCTAACAGTCAGTAAGAAAGATCTGCTTTGAAAAACAATATTTGTGTGCAATGTGAAAGAATTCTTTGTTTAACAGTACAAAACATTAAACCTTTTAATATTTTTTTTTTTTCACGCCAGGTGTTGTATGGTCACTGCTGACCATCATCTCTTTAATCCTGTGTAAGTGTAAAAAAGTCAAGAGTTTTCTTTAAAGAAATGCCTATTGACACTGTGAAAGTATTACATTTTTGTTTATATAATTGGTTACATTCACTTCTCAGTACTTGGTCATTGTCAAAACTCTACGCAGTTTTCCATAAGAACACAACTTATCAGACCTGCTAATCTCACTTCCAAAACGCTTTACAAAGTCATTCATGTCTTAATGAGACATTTTGAAAGTATGTATTACATTTTAAAGAATTCTATGAATCAAAACAAACAGTGCCTGAAGCATGTGTGGAAAATATGCCAATTTTATTGGCCGACAGAGTGATCAGGTCATTCCGTGACATTTCATACATTACATCAGTGGTTCCCAAACGTTTTCTGCCAGGCCCCCCTTAAAAAAAGTGTAAACTTAAAATGTGTTTCAAATTAAGTGTGTTAAACAAATTCACCTGGTTTGGTGTTTGTGTTTACTTTGATCTTTTTCATCCTCAGGTATATTATCCTCCACTGCTGCTGAATCAAGATCAGCGGTCAGTTCAGTTTTGGACTGTGAGCTTGATAATGACATGTACATCTGCACTGGTGCTCGGTACCGCATGCACTGCAACACAAGAATGCATCATTTCTCCTACCAGAGATACCAATACCAAAACCAATACCAGTGCATGAGTAATAACTGTATCTGTGTCGGTAATAATGACACCTGTGCATGCTACAATAATACTTCATCCTGCTTCTGTGACAATTTCCGCAATAACATCACTATCCCTACAGCAGTTAGACCAGTCTATGACTGTGGGCTTTATAATGACATGTACATCTGCACTGGTGCTCAGTACCGCATGTACTGCAACACAAGTGTACACGACTTCCATTACAGCATGAACCATTACCATTGTTTAAATAATAACTGTAACTGCATTGGTGATAAGGACACCTGTGCCTGCTCTAGTAGCACTTTGTCCTCCTGCTTCTGTGAGACTAACAACAAGAGCATCACTGCAATAGTTAGTCCAGTGTATGACTGTGGGCTTTATAACGACACGTACATCTGCACTGGTGCTCAGTACCGCATGTACTGCAACGCAAGATTACATAGTTTCAACTACCAGAGATATAGATACCCAAACCAATACCAGTATCATTGCTGGGGTAATAACTGTAACTGTGTTGGTTATAAGGACACCTGTACCTGCTACAGTAGTACTTTGTCCTCCTGCTTCTGTGAGACTTACAGCAATAGCATCACTATCCCTACAGCAGTTAGTCCAGTCGCAGACCCTGACTGTGTGCTACAAAAAGACACGTACATCTGCACTGGTTCTCAGTACCGCATGTACTGCAACACACAAATGCATGATTTCTCCTTCCAAAAATATCAGTTCCAATACCAGTACCAGTGTGTGAACAATAACTGTGACTGTGTTGCTAATAAGGACACCTGTACGTGCTCTCAGAGCACCTTGTCCTCCTGCTTCTGTGAGACTTATGGTAATATCACTGCTCTCACGACAGCAGTTGCTCCAGTCTATGGCTGTGTGCTTTATAACGACACGTACATCTGCACTGGTGCTCAGTACAGCATTTACTGCAACGCAAGTGTACATGATTTCCATTATGATAACTACCATTACCACTGTTTTAATAATAACTGTAACTGTGTTGGTTCTAAAGACACCTGTACGTGCTACGACAATATGTCCTCCTCCTGCTTCTGTACAAATTACAACAATAGTATCACTATCCCTGCAGCAGTTACTCCAGTGGATGACTGTGGGCTTTATAACGACACGTACATCTGCACTGGTGCTCAGTACCGCATGCACTGCAACACAAGAATCCATTATTTCTACTACCTGAAACATCAGCATCAAGTCCAACACGTGTGCGTGAGTAATGACTGCATCTGTGTTGGTGATAAGGACACTTGTACCTGCTACAGTAGCACTTTGTCCTCCTGCTTCTGTGAGACTTACGGTAATATTATTGCTGTCAATAGAGCAGTTGCTCCTGCTTACGGCTGTGTGCTTTATAACAACACGTACATCTGCACTGGTTCTCAGTACCGCATGTACTGCAACATAAGAATGCATGATTTCTCCTACTGGAAATATCAGTACCAAGACTATTACCTGTGCATGAGTAATGACTGTATCTGTGTTGGTGATAAGGACACCTGTACCTGCTACAGTAGCACTTTGTCTTCCTGCTTTTGCGAGACTTACGACAATAGCATCACTATCCCAACAGCAGATAGTCCATTGAGACTCTCTCAATGTGTGTTTTTTAATGACACGTACATCTGCACTGGTGCTCAGTATCGCATGCACTGCAACACAAGAATGCATGATGTTTACTACCTTTATCAGAATCAAAACAAATACCAGTACGAATGCTGGAATAATAACTGTAACTGTGTTGCTAATAAGGACACCTGTACGTGCTCTCAGAGCACCTTGTCCTCCTGCTTCTGTGAGACTTATGGCAATATCACTGCTCTCACGACAGCAGTCAGTCCAGTGTATGACTGTGGGCTTTATAACGACACGTATATCTGCACTGGTGCTCAGTACCACATGTACTGCAACACCAGTGTACATGATTTCCATTATGATAACTACCATTACCATTGTTTAAATAATAACTGTAACTGCATTGCTAATAAGGACACCTGTACGTGCTACTACAATATGTCCTCCTCCTGCTTCTGTACAAATTACAACAATAGTATCACTATCCCTGCAGCAGTTACTCCAGTGCATGACTGTGGGCTTTATAACGACACGTACATCTGCACTGGTGCTCAGTACCGCATGTACTGCAACACAAGTGTACATGATTTCCATCAGGATAAATACCATTACCACTGTTTAAATAATAACTGTAACTGCAATGGTACTAAGGACACCTGTACCTGCTCTCGTAGCACCTTGTCCTCCTGCTTCTGTGAGACTTACGGTAATGTCACTGCTCTCAGTAGAGCAGTTGCTCCAGTCTATGACTGTGTGCTTTATAACGACACGTCATACATCTGCACTGGTGCTCAGTACCGCATGTACTGCAACACAAGTGTACATGATTTCCATCAGGATAAATACCATTACCACTGTTTAAATAATAACTGTAACTGCAATGGTACTAAGGACACCTGTACCTGCTCTCGTAGCACCTTGTCCACCTGCTTCTGTGAGACTAACAGCAATTTTATTGCAATCAGTAGAGCAGTTGCTCCAGCTTATGGCTGTATGCTTTATAACAACACGTACATCTGCACTGGTGCTCAGTACCACATGTACTGCAACACACAAATTCATGATTTCTACTACTGGAAATATCAGTACCAAAATCAATACCTGTGCATTAGTAATAACTGTGCCTGCATTGGTAATAATGACACCTGTACATGCTACAGTCATACCGCCTCCTCCTGCTTCTGCGAGTATAATATCTCCACCCCAACCACACTCAGTCCAACTACAACAGGTAAGGATGTTTCTAGACTGAAACTTGGTGTTTGATTTTACTGCATTCATGTTATAATGATGAATTCCCTCATTACAGGTCTGGATAACATGCCAGATCAATGCAGGGTAAGATGATTATTTAAATTTACACAGTGTAAACTTTCAGTTTTACTCATGAAGCTCAATTGTGATTTCAGAGTCAGAACTCTGGAGAATGTTTACAAAATCTTCTTGACCAGATAGAGAACATTACAAATCAAGAGCTTAATTTGGATGTAAGTATTTTGTCTGTGTCAGCTACATAATGATTGGCAGCTCTGTCTTTTTGCCTCTCTTAATATTTACACATACATTGACTGTATATCTCTGATCAATCAATTAGACTGTGACCAGCATTTTGACTATGACCATCAATGCTTCAGAGAAGATTTTAGAGTCATCCTCACCAGTCAGCCCAACTGAACTAGCCTTCTATGGAAACAGTGTGTTAAAAATTAGCGAGAAACTCATGTCTACATTGGTGAAGCCAACAGACACGAGTGCCAATGTCAGTTTTACTCTTGCCACCGTAGGTAAGTGAGAAACAGTTATGACTAATAATTAAACTAAGATTATGTATGATGTCAGGGACCCTATATAGTCTAGAGATCCGTCTTTTGTTAGAAATGCCTCGAAAATACAACGATACACCACGATGTGTTTTCTGACTATGTTGCCTAAAAACAACAACATCATTCTCGAGACATTTACCAAACAACAAACCTGGGCAGTTTAAAGTAATACTCAATCACAGGGTATGATTTTAGATCAAACAACTACAGAGATGAAAACCCAACAATAAGTTTGTCATTGTCTGTAAAAGTTTTGCAAATAAATTAGTATAGCTCATAACTGCTTGTTTGTGTATAATCAGAGGGACAAGTCTTCATGGTTGGACCAAGTGTCACCTTAGATAAAATCCCTCGACTTGACACAACAAGTTCTTCTGTGAACATCGATCTCATTGGGATCGCCAAGAACAACAATGAAGGTACCTGAAATATTTTAGTTTGAATAAAGAGACCTCATTTACTTACTTTTTAAATGTTTGTTTTAGCACAGTTTTACATGTATGCTTCTGCTTCTGCCACACAGGATCAGCAGCTGTGGCTTTCATAAGTTATAACACAATGGAGAATCTACTGAAGCCCGACTTCTTCAACACACCAAATGACACGGTTAAAACCATGATGTCCACTGTGATCTCAGCTACTCTTCCCAAAACCACCAACACTACACTCACCAAACCAGTCAACTTCACCCTCAAACACATCGGAGTGAGAGACCAACCTGAGATCTGATGAACATCTGAGAACATCTAATATTCAGTGTTGTAATATTTTCTGCATGTTCTTTCTATTTCTGCAGGAGTTCAACCCCAACGGTTCTCTGTCCTGTGTTTACTGGAACATCAGCAAGTGGATTGTAGATGGTTGTTCTGTTTTAAAGACCAACAGCAGCTTCACTGTGTGTTCCTGCGTCCATCTGTCGACATTCGCTCTCATACAAACCAGCAGTCGTTCATCAGAGGTACGAAGGAGGTTTAACCTCCTCAAAAGATTGATCGCACTAGCAGAATTCAAATGAACATTTATAGTGGCACTCATGTACTCTGACATGTTTTCTCAGAGCGATCCACCGCTGAACCTGTCGACTTCGGTGTCTGTGGTCTTGGGGCTGGTGTTCTTCAGTTTGGCCCTGTTGACCTTTGCCATTTGTCGTTGGAGTCGTGTGTCTGATCGGATATGTGGGCACTCTAGTTGTGTCAGGCTGGTTCCTGAAGGCTATGTCAGGGAACGGTGAGTTGTTTTTGTTTAGAAGGAGATAAAACGGCTCAGCCTTTTGTGACACTTCTATCTGATAAGTGATATCAAGATTAAAAAGGTTAAAAAGTCAACACCTGAAATACTATTTCAACACTAGCTCAGTTTGTGGTTCTTGGTTGCTCATGGATACAAACGTCAATACTAGGGAATACCACTTTTATGACATCACAAGCAATCCAGTTCTCCAGATAGATCAGTGGGTCAGACATCACTCATTTTACCACCATTTTCCATGAGAAGTCTGGATATGTGTAAAGGAGGCCAGCTAGTAGTTGTTGTGCGAGTACACCTCACTCCTCTGACCTCAAGAGATGCTCTAGCGACAGATGCTAGAGGTTACAGTCTTTAGCCTCCTTGTTGGAGCGTCCGACTCCCATGCCGGAAGACCCAGGTTCAAGGCCCACTCAGAGCGGGTTGAGTACGAACCGGTTAGAGAGGTTTCGTTGGTGCCGTGACCCAGATGGGAGTGAGGTTTAGGGGGGTGAGTGTAAAGGAGGCCAGCTAGTAGTTGCTGTGGGAGTAGACCTCACTCCTCTGACCTCAAGAGATGCTCTAGCGACAGATGCTAGAGGTTGCAGCCTTTAGCCTCCTTGTTGGAGCGTCCGACTCCCATGCCGGAAGACCCAGGTTCAAGGCCCACTCAGAGCGGGTTGAGTACGAACCGGTTAGAGAGGTTTCGTTGGTGCCGTGACCCAGATGGGAGTGAGGTTTAGGGGGGTGAGTGTAAAGGAGGCCAGCTAGTAGTTGTTGTGCGAGTACACCTCACTCCTCTGACCTCAAGAGATGCTCTAGCGACAGATGCTAGAGGTTACAGCCTTTAGCCTCCATGTTGGAGCGTCCGACTCCCATGCCGGAAGACCCAGGTTCAAGGCCCACTCAGAGCGGGTTGAGTACGAACCGGTTAGAGAGGTTTCGTTGGTGCCGTGACCCAGATGGGAGTGAGGTTTAGGGGGGTGAGTGTAAAGGAGGCCAGCTAGTAGTTGCTGTGGGAGTAGACCTCACTCCTCTGACCTCAAGAGATGCTCTAGCGACAGATGCTAGAGGTTGCAGCCTTTAGCCTCCTTGTTGGAGCGTCCGACTCCCATGCTGGAAGACCTGGGTTCGAGGCCCGCTCAGAGCGGGTTGAGTAGGACCCGGGTAGAGAGGTTTCATTGGTGCCGTGACCCGGATGGGAGTGAGGTTTAGGGGGGTGAGTGTAAAGGAGGCCAGCTAGTAGTTACTGTGGGAGTAAACCAAAACTAAAAACCATTTTTTTCCCGTGACAGAATGTTCAAATGAGCCAAAACTATTCAAAATGTTTTTGATCTTCTGTCTGTGTGTCTATGTGATGTTTGTCTGACTGCATAACATTAATCCTTTCCAACTCTAAGCTTTTAAAACTGCCTTAGGCCCAGATTTCTCAATGTAACAGTTTAAAATGTCATCAGTAATGATGATCAGAAATACCATTTTACTGCCTCAAGAGACAGTATATGAAGAATCAGTATTTATCAGCATTTACTTCTGAAAATGCTAATCTAGTCTTTTAAAACACCTTTTCTTACCTGTTTATTACAAAGAAATTCCAGTGTGGTTCATGAGTTTCAGAGGTTAAACTGATGCCATGAAGTCACTCAGCTCCTCTCGTCTCATTTGTCCAGGTCAGGCAGCCATACAGGAAGTGCTTCAGATGTCTTTACTGTGGACTCCAAGCCAACAACATCGAAAGTGTCCCAAGAAAAACACTGCAACATCATCCTAGAACGCACCAACCAAATACCTACACGAGTCCATGAAGGAGAGTCAAACATTTAAATGAATAGTTTTCTTAAAGTGCCCTAGTAATGACAAATAATCAAGAACGAATGTGTGTAGTGTCAATGCAATGTTCTACATCCGCCACCATTTTAGCATTATCATGTGAGCTATAGGGTGTGCTGCATTGCTTCCCTTCTCCCATATGAATAGTAAAATGTCTATTGGATGTGAACTTCAAAATCTTGGCAAAACCTGTAGATTATCTGGGTTCTTTTGTTTGTTTGTTTTTGTCTAACGTTATATGAATTTTGTTTTTAAAAACTTTACAATCTGTGAATTGGCTCACAATCTCAGCTTCTTTTTGCAAATAATATTAAAACATGTTATTCAAGTTTCTTAATATTATAGCAGTTAATACTACTGATGTAAATGTAATTACTCATTTAAGATTTTTTTTGGTGGAGGGCAAAAGTATATTTACAGACTAATAGTTTTTGTTTAATATAAAGGCTGGAATATGGAATAAATGCTTGCAAAATGAAAAAACTAAAAAGTTCTTCATGTCTACATGGTAAAAAGAAATATTAAATGACGTTACATTTAAACATGAGGCATGTATAAGCTGAAATAATTAATCAAACGGTTAAGCTACAATTATATTTTATTTTGTCAAGCTCAATTCCATTCATTTGATAATCATTCCTCTGTAAAAACATGTTATATGAGTGTCCTATTTTTTGTTTTTAGCTGTTAATAATATTGATGTAAAGCTCATAGTCTTTTTTAGCATATTTTTACAGATTCCTCTGAATAATCAAACTTAAATATTTTCAAGTAAATGTTGTCGCAATAAAAATAAAAGCCTAAAACAATTTCAGATGTGCATGGTGAAGGGAAATGAATGAATTTACACTGTATGGAATCATTGTTTAGTTGTAAAGTTACGAATTTGTTAATCTCGCACAGTTATATTTTTGTTTGTCAAGCTCAGAAAGTTGTTTTTTCTGTAAGGATGAATTTAACAGTATGTTACTTTAAATCTTCATATGCCTTATACAAAATGTCATTTTTGATAATAAATATCTTAATAAACAAAACAATTGTATAAAAGTTTTTTTTTTTTCAGGTTCCACAAAAGAAAAAAGCTCCATTGACTAACAGAAACATAAAAATACTAAATCAAGCCATCTTACACAAGATTTATATAGTTAAAATGCAACATTAATAACCTTTAGAAATGCAAATACATTTCAATCAGAGTTTGAGGGATGGATGAGATTTGAAATGTCCATCTTATTGAGGAAGTTAAGAAGGGAATATTGGGATTAGTCATGACGGAAAGGTGATTAATATATTAAATGATTTAAAGATATTGAAAAATAAATAAAATAGTATACTGCATTAATAAATTATATTGAATAATAAATAAGGAATTGCCTGTTTTCATATATTATGTATGAATATATAATATAATTTAGGAACCAAATGTTACATGGAAAATGCGGAAACATTTTTGGATTCTTGCCGAATGAGAGAGATGCCATTTCAGTTTCACATTAAATAAAATCATTTTGGCTTGATCTATGTATGTTGTTTATAACGAATGCCACTATAGCCTAATTTGTGTTTTATTTTAAAGTTTAATATATAATTTATGGCTACATGTTCTTGTTCTGATCGCCGTTAAATATAAAGGATTTGTTGTGGAGTGAAGGGAAAATAAAGTGTTTTATCTATCAGTATTTAAAACACTTATTTGCCCTCGCAACGTTCATTGAACAATCACATAAGACTGTTCTTTATTTTAAAATGTTTATCTGCCTTCAGAAAAGCCATGTTAATAGTCCCAAATGACTTCTTTATTAGCTTTCATGTTCATTTTCTTACCCATTACTTTTATTTGTGTGGCTTTTTTAAAAAAAAAAAAACATATTAATTAGCATTCTAATGTTCCTATTTCTTTTACATAAATTGTTATATACATTTTTTTTTAATAAACTTGATTATAAAGGTATGAAATAAGTTGAAAAATTTAATAGCAATTCATCCCCTAAATGCATCTCACAGTCAGTGTTTTTTAATTATTAAATAGTTCACAATAGAAACAAAATATAAAAAGTATAACAATATAATTGAGAATAAATTACTAAATACAAGTATTAAAATAAAACTGAAAAATCTAACAACAGAAACATTTACAAAGATAATAAAAGATTTATTAAACAGTTTAAATTAGAAAAAAAGTTTTAAAAATATGTCAGAAAGAGTATAAAAGAATTAGCAAAGATATATTAATAAAATATTATATTTTAAGTGTATTTATTAATATACTAATATTATATGAAGAAATAAAACATTTATTAAATATATTAGTATATAAATTATAATAATTATTAAGAAACGGTACATAAATGGAAACAAAATGCTTATAATAAATATTAAAATAAATCAGTATAACAAAATTAACTTTAACAAAGGTAATAAAACATTTATTATACAGTTCACACGAGAAGAAAAAGAAAATATATAAATGTAAATAAAATACTAACTACAAATATATAAAAAGGACAGCAGAAACAGTATATCAACATTAACAAACATAATAAAAGTTAAAAGTTAAAGATAAGCTTCTTCCATCTTCTTCCTCCAAGCTGTTGTCCGAGGAGCACCTCTAACACTGTCCTCTTCTGTTCACACAACTGCTCAGAGACGCCCACTACATTAATAACACTAAACATGTCAGCTGTTGTTTTGTCTTAAAACACTCTGAAATTATATTGCTCAGTGTTAAAGAATGTAGACTAAAGCAGCGGAACTTGTCTTCAGGAATTTGTTCGTGGAGGGAACGTTATCAGTGGAACACATATATCACGTGAGAGCTTCAGTTTACTTGTGTGTGAGACTGATGACCTTATGTGCTTGTCTCTTCTCATGAATGACTGGTATGTTGATATTCCTGGTCAAAAATGCATGTTTGTTGGTGGAAGAATGTGATTGACTGATTTAAATGACGTACATCGTGACGTTTGCTAATTAGCATTGTATACTTAGCATGTGCCAGAGAGGAAGAAGCCGATTCCACTGATTATTTCCACTTCTCACAAAGTAAAAACAAATCCCTGAATCTCATCTGAGTGCTTCTTCTCGAGTGTTACCCGTCCTGATGTGCCACACACACAAAATTATCATAAAATAAATAATACAAACCAGAACTGGCAAATCAGTAATATCAAAAATGAGCAAATGCAAATCAAAATTCGCACATCAATAATGTATATGATGTAACTTTGTATTTCTGTGGAAAAAAAACTATAATAATAATAAGTCAATGAATACAACATAACATTTAAAAAAAAAAAAGTTCAGGTTTAACTATGTATTTAAAGTCAACACCAGCACTAATTCTGGAGTTTTATAACATTATGGAAGATTTGTCAACTTTTGAGATGCAGTCATGGACCATTGATTTGGGTGATTTGGGTTTTTCTTTGTAATTGATTTGTATGTAGTTTTGTATGTAGAATTGTTGCAAATAAAGAAGATTTTATTCAATTCAAACACGCTCTCTCTCATCACAAATAGTTCAATAGGTTAGTTCACCTTTCGCCATTTTAAGGAGGTAAAATATGAATACGATACGAACATCGAAATGTTGAATAGAAAGTTTATGAATCAACGTCCGTGTATCTTTATGTTGTTAAAGCTGGAGGATTTGTGACCCTGTATAAAAGTATAAAAGTGATGTCCTCATATTAAAATGACTCTTTGGGGGACGTTTTAAGTGATTGTTTGATTAAAATCTTTTGTGTTTGGTGATGTCTGTGATTCTTCAGAAGTTTAACTGCATATGTGTGAACATTGACTGAGTTAATGCAGTCACATGATCCTTTTGTTCAGCTAAATTGTGAAGGTGTTTAAATTAATTTAATTATTGAATTTTGTGTCTAAATGTTTTATTCATGTGAAGGACCTCAAACTCATCAGATTCTCCTGCAGTTTCATCATGACTGATTCACAAGGATCCAGAAGTGGAGATTTCTCTCCAGAATGCAGGTCCTTTCAACAAACACTGTTAAATATAGTATTACATTACAGAAAACGTCAGTTTTTGATTCCCGCAAACTCCCCCACAGATCACAAACACAGTTTACAGACAAAAACAGTCTACTTATGTCTGTGTTTTTGTTTGTTTTAATACTAACATGAAATAAATTCAATAAAGAGATTATAAAGTTTTCTCAAAATGCTTTTGATTAAAGATGAATGTGGTTCCTAAACTGAATCTGTTCTCTGTTCCAGTTCAGTCCAGCAGAAGAGCTCAAACCCAGAGTCCAGCTGTGTGTCTGTGAAGAGTGACTGCTCTATGGATCCGCCGCTAATGTTTAAGAGAGGAGGCAAACAGCCAGATCTCAGGTATATCATTTCTATAAAAGATATGCTTATATGCAACCCCTCTACCCGGGTCCTACTCAACCTGCTCCAAGTGGGCTTCGAACCCGGGTCTTCCGGCATGGGAGTCGGATGCTCCAACAAGGAGACTAAAGGCTGCAACCCTTAGCGTCTCTTGAGGTCAGAGGAGTGAGGTCTACTGGCACAGCAACTGCTAGCTGGCCTCCGTTACACTCACCCCCCTAAACCTCACTCCCATCCGGGTCACGGCACCAATGTAACCCCTCCACCCAGGTCCTACTCGACCTCGAACCCGGGTCTTCCGGCATGGGAGTCGGACGCTCCAACAAGGAGGCTAAAGGCTGTGTCTGTCGCTAGAGCATCTCTTGAGGTCAGAGGAGTGAGGTTTACTCGCACAGCAACTACTAGCTGGCCTCCGTTACACTCACCCCCCTAAACCTCACTCCCATCCGGGTCACGGCACCAATGAAACCCCTCTACCCAGGTCCTACTCGACCCACTCCGAGCAGGCCCCGAACCCCGGTCTCCCGGCATGGGAGTCGGACACTCCAACAAGGAGGCTAAAGGCTGCAACCACTGTCGCTGGAGCGTCTGTCGCTAGAGCGTCTGTCGCTAGAGCGTCTCTTGAGGTCAGAGGAGTGAGGTTTACTCGCACAGCAACTACTAGCTGGCCTGCGTTACACCCACCCCCCTAAACCTCACTCCCATCCGGGTCACGGCACCAATGAAACCCCTCTACCCAGGTCCTACTCGACCCGCTCTGAGCGGGCCTCGAAACCCGGTCTTCTGGCATGGGAGTTAGACACTCCAACAAGGAGGCTAAAGGCTGCAACCACTGTCGCTAGAGCGTCTGTCGCTAGAGCGTCTGTCGCTAGAGCGTCTGTCGCTAGAGCGTCTGTCGCTAGAGCGTCTGTCGCTAGAGCGTCTGTCGCTAGAGCGTCTGTCGCTAGAGCGTCTGTCGCTAGAGCGTCTGTCGCTAGAGCGTCTCTTGAGGTCAGAGGAGTGAGGTTTACTCGCACAACAACTACTAGCTGGCCTCCGTTACATATAGTATGACATATTTGAATTAGAAGAAAGATTGATCTAAGTCAGTTAGTCTAATACTAGCAATGATGTTTCAAAGCAAGAGTACCTTTACGAAAAGGTATGCCACAACAAGCCCCTCGCTCTGGATTTTATACCTACAAAGTGTCAACAAGAGACACTTTTGATTTGTGATCAAGTGCATGTTAAATGACAGACCTGATCAGGGCCTTAGCTCTGGAATTTTGGACACTTATATAATATAAAATGTCTTTCCAGTCAATCAGCTGAGGTAAACACTCAGAAATTAAAAATAATGCAGTCAAATGTAAAATAATTCACTTAAATTTAATCAGTCTTCACTTTTGATGAGGATAGTAATTGTCACAGCCTTTCACCCCACTAGCGACGGCCGCGGACCTGATATCACCTGAATCAGCATGTTTTGCTTAATTCAATATATAGCATCCACATTAGTCTCACACTTACAGTAAAAAAAAAATAAAATTCATCATGTCATGTATGACCAGATGGGGAGTGTTGTAACACTACTTTCAATATGTGTAAATATAAATATGTTATAACACACACACACACACTTTGGTTTTTGGGTTGACTATTGTGCTGCACTCCGTTTTGAAATGATGCGCTAGATTTATAACATAAGACAAAACAGAAGCATGTTCCTTTACCCTTCCTTTTCATCGGTCATAATATGTTTCAGTTTGAACTATTAGTAATCGGAATTTACAATATTGTCCAAAATAATCATGATTGTGATATTTTTTTCCTATGAAAGAAATTCTTGTTTTATTTTCCATAGACATAATGATTTTTTTACTGTTCAACCTGCATATTCTATCCCTTAACCCCAGCCCTGCCTCTAAACCTACCCAACATAGAAAATTTTCAGCATTTTTACATTTTAAAAAATATCACTTGTATGATTTATAAGCTATTTCCTCATGGAGACTAAAAAAATGTCCATTTGGTCCCCACAATATAGCTTACCTGGACACCACACACACACACACACACACACAGTCTGGTTTATCTTCAGAATTAATAGCCTATGTTTGATGTATAGTTTTTGTTCTATAGGTGATTCCAACTTGCTTGTTTTTATTTAACATAAAATAAACTAATTTGAATAAAAGTGGGAGAGAGATATGGAAGGGGAATGACATAAAATTACATTGAAAAAGTTTGAAAACTACAGTAAATAAATGCACACAATTTACATGGTATTCTATATTGTGACAAATTATCCAGAAGTGGGGAGAAGTTTGCAAGAACAGCAGTCTTTGTACTTTGTACTTGACACTATTTTATCCAGTTTAGGGATGTAAAGTAGATTAATATATAATATTGGAATCAATATTGGAATAATATTGGAATCAAAGTTTGAGAAACACCGCTGAGTTACAGACGTTAAAGCAAAAGTGTTACAACACACCCTGGTCTTTCCTAAGACAGAAGTATCCAGAAAAAGTGCATACATGTATATGTTTGTGTTTTTTTTAATTTTTCTAAGTTTTAAAACCAGTTCAGTCCAGCAGAAGAGAACAAAACTAGACTCCAGCTGTGTGTCTATGAAGAGTAACTGGTCTTCGGATAAGCCAGTATGTTTAAAGAGTGGAAACAAACGGCCTGATCTAAGGTACATCATTTCTATAAAAGATATGTTTATAGTATTTGATTTTTTTGTGAAATTGTTATTAATTTACAGTAGTGTAATGAGTTTGAATCCTGCAAGTTGCAGTCTATTAATGAGTAAAATTGTGCCCTTGTGTGAAGCTCTATGTATTGTATTGCTAATACATTCACACACTGTAAAAGCTGTTATGTTACTCTGTTAATGACACAATTACATCAATATCAGTGAGTCTGATTCTTTACCCTCTTCATTCTGATTTAAAAACATGAAAACTGGTTTCATGTCAAATGTTGAAGTAGACACCACTCAAACATATGATTGTTTCTTGAAACATTTCAGAAACCTGAGGATGTTCTGTGTACTGTATATTGTAATGTAATTTATGGTGGTTTCCTTTACATTAACTTGTGTAATAATCTGATATTTTAATTTTACAGCCATAACTGTAAACTTGAAGTCATCAACACATTGAGATCAAATCTGAGAAAGAAGTTTGAGTTTTTGTATGAGGGAATATCAAAGCAGGGAAACCCAACACTCCTGAATGAGATCTACACAGAGCTCTACATCACAGAGAGTGAAAGTGGAGAGATCAGTAATGAGCATGAGGTGAGACAGATGGAGACACTGTCCAGGAGAGCAGAAACAGAGGACACAGCCATCAAATGCAGTGACATCTTTAGACCTTTACCTGGACAAGACAAACCCATCAGAACTGTGCTGACAAAGGGAGTCGCTGGCATTGGAAAAACAGTCTCTGTGCAGAAGTTCATCCTGGACTGGGCTGAAGGGAAAGAGAATCAGGACATCCAGCTCATATTTCCACTTCCTTTCAGAGAGCTCAACTTGATGAAGGACAAAACACTCAGTCTTTTAGATCTTCTTCATCTGTTTTTCCCTGAAACTAAAGAAATGGAAATATCCAGTGATAAGTATAAAGTTTCATTCATCTTTGATGGTCTGGATGAGTGCCGTCTGTCTCTGGATTTTCAGAGCGATGTGAGGTTGTGGGATGTGACTGAATCAGCCTCAGTGGACGAGCTGCTGAAGAACCTCATTGCGGGGAATCTGCTTCCGTCTGCTCTCATCTGGATCACCTCCAGACCAGCAGCAGCTGATCTCGTCCCCTCTGAGTGTGTCCATCGAGTGACAGAGGTACGAGGCTTCAGTGACCCACAGAAGAAGGAATACTTCAAGAAGAGAATCAGTGATCAGAGTCTGTCTGACAGGATCATCTCACACCTGAAGTCATCAAGGAGCCTCTTTATTATGTGTCACATCCCGGTGTTCTGCTGGATCTCAGCCACTGTTCTAGAAAAGATGTTGGGGAAATCATGGAAAGCAAAGATTCCCAAGACTCTCACTCAAATGTACACACACTTCCTGCTCATTCAGACCAACATCAAACATGAGAAGGACTATGAGAAGAAACTGAAAGATGAAGACATGATTGTCAAACTGGGGAAACTGGCTTATCAGCAGCTTGTGAAAGGAAACCTGATCTTCTATGAGGAAGACCTGAGAGAGTGTGGCATTGATGTGACAGAAGCATCAGTGTACTCAGGATTGTGCACTCAGATCTTCAGAGAGGAGTTGGGCTTGTATCGGGGGAAAGTCTTCTGCTTTGTTCATCTGAGCATCCAGGAACATCTAGCAGCTCTATATGTGCATCTCTCCTTCATAAACAATAACATCAATGTGTTTGACCAGATTACCAAACCAACTAATGGAGACAAAGTGTCACTATCTGATCTCCATCAGAGCGCCGTGGATGAGGCTTTAGACAGTAAAAATGGACATCTGGACCTTTTCCTTCGTTTCCTTCTGGGTCTGTCAGTAGAATCTAATCAGAGGCTCTTACAAGAAGTAACGACACAGACAGGAAACAGCTCTCACAACAATGAGAAAACAGTTGTCTATATTAAAGAAAAGATCAGTGAGAATCCCTCTGCAGATAAATACATCAATCTGTTTCACTGTCTGAATGAACTTGGTGATCTTTCACTAGTGAACGAAGCTAAACCTCATATGAGCTCTGGAGGATTACGTAATGTGAAACTCTCCTCATCCCAGTGGTCTGCTTTAGTTTTTGTGTTGTTGACTTCAGAGTGGACAATGCATGAATTTAAGCTGAACAGCTTAATTGGAGAAGAAAATTATGAGTAAGTGAATCATTACAGTCTAAAACATGAGCAAAGAGAAACAAGAAATGCAAACTTGTCTGTTATAAATCTGAAATGGGTCATTTGGGGAGTCTTTCAGTTGCATAGATCCAGATAGATGACTGCTTTCAAAAGTTTTTGTGTATTTGTACTCATTCTGGTTTTTATATCGATTTCTTCTCAAACCAAAGGCTGCTCCCTAGTAAGCCCGCATATCTTCGCTGTCACGTCATCAAGCACCACAGTTAGCCATCACAATTGGAAGGATGCTTTAAATGCAGCCTTTGTTTTGAGTCTTTAATTCAGTTCATCTTGAAGGATACATCAAGTCTATTCTTCATGTCCTTAAGTCACCCTCAATCCTTTGCACACATTCCAATTCACAAAAAACTGATGAAAAATTGGCACTGAGTTCATTATGAAATATCAGACCAAAATAATGTTTTTGGAGATGAAAACATGTTATCTTTCATTTAGATGTTAATTAACATCTTAATTTTGGAAAAATACTTTGTATTTTCTTATGTAAGTTTTAGTAGTATTTTCTTGCTGTGGGAGCGGGAACATGTGACTCGAGTCTACAAGCCTTAGAAGGACTGGACTAGGAAAGACACAACCTCATTAGGATGCAGCCTTCTGTTTGAGAAGTACCCAATATGCAGGAGACCCCTGGAACTTCCGGGAGAAGTGGGATGTCTGATTATGGGAGTGAATCCACTAAATTATTGTTTAGTGAGATATTCCTGAAATTGTGATGATTGACATAATGATAACTAAAGCAACGGATGGGACCAAAAACCCCATGTCAAAAAAGAACAAAAACTTGTAAATGCTGAGTAATAGACCAGCTACAGCAACATTTAAAAGAAAAAAAAAACATGAATACATCTAGTAACTTTTACAGTGAAATACTAAAAAAAACATGTTTTCTCATGTCCTTTTTAAAGCAATGTTTATTGAATTAAAAAAAAAAAAACTTCATGAACTTCATGGTATTTCATGAAGGTATGTAATGTATAATTTACTCAGAACATTATTTATTAATAACATTTATAATTAACTTATTATTTATATTCAAATAGCAACACATCACCCACCCTGAAAGCCCAAAATACAGCGGATGAAGTTCTTCAGAAGCTGCTTCCTGTGGTTACAGCAACTAGATTAGCTGAGTAAGTAATAGAGAACAATCATCACTGTACCCTCCACCAATCTGTCCTGCTAGGCTTCTGTTCTAAGCATTACTGTAAATGTGTTCATTTTTTTGCGTATATAGACTTGTTCAAAAATGTAAAGTTTAAAGTAAATTTTGTCAAAATATTTGATCCTTGTTACAACTACAAAGTAGCCAAAAAGATACTTAACCACAAAAATAATCACATTTCCTCAATACTTTACACCATTGGTTTTGGGAAACACTGTTATTTTAGGATGATTCGTACAGTTGTTTCTACAATCTAATTAGGTTTATAATGCTTTTGGGTAATACAGCCATGTCTGTTTTGATCTGAGACTGAAGAGCATGTCATTGTTCTGTACAGGTTGAGTAATTGTGGTATCACAGATGAAGGTTGTGCTGCTCTGGCTTCAGCTCTGAGATCAAATCCCTCACATCTGAGAAAACTATATCTATCTCTGAATAAACAACTGGGAGACTCAGGAGTGAAGCTGCTCTCTTCTGTACTGGAGAATCCTCACTGTAAGCTGGAGAATTTGAGGTAAGAATTTGACTACCTCTCTGATAGTCACGCGATCTGGAGCTTGGAGATAAATATATTGAATAGTCTATAGTGTGACCAAAACTAAACTAATGAAATAAAAATAATACACAAATAAACACACTAAATGTAGAGGAATCTCATTTAATTTACATTAATATTGATCAAGTTAATATTTTCTTGGTGTCTGTCTCGATCTATATAACTATTAGTGTAAACATGATAAGAAGAGTATTAGCTACATTATATCATACAGATATCCTTGTTAGCGATCTTTAAAACATGGGATAAAGAGTGACTGAAGAGTGTGTCACTGTTCTCTACAGGTTGAGGATGTGTGGTGTCACAGATCAAGGTTGTGCTGCTCTGGCTTCAGCTCTGAGATCAAACCCCTCACACCTGAGACAACTTTTTCTGTCTGTAAATAATCTAAGAGACTCAGGAGTGAAGATGCTTTCAGCTGCACTGGAGAATCCTCACTGTAAACTAGAGGAACTGTGGTAAGATCATACCTGACTTACATGATACACTGAATTTAACAATTGCAATGATTCATGAAGTAACATCAAAATGATATAAAATGCAGAGACAAATAACACTTTACATTCATTACATGCAAAATTATTGAAACAACATGAACAAATTACCAACCATCAATTTAATCACATTCGTTCATGCAATGTAAGAGAATTAGTGTTTGTATTTGAAGCATTTACTTTCTTTCTACTGCTGCTGCGAGTTCATGTGATTGATCTCTAAACTGAGAGTATTACTTTCTCTGAGGAAGGCATGCTCCAGAACACATAGGACAGTTTTGTTTTTTGAGTGCAGCCCTGAAACAATAAATGCTTATTGATTGAAAAGTTTGCGCTCTTATCTTATGAGAAGACATTTAATTATTAATGACAGCACATGGGAGAAGTACGTCCATCTAATCTGTCTCCCCTGTCTTTCCTTACACCCCCTCCCCCTCTTTTATCACAGCCATCCACACCCATTCAAGTTGAATTTTCAAAATGATTGTGATCTCACCATCATATTCATGCAGAATGTCCCATGTGTGCCAATATCTGGTCACTATGATTCTCAAATCTGTGAGATAAAAGTAAAATCCCTCTGTGAGCATGCTGATAATAGGATCACATCAACTATTATAATAATGTTAATATAATGCCCACTCTTAGCAGAAAACTGATCAGACTTTCCTTATCCTCTTCCAGTGGTGGAGGAGGTGTTAGACAACTTGATTGATTGTCCTACTCTGGAGCAGCCACCCTTGCTTCTGACTCTACATACAGGCTGCTGAAAGAGCTTATCAGCTCTTGAACTGATTCATGTCAGGTTATAAAAGCTTCAGAAGTATAGTCTTGATCCATTTTGGGAACAGACTCAACATTGTCTCATGCAGGAGCCTCAGCCAAGACTTAAACTAAGAAGTGAGGCAGTTGTAAGATGATAAACCCTTCAAATATGTTTACAAATCGCAACCTTGTGCTTGAGGAGGGGAGGGTCTGTATAACAGTGATAAAACGTAAAGTTAGAAATTTCTGTCAAGCGTTAGAAATAGTTAAGATTATTTTCCTTCTTGAATTTGCAGCTGTCACGATAATGTGTATCCATCTAACATGGTGATTTTAGCTTGTCATTTAATTCTCTTTGATGATGTCTGTTGATTTGAGAGAGAAGAGTGTGTCATTGTTCTCTACAGGCTAATTAATTGTGGTGTCACAGATGAAGGTTGTGCTGCTCTGGCTTCAGCTCTGAGATTCAACCCCTCACACCTGAGAAAACTGTATCTGTCTGAGAATAAACTGGGAGACTCTGGAGTGAAGCTACTCTCTGCCGAACTGGAGAATCCTCACTGTAAACTGGAGAGACTGTGGTAAGATCATTTCTACCACAAAGACTCTGAGTGAATAAAGATTAATATGTAGATAGTGCATACAATATATTTTTCGGCGTAAGCCAAGTTCGGTGGTTCAGGACAGATTCCTGCTTGAACTGTCAAATCGTGCAGGGCTGTCATGATACCAGATTACTACATGATTATCATGGTCAAAATAATTCATGATATATCACAATAACTGTAGAAATCTTGAAAAAATAATACTATCAAATCCATCTTTACTTAACTTTATATTTTTTTTCTTCTTTTGAAGATTTACACCATCGCATACAAAAGAAACAATTACACTTAATGGCAACCAGTTTGAAATAACTTTCTTTTGTGAACAGATGTGGCTTCTTATCAAAATGAGACAATTTTATTATTTTAAAGTTTTCTATATAGTGATAAAGGCTATGTCGACTGGTATTGCTTCAAATACCTGAGATAGCCTGACAAACAGTGTTGCAATACCACTTACTGTACTTTGAGATGTTAATCAGATATTGGTACTGGATTATTTATTTACATAAATTTGCAGCATATCATATATCTGCTATTCATTTTAAATATTATTATTATGACTAACACCACTATATGATACCTTTAGCCTAAATAAATAAAGATGTAATCAAAACACTGATTTTAGTCAATTAGTAAAGTAAAATGTAACAATTCACAGAAATATCAATAAAAACATTATTGCAAAATGAAGGAAAAACATTCATTAGTAACACAAGATTGACACTAAATAAACTCTCAACAAAATAAAATCAGAATGATAGTGAAACAGCACAATCAATAGCTAGTGTCAATAGCTAAAGTCATTTATTAAAGATTTGTGGAATGAATGCAGAGCGAATTGCTGCCCCCCCCCCATGACCTTTGAAGTATCTCCTTGTAAATATACTGGTGCAAACCATAAGGTAATGCAATGTTTGTGTGATGTGTTTTGGAGCAAACCAACTACCAGAATCGGTATGAAAACGACATTAAAAAAATTTAATTGGTTTCTATTGTTGAAGGACTCTCTCCACCCAAGAGTGGGAACTTTGAAATGAATCAGTATACAAGAGTCAAAGAATGCTTATAGATATTATTCAGCATCTGACATAATTGTCAGCTTGTGAATGTGTGTATAGAGCTACACCCCGGAACAATGAATGAAAGATTGGTGGAGAACTTTTAAAGCAGATGCTGCAGTGTAATTGGATGAGAACGAATGAATGCTAAAATGACCTTCAATGAGTCATCTGATAGAACTATCACTTATGCTTCCATTTCTGTGAGAGTCGCATGATCTGGTCATAAGATCATACATTATTGGGGGCATAATGGAAGGAGTCTAGCAAAAGTGTGTTTAGGGTGATTTTCACATCAGTGTGTTAGGAGAGATATAGATATAATATCAGTTATTCATACCCGCAATTACTAATCTATAGTATATTTTTGTATTGGACTAAAAAAGGAATATGATTTTAGATAAATCTGACTATTCATTCTTAGTTTGATTGTGAACATAAGAAAGTCCTTGTTAATCTGATCTGAGAGTGAAAAGTGTGTCATTGTTTTCTACAGGTTGAGTTACTGTGATGTCACAGATGAAGGTTGTGCTGCTCTGGTTTCAGCTCTGAGATCAAACCCCTCACACTTGAGAGAACTGGAACTGTTTGGGAATAAACTAGGATACTCAGGAGTGAAGATGCTCTCTGATCTGAAGGATGATCCACATTATAAACTGGAGATACTATGGTAAGAATAGTTCTCTATCTGTCAGTCGCATTCAATGTTACATCAGAACTGACTGGAGCAATGGTACTTTGCCTGAGAGCCCAATCATCTTTGTGTGGTTACATTGTATGTGTGAGCTAGACGAGAGGGAAGCAGTTCTGTGTTGGTGTGACAACGTATTTAGCAGTATTTTTGACAGAACAGGTAGATTTAAAGTGTCCTTATTATGCCTTTAAGATTCCCAATATTGTTTTAGGAGTCTCCTGCAACTGGTTTACATGCATGTAAGGTCAAAAAACACTTGTTTTCTCATAATATAGATTTAAAATCACCTCGGTTCTCGATGATTCATAAACGATTTGTTAGTAAAGATTTGAAGAATCAGTCTCTCTAAACCCCTCTTTCCCGCAAGCCTACACTGCTCTGATTGGTCAGATGGCCCAATCCTTTATGATTGTTTTACAGCACACACTGCGTGCCGGAAGCGAAACGCCTATTACCAGAACTGAATGTCAGTGATCAATTCACAAGATTTTGTATACAATGTATGGACAGAAAAGATGGCATCGACTTTATTGTATCCATTCGAGCAGTCAAGCTGCATTAATCAACACATTTTTAGACAATATTGAAACCACATTTAAGAAGCAGAACTACAGAAAAGTGAGTTAACTAGTTAGATTAGATTAGAACTATGGCACACGTTATACAATATAACATACAAAACTATGAATTTTAAACAATCGACGGAAGATATAAATATAAATTTTTAATCCTACAGGTTGAAATTCAGAAACAATTTTAGAAACAATAACTTTATATACTATTCACTTTCAGATTTAAAACTTTGCGTTATGTTTTCATTCACTTAGAGCTATGTTATACACTACATGAAAGGTAATTTTCAAAAATCCATAGTAGGGGTACTGTTAAGTTTGAAGTATAAACCTCATTTCTAATATAGTGGACATTTCTTTTCGACACCCACATTTAAATAAAACAACAACTTCTCAATCTGTGGGTCACACGGTGCGGATTTACAATGAATAATGCTATGCTTCCTCCTGGGCATTGGCTTGTGGTGCCTCTCCGGCAGACGTCTGCAGAGCGATACACATTCGCCAGATTCGGCAATCTCCAGGTCTACAATCAGGTAACATGCGAGAAGGCTAGAGCGGTGTCTCACTTGCAGCGCCATTCCCTTATTAAGGGATGCAAACACCTTAATTTGTCTCTCCAGGAGAGTTCTCTGCCTGGTGAAACCTGGATGGAGTTCCTCCAAGCATCCTTTGGCAGTCAGACCCGGCAGAGGCATCTGGCGCAAAGCCTAGTACTCGTGTGCATGCCAGATTGGTCAGCCCCTGTATTGGGCTAGATGCCCTAGATGTTGTGATTCCCTCTTGGTAATCCCATATTTGAATTCTTTCCCTTTCGGCAAACCTGTGCCTTTCCTTGGGCAGATTCCATTCTTCCCCATCTCTGCATCGGTACTCTCCATCCCTGTCTTTGCAGGACCTACCACAGGGATCTTCCATATGTAGCACTGCCCTGAGGGTCAGTCCATGTGTAATTACCTTCCAAAGAGGATGTGGTCTCCGTAGCATCGCTTTCTGTCTGAATTAGGCACGTTTCCTCAGTGTCATACAACTATGGCTATATTAGGGGAAATCAAAAGGAACATTAGCTATCAACATAGTGAATTGCATGCTGCCTAATACACCTGTATGTATAGGGAGTGGCTTTCCATGTAAATCTCACTCTCTGCATTGGCTTGCTTTGTTACCGCTTGAAGATTATTGGGCTCTCAGGCGAGATCCCGTTGCATAATCAGTTCTGACATAACGCCTCCATTCCCTCCTACATTTTTAACAACATTCACATATTTTCATTTAACCCTCTGAGGTCGGCCGTCACGCCCGCGTGATTTACTCACTTTTTTCTTGTCAGTGTGAAAGAGACTCAAAATGCTCCGTCAATTTTGAACATACAATTAAGAGATATATACCATTGCAATCTGTGAAATGTCTACTTTTACTTGTGCACACTCATAGTAAAAACAAAATGTTGTGCTTTTTGCAAAATAAACAAAACTAACATGATGCGTGAGCTGCGATCTCTCTCCGAATGAAATCCATTCTGATAGTCATAAGAAAATGAACGGTAACTTCGTGAATACTATTCACACAAATATGAAACGCATGTCTAAATAAACGTTGAAATGTCAGGTTTTAAATCATGTAAGTCAAATCTATAACAAATATTCTCTGTTTATGTAATCTGTTTGAAAACGGAGAGAAATCAGTCGTTCGCGAGCCAGCTCATTATCCGTAATGTGACCACGCCCACGGAGAGCGCGCGCTATTCAAACACAAATTCTGAGGCGATTACTGTAACAGAGAGTTAACGCCCACATAACATTCTTAGTTCAAGGTGCTTCACAGCTTTGGCCTTTGGATGGGCCGTTAGCCACTGGGGGAGTGTCTTTTGTCTCCCCTGGTGTGAATTGCTAATGTATTCATGGCCATCACCACTCCCACGCATACAGCAGTGGTGACACAAAAACTGAATTACAAAATTTAAATCATTATATTGTTGTTTGTGTTGAAGCATTCAGAATGATTTCCACATCATTGTGTAGTAAAAATTCTAGCCTACAAGCTTGATAACTCAAAAGTCTTGTGAACAACTATTCAGTATGTGTTTTATGGCCTTATTGCAAGGGCATTTTTTTTGCCAAAACTTACTAACCACGCATAATCTTTATTTTTAAAAAGATGCAAACATGTACATCTATTTTGCTCACATATTATTGTAGCAGAGTTTGTGCTGAATACAGCAAAATTACATGTTGGCCAATAGTATGTTATAAGTAGCTGAAATAAGCACAAATGTCAGAGCATGTAAAACTACTCCAGGACCCCAAATCAGCCTCAGACTCCAGAGGGTTAAAGTTCAAATGGCTATTTGTCTTACTAAAAATGAAAGGAAATTCAGGTTCAGGTATTTTTGATCTGTACCAGGTTCAGTAACATTGCATGTCAAAATTTTGTCTGAGATCATCATCTTAAATTCAGCTTCAATTTCTGTAAGTGTCTGAACTTTAAACTTTAAATGAGTTTATTACTGCCCATAGTGTTATGTTTCAGCTTTTACCCTTTTACTGTCTCTGTGTGTGATAATCTGAGATTGGGATTTTTTTCTATTAACTGATGTTAAATTTGTAGTGGAGTACAATGATCATTTCTACTGGTTCTGTATCAGCTGTCTGTTGTGTGAAAGTGACCTTTCATGTTTTCATATGTTTCCTGCATATGTTACTTTGTGTTTTATTTTAGGACTGACCAGCATTAGATGACAGTCTGATCTTCTCATGATCATCTGATGGTGAAAAAGCATCCACTACAGAGACTCAAGGTCAACAGAGTCAACAGAGAATGAAGATACAGTGACTTCCCTATTATAAAAATAAAACTTAATTGAGATTTCAAACAATCCTCTGACAGACCTGATGAGATGGCAGTGAAACACCTCTTATTTTAGAGCAGTTGCAGTTGCAGTATCCCTGTTTCTGAATTGTGCTTATCTTCCCGCTACCTCCGGCTTCCCTGCTGCCATCTCCCTTCCTCTTCTCCCTGCCTCACCTGCCATCACTGCCCGTTGATCCCGTCTGATTCATCATCATCCTTGACTTCCTGAGCTACAGACTGCTCTTTGCTGGGCAGTACCGTTTCATGGACTTTTTCTTGCTACCTGAGGCCATCATTGACAGTGGACATTATCCAATCTAGCCATTCCTGCTATTTTGTTATCCCTTGATCTTCTGTTTTCCTAATAAACTGTATTACCCTGCAAATTGAATTTTTAACAATTCCTAGCAATGTGTTTAATGATAGTTGTATTACATTTTTATCAATGTATTGAGTACTTATTTTTAAAATTATAAATAGTGGTCGCATTTATTAAAGTGTTGATTTAAGGCTCAATTATTGTGTGAATATTAATGTTTTCTCACAAGTCTAGGGTTTGAGCGGAGTAATAAAACAGATTGTGGTGCTCCTTCATCTGTCCCAGAACTTCACAATGTAACCCAGAGTTTAAGACGCAAGGAAAAGTATTTATTTAGAGAACATACAAAGTCTTCTGGAGGAACAGTAAATAATTAGGTTTCTAATCTAACTCACCTTGAGTGAAAACAAATAAATAACTATCCTGTCTCCCTTTCTAACCATAAACAATGAAAAAGCAAAACAAAAAAGGCAGCCACCACCCTAGAGCTTCCTTTACTTCAGACCTACAAACACTTGATATAAATGGGACTAACAGATACTGTATCCTCTTCCACATGGTAACCAATCATGGTAATGTTATATGAAATCAGACATGCTTTCACATGCTTCTTTTCACCTGCTATATTGTAGGGAGATATGTGTATTCAGGCTAATTCTGGTCTTAAAAAAGACACCACAGGTTGAGTAATCCATGATGTTTCAAGAAAATAAATGCAGTTATTGACAAAAATGTATCCAAAAATACAGTGTTGAGTTCAAATTCCATAGGAAATGAATACGGGTCAATTTGAAGAATTTCGTTTTTTAAGAATTCATGGAATATCAAATACATTTTTTAACTGACAGGATATAATTTCAAAACCACAGTGCACAGTGTAACAACGAGAGATTTTAATCTATTTATTAAATAGTTCTTTATAGAAATAAATAATTTAGAAACCGCATATAAATGTAAATAAAATACTACATACAGATATTAAAATCAAACAAAAAATCAAAGGTATATCTAAAATATGCTGTGTATATGCTTGAATATCTAAACTGCTGTGTCTTTATAATTTGTGTTCTTTTGTGAACTAGTACTGTTAATTTTGATTGTTTTTTAGTCTAATCAGATCATTTAAGTCCATTAACTCTGAATCTTTTACCACTGAACTACTGAACTAGATCTGATTGAGACAATCAGAGATTTAGTTTTGAGTGTTTTTCTTTGTTAATTATTCACATTTATTCAGGACAGTGTCCAAAAACAGAAAAGTTCCTGGTGAAGCGACACTATTATAAAGATGGTGTTTATCAAAGAGGAGAGTGAAGACATGAAGATTGAACAAACATTCATAGTGAAACATGAAGAAACTGAGGAACAAACAGGTCGGTTTCATTCTCAAACACCCTTTCAATACGAAACTAAGAAATGAGACCTACACTTTCCCTGCCTCTTCCCACAGCCTCTCAGATGATTGTGTCCCCTAGGATACGTCACCCCTTTTAGGGTTAAATATAATTTAAATGGATTTTGAAATGGCAGATGTCCCAAAACTTTCAGCAATATAGATTGTGTGTGTGTGTGTGTATATATTACATATATTTATAAAATATTATATTATGTATAGTAATCAAGCATAACATTATGACCTCCTTCCTAATATTGTGTTGGTCCCCTTTTGCTGCCAAAACAGCCCTGACCCGTCGAGGCATGGATTCCTCGAGACCACTGAAGGTGTTCTGTGGGATCTGCACTGAGATGTTCGCAGCAGATCCTTTAAGTCCTGTAAGTTGCGAGGTGGAGCCTCCATGGATCGGACTTATTTGTTCAGCACATCCCACAGATGCTCGATTGGATTGAGATCTGGGGAAATCGGAGGCCGAGTCAACACCTCAAACTCTCCTCAAACCATTCCTGAACCATTTTTGCTTTGTGTCAGGAGCATTATCCTGCTGAAAGAGTCACAGCCACCAGGGAATACCGTTTCCATGAAAGGCTGTACATGGTCTTCAACAATGCTTAGTTAGGTCGTACGTGTCAAAGTAATATCCACATGGATGGCAGGACTCAAGGTTTCCCAGCAGAACATTGCCCAAAGCATCACACTGCCTCCAACGGCTTGCCTTCTTCCCATAGTGCGTCCTGGTGCCACAGTGCGTCCACACACACCCATCCACTTGATGTAAAAGAAAACGGGATTCATCAGACCAGGCCACCTTCTTTCCATCTTCCGTAGTCCAATTCTGATGCTCATGTGTCCACTTTTGGCGATGGACAGGGGTCATCATGGACACCCTGACTGGTCTCGTCTGCAGCTCCATGCGCAACAAACTGATGCTCTGTGTATTCTGACACCTTTATATCAGAACCAGCATTAACTTCTTGAGCAGTTTGAGCTACAGGAGCTCGTCTGTTGGATCGGGCCAACCTTCGCTCCCCACATGCATCAATGAGCCTCGGCCGCCCGTGACCCTGTCGCCGGTTCACTATTGTTCCTTCCTTGGAGCACTTTTGATAGATCCTGACCACTGCAGACCAGGAACACCCCACAAGAGCTGCACTTCAGGAGATGCTCTGACCCAGTCGTCTAGCATCACAATTTGGTCCTTGTCAAACTCGCTCAAATCTTTACGCTTGCCCATTTTTTCTGCTTCTAACATCAACTTTGAGGACAAAATGTTCACTTGCTGCCTAATATATCCCACCACTAACAGCTGCCGTGATGAAGAGATGTTCAATGTTATTCACTTCCCCAATCAGTGGTCTTAATGTTATGCCTGATCTATTTTATACTATATATATATATATATATATATATATATATACACACTCATCTATAGGATTATTAGGAACACCATACTAATATTGTGTTTGACAACCTTTCGCCTTCAGAACTGCCTTAATTCTATGTGGCATTGATTCAACAAGGTGCTGAAAGCATTCTTTAGAAATGTTGGCCCATATTGATAGGAGAGCATCTTGCAGTTGATGGAGATTTGTGGGATGCACATCCAGGGCACGAAGCTCCCGTTCCACCACATCCCAAAGATGCTCTATTGGGTTGAGATCTGGTGACTGTGGGGGCCATTTTAGTACAGTGAACTCATTGTCATGTTCAAGAAACCAATTTGAAATGATTCACGCTTTGTGACATGGTGCATTATCCTGCTGGAAGTAGCCATCAGAGGATGGGTACATGATGGTCATGAAGGGATGGACATGGTCAGAAACAATGCTCAGGTAGGCCGTGGCATTTAAACGATGCCCAATTGGCACTAAGGGGCCTAAAGTGTGCCAAGAAAACAATCCCCACACCATTACACCACCACCACCAGCCTGCACAGTGGTAACAAGGCATGATGGATCCATGTTCTCATTCTGTTCACACAGTAGAAAAGCCTCTCACCTGCCAACAGTTTGGAAAGAGTTTCAGTCAAAAAGGACACCTAAACAGTCACATGAGAATTCACACTGGAGAAAGGGTTTCAAACAACAAGGAATGACTCATTTCTATATTAAATAATTACGATACAAAACAGGGTAAGTATGCTGAATATAACCTATAATATCATACAAATATTTATAAAACTGCAAGACTGTGAAATAGACTGCAGTTACATGTTTTGCGTCTGCATAACAAAATGAATTAGTTTTAACATGCAGTGATATAAAAACCAATCAAGATGTGTAATGAAGAAAATAAATATTAGACAAAAATAAGAATGAATGATGTAACACGACGGCATATTTCATGCATATCGCACTCAGCTGTTACAGTCTGCAGTGTTTACCCACTATATAAAGCACGCAATTTCCCCGAGAATGGGATCACCATTACCCCCTCCCCCTCCCGGAGATTTGCTCAGGAACCCCAATAACGTAAACACGCCCCTGCAGAACATGCAAAATCTTGATCTTTCATGCAGAGCAGAAAGAGACAAGAGTCATTTGAAATGCATTTAAAGGTGTAAATAAAATAATATTACGACAATCAAAATTGACATTTAAAAAGTTTTTGCGATTTGTCCTACAATCGGCTTGTGCCATTTTTCTGCCCCGCACAGCAAATGATACTCAGGCTAAAATCTCCAAGATGTTCTCATTAATATTAGAGTTCAGTTTCTAAAATGTCATTAGAATAAATTAATTTCTGAAAGGTTATGATATGGTAAGCTAAAGCATCATAAACGGATCACAGCAGTAGACCGACACAGTCATCAGCAACATGGTAAATATTACAGTTAATACATAACTTCACAATGGTGGATACTTTCATTATTACATGAATATGTGTACTGTGAAGCACACATTAAATTTATAGTATTTAAAAGTCATACAGTAATGGTGGGGAAAATGATTTAATGAAAACAATCACAAGGTGTGAGATCTTTTTATTAATGTGAAATACAATAGAATTATTAAAGTACAAATATAAACCGGTTTAGTTGGATCTTTGTAACATAATCAGTAAAGGATTAATATAAAGGCCATGTTTTAAAGAATATTGAATAGTTCCTAAAGTAATATTGAGAACTTATATTTGTTCCATAGTAATTATTATAAAAAAAAAACATGGCTATGATTTTACTATTTTTACTGTGGTTTATTTGCCCTAAAACCATAGCAATGTCAATCTGCAAAAAAAAAAAAAAAAAATGCTTTCTGCGTAAAATTTGTTATCAAAGTTCATTTTAGTCTGGTGTATAACTGGACATCCCCTGTTTGCTGGGTTCTTCTGTCTCATATTTCCTCTCTCTTCTCTGTTTGTATCATTGGCTGTTTTTTGTCTGGGATTCTCTTGATCTTCACCTTGTTTCCTCCACTCATCCTTAAACCTTCTCTGACATTTATTTTAATTTTGTGAGGTATATTATATAAACTCCAAAAGAGCTCATTGTTTATTCAACCATACAGCTTTAGCGCTCGACTGGAAGAACCTGAACCTGATATTTCAGTGACAGAAGTTCAGCTGTAGTATTAATGTAATGAAGAGAAAATAAGAGACTCTATAACATCTCACTGTTACTGATTTATCATGAGCTCAAAGCATTATGGGTAGAATCTAGACGGTCAGTCTATTCTGATTCATCAACACAGTTTCACTGATGATCCAGTATAACAAACTCTAAACCCAGGATAGAGCGGTTGAGTGAATGTGGTCTGGACTGTGTGGATGAGGATCATTGTGTCTCTAGAGACGCTGTAGAAGGACAGAGTTCCTGCACTGTGATCCACAAACACTCCTATTCTACTGATGATGATGGGCTTTACTGGGAGATCAGTCACTATCTTATTGTGTCTGAATGAGTAACTGTCAGGAGAGCAGATCAAACTCCAGGACTGATCATTATATCCAAACTCACACTCATCAGCCATTCCCTTCCTGCTGATGCTCTTATATGACACTGATATATACACATATTCACCACTCCACTCAATCTCCCAGTAACAGCGTCGATCACTCACACTCTCTCTACACAACACCTGACACACATCAAATCTGTCTGGATGATCAGGATACGACTGCTCTGTGTTAGTGTATGTAATCACTCTGTTCCTCTTAGACAGACGGAGGTGTTTATTCACTGTGTTCAGATCCAGGGTGGGCCGATGGGAATCTGATGGAGAAAAAACACATCAGGAGTATCAATATTACAGAAACTTTCTATCTTAAGTCTTAAGTTCAGATCTGTCAAGTTAATGTAGGATTTTTCACAAATTTGTTTTAAAGAAGCAAATCTTAACTTGATTTTGGATTCTTATCGTATCTTACAAAATCTCATCTATATTTAGGAATTCTTGAGTTCGGTACTGAACTCTCAGATCTGTTACCAAGCAGCCAACAAACAAGTGTGTGTGTGTGTGTGTGCGTGTGTGTGTGTGAGTGAGAGAGAGAGAGAGAGTGTGTAAAAGTGTGTGTGAGTGTAATTGTGTGTTGACATACATTTGTGTACTCCTGCTGTAATCCTGATCTCTCCTCCATGATCCACACTAGAAAACACACAGTGACAGAGTTAATCAGTCAACACACACACACACACACACACACACACACCCAATCAAACACACACAGGTTTGTTTATATTAGTGACTTCTCTTTATATCAGGTTAATGATTCACACAGCAGTTCAGGGCTGTAGAGGATTAATCACGTCACATTTTAAATTATGATTTCTAATTGCATTTGAAAATTGCGGTTGACATCAGTTTGTGGGTAAATTTGTGTGTAAAAAGTTTTAATAGTAAAATTTCATCAAATTAAAGTGAATAATCCTTACATATTATTCATATTCTGAATTAATAATTAAAAGTAAAAATATATATATAAATCTAAAACACCATACAACTTAATGATAATGTTTCCTGAATGAATCGACTGCCTGTTGACTAATAGAAAAACTACTCATTTATGGCATTTTATAGTAATTTTGAGTGATATTGTATTAAAAATGCCGATGTTTTCTTTATTTGGCTTCCAGGTTTTACCAGTTAAGACATGTATTGTAATGGCTATTATAACTGCATGTGGATTGTTGACGTGACATGGCATTTTCAGTCACATCAGACAAAAATCAATATAATTAGTATTGTCATCATTTAAAATGCAGGAAATGGTTAAACATTTCTTTTGTCTTACATCTACCTGTTGTTTTAAAAACTGCTGTGTAATTAAATTTTTTACATTTTTGAGCCAGACCTCAAAATTGTCCTATTGTGTGACTGTCTCAAGCATGATTCAATAAATGTTTTATTTTTGTTCAATAAACTTTTATAAAAAAGAAAAGCATAAAAACGTTAATAAATACCACAGGTATAATTTTGCAAATGTCTATTTTAGAGTACGGCAATAATTTTTTTCATCCATATATAAATCATAAATCGTAGGATCGTGATGCATTTTGTCACTGAAAACCATGTCCTCCGGTGTGACACCATATCATGATATTAAATTGAGCAATTCCACAGACAACTTTAATTAGTTAAAGGACCCCATTCAAGGTTATGTTACTGAAGCACATGGCAAGTTTTTTGTGTAAAGCCGGGAAATCACAAAGCCGACGCTGATGAACTAGTGGGGACTGTGGGGTTGGCTCAAGTCGGCAACTTCGGGGCCCAAAGTTGCCCTGACACCAAACCAACGCTCAACACCCGCGTATGGAAGAGATAACTGCCTGTTTAAGCAGATATATTTGTCATTCAAAAAGGGAATGCAAAACAAAGATTGCATGTATACAAACCATAAACAAAGCAGCGTTTGCTTCCCGTGTTGGTGTGTTCCTGCCTTAAGAATTGTTCAAATATTTAAGTTTTGTTTTTGTGCGACACCCCTAAATTATATTTTTAATTAAAAATGTATGTTAAACTACATAATCATGGAAAATTGTGCAAAAACTGCTAATGACAGGTTAGCAAGGTCATCTACTGACTCAAAAGGCTGAAACATCCTTTGGTGTGGACACCTGTACCTGAAGCATTTTAAAAAAATTAAATAAGATTTAACTCATTTTTATTCTTATTCTTATTTTCAATTCTTAAATGCAATAATTACATTAATTAAAAATGTTATGTTTTTGCCGAAAATTTGTATTGTTATAAAATGTCATGAAAATAAGTATAAAATGTATCCATATACTTCATTCATTCACATCTTAATGAATAGTTTAATATCAATCATATTTTTATGCACAGCAGGGAGGCTCTAGAAGAGTTTCAGTAACACACTGATTGACTGAGTGACTAAAGGACAACCCATTGAAAGTACCAGACACGGCTTACACTAGGTTCACCTAGTCACGTTTAAATTAAGTTTTAATAACACTGGTGGATATCAAGCTAATCATTTTATAATGAAGTCTGATTGTTTTTTATAATACATGAATAATTGCGTGCTTATAACTGTTGGGTTATCACATTGGAACACATATGTTTGTACTGAATTAAGGACATAGGAAATGTTACCATATTCTCTGGGAATATTTGAAAATATTTGGATATGTTCTTTTTTAAAAACTTGATTTTTTAAAAACTTGAAACTTGATTGATATATATTGTCTATTTATGAATTTTTCAAATAGGTATAAAGAAAAAAAAAGACTGAGGGGAGAGTGGAAACCTTCAATATCAACTTACTGCCAAACAGGGAGCAGAATGAACTGCTCAAATAGTGGACTCCAAAGAAAGATGCAGGGTAAAAGATAATACACTCAATGCACTCAGTGGCTGAATTACTAGCAGAACCTCCAGTGGAGCCTCCTCAAGCACTGTTACCTCTTCAACCAATGGTGTCCCCCAATGTGGAAAGACATACTCCTCCATCACCCAAGGCCACACCAGCAAGATGGAAGAACCAAACAAAAAGAATGAAAGGAACTCTACATTACATTTACATTTAGTCATTTAGCAGACGCTTTTATCCAAAGTGACTTACAAGTGAGGAAAACAAACAAGCAATTCTTCATGAATTGGCAAATAGACACAGGAAGTGCTCACAATACAAGTTTCATACATTGCTCAGTACCATAAGCTAGAGTAGGAAGGGAAAAAGGAAAGGATAGATTTTTTTTTTTTTATGAGGGGATTAAGTGTTCACGGAAGAGATGAGTTTTCAGCTGTCTCTTGAATATTGCCAGGGATTCTGTGTTCCTGATGAAAGTAGGGAGATCATTCCATCAGCAGGGAGCAGTGAAGGAGAATGTTCTGGAGAGTGATTTTGTGCCTCTCTGTGACGGTACCACAAGCCTTCGTTCCTTTAGTGATCGCAGGCTTCTGGTGGGGACGTAGCGTTGTAGCAGTGTGTGGAGGTAGGAGGGTGCAGAGCCTGTGGTGGATCTGTAAGCAAGCATCAGCGCCTTGAACTTGATGCGAGCAGCGAGGGGTAGCCAGTGCAAAGAGATGAAGAGGGGCGTGACGTGGGCTCTCTTAGGCTTGTTGAAGACCAGACGTGCAGCAGCATTCTGGATCATTTGAAGAGGTCTGATTGCACTTGACGGCAATCAGTCCAGCCAGAAGAGCATTGCAGTAATCAAGCCTTGAAATGACCAGGCCCTGGACAAGCATTTGTGTTGTGTGCTCAGTCAGGAAGGGCCGGATTTTCCTGATGTTGCAAAGTGCAAATCTGCATGGCCGCGCGGTCTTTGAGATGTGGTCTCTGAAGGTCAGTTGGTCATCGAAGATAACTCCAAGATTTCTGGACGACTTTGATGGGGTAATGGTGGTTGTACCAAGCTGTATGTTGATGTCGTGTTGTAGAGTAGGAGTGGCAGGGAAGACTAAAAGCTCAGGTTGAGCTGCAGGTGATGTTCTTCCATCCACATCGAGATGTCCGCCAGACAACTTGAGATCTGTGCAGCTACTGTGGAATCATCTGGTTGGAAGGACAGGTAGAGTTGTGTGTCATCAGCATAGCAGTGGTAGGAGAAACCATGTGCCTGTATGATGGGACCCAGTGATGTAGTATAAATGGAGAATAGGAGGGGACCAAGAACTGAACCCTGAGGAACCCCAGTGATCAGTTCATGAAGTTTGGATACCTCCCCTCCCCAGGCGACTCTGAAAGACCTACCTGTGAGATAGGACTCGAACCACTGAAGTGCAGTACTTGAGATGCCAAGTGATGAGAGGGTGGACAGAAGAATTTGATGGTTTACGGTGTCGAAGGCAGCAGATAGATCCAGTAGAATGAGAACAGATGATTTGGAACCAACCTTTGCAATTCGCAGGGATTCCGTGACAGACAGTAGCGCAGTCTCGGTGGAATGGCCGCTCTTGAATACAGATTGGTTGACGTCCAGATGGTTGTTCTGTGTGAGGAAGGATGACACCTGGTTGAACACAACTCGTTCAAGTGTTTTCGATAAGTTGTTAGAAAGAGCAGCGGGGGTTGAGGAGTCCTCTGGACGAATCCATGTCTCAGTCAAGCCTAAGATATTGAGAGTAGAGTTAGTGGCAAAGCCTGGAATGAAGTCAGCTTTGTTAACAGCTGACTGACAATTCCATAGACCTACAGAAACAGAGAGAGGTTTGTTAGAAGAGGAGTAAATAGGACGCAGGTTAGTAGTGTTGCGCTGCCTTCTACGGGGTGATAGTGGAGCGTATGCGAGTGACAACAGGAATATATTGAAAGCACATGTTGAGTATGGGAGCAAAGAAAAAGGGGGGGAAGGGGGATACTTAAGTGTCCTGTCGGTGTCCTTGCTCGGTGGAGTCACGCAGGTAGAGTCACAGGTCTTAAGCCTCTTCACACGAGGAGGCTGAACGCTTCCACTGACGCTTCTGCGACAGCGCGGACACACTAAATAAATATCTTTCTTACCAACGTATGAGTGAAAACAGCTGTGCCTGCCCTAACAATTAGCTCAGCAAAAGAGTTTCGCCGTGAATGGGCCAAATCGAAACTACTGCAGGAAGTGCACGTACAACACTTAACTGCACAGCCCAGCAATGCCAAAACTAAGAACCACTACAGTTCTTCTAAATGGCAGAGAATACAATTATAGACAGATACAAATCAAAAGCGCAAACATACAAATAAGCAAAGAATCGAAACGAATCCTTCCTAGCAGCAAATAATAACTTAGCAATAGAGCAGAACTGGGTATTAAGTAAACACTCACGCGCTCTTGCCGTCTTCAGTGATCTCACGCTTGTCCAGCTCCACTATTTAAGCACACACCTCACCTTACTTCAGTGTCCAGTCTCGTTTCACGAAGAGGACTTCACTCCATGCTCCTGCTTGTCTTACCTGTATCTCCAACGCTGTCTGATCTCCAATATTCCCTCCAGCTACAAGTCTGACGTTTCTTCATCCTGGGGATTCTCTCATCATTGATGGTGAATATACTCTACCCGCTGGGTAGAGGTGTGTGCTTCTGTTATCAACCGTATTACATTCCTCAACGGCAACTGTGAGACTAAAGACTTTGTTAATTATTCCAACTCCACATCGATGATATCTGATTGCTATGACATCTCACCTATATCTACACTCAAGCTGTTAATAAACATCACTGTTGTTTTATATACTCCCTCTCTGAGTGTCGTCCGTAACAGGTGGAGACTGCTGACATACTTTGTCCTAGTTCTGAAAGTCAGTTTGAGAAAATTAGCTTATCACAGAGAACAATTACCAGGGGCGTGGAAAGGATTGCTGATGAGCTGCTCTCCGAACTGAAAAAAAAAAAGCAGGCGGCTTTAGTCTTTTTTCTGTCGCACCTGATGAAAGTACTGACATCACAGACACTCCTTAACTTTTGATTTTTGTCATGAGAATAAACGGAAATTTCAAAATAACAGAGAAACTCCTTGGGATGGAATCAATGATGTGAACGACCAGGGGCGTGAATTTGTATGACAGTGTGTCTGTCTGCTTGGAAAAAAATAACCTGCCATGGAGAAAGCTGACAAGTGTCACAACAGATAAACGTGTGTTGAAGCTAGAAAAGGTTGCCAAAGTGGTTGTGAAGCTTGTCAACTTTATGCGGGCAAGAGAGCTTAACCATCGGAAGTTCATTAAGCTACTTAATGGAACGAAGGCAGAGCACCATGACCTTTTGTACTATTCAAATGTGCGCTGGTTAAGTCTCAGCAATGTGTTTCACCATGTCTGGGAACTAAAAGATGAGATAGCAACGTTACTTGATGCAGTTGGTAAAACTGGCGATTTCCCCAAATTACAAGACACAGACTGGCTGGCTGGCCTCGCATTCGGTGTGGACACACTGAGGCATCTGAACGATATCAATTTGAGACTTCATGGAATAAGCACCAGAATAAGCACACCAGTAACACAGTCTCGCATTGAGAGGTAAAGCAGAACTTTACCGTCGTTTTGCAGATTTCGCACAAATTGAGACGGAACTTGAACTTCTCTCATGCCCCCTATCTTTTGACTGTGAGAAAGCTCCACCAGATACACAACTGGAACTTATCGACATCCAGTGTGACAGTACTTTGAAGGAGAAGTTTTTTAACCAGTTTTACCCCTCACTGGGTAAAGAAAAATTCCCAAACATTTAAAAAGCTTGCCCAAAGAATGCTTGTTTTATTTGGATCCACGTATGTGTGTGAACAAACCTACTCAGTCATGAACTACAAGAAACAGCATCAGCAGGTTCAGCCAATTATGTTTCTCTTCAATAACCAATGCCTGCACAGACATATAGAAAAGCACTCCACACAGAAAACACAGATGCTGAATATCGTAACACTGTTGAACAACTGGTTGAGGAGTTCAGGCATGAGCTAGAATCAATTGGAAGCTATCAGTACAACTGGCTACATCAGGCCAGAAAATTTAGGGAAATTAAAGAAAAGGTAGCTGAAAATGAAATCATCCTACGCATAGACATTTCAGAGAACTATGGATGCAGGCTTAATTCAGAAACCCAGGCAGGAAATTGACAACAAGTTACTATCCATATTGCATATTGCATACACATCACATACATCCTAGAGAGAGAGCTGTCTGGGCATACATCAAACCTGTTCTGGAATTTTACACCTGTAAAATCAAAACACGTCCAAGAAATTGATACACTGCATGTCATCAGTGATGGACCGAAATAGTAAAATACTGTTCAGTAACAAAATACTGAAATAAATCCTAATGTTACCTGATGAGCACAGTTCCCTTCACAATGGAATTCAAACATGTAAACTGGAATTACTCAGAAAGGTCACATCATAAGGGAGCACCGGATGGTGTTGGGGGTGCAGTCAAACAGTGTGCACATTCTTGCGAATTGCTAGTTGCTAAGAAAGCGTTATTTTTCTGTGACTAATAGTTATTACAATAAATGTCTCATCATAACACGTATTACCATTTGTGGAATATTCCACAAACAGTGCAGTCGTACTGTACGTTTACTAGCGATAACACACCAAATATAGAACATTTAGCCACAAGACCAACATGCTAATCTACAAGAGACTGTGTGAAATATAAATTGTAACAGTCATAAAACTTATCTGGCCACTGACATCACTCCCATTATATGATAGGATGAGGTGCCTCACGTGATCCAAGTAAGTCGTTAGGCTTTCTCCTATGGTAAGAGTTACAGACCCTCTCATCTCCCTATAAAAAGACAATCTCTGGAGTTCTTTTACTTGCTGTTCTTCAGTGCAAACTGTGACTCAATCACAGAATCTTCCAGGTTCTATGTCAGAATGCCATAGTGAGCCGACATTTGGACGTAAACAAGAAAGTGCTGAACTGCATGAGCATCAACTGTATACGAGATTGACAGGGTAGAGACGAGATTGTTGAATAAAGTTATTATTTTTTTTTTTGCGCACAAAAAGTATTCTTGCCGCTTCATAACATTAAGATAGAACCCCTGTAGTCAAGTAACAATGTCTTTAATACCTTTCTGGACTTGGTGGTTAAGTTGCTCTCTATGGAAAAGATAGATACCTCTTCATCAAAAATATCTTAATTTGTGTTCCGAAGATGAACAAAGGTCTTACGGGTTGATGAGGGTGAGGGTGAGTAGTTAACAACAGCGATTTCATTTTTGGGTGAAATTACCCTTTAAGATTATAATAATTTAATTTTAAAGCACAGTCACCACAAAATTAGACTTTAGTACCTCTTTTTACTTAAACTTATACTGTAAGTTGCAAAACTATTTTATTGATAATGATAACTGATAATAACTGAAATAATTTTGTGAACTGATATGTAAAGAATAATAAATGACGGGCTGTTGAATCAGTAGAAAATAACGTGCACTCCGAGGAGGGAATGCGACCATGATGCATGTCTGTGTGTGTGTACTTTATGTGTGTACCTTTGTATGGGAGAGATAGCAGGAGAAAGTGAATAAAACATTATTTTGTTGGAATTGTTGTCCTATTGTTAGTCATATTTATTTGTTTGGTCAGTGTTTTTGTGGATTTTGGTTCTTTTGCTGTTGTAGGCTGTTAGGACCTTTGAAATAATGGAAAAAATTTTGCGAAGTAATATGGTACTGTAATGTGGTCAAGACCTGACTGGAACCACTTAAGCCATGAGTTTCCTTGAAAATAATTGCAGACCTTAGAACATTCAACAACCATTCAGATTAAAGCATTCAACAGCCCTGTAGTATAACTAGAGCTAAACTTCAGTAAATTCTTAATAAGAAATGAAGTGAAGTGTGTAATGCTGTTTTTGGAGTTGTCTGCTCTACATACTTGAGTTTATCCAGTCTGTAGTCCGGATGGTTGAGTTTATCAGTGAGCAGCTTGACTCCTGAATCTCCGGGGTGATTGTAGCTCAGATCCAGCTCTCTCAGGTGTGATGGGTTTGAACTCAGAGCTGAAGACACATAAAGACAGCCTTCCTCTGTCACCATACAGCCAGACAATCTACAAAGACATACAGCAACAGTGCACATGACATTAGTTTGGCAATCAGACATGACTATCACACACTGACCTGTGGCTGTTATTTGTAGCTGTTATTTCTATATATACAGTCACAAATATAACAAAACTCTTAGTGGAAGTGTGTCAGAGTAAAAATATTACTTTTCTAAATGTAGTTAGGTCATCAGACACGTCTATACAATGGGGAAAACAAGTATTTGATACACTGCCGATTTATAGGTTTGCCCACTCAAAGCATGTAGAAGTCTATAATTTTTATCATAGGTACTCTTCAAATGTGAGAGACGGAATCTAAAACAAAAATCCAGAAAAATCACACTGTATGATTTTTAAATAATTATTTTGCATTGTTTTGTATGACATAAGTATTTGGTCACCTACCAACCAGTAAGAATTCCGGCTCTCACAGACCTGTTAGTTTTTCTTCAAGACGCCCTCCTGTTCTCCACTCATTACCTGTATTAACTGCACCTGTTTGAACTCGTTACCTGTATAAAAGACACCTGTCCACACACTCAATCAAACAGACTCCAACCTCTCCACAATGGCCAAGACTAGAGAGCTGTGTAAGGACATCAGGGATAAAATTGTAGACCTGCACAAGGCTGGCATGGACTACAGGACAATAGGCAAGCAGCTTGATGAGAAGGCAACAACTGTTGGCGGAATTATTAGAAAATGGAAGAAATTCAAGATGACCGACAATCTCCCTCGGTCTGGGGCACCATGCAAGAGCTCACCTCCTGGGGCATCAGTGATCATGAGGAAGGTGAGGGATCAGCCCAGAACTACAAGGCAGGACCTGGCCAATGACCTGAAGAGAGCCGGGACCACAGTCCAAAGAAAACTATTAGTAACACACTACGCCGTCATGGTTTAAAATCCTGCAGCGCACGCAAGGTCCCCCTACTCAAGCCAGCGCATGTCCAGGCCTGTCTGAAGTTTGCCAATGACCATCTGGGTGATCCAGAGGAGGAATGGGAGAAGGTCATGTGGTCTGATGAGACAAAAATAGAGCTTTTTGGTCTAAACTCCACTTGCCGTGTTTGGAGGAAGAAGGAGGATGAGTACAACCCCAAGAACACTATCCCAACTGTGAAACATGGAGGTGGAAACATCATTCTTTGGGGATGCTTTTCTGCAAAGGGGACAGGACGACTGCACCGTATTGAGGGGAGGATGTATCGCAAGATCTTGGCCAACAACCTCCTTCTCTCAGTAAGAGCATTGAAGATGGGTTGTGGCTGGGTCTTCCAGCATGACAACGACCCGAAACACACAGCCAGGGCAACTAAGGAGTGGCTCCGTAAGAAGCATCTCAAGGTCCTGGAGTGGCCTAGCCAGTCTCCAGGCCTGAACCCAATAGAGAATCTTTGGAGGGAGCTGAAAGTCCGTATTACCCAGCGACAGCCCTGAAACCTGAAGGATGGAGGAGTGGGCCAATATCCCTGCTGCAGTGTGTGCAAACCTGGTCAAGAACTACAAGAATGGTATGATCTCTGTAATTTCAAACAAAGGTTTCTGTACCAACTATTAAGTTCTGCTTTTCTGATGTATCAAATACTTATGTCTTGCAATAAAATGCAATTACTTAAAAATCATGCAATGTGATTTTCTGGATTTTTGTTTTAGATTCCGTCACTCACAGTGGAAGAGTACCTTCTGCATGCTTTGTAAGTGGGCAAACATGCAAAATTGGCAGTGTATCAAATACTTGTCCTCCCCACTGTACTTATTTGAATTACAGAAATTGGTAATTGAACATTTATATCTATTTAAGCCTTTCATTAGGGCAGTGATTCCCAAGCTTTTTCACGGCCCACACAACCAAACATGTTTCCACGGCCCACTGCAAAAAAATTTAGCTGATCCCACTATTTGTTGGGTTAATAACAGTACTCAGAACCTAGATTGTTAACTGCCTTTATTGAATGAACTGAAACAGAAATGTTTATAACTTGGGCTAGCACTGTTCAGCAAAACAGGAAAACTAGATACAGGCAGAGGGTTGCTGCCATTAGACTGTCAGTGGAGCAATCAGTCAGAGGGGAAATGCAGAGCAGGGTTGAGACGATCAGTCAAAACCAGCAGAGAACTGGAGCACTGGACAAAGCAAGACTAGAGTCAAGCTCAAATGAAGCACAAATTTAGAGTAGATATAGAGTGAAGAATCAAGAGAAAGAAAACCGATGACAAACCAATTGTAACACTGTGTGACGGAAGGAAGCGCGGAACTCAGAGGTAGAATATAAAGACGCTTTAATAACAATAATCAGGACAGGAAACAGGGAAAATCCACACATGTAACGTTAACACTCGACAAGGACTGGACTGAAAGAGAGGGAAGATATACAGAGGAACACAAGAGGATAACGAGCGGGGCACAGATGACAGGCATGACTAATTACGATACACAGCTGAAGACAATAGACTAATGATGGGACCGAAACCAAAACAAAAATCACATGACAACTGACAGGACCGATGGAAACAAAACAAAGAACACATGACTGAAGACGGAGATCAACTGAAAACAAGGAACATGTGACGAAGACAGGACTGGGGAAACGGGATAAACAGACACAACTATGACACCAATGAGCGGCTGTGTTGCATGCGCTTGCTGCATTGAAGGGAAAAAGAAAAACATGAGGGAAACACAGAACTGAGAAGACCCTAGCCTTGACCATTTTTAATTTGCAATGTGTGGATCGATAACATGAAAAAAAAAAAAAACCTTCTGGCCATAAACTATAATCTTTATTACTCAACTAAAACGAAGGTTGGTGTTGTTTAATATTTGCTAAGTGCTGTATGTCGGGCTGAAGTGAAGAAAGCTACAAGCGGAGATCAGGCTCGATGTAAAGCTTATTCAGGTATTTTGTCTTGAGTGCCACCAATGCAGAAAATCCAGCTTATAGACATACGTGAGATGGCAAAATACAATCGAAAGACAAAAAACCAGGCTTGTCGCTGTCTTTTAAGGCAAGCAAGCCAAAACACCTCCCTGGATGAACCGGTCAATGTGAGGCAGGATTTTGAGCGGGAGAAGTTTCTTTTGTCTCTTTTTATTTATTTTTTTGGTCATACAAGCATTTGTGGCCTGGTGTGGGTGAATTTTAAGGCAGATCTGTTTAGGATGTAATGTGAAATCAGATTTAACTGCTGTGTTTTGTCTCCAAGTGCCGTCGTGGTTTGCTCGGTTTCAGAGTTTTGAGCATACAGCACAGAGCGTTAGCTACTCGTTCTCCGCTCTCACACATGTGAAGCCCAGTGCTAGATAGTCACTAGTGTATTTTCTTTTAGATTTATTTGGAATCTTTTCAGTGTTAGGTTTACTTGTAAATGGAGAAACATCTTCATTTGTTCTTTTCAGCGAATCTGTTGACAGCCACTTATCCATGTTTGAATCGGTTGTTCTGTAGCATATGCAGCAAAAATATTTTATATAAGTTGGTGGTTTATTCTTAAGCCAATCAGCGAGCTTGAATAGTGGACGCATAGTAGTGATTTTTATTTATATGTATTTATATATAAATGTATATATGAACTTATGATATTAAGTTGTTATAGACACTTTTAAATGTATTAAAATTATTATTTCTTTTAACAGTTATTGGTGGCCCACAGGTGTCACGTGTATGTCTTGTTCAGTTCTGTCTTGTCATTATTAGTTCAATTTAATCACCGTGTCTAATTAGTTAAGTCTTGTCAGCTGTCCTCGTTTAGTCATCATCAAGCGTGAGATCACTGAAGACGGCAAGAGCGCGTGAGTGTTTACTTAATACCCGTTTCTGCTCTATTGCTAAGTTATTATTTGCTGCTAGGAAGGATTCGTTCGATTCTTTGCGTATTTGTATGTTTGCGCTTTGATTTGTATCTGTTTGTATTTGTATTCGCTGCCATTTAGAAGAACTGTAGCGGTTGTTAGTTTTGGCATTGCTAGGCTGTGAACTTCTGTACTTCTGTGAAGTGCTCTACGTGCGCTTCCTGCAGTAGTTTCGATTTGGCCCATTCACGGCGAAACTCTTTTGCTGAGCTAATTGTTAGGGCGGACACAGCTGTTTTCACTCATACGTTAGTAAGAAAGCTATTTATTTAGTGTGTCCGCGCTGTCGCGGAAGCGTTCAGCCTCCTCGGGTAAAGACCTGCGACTCTACCTGCGCGACTCCACCGAGCAAGGACACCGACAGGACACTTAAGTTTCCCCTTTCCCCCCCCTTTTTCCTTTGCTCCCATACTCAACATGTGCTTTCAATATATTCCTGTTGTCACTCGCATACGCTCCACTATCACCCGTAGAAGGCACCGCAACACTACTAACCTGCGTCCTATTTCCTCCTCTTCTAACAAACCTCTCTCTGTTTCGGTAGGTCTATGGAATTGTCAGTCAGCTGTTAACAAAGCTGACTTCATTCCAGCCTTTGCCACTAACTCTACTCTCAATATCTTAGGCTTGACTGAGACATGGATTCGTCCAGAGGACTCCTCAACCCCCGCTGCTCTTTCTAACAACTTCACTTTTACTCATACCCCTCGACAGTCAGGAAGAGGAGGGGGCACAGGTTTCCTCATTTCTAACAATTGGAAATACTTAACTCAACCTGCTCTATACAACAACTATTCGTTTGAATCTCATGCCATTACAATTACATACCCTGTCAAAATTCATCTTGTACTCATCTATCGCCCCCCAGGTCAATTGGGTACCTTTGTCGAAGAATTGGACATGCTGCTGTCCTCATTCCCAGACGATGGTAGTCCACTTGTACTACTGGGCGATTTCAACATTCACCTTGATAAACTGTATGCTTCTGACTTCCTCTCTCTCCTAGCCTCATTTGATTTCAACCGACTCATCACCACAAGCACCCACAAATCTGGCAACCAATTGGACCTGATCTACACACGCAACTGTATCACTGACAACATTCTGGTCACACCCCTGCACGTCTCTGACCATTTCTTTATCACTTTCAATCTGCAACTTATTTGTGCACCACCAACCACTTCACATGTTTCCTTCAGAAGAAACCTGCGCTCTCTTTCCCCTTCTCTTCTCTCTTCTGTTGTGTCATCCTCCCTTCACTCACACACACAATTCTTATCTTTGGATGTAAATACAGCAACACACACTTTATGCTCCACTTTATCTTCCTCCCTAGACAGTATCTGTCCTCTGTCATCCAGACCAGCACAAGCAACTCCTTCCAACCCCTGGATATCCGATGCGCTTCGTGAAGACCGGACCAAACTCAGGGCAGCAGAAAGGAAATGGCGCATATCACAAGACCCATCTGACCTAGGTTCGTACCAAGATCTGCTATCATCTTTTTCTGGTGGAGTCCATGCAGCTAAGTCCTCATACTTCCACAACAAGATCAACGGCGCTACAAACACACGCTCACTCTTCAAGACATTCAACGCACTCCTCTGTCCCCCTCCACCACCACCCACCACATCTTTAACCCTCTGAGGTCGGCCGTCACGCCCGCGTGATTTACTCACTTTTTTCTTGTCAGTGTGAAAGAGACTCAAAATGCTCCGTCAATTTTGAACATACAATTAAGAGATATATACCATTGCAATCTGTGAAATGTCTACTTTTACTTGTGCACACTCATAGTAAAAACAAAATGTTGTGATTTTTGCAAAATAAACAAAACTAACATGATGCGTGAGCTGCGATCTCTCTCCGAATGAAATCCATTCTGATAGTCATAAGAAAATGAACGGTAACTTCGTGAATACTATTCACACAAATATGAAACGCATGTCTAAATAAACGTTGAAATGTCAGGTTTTAAATCATGTAAGTTAAATCTAAAACAAATATTCTCTGTTTTTGTAATCTGTTTGAAAACGGACAGAAATCAGTCGTTCGCGAGCCAGCTCATTATCTGTAATGTGACCACGCCCACGGAGAGCGCGCGCTATTCAAACACAAATTCTGAGGCGATTACTGTAACAGAGTTAACGCCCACATAACATTCTTAGTTCAAGATGCTTCACAGCTTTGGCCTTTGGATGGGCCGTTCGCCACTGGGGGAGTGTCTTTTGTCTCCGCTGGTGTGAATTGCTAATGTATTCATGGCCATCACCACTCCCATGCATACAGCAGTGGTGACACAAAAACTGATTTACAAAATTTAAATCATTATATTGTTGTTTGTGTTGAAGCATTCAGAATGATTTCCACATCATTGTGTAGTAAAAATTCTAACCTACAAGCTTGATAACTCAAAAGTCTTGTGAACAACTATTCAGTATGTGTTTTATGGCCTTATTGCAAGGGCATTTTTTTGCCAAAGCTTACTAACCACGCATAATCTTTATTTTTAAAAAGATGCAAACATGTACAACTATTTTGCTCACATATTATTGTAGCAGAGTTTGTGCTGAATACAGCAAAATTACATGTTGGCCAATAGTATGTTATAAGTAGCTGAAATAAGCACAAATGTCAGAGCATGTAAAACTACTCCAGGACCCCAAATCAGCCTCAGACCCCAGAGGGTTAACTGCTGATCAATTTGCCAATTTCTTCACCGACAAGACATCTTCCATCAGCAGCCAGTTCTCTGCACCACCCACACAGGAACTCATCCCCTCCTCATCCACTAATCTTCTCTCTTCCTTCTCCCTTCTCACGGAGGCGGAAGTATCAAAACTTCTCCTCTCCACTCATCCCACCACCTGCCCTCTAGACCCCATCCCCTCACACCTTCTACAAGCCATCTCTCCCACTCTTTTACCAGCACTTACACACATTATTAACTCGTCTCTCCACACAGGCACTTTTCCTACCACATTCAAGCAGGCTCGAGTAACCCCACTGCTTAAAAAACCCACGCTAAACACATCACTCGTGGACAACTACAGACCTGTCTCTCTCCTACCATTCATATCAAAAACACTTGAACGAGTTGTGTTCAACCAGGTGTCATCCTTCCTCACACAGAACAACCATCTGGACGTCAACCAATCTGTATTCAAGAGCGGCCATTCCACCGAGACTGCGCTACTGTCTGTCACGGAATCCCTAAAAATTGCAAAGGTTGGTTCCAAATCATCTGTTCTCATTCTACTGGATCTATCTGCTGCTTTCGACACCGTAAACCATCAAATTCGTCTGTCCACCCTCTCATCACTGGGCATCTCAGGTACTGCGCTTCAGTGGTTTGAGTCCTATCTCACAGGTAGGTCTTTCAGAGTTGCCTGGGGAGGGGAGGTATCCAAACCTGGCACATGGTTTCTCCTACCACTGCTATGCTGATGACACACAACTCTACCTGTCCTTCCAACCAGATGATTCCACAGTAGCTGCACGGATCTCAAGCTGTCTGGCAGACATCTCGACGTGGATAGAAGAACATCACCTGCAGCTCAACCTGGCAAAGACTGAGCTTTTAGTCTTCCCTGCCACTCCTACTCTACAACACGACATCAACATACAGCTTGGTACAACCACCATTACCCCATCAAAGTCGGCCAGAGATCTTGGAGTTATCTTCGATGACCAACTGACCTTCAGAGACCACATCTCAAAGACGGCGCGGTCATGCAGATTTGCACTTCGCAACATCAGGAAAATCCGGCCCTTCCTGACTGAACATGCAACACAACTGCTTGTCCAGGCCCTGGTCATTTCAAGGCTTGATTACTGCAATGCTCTTCTGGCTGGTCTGCCGTCAAGTGCAATCAAACCTCTTCAAATGATCCAGAACGCTGCTGCACGTCTTGTCTGCAACGAGCCTAAGAGAACCCACGTCACGCCCCTCTTCATCTCTTCGCACTGGCTATCCCTTGCTGCTCGCATCAAGTTCAAGGCGCTGATGCTTGCTTACAGATCCACCACAGGCTCTGCACCTTCCTACCTCCACACACTGCTACAACGCTACGTCCCCACCAGAAGCCTGCGATCACTAAAGGAACGAAGGCTTGTGGTACTGTCACAGAGAGGTACAAAATCACTCTCCAGAACATTCTTCTTCACTGCTCCCTGCTGGTGGAATGATCTCCCTACTTTCATCAGGAACGCAGAATCCCTGGCAATATTCAAGAGACAGCTGAAAACTCATCTCGTCCGTCAACACTTAATCCCCTCATAAAAAAAAAAAAATTAAAAAAAAAACCCTTTCCTTCCCTTTTCCCTTCCTACTTTAGCTTATGGTACTGAGCAATGTATGAAACTTGTATTGTGAGCACTTCCTGTGCCTATTTTTGCCAATTCATGAAGAATCGCTTGTTTGTTTTCCTCACTTGTAAGTCGCTTTGGATAAAAGCGTCTGCTAAATGACTAAATGTAAATGTAAATATAAATCATCATCTATGTATTTAGGTTCCTGCCTGTTGTATGTTCATTTGTCAGCTATTGTTTGTGATATGCACACTGTGTTCAAACCTGTTATCTTGTATATTGGAATGGAATAAACCTGTCTGTTTGGATTCTGTCTTTTGAATTGAAAATATATCATTTACATTTGGACAAGAAACATTAACAGTCATTACAATAAGAGTGAATGTGTGGATAAAATTAAATTTTAAATGCAAGTATTTCAAATGCATTGGGCCTGAACCCAGAGTACGCCCCCCTTCCCAGGCTGGGATAGGAATAGGACTGAGGAGATGGGGTGGTGGATGCTGGAAAACTGCTGTGGGACAGAGGTAAACACTGAATAAAAACTCTGATGTTTTGAGCAGCCTCTGACTGGCCATTCGATTTAAGAAATCAATAGTTATGCCTGTGATTTGCTACATTGCACAACACTGCAAAATCATCAGGTACAGCTCTCTTAGGAAAGAGTTTGAGGATTGTAAAACTGAAGACAAACTCTCACAACATTGAGCAGTGAGATTACATGTGGGAAATCTGAAGAAGAAAAACAATGTAACTGGATAAAGAATAAATCTTAACACTTTGATTTCTAATAATTAACTTTACTGCAAAAAATCAAAGTATTTGAACTCAAACCTCAGTATTTTCAGCTGACAGTTTGGACTCTTCAGGCCATCAGAAAGAAGCTTCACTCCAGAATCCCGTAGATCATTGTTACTCAGGTCCAGCTCTCCCAGGGCAGAGTTTGTGGATTGTAGAGCTGATGATAAACTCTCACAGGACTGAACTGTGAGATTACAGCACTGCAGCCTGTGTAGAGAACAAAATAAACAGTAATGTTTATTGGGTAGCATTTGTAATCTGGACCTTGGAAAAGCCTTTGCCTGGAGTGATGTAAGAAAAGCTAAAACAATTTTCTCTATGTAAGACATTAAACAAGTATTCATATCATAAGATACATTTATTCATTTTTTTTAACAGTCTAGTCACCCATGTAAAATGAAGGCCCATTTACAAAAGACTAACAGTGCATATAAATTAATTTAAAGGAGACTCTTGTAGGAACTGAGGACAAACCAGACAAATCAATCTTCCAGATGATTCGTTCAAACATAACTCCATACAAAACTCATCTCAACCCAAATCAAAATCAGGGAATCTGTCTCTTGCAGCTCCATTCAGTCTTTTATATATGAACTGCATCAAACTGTTCCAAAAACAATTCTAAATGGAACTATAGTCAAACATTGTTCAACTGCATAATTCCATGTCATGCATACACTTTATACATGTGACTAGTTATGCTCAGATCACTCACAATTCATGTAAATGTTATAACTTTTGAATGGTTGATTGCAAGTGCGCCTTGCTTGGTATGAGCTGAAATCGCTATTCATAGCTCAAAGTTTGGCTTGAATGAAATCTGTGTAAAATGTATCGTATAATTTTTAGAGTAATCATGACTATACTGTACTCTCTGAAAGATGAGAGACCACAGGTAACATGTAATTTATGATCGGGGAGGAGGAAAGCCACTTCTGAACCTCAGTATTTCCAGCTGACAGTTTAGACTCTTCAGGCCATCAGAAAGAAGCTTCACTCCAGAATCCCGCAGATCGTTGTTACTCAGGTCCAGCTCTCCCAGGGCAGAGTTTGTGGATTGTAGAGCTGATGATAAACTCTCACAGGACTGAACTGTGAGATTACAGCACTGCAGCCTGTGAAGAGAACAAAATAAACAGTAATGTTTATTGGGTAGCATTTGTAATCTGGACCTTGGAAAAGCCTTTGCCTGGAGTGATGTTAGAAAAGCTAAAACAATTTTCTCTATGTAAGACATTAAACAAGTATTCATATCATAAGATACATTTATTCATTTTTTTAACAGTCTAGTCACCCATGTAAAATGAAGGCCCATTTACAAAAGACTAACAGTGCACATAAATTAATTTAAAGGAGACTCTTGTAGGAACTGAGGACAAACCAGACAAATCAATCTTCCAGATGATTCGTTCAAACGTAACTCCATACAAAACTCATCTCAACCCAAATCAAAATCAGGGAATCTGTCTCTTGCAGCTCCATTCAGTCTTTTATATATGAACTGCATCAAACTGTTCCAAAAACAATTCTAAATGGAATTGTAGTCAAACATTGTTCAACTACATAATTCCATGTCATGCATGCACTTTATACATGTGGCTAGTTATGCTCAGATCACTCACAATTCATGTAATTGTTATAACTTTTGAATGGTTGATTGCAAGTGTGCCTTGCTTGGTATGAAATCGCTATTCATAGCTCAAAGTTTGGCTTGAATGAAATCTGTGTAAAATGTATCGTATACTTTTTAGAGTAATCATGACTATACTGTGCTCTCTGAAAGTTGAGAGACCACAGGTAACATGTAATTTATGATCGGGGAGGAGGAAAGCCACTTCTGAATCAAAGATGATACCTAATTGGTCAAAACTCCTCAAAGAGGTTGGATAAACGCCTCAGTTTAAATGATCAGTACACTAGAATGAATTCAGAATAAGATCAAGAATAAGTTTGGATTAAGACGATGACGAGCAGACAATGAAGAGCAGATAAGCAGTTTCAGACTTACTCTCGTCTCACTCACTTTCCTTTCTTTCCGTTGAGAGTCTCGTGTTCTAAGTTAAGTTCCTGAAACCCTTTCTGTTGTGAATTAAAGTCTACATTCCCGTATGCTGCTTTATCTGGAGTGTTCCTTAACCACACAACCGTAACATTAGCATTTATATTTTTAAAGAGAACTGTCTTGTGTTATATGCTTTTAATTTAATGTCTTAAACTGCGGATTTATGTTACCTTGCTAATAAAAAGTGTTTTCACGATAGTTGGATATTCATATCCGTTACAGAGCATATTATATGGCCTGTGAAAATGAACGGTGGACGATTCAGATGCTCGGTCATACAATAAGTGACTCATTCAAAATTTCCTATAAATAAATAAATTAATAATTTCATTTGAGCAATTTCGCTTACATTTTGTCTAAATTGACAGCGTGTTAAAGATATAAAACATAGGATGACCAGTAATTGTTCTTCTATTAAATTCAGACAAGAGTGAGATATTACTTATTGAACCAAAAACTTGTGCACTGAATCTCTTAGATTACAATTTGCATTTAGAAGGATGTACTGCAGTTAAAGACTTGGGTCTTATATTCAACAGCAACTTATCCTTTAAAAATCTCATATGTTACAAAAACAGCCTTCTTCCACATCAGAAACATTTCTAAGCTACCGTACATGTTATCTATACAGTACATGTTAGTTCATGTATTCATGACGTCTAGACTAGATTACTGTAATGCATTACTAGCTGGTTGTCCTGCATCCTCAATAAACAAGGTACAATTAGTTCAAAATGCAGCTGCTAAAGTTTTTACCAGGTCAAGAAAATATGATCATATGACACCAATTTGATCATCTCTACACTGGTTAACTTAAGTTAAGTTCCATATCGGCTATAAAGTATTATTATTGACCTATAAGGCCCTAAATGGTTTAGCTCCGGTGTATTTAACCCTCTGAGGTCGGCCGTCACGCCCGCGTGATTTACTCACTTTTTTCTTGTCAGTGTGAAAAGAGACTCAAAATGCTCCGTCAATTTTGAACATACAATTAAGAGATATATACCATTGCAATCTGTGAAATGTCTACTTTTACTTGTGCACACTCATAGTAAAAACAAAATGTTGTGCTTTTTGCAAAATAAACAAAACTAACATGATGCGTGAGCTGCGATCTCTCTCCGAATGAAATCCATTCTGATAGTCATAAGAAAATGAACGGTAACTTCGTGAATACTATTCACACAAATATGAAACGCATGTCTAAATAAACGTTGAAATGTCAGGTTTTAAATCATGTAAGTCAAATATTCTCTGTTTATGTAATCTGTTTGAAAACGGAGAGAAATCAGTCGTTCGCGAGCCAGCTCATTATCTGTAATGTGACCACGCCCACGGAGAGCGCGCGCTATTCAAACACAAATTCTGAGGCGATTACTGTAACAGAGAGTTAACGCCCACATAACATTCTTAGTTCAAGATGCTTCACAGCTTTGGCCTTTGGATGGGCCGTTAGCCACTGGGGGAGTGTCTTTTGTCTCCCCTGGTGTGAATTGCTAATGTATTCATGGCCATCACCACTCCCATGCATACAGCAGTGGTGACACAAAAACTGATTTACAAAATTTAAATCATTATATTGTTGTTTGTGTTGAAGCATTCAGAATGATTTCCACATCATTGTGTAGTAAAAATTCTAGCCTACAAGCTTGATAACTCAAAAGTCTTGTGAACAACTATTCAGTATGTGTTTTATGGCCTTATTGCAAGGGCATTTTTTTGCCAAAACTTACTAACCACGCATAATCTTTATTTTTAAAAAGATGTAAACATGTACATCTATTTTGCTCACATATTATTGTAGCAGAGTTTGTGCTGAATACAGCAAAATTACATGTTGGCCAATAGTATGTTATAAGTAGCTGAAATAAGCACAAATGTCAGAGCATGTAAAACTACTCCAGGACCCCAAATCAGCCTCAGACCCCAGAGGGTTAACCAATCACCCTACAATCCATCCCGCTCTTTAAGATCACAAAAGTCTGGACTTCTGGTTGTACCTAGGATATCTAAGTCCACCAAAGGAGGGAGAGCATTTTTACATTTGGTTCCTAAACTCTGGAATAGCCTTCTTGATAATGTTCGGGGCTCAGACTCAATCTCTCAGTTTAAATCTAGATTTGATTATTAGCCAAGCATTCACATAATGCATATCCTTGTACTCCAGTTATATCAGATCAATTTCACATTTATGTATGCTTAATGTTATGAACAGCAGCTACACTAATTATTCTCCATTTGCATTTCTGAAATTACATCATTTGGACACAGTCAACTCTTGATAACAGATTACTCTAAATTGTAATGTTGCCATGCATTCTCTGTAAAGCTGCTTTGAAATGATACGTATTGTGAAAAACACTATAGAAATAAATGTGAATTGAATTGAATCTTACAGTGCTCTTCTGGTGTTTCTGATCACTGGCAGCAGTCTCATCAGTGCTTCATCAGATCTTCTGTATTTCTGCAGTTCAAACTTCTCTTGAGTCTCTTCTGACATCTGGAGCACAAACACCAGACCAGACCACTGGGCAGAAGAGAGATTCTGTGCTGAAAGATTTCCAGAGCTCAGATTCTTCTGGATGTCCTCCACAAAGTCATCTTCCAGTTCACTCAGACAGTAGAAGAGATTGAGGGTCCTCTCTACTGAATTCTCTGTCTCTATCATTTGTTTGATATAGTCAACAGTGTCTTCAATGTTTTCAGTTTTCAGTTTCAGTTTTGGCAGTAGTTCCTTCAGGTCACTCTGATTAGACTCCAGTGAGAGACCCAGGAGGAACCGGAGGAAAAGGTCCAGGTGTCCATTTTCGCTCTGTACAGCCTTGTTGATTGCAGCCTTATGAAGTTCAAAAAGTGGCTTTTTGGAGAGTTTCCATTTCAGATTTTCTGTCCAGGATTCAAGAAATGGGTTAATTTTCTTGTCTTTGCCCATCAAAAACACATAAAGAGCAGCAAGGCATTCTTGTACACTGAGATGTACAAAGCTGTAAACGCTTCTGGCTGAAACCTTTTCCTCCTGAAACATTCGAGTGCATAACCCAGAGTACACCGACCCGTCGTTGACATCTAGTCCACATTCCTTAAGATCTTCTTTGTAGAAAATCAGATTTCCTTTCTCCAGCTGTTGAAAGGCCAGTTTCCCAAGTTTCAGAATAATCTTATCAAAAGACTTTGCGTTGACTTTAGATTCAGGGTCATCACAGTATTTTTTTTCCATTTGTTGCTGCTGAGAAAGTAAGAAGTTTGTGTACATCCCTGTGAGAGTTGTTGGTGTTTTGTCATTCCTCTGAGCCAGTAGAGGCTGAAGAACAGTGAGGGAGATCCAGCAGAAGACAGGCATATGGCACATGATGTACAGACTCCTGAATTTCCTAATGTGACGGATAATCTTTTCAGAACCTTCAGGACTGTTTTTGATGAAGTATTGCTCTTTTTGCTCATCGTTAAATCCTCGCACCTCTGTCACTTGATCAATGTAGTCACGGGGGATCAGACTGGCTGCTGCTGGTCTGGACGTGATCCAGATGAGAGCAGAGGGAACCAGATGTGTCTTAATAAGGTTTATTATTATGTTACTTACTGTTGTTTTTTCATTTTCATTTGCAAAGATGTCATCTTCTTTAAAGCTCAAAGGAAAACGACATTCATCCAGCCCATCAAAGATAAACATAACTTTACCATCACCTTCAGGAAGAGAGGGCAATTCTTCAGGACTACTAAAGAAGTATTTGTTAAGCAGTCCCATGAGACTGATCTCGCCTTTAATCAAATTCAATCTACGGAATGGAAGTGGAAATATGAAGACTATATCCTGATTTTCTGTTCCTTTAGCCCAATCAAAGATGAATTTATTGACAGAGACAGTTTTTCCCACTCCTGCGATCCCCATCGTCAGCACTTTTCTGTTTTGTCGATCTGTGTCACACTGGATTTTAAACATGTCATTACACTCGATTGGGTTCTCCTTGGCAGTCAGTCGGTTGTGATTTGTTTCAATCTGTATCACCTCATGGTCGTTCATTCTTCCTCCAGTCTCATTCTCCACCACATATAAAGCAGTGTAGATATCATTCAGGTATTCTCGATGACCCGTCTGTGAATTACCTATCAATATCCGCTTGTAGTCCTGTTTTAATTTGTTCTTCAGTGTGCGGCTGGTCTCTGTGTAATCATGACGAGTAGCTTGAATGTTTTTTGAAGTTGAATCTTTAAAACAGAGGGGAAAAGACAGCAAAGACTAAGTGATCATGTTTTTCAGAAATTCATGCTTCTGTATTCAAATGAATCACACTCTTACAGCAATGGTGTTAATCTGCACATCTTACACTGATTATGCTGAGGTTAACATATGGTGATGGAACTGCCTTGACAAATGCAGACTTGAATGCATTTCAATAGATAAAGAAAGTTATTATGAAATTTTAATAATTCCTTCCAGAGCATTTATTGGATCAATTTAAGGCCATGCTGACCAAAATTATTAAAAGCTTTTTGATCAAACTGTTGACATCTAGCACACCACACGAGGCATGAGACTGTATAAGGGTTAGGTTATGATTATTGCAATGGCCCGTCTGTGGAAGTTGCTTGAGTAACAGACATAGCCTAGTGAGAAGCTATGTCTTTAGCCTCCTTGTTAGAGCTCCTGCCTCCCATGCCAATGGTTCCAGGTTTGAGTCCCGCTTAGAGTGGGTGGTTTGAACTGGAGGAGCTACACTTGCAGAAGTTTTAATTCAGGGTCTAAGACCCTTGTAAACCATTTGTAAAATAATGGCAGGTCACTCTGTTCTATTAAATGCACTTGTATAAGATCTGTTACTCTTCTGTCTTTGTAAATGTTGCTTGCTGTGAAAGATTGTATATTTTCATCATCTTTAGTTAGATGCATTTACGTTGTGACTGTGCCTCAGATTCAATAAACTCTTATCAGTGTCTGTAAAGGTGTGAACCAAATGGCCCATACAGATGTATGGCCCACAGAAACTGATGGGTGTGAATGACAAAGAAACAGCATTGCTAGGAGTAGATCAATCTCCTGTAGGAGGTCCTAACAGTTTTCCATTGTTTGTTTCCCTTTTGTCTTCATGCATAAAGTTCTGTCTCACAGACAGAACTTTGGGTTAAGATATTTTGAAGACCAACACGCTGACATCGCTGCTGAAGAACTGTGCTACACTACTGCCTTCAATAAATTCTTCTCCCACAAGAACTCTGGTCAAGCTTACTTATTTTATGTATTAGACAAATCCAATACATTGATGAGCCACCCCAAAAGACTGCTTAGAAAAATACAGCAAAAATCTAAAAGCTGTTATATTTTATCTTGTTCCCATGCACAGGCATCGATTGTTATTTACCCCATATCTCTTCTGAATGAGCTCCAAGAGCGGCAGATGTCTCCATATTGCCTTCAGACTGACCTGCGAGTGAGAAAGAGAGGATCACTCACTGGGAAACATAAATCACAAAAACACATCAGCAGAGTAAAGAGCAAAGACCATCACATTGGTAAACAGTCAATCACATTACAGTCACAGTGAATTAAACGTTACCTTGCTTGTGATTGTTCTCCAGCTGCTCAGCCAGATTATTCTGGTTCATCTTCCTCAGGATCTCCACTGTGATCTTCACAGCTTCTTCTGGTCCAAAACATGCCACCATCTTATCCACAGTTTTTAACCGATCTGCATTCTCCATTTCAGAATTTGATATACGCTCATGTTTCTTTAAGTGCCACTGAAACTTCTTCAGTTCAGCTTCTACCAATTCATTCAATGATTTCTCAAGCAGATCTTCACAGATCTTCGCCATCTCCATTCACAGATTCACAGCTGCAGGAAAAAAAGAAAAAGATATGAAACTATTTTCACTCTTAACATGTAGACTTAAGCACTCAAATGTTATTTGTACTATTCAATGAAGCTGCGATCAGATCAGGACTTTCAGAGGCACCGAATCCAAACTCATCTGTTACTAGGGTCCTATAATACTCCTTTTGCATGGTATCTATATGAAATATTCTAGCAATGAGAACCCTGCAACCACCCTCAGTACCCTAGCAACCATTTAGCAACACCCTAGAAAATTAGCTGCTGCTCCTCACCCCTTTTCCAGAAGTGTTTCCTCGGATACTGTGCCAACAACTAATAAAACATCAGCTTGATTTCTTTGGGAAACCTAATATGACCAGTTTTCAAAAGAACTCATGACATAAGAGTGAAACTATGTGGAGAAAATTTGTTTTTTTTTTAATGCTAAATGAAGAAAAAACCGAAGTCATTATGTTTAGCCATTCAAACAACCACACAATATTAGCTGATCTGAGCCCCTTGGCACCGCATTCGAAAATGACTGTATGAGATCTAGGATTTTTAATTGATAACAATCTAAAAATGGACAAGCAAATAATCTCTGTGGTCCGAGCATCAAATTAAGCCATTTTTAAGAAATTCTGACTTTGAAAGAGCAATAAATTGCTTTATTTTTAGTCTTGTTGCTTTTTATGTTGATGAGTGGTTTTATGTTGTCAATGTTTGTCTTTTGTCTGATGTACAGCACTTTGGTTCAACCTCGGTTGTATTTTAAATTAGTGCTATATAAATAAAAGAAAGAAAGAAAGAATCACTGTCTGTCATTTAAAGTCCCACAAAAAACGTATCTCAAATTACAGATAAAAAGAGACAAACATTGAAGAAACTAATAAACAAATAGAGACAGACAGACACCACTGACATATATAGTTAAGAGAAAGACAGATAAATAGACAGACAACACTGTCTGCAGAGGTTTCTCTGAGCTCAGAGCAGGATAAGTATTACGAAGTGATGATAATAAATAGAGCAGGCATTGCTCAGGCATCACAGAATGATCAAAACAGCATTTCAGATGCTCTGCAACGAGATCGCTCGGCTGGTGGGTCCAGTTATGCAGTCCCATCACAAAGTCACATATGTCTTTATTTATAAGTGTTTCCATCGTAGTTTATGAGCATGTTTCCGTGTCATTTAAAATGTATCTCACTTAGTTGAGCGCATACGTTTTTTTTAATGTGCATTTTTAGAATTTTTGCGCGTTTTGGTGTTTCCATCTAGCATTTTTTTATGCAAACATTCTTCTGCAAACAAACTTCCCCCCCATTATATATATATTTTTTTCCCAAGATTTCTATTGATAATCACAGTATTTTTTAAAATGAATTCTTTTGGCAAAGACAGTTGTGTAATGAAAAATCTGAGATTGTGACAGCGTGACTATTTATATTGAGAGACTGAAGCATCAAAAAACTGTTGTTTAAATCTGCCCAGCAGATAATTAAATAATTAAATAATTGCTTTGAGTTTTGTTAGCAATCAAAAGAAGTTATAAACATTGTGTCAATACTGTTTGTTAAGCCTATGTCAATATATATGACACTTTCAAATCTATATAAGTCAGTATTTTATGAAGTAATTTTTACTAACCATGAATAATGCCGATGTGGATGTTGCTTGTTCCTCCACTGAACTTGAACTGTCTTCAGCAGAAGTTATTTTGAAACGTCTTTCAATTCTGCGTTTTCATTAAAGGAGGAAGTTTTCTACAGAACTGAAACCTGTTACAACAGCACTTTCTCAGAAAACTAATAGCACCAGTTTTCAAAAGGACCCGTGACGTAAGAGTGCACAAATAACAGCCAAAAGCTCTGTCCTCTCTACACAATTGTTTTGGCCACACTGGTTAATGTGGATGGGGGTTAATTGATAATTGCACCCTAACCCTAATCTCTTCATACCTAGTAACTCTCTCAGTTAATCTATTAGCTTTCCAATTGGAATTGAGCAGAGAAAATATATGTAACAAGGTTTGTTGATAAGGGAAGAAGGATGCTGGAACCAGCAAATGTTCAACGCAACTTTAATCACAAAATAAACATAAACAAGTCAAAAGTAAAGCGGCAGCCCCTCATGGATGACTGCAGCATAAAATAACACAAAACAACAGCATAAATGTCCCAGGCCTGGTCCTCTCTCTTGTCTTTCGCTGTAATCACTCCTCCTTTATCCTTCCGGAGCTCCTCCGTGGGACTGGAGACCGAAGCGTCACGCGGGTGTCGTTCATTAACATGGGATCTCGGCACAGTCCTGCTTCACGCTACAGTATATTGTTGATTCAATACCTCTTTTCTCTTTTGCTAAATCGTGTTCTGGTGTGGGGGGTTGGGGGGAGAAAAGGGAAATGGGAACCGTGATGTGACAATTTGCCACTTCTGGTATTCTGACAGTTACTCAACACAGATGAATTGCAATTGAGAATTTTTTTCAAACAGAATACCCGAATTTCATAAAGGAATCCCAACAGCCCCAGTATGATCAAGCAACAGTACTCCTGTTCACACCATTAATTCTGAAGCATTTTATTATGATCTTGATTCTCTTTCTCTGTAGTGTGACGTTCCACTCTTCAGAAAAGTGATGGTTTGGGAGATAATACATGAGAATCTTAAATCAAACATCACATGTCATGTTCTTTCTGTGTAAAATGAGCATGACATTACAGATAAATATTAGTTTTTTGGGTTTTTTTAACAAGCAAAGGCTGTGGAAAAGTTCTGACATTAAAAAATTGAATGGCTAATTTGACTTATCAAGTGTATGATGTGTGATTGGATGTGAAGTCAGTAAACTTACTGAAGTGAAATGGGCATCCCATAACTGAATACTATATTTGTGAACATGGAACGATCAGGACAGGAATCTGAAGTTACAACATTATTAATGTAATTTGACATGAAACACCTGCGATCAGGACAGTATCTGAAGTTATAACAGTATGAATGTCATGAAACACTGGCAATTGTGGAAAGGTTATCTTAGGTTGTAATAATATGAATGTAATATGAAAAACACCCAAGATCCCAGATAGCAATGAGTCGGCGGACCACCGGCGGGGCTCCGGAGGCAGTAGAAGCGCCAGAAAGGCGGAATCGCAAACATGTTTGCGGGTACACCGCTGGCGGCAGCCACTTTTTAAAAGCGGCGACTGCCTTCCTACCGCCTTCGCTCCGCGGCCGACCCGCAGGCCAGCCGCCGTTCCGCCGCCGTCATACCGAAGGGCTGCCCTTACGCTGCCCGTAGGAGGCAAACGCTATTTTCGAGCGATCTGCCGCCACTTATTGTATATATATTTTTTATATTTATAGCATGCAGTTTTAACAAGAATAATGATTGATTAAACCAGACAAATTTCCATTTGGCGTTTTAACTCCACATCTCAAAGTAAGTTACAGTAACTGTCATTGAAACAAAATTTGTCAATCACTGAAATGTACAGAAAATGTAAATTAAAAAAAAGTAATTTCCACCGTGAACAGTGTGGATTGGGTGTGTAGTCTGGCACTTCCGGCTTCTTGATGTTACTGACTGCAGGATAAAGAAAGTGTTACAGTTGTCAGTGATGCTGTTGTTTCATTTTTTCATTTCATTTTTCATCATTTAGCAGACGCTTTTATCCAAAGCGACTTACAAGGGGAGCAATTAGGGGTTAGGTGTCTTGCTCAAGGGCACTTTTAGTCATGGTATCGAAGGTGGAGAGAGTGCTGTTCATTCACAATCCCCACTTTCAATTCCTGCCGGCGTGGGAATCGAACCGGCAACCCTACCCTACCCTACCCTACCCTTTTTATTTATTTTATTTTTATTTAGTGCAGTTATAGAGAAATACAATACAAAAAGTACAATGAGAGTTTTTTATCTCTTAGTTTTTTATTTTATCTTTTTTATCTAGTTTAAAGTCCGTCCAAAAAGAAATAGAAAAAGGGCAATAAAAAAATAAATGTTCAATATCCTCAAATTAACTTTTAAACTTTCTTAACCCCCCTGCTAAAAAAAATTATTACATCCGTTAGGGGTCAAATTGACCCACACTGCTTAAACACACTCGACAGGCAAATAATTAAGTGAAAATTTAAATGTAATTTCCTAAACCTAACCTTATCATGGAATCAAGAGTCAAGAATCTGTTATAAACCCTAATGGCTCTGGAGCAACAACATTTTTTTGATATAATTCACATGTAGGCTATTATGCTTTTATAATCACTTCAAATGTGAAAACTAGTTAAAATGCTGTCAGTTCCTTTCTAACTATCAACATGCCAAACATAGGCTGGTCGATTTTGAGAGTAGAAATCCTTGTATTTCAAAGCGGCTTGCCGCCAGCCGGCCGTGGTCCTTTAGACCGAGGCAACCGCCAGAGAAAATGAAGCAGTCAGCCCGCCGGCTATTCGGCTGCGGCATCTCGCAAGAAATGGGAGTGACGTGTTCGGCGGCAAACGTTTCATCGCCGCCAGCGGGACGCACCTATAGCCGACAGCTTAGGGCCGGCGGCAAAAAGAAGCTGTGCAGATATTTTTTGCTATCTGGGTCACAGCATCAGTAACTCAACTCTACCTCGTACAGCTTTTCACAGCTGCTCGAAGATCCTGCCTTTGGAGAAGAATGTTGAGCAACATGTTTAGTAAAACAAGCAAAATGTCATTTGTTTTGTCATATGACAGCTATGCATGAACACACACTAGACAACTGCAGTCAAGGTGAAAACATCTCAATTTTCAGTCAAGCAATGATTTAAAGCATGAATTAATAAAACAATTATATTTTATTTACTGACAACAATAGAAAACAAATGAGTAAAAGTATGAATAAAAGTAAGCACAATAAATAAATACATATACAAGTCAACACATGAAACAAAGCTTTATTCAGACTTATTGTACTAATAATCACGTATTTACAGGCGCTGAACCCCACATCATACTGTCCATCCTTCTGCCATCTCAACACAGCGGTGCCAATTCTGCAGCTTTATTTTGATGAAGCAGCTGATCACCATGAACACCTTCACCTGTCTTTGCCGTTCATCATGTCCCTCATTGCTGCTCTTCTCAATGGGGACATCATTGATCCAGAGGATGAGGAAGACCATGATGATGGACCCCTGAACCCCACAATCTTGAAGCAAGAGTCGGAGAAGATGTGAGGGACGATCTGGCTGCCGCTGTGTCTGCTCCAAACATTTGTGTGCCTGCTCTCCAAGAACATGACTACCTGTTAAAAAAACATTTAAATATTAAAACATTTTACAATCCATGTCAGCTTTCCGTTTCTTGCCATTTTTCATGCTAATTTTTGATGTAGTTTTATTACTTTTGTGGTGTAGTGGGCTGAACCACTGAACTGGTAAGCAGAAGGTTGCTGGTTCGATCTCTGCAGCGTCACCACCAATGCGTCCTTGAGCAAGTCACTCGTGTAACTGACTTCTTAAACAATACAAATGTTCCTTCATTTATCAACAGTACAAACGGTCAAATAAAACAGATAACTAATGTCAAGTTACTGGTACATTTGTTTATTTATATTACTTGCATTCATGTAATGTAAGCAGTGTTGAATTCCACATTTCATGTTGTGCTCATCATCTGCAATACTTATTGAATATTTCCCTGTCAGATGTTAAATAAACATTTAGTAAGCGTGTTTATGATGTATGTGGTTCAGAAGTCATGTAAATCCACCTTGATGACATACGTGAGTTTACTAGAGCTCCTGTTAGCTGTACGTAATAAAACCTGTTTTTACAGCAAAATCATAACTATACTGTCTAGCGTCTTTACACCTTCAACACTTCAACAGTTTACAGTAGTTCAACAAATGCGATTTTAACACAAGGAAGGTTTTCAATACTCACATTTGAAAAAGCCTCTTTCTCCTCCGTGTTTGATTGACGTATCCTCTCCCGTGGCCTCCAGGGATAGAAAAGTACTTATCGGTAAGCGCTCAGGAATCTGGGCGGAAGCAGTAGGCCATCCGGGAACTTCTCGACTACTCTTTTATGACTACTGAGGTTTCGGAAATACTTTTTCGCTCGCCTACTGCTTTTCGCCTACTATATAGTAGAGAAGTAGGCGATTTCGGACACAGCCTGTGTCTGTGACTGACTCCGTTGTTGATCATAATTAGAATTGACATTGTGACGGTTTCGGGATGAACCGCACCGTTTTTTATCCAAGAGTCAATCAGGAGAAAGGTGTGGAGGATCATGAGTGGAAATAACCAAATCATGTATTTATTTTTCTATTTATTACTATTTATTAATTTATTATTTATTACAGGTATCCATCTTTCTATAGAGTGCTTCCTGTTGAAATACATGTTTAAAAATGGACGGCCTTTGACCTGTCTTTTGAAAGCATGAAAAATAATTGGATGAAAATGTAATTTTCCTATTGGTGCACCCCTCATATGCTGTGGATAAACATAGTGATTTCCTTCAAATTTCTATTAAAGCACATTAATGCAGTAAAATACAGACTTGCACAACTTAAATAGGCTTTTGTTCTTTTATGGTAAGGTTGACATTTGCATGGAATTGCTCATTTACAGTGTGTTTAAATATAGGCTACAGTATGTGGTGGATTAAAAGGGGCAGTTTTAGGATGTGTTTGAGTCGATCTCTAAGTGTTTGTGAGTAATTTGGTCTGGCCTGTACACACTGTGTTGTTCCAATGCGCCATCTGGTGGATATTCTGTGAAGTACAACACATTTATTTAACCTCTGACAAACTTGCTGCATATTTCGGCATGCCTTGGGGAAAAAATGGGCATTCTTAATGACCACATCTGTATATGGGAGTATGCAAAGACTCCATGGAAAACCAAAAACACTTATAAACAACGTGTCATATTATTTCAAACTTTTAATCAGTTAATACATAACTGCACAATGGTGGATACTTTCATTATTACATGAATATGTGAAGCACACATTAAATTTATAGTATTTAAAAGTCATACAGTAATGATGGGGAAAATGATTTAATGAAAACAATTACAAGGTGTAAATACAATAGAATTATTAAAGTACAAATATAAACCGGTTTAGTTGGATCTTTGTAATATAATCAGTAAAGGATTAATATAAAGGCCATGTTTTAAAGAATACTGAATAGTTCCTAAACTAATATTGAAAATGTATATTTGTTCCATAGTAATTATTATAAATAAATATATATATGGCTATGTTTTTACTATTTTTACTGTGGTTTATACATAAAACCATAGCAATGTCGATCTGCAAAAAAAAAAAAAAAAAAAAAAATGCTTTCTGCGTAAAATTTGTTATCAAAGTTAATTTTAGGGAGGTTTATAACTGGACATCCCCTGTTTGCTGGGTTCTTCTGTCTCATATTTCCTCTCTCTTCTCTTTTTGTATCATTGGCTGTTTTTTGTCTGGGTTTCTCTTGAGCTTCACCTTGTTTCCCTCACTCATCCTTAAACGTTCTCTGACATTTATTTTAATTTTGTGAGGTATATTATATAAACTCCAAGAGAGCTCATTGTTTATTCAACCATACAGCTTTAGTGCTCGACTGGAAGAACCTGAACCTGATATTTCAGTGACAGAAGTTCAGCTGAAGTATTACTGTAATGAAGAGAAAATAAGAGACTCTATAACATCTCACTGTTACTGATTTATCATGAGCTCAAAGCATTATGGGTAGAAACTCTCTACAGTCTTTTCTGATTCATCAACACAGTTTCACTGATGATCCAATAAAAACCCTAAACCCAGGATAGAGCGGTTGAGTGAATGTGGTCTGGACTGTGTGGATGAGGCTCATTGTGTCTCCAGAGACGCTGTAGAAGGACAGAGTTCCTGCACTGTGATCCACATACACTCCTATTCTACTGCTGATGGACTTTACAGAGAGAACAGTGTCTATCTTATTGTGTCTGAATGAGTAACTGGAGGGAGAGCACCTTAAACTCCAGGACTGATCATTATATCCAAACTGACACTCATCACCCCATCCCTTTCTGCTGATGCTCTTATATGACACTGATATAAACACACCACCACTCCACTCAATCTCCCAGTAACAGCGTCGATCACTCACACTCTCTCTACACAACACCTGTTTATAACAATCAAATCTGTCTGGATGATCAGGATACGGCTGGACTGTGTAAGTGCCAGTAATCACTCTGTTATTCTCAGACAGATGGAGGCTTTTATTCACTGTGTTCAGATCCAGAGTGAACTGATGGGAATCTGATGGAGATAAAACACATCAGGAGTATCAGTATTACAGAAACTTTCTATCTTAAGTCTTAAGTTCAGATCTGTCAAGTTAATGTAGGATTTTTCACAAATGTGTTTCAAAGAAGCAAATCTTAACTTGATTTTGGATTCTTATCCTATCTTACAAAATCTCATCTATATTTAGGAATTCTTGAGTTCGGTACTGAACTCTCAGATCTGTTACCAAGCAGCCAACAAACAAGTGTGTGTGTGTGTGTGTGTGTGTGTGTGTGTGAGAGCAACTGTCTACTACAGTATCACATCAGACAGTGGATTGTAGTATCCCTGAGAAAAAATTCCATTCATTCGCTGTTATAGGAAAGGAAGAATTGTCTAAACTTATTAAATCATCAAAATCAACAACATGTATGTTAGACCCTATACCGACTAAGCTATTGAAAGAGATGCTTCCAGAGGTCATAGATCCTCTTCTTAAGATCATTAATTCATCTTTATTACTAGGTTACGTACCGAAAAATTTTAAGCAGGCTATTATCAAACCTCTTATTAAAAAACCACAACTTGATCCTGGTGAATTAGTCAATTACAGACCGATTTCCAATCTACCTTTTCTGTCAAAAATACTAGAAAAGGCAGTATCATCTCAACTTAGTTCCTACTTGGAAAGAAATGGTATCTGTGAGGATTTCCAGTCAGGATTTAGACCGTACCATAGTACTGAGACTGCTCTCATTAGAGTTACAAATGATTTGCTCTTATCATCAGATCGTGGTTGTATCTCTCTATTAGTGTTACTAGACCTCAGTGCCGCTTTTGACACTATCGACCACAATATTCTTTTGAATAGACTAGAAAATTATGCTGGAATTAGTGGAATTGCATTGGCATGGTTCAAATCATACTTATCTGACCGTTATCAGTTTGTAGTAGTAAACGAAGAGATGTCATTTCGATCACAAGTTAAACATGGAGTACCACAAGGCTCAGTTCTAGGACCGTTGCTTTTCACTCTGTACATGCTACCCTTGGGAGATGTCATTAGGAAGCATGGCATTAGCTTTCACTGTTACGCTGATGATACTCAGCTCTATATTTCCTCGCGCCCTGACGAAACCGACCAATTCTCAAAATTAACAGAATGCGTAGCTGATATAAAAAATTGGATGACTAGTAATTTCCTACTTCTAAATTCAGAAAAAACAGAGATTCTAATTATTGGACCAAAAACTTCTGCACGTAATAACCTAGAATACTGTCTAACACTTGATGGCTGCTCTGTTAAGTCGTCTTCGTCAGTTAGGAACCTGGGTGTGCTCTTTGATACCAATCTTTCATTTGAATGCCACATTTCTAGCATATGTAAAACCGCATTCTTCCATCTTAAAAATATATCTAAATTGCGACATATGCTCTCAATGACAAATGCGGAACAGCTAGTTCATGCGTTTATGACCTCGAGACTAGATTACTGTAATGCTCTACTGGGTGGTTGCCCTGCTCGCGTGATAAACAAATTACAGCTGGTCCAAAACGCAGCTGCTAGAGTCCTTACTAGAACCAGGAAGTATGAACATATTAGTCCGGTTCTGTCAAAACTGCACTGGCTCCCTATTAAACATCGTATAGATTTTAAAATCTTGCTAATTACTTACAAAGCACTAAATGGCTTAGCTCCCCAGTACCTGAGTGAGCTTTTAATGCATTATAGTCCTTCGCGTCTATTACGATCTCAGAATTCTGGCCAGTTGTTAATACCTAGAATATCAAAATCAACCGCGGGCGGTAGATCCTTTTCCTCTTTGGCACCTAAACTCTGGAACAATCTTCCTAGCATTGTTCGGGAAGCAGACACACTTTGTCAGTTTAAATCTAGACTAAAAACGCATCTATTTAACCTGGCATACACATGACGCACTATAAACTCTTGTCCTCATATCCGTTAAAGGATTGTTAGGCTGCATAGATCAGGTCAGCCGGAACCGGGAACACTTCCTATAACACCAGATGTACTCGTTACATCGGAAGAAGAATGGCGTCTACGCTAATTTTTTGTCTCTCTGCTTATCCCGAGGTTTACCAATTAACATGATTGGCTGGATCCGGGCCGTGTCCGGGTCGGACGGGGAACCTGTGCCTGTGTGCGGCAGCAGTGTGGCCCTGTGGTGTCGGCGGAGACCGTGTGAACGAGCTCATCCTTTGTGAAGACCTTACCGACTCATCAGCCAGCGGCACATATCCCAACAAACCGTCCCATACCGGCGTGATCAAAAAGATCTTAAATTAGATGGAACTAGATTAAATATTTTGACTGTTGCGATTCCAAATCAGTTTAATGACCTGTAACTCTGCCTGAGTATCGGACAAGTGTTCACTGTTGGCCAAAGGAGAACTGGCCCCCCAACTAAGCCTGGTTTCTCCCAAGGTTTTTTTCTCCATTTGTTGGAGTTTTGGTTCCTTGCCGCTGTTGCCTTTGGCTTGCTTAAGTTGGGGACACTTGCTTGATATTCAGCAGTGTTTTTGATATGCCTGCATTGGCGCCGTTGTATGCGAACTGATCTGAGCCGGACGATTACGTCACTGTTTTCTCCAGTGCTGCTATACCTAAATTACCTAGACTAATAACTATTGATCTTTGCAACGGAATGAATCAATAATATATAGAATAAGCTGCACAATGACACCATTTTCTTATTAATGTAGAGCTGCTTTGCCACAATTTGCATTGTAAAAAGCGCTATATAAATAAAATAAAGAAAGAAGAAGATGAGAGAGAGAGAGAGAGAGAGTGTGTAAAAGTGTGTGTGAGTGTAATTGTGTGTTGACATACATTTGCGTACTCCTGCTGTAATCCTGATCTCTCCTCCATGATCCACACTAGAAAACACACAGTGACAGTTAATCAGTAAACACACACACACACACACACACACACACACTCAATCAAACACACACAGGTTTGTTTATATTAGGGACCTCTCTTTTGTTACGGAATTATGCTATCCCGTAAATGTATGTGTATATATTTTCTCCATGCTTTTTGTTCCAAGTAGGATTCCGTAGGATGGCTCCTCCTTTCAATTAACTTGACGAGCACGCACAAGGCGTTTAAAACCATCTGGGCCACTTCCTGAGGGGAGCTGCTGCGATTCTGGGCCAGTCGCACTCCTCCTGCCTCCTCTCCAGCTGCCAAACCTTCATTATTTTGTTATGTAGAACTTGTTATATTAATTTATTTACCATATGGTGTTTTTTAGGGTTGACCTGCCCTTTTTCTTTTGAGATTTCGTTCGATTTGTTTTTGTTAGTGTAGTTAGGGAAGTTTTGTTGTATTTTGGTTTTGATTACAGGGACGTTAATTTGATCCTGGAACACCTGGTTTATGTTATTCAGCAAATTCATAGTCATGTTTACAATTGTTTTATATTTATATATATATATTTTTTTTTCCATCTTAATAAAACTTTAACTGTTTTTGTTTTCCCTGGATCTTGCTTTCAGTGGTTATTTTTTGGTCTGACGACTGGGTGAGGGGGAGGCATTTTTCTTTTTTTTATATTTATTATGATTCACATAGACAGATCGTAATAATCAGGTTAATGATTCACAGAGCAGTTCAGGGCTGTAGAGGATTAATCAGGTCACATTTTAAATTATGATTTCTAATTGCATCAGAAAGTTGCGGTTGACATCAGTTTTGTGGGTAAATTTGTGTGTAGTAAAATTTAGTAAAAATAGTAAAATTTCATCAAATTAAAGTGAATAATCCTTACATATTATTCATATTCTGATTTAAGACTTAAATGTAAAAAAAAATATGTAAATCTAAAACACTGACCATACAACTTAACAACAATGTTTCCTGAATGAATCGACTGCCTGTTGACTAATAGAAAAACATGATTTATTCCAGGGGTCTTCAACGTTTTTCAGGGCAAGGACCCCTTAGATGAGCGAGACATGGAGCAGGGACCCCCCCACACAAAATGTGTCAAACAGCCTCTGATATTAATAGAAATCAATCATATTACGATAGTAATATTATGTTGAGACAATATAGATTAGAACTATGTTGTTGTACATTGTCTGTAGGCTATATTTTCATTGTTAAAGAGATTTATGCATCATAACAAACATGTAGCAATTAAAATCACAATTTATTAAGTTCACAGTTGTCTTAATCACAATTATTTTAATAGATTTGCAGTTTCATACATTTAAATTTTATTGTCAGGTGGACAATTATACATTTTTCTGAACTTCAACTTAAAGCCCGAAAAACACCAAGCCGATGGTCGGCCGTCGGGCAGTTTTTGTTCGTCGGCCGACTAAGTTTTCTCAGTGTGTTCCGCACCGTCAGCTGGTCCTAATCGGCCATTTTTCGGCCGATTCGACATGTTGAATTGGCATCGGGCCGTCGGTTAGAGAGAGAACTCTGATTGGCTGTTTATGGGATCAGAATTGTGCCAATAAAAACGAACGTAACTTTTTAAGAAACTAACGAAAAAATGAATTGAATCTGAAAAAAAATTAAATTGCAACCAAAATGTTTGACTTGGTTTTTAATACACTGCATGTTTTGCTAATTGTTTTCTCCATTTTCGTTCGATGATTTGTACTTACAGATGCGTTTCCAGAGTTTTCATTTACGCTTCTGAAGTTTTCGTTTACGATCCCAGAGTTTGCGTTCGATATTCTGGCACAATTCTCTCGCGGGGGCGGGGCTAGCAGTGGTGTGTTCTTATTGGCTACTGAGTTTCTGATTGGCAGCTTCCGCGACCTGGAAGAGAAGTCATGTCAGTGTTGTGTTGACATCTTCACATGTGCGGATGTGATGGACTGTAATGGCTTCCTATTTCATTTTAGTGATATAAAGATATTAGTTTTGTTTTTGAATTTTATCTGCTGCTAGTACTTTGTCGACATAAGCTTTTAGAAGCCCGAGAGATCAAATGCGAGAGAAAATGAAAGTCTTGAGATTTAATTGTACATTAAAGTACTGTTATACGTCATACTGAAAATATTGCATAGTGTCCAATGTTTTCGGAGAATATTTGATTATTCTTGATGATTCTTTATTGTTGGGTCTGATTAGGTTGTGCTGATACAATTTAAAGAGAATAATAGTGTAATGTAAATGTAAGTGTATATTCTGCTGTCGAGAAAGTCTCACTCCAACCAGGTAAGGTTGGAAACCCTGGCCATCATGCTGATCATTATTAGAAATACGCATTTACACCATCACAATTAACCACTTAAATCTGAAGAATTCAAACAAAATATAAATAATTACAATCATGGCTTGCTGTCAGACGGTATAATCCTCAAAGGCCATTTCAGTAAATATTCCACTCAAAGAATGCTCTTTTAAAATTGGAAATCCTTTTTTAATAATCATCAACAGTTTCAATTGTGACTTTTATAAAAAAAAACAGTTGAATAAATGTAAATTAAAATATAGATCAATTTAACTTTAAGCTGTGTTACAAATGATCCATTCTGGCGAGCTAAATTGTATATAAATTATTAGCCGGTAGCGTTTTCAAATTATAGCGCTCATAGTCTGCGTTGACAGTATCATGAGATCACGTGACTGCACGTGGACGGAAGGGTTTTATTAAAGCTGTTAATGTAATACTATTTGTAAAATCAAATATATTTTATTTAAATTTGACTGTGATGTTTTTACACGTTTTATTTTTTTTTTTTTATTTGTGATCAAACATTAATTGACGGACCCCCTGCAATACTGCCGCGGACCCCCGGTTGAAGACCCATGATTTATTCTAAACAATACATTTGTTAGGAACGATATGTAGATTTTACAATGATAAAGGTTGTTTTATAAGAGAAGGCAGAGAAGGGAATGTTGTGACAGGTAGGACTCATTTATGGCATTGCCATAATATTTTACAGTAAAGTTGAGTGATATTGTTTTAAAAATGCCGATGTTTTTAATGACTATTATAACTGCAAGTGGGTTGTTGACGTGACATGGCATTTTCAGTCACATAAGACAAAAATGAATATAATTAGTATTGTCATCATTTAAAATGCAGGAAATGGTTAAACATTTCTTTTGTCTTACATCTACCTGTTGTTTTAAAAACTGCTGTGTAATTAAATTTTTTACATTGTCCTATGGTGTGTCTGTCTCAAGCATTATTCAATAATTTTTTTATTTTTGTTCAATAAACTTTTTAAGAAAAGCATAAAAATGTTAATAAATACCACAGGTATAATTTTGCAAATGTCTATTTTAGAGTACGGCAATCATTTTTTTCATCCATATATAAATCATAAAGCGTAGGATCGTGATACATTTTGTCACTGAAAACCATGTCCTCCGGTGTGACACCATGTGGGGGTTGGCTCAAGTCGGCAATCGGGGGTCCAAAGATGCCCTGACACCAAACCAACGCTCAACACCCGCGTATGAAAGAGATAACTGCCTGTTTAAGCAGATATATTTGTCATTCAAAAAGGGAATGCAAAACAAAGATTGCATGTATACAAACCATAAACAAGGCAACATTTGCCTAGGCAATGACATGGTGCAAGCTCTGACCAGTTCTAACAACAGCAAGTACTGTTTCTGTTGTAGCCTCACTGGGCAATCGGCACCCAGTATGACTCCAATTCACATTGTCTAATGCAGAGGGGGGGCAAACTACAGCCCGCAGGCCATTTACGCCCCACAAAACACTTTAATCACTTTAATAATATTTTAAAGTTTTTAAAATATTACAATTACAGTTTACAGTAACAGTTTTATGTCATAAATACTAATTTGATGCAATACAAGTGAACGCCAATAAATGGCAGTATAGCATGCAGTACAGTTAGGGCCTACTGCTCTTTGTAATAACTCGGACATTAATGACTGAAAATGAGTGTGGTGAAAAAAGAAAATTGGACTCCGAATGTTACGTGTTCAGCGAAGAATAGACAGCAAAATACTTCTTCACCAGCATCGGACAGAAGGCGGTATGTTTAAAATGCCTAGAAAGTATTGCAGTTTTTAAAGACTACAACCTCAATCGTCATTTTTCAAACAAGCATTCGAATTATGCAGCCAACCTGTCATCTGTAGAAAAGGCAAACAAGGCTTTAAAACTCACTACAAACTTACAATCCCAGCAAAATAGATTTACAAAACGGTGCTCTATTCAAGAATCTGTTACGAAAGTTAATTGTGTATTAGCACATACAATTGCTCAGCAAGTCTTTCTTGGATGGGAAATTTGTGAAAGACTGTTTGGTGGTGTCACAGATCTGCCAGGCTCTCACACTCACCCATATCAGCACACTCACTCTCTAGAGTACTGATCACACACACCTGTACCCAATTAACCAATCAGCTACATTTACATTTACATTTAGTCATTTAGCAGACGCTTTTATCCAAAGCGACTTACAAGTGAGGACAACAAACAAGCGATTCTTCATGAATTGGCAAATAACACAGGAAGTGCTCACAATACAAGTTTCATACATTGCTCAGTACCATAAGCTAGAGTAGGAAGGGAAAGGGAAGGAAGGGTTTTTTTTTTTTTTTTTTGTTTTTTTTTTTATGAGGGGATTAAGTGTTGACGGATGAGATGAGTTTTCAGCTGTCTCTTGAATATTGCTAGGGATTCTGCGTTCCTGATGAAAGTAGGGAGATCATTCCACCAGCAGGGAGCAGTGAAGGAGAATGTTCTGGAGAGTGATTTTGTGCCTCTCTGTGACGGTACCACAAGCCTTCGTTCCTTTAGTGATCGCAGGCTTCTGGTGGGGACGTAGCGTTGTAGCAGTGTGTGGAGGTAGGAGGTGCAGAGCCTGTGGTGGATCTGTAAGCAAGCATCAGCGCCTTGAACTTGATGCGAGCGGGAAGGGAGGATGACACAACAGAGGAGAGATGAGAAGGGGAAAGAGAGCGCAGGTTTCTTCTGAAGGAAACATGTGAAGTGGTTGGTGGTGCACAAATAAGTTGCAGATTGAAAGTGATGAAGAAATGGTCAGAGACGTGCAGAGGTGTGACCAGAATGTTGTCAGTGATACAGTTACGTGTGTAGATCAGGTCCAATTGGTTGCCAGATTTGTGGGTGCTTGTGGTGATGAGTCGGTTGAAATCAAATGAGGCTAGGAGAGAGAGGAAGTCAGAAGCATAAGGTTTATCAAGGTGAATGTTGAAATCGCCCAGTAGTACAAGTGGAATGCCATCGTCTGGGAATGAGGACAGCAGCATGTCCAATTCCTCGACAAAGGTACCCAATTGACCAGGGGGGCGATAGATGAGTACAAGATGAATTTTGACAGGGTATGTAATTGTGATGGCATGAGATTCAAATGAATAGTTGTTGTATAGAGCAGGGTGAGTTAAGTATTTCCAATTGTTAGAAATGAGGAAACCTGTGCCTCCTCCTCTTCCTGACTGTCAAGGGGTATGAGTAAAAGTGAAGTTGTTAAAAAGAGCAGCGGGGGTTGAGGAGTCCTCTGGACGAATCCATGTCAAGCCTAAGATATTGAGAGTAGAGTTAGTGGCAAAGGCTGGAATGAAGTCAGCATTGTTAACAGCTGACTGATAATTCCATAGGCCTGCAGAAACAGATAGAGGTTTGTTAGAAGAGTAAATAGGACGGAGGTTAGTAGTGTTGCGCTGCCTTCTACGGGTGATAGTGGAGCGTATGCGAGTGACAACAGGAATATATTGAAAGCACATGTTGAGTATGGGAGTGTAACAAAGTTCTTTAGAACGGGAAGAAGGAGGCGGGAACCGGCGAACGTTCAACATATTTAATAAAGAAATAAACAGACAATAAAACCAAAAAGTATAAGGGCGGCAGTTCCTCACGGCGACTGCCGCCCACACAAACCAAATAAAACACAACATAAAATCCAGGCCTGGTCCTCTCTCGTCCTTCCCTGTCGTCGCTCCTCCTTTATGCTTCCGGAGCTCCTCCGTGGGAGATACGAGACCGGTGCGCCGAGCACCTGAAGCTCGTTAACACTCGCGTCACCGGCCTCGCGCCGTCCCCCCACGGCTCTCGCCCGCCGTGCTCGTCACATACCCCCATCGCCCCTCGCAGGCCGGGGGGTACCCGCGAGACTGCGCTTACTCCCCCCCCGGGGGCCAGTCTCGGCGGCCGCAGCGCCTGGGGGTAAGGACAGACGAGACGAGAGAAAAGGAGACGGAAGCACAAGGAGCGACTAGGACGAGAGAGTGGAGAGAGGAAAACAAAACAAAAAAAAAATTCTTGGTCCGGCTCCCCGACACACTGCCGCTCGGTCCTCAGCCCGCCGAGAGGCTCTTCCTCGCGGTGCCATGCGATGGCACTGGACGCTCGGTGGACGGCCCGATCCTCCTCCGCCCCCTGGCGGCCGGCGATGACTCCTCCACATGAGGGCAGCTGGCAGCGAGCCCGCCGTTCCCTGCTCCTCCCCGCTCCGGCGGCAGGCAGCAGGCCTCGGCCCACGGCGGACGGCGGCTCCTCCCCTTTACGGCGGCAGGCAGCAGGCTTTGGCCCCCGGCGAACGGCGGCTCCTCCGCTCCCTCTTGGACGGCCGCCACCCCACCTCGTCCCAGGGGCACGGCAGCGAGCTCTCCGTCCCACCCGTTGCTCAGACGCTCCAGCACCACCGCTTCGGGCAGCCACTCGCGGTCTTCACTCCCGCGCTGCCCGATCTCCGCAGCACCGCGATCCCCCTCAGCAGCGAGGGCTCTTCGACAGCATGTCCCTCCTTCCTCCCGGGTTTCGGCACCAGTGTAACAAAGTTCTTTAGAACGGGAAGAAGGAGGCGGGAACCGGCGAACGTTCAACATATTTAATAAAGAAATAAACAGACAATAAAACCAAAAAGTATAAGGGCGGCAGTTCCTCACGGCGACTGCCGCCCACACAAACCAAATAAAACACAACATAAAATCCAGGCCTGGTCCTCTCTCGTCCTTCCCTGTCGTCGCTCCTCCTTTATGCTTCCGGAGCTCCTCCGTGGGAGATACGAGACCGGTGCGCCGAGCACCTGAAGCTCGTTAACACTCGCGTCACCGGCCTCGCGCCGTCCCCCCACGGCTCTCGCCCGCCGTGCTCGTCACAGGGAGCAAAGAAAAAAGGGGGGGGGATACTTAAGTGTCCTGTCGGTTTCCTTGCTCAGTGGATTCGCGCAGGTAGAGTCGCAGGTCTTTACCCGAGTCGGTCTTCACACGAGGAGGCTGAACGCTTCCACGACAGCACGGACACACTAAATAAATCGCTTTCTTACTAACGTATGAGTGAAAACAGCTGTGTCTGCCCTAACAATTAGCTCAGCAAAAGAGTTTCGCCGTGAATGGGCCAAATCGAAACTACTGCAGGAAGCGCACGTACAACACTTAAGTGCACAGCCCAGCAATGCCAAAACTAACATTTGATCAAATCAAAAGCGCAAACATACAAATAAGCAAAGAATCGAAACAAATCCTTCCTAGCAGAAAATAATAACTTAGCAATAGAGCAGAACCGGGTATTAAGAAAACACTCACGCGCTCTCGCCGTCTTCAGTGATCTCACGCTTGTCCAGCTCCACTATTTAAGCACACACCTCACCTTACTTCAGTGTCCGGTCTCGTTTCACGAAGAGGACTTCACTCCATGCTCCTGCTTGTCTTACCTGTATCTCCAATGCTGTCTGATCTCCAATATTCCCTCCAGCTACAAGTCTGACGTTTCTTCATCCTGGGGATTCTCTCATCATTGATGGTGAATATACTTACCCGCTGGGTAGAGGTGTGTGCTTCTGTTATCAACCGTATTACATTCCTCAACGGCAACTGTGAGACTAAAGACTTTGTTAATTATTCCAACTCCACATCGATGATATCTGATTGCTATGACATCTCACCTGTATCTACACTCAAGCTGTTAATAAACATCACTGTTGTTTTATATACTCCCTGTCTGAGTGTCATCCGTAACAGGTGGAGACTGCTGACATACTTTGTCCTAGTTCTAAAAGTCAGTTTGAGAAAATTAGCTTATCACAGAGAACAATTACCAGGGGCATGGAAAGGATTGCTGAGGAGCTGCTCTCCGAACTAAAAAAAAAAAGCAGGCGGCTTTAGTCTTTTTTCTGTCGCACCTGATGAAAGTACAGACATCACAGACACTCCTCAACTTTTGATTTTTGTCATGGGAATAAACGGAAATTTCAAAATAACAGAGAAACTCCTTGGGATGGCATCAATGATGTGAACGACCAGGGGCGTGAATTTGTATGACAGTGTGTCTGTCTGCTTGGAAAAAAATAACCTGCCGTGGAGAAAGCTGACAAGCGTCACAACAGATGGATCGCCAAATCTAACCGGTAAAAACTCTGGACTGCTAAAAAGGTTGCAAGACAAAGTAAAAGACGAAAGGCTGAACTCAGAAGAACTAATATTTCTTCACTGTATTATTAAGCTAGAAAAGGTTGCCAAAGTGGTTGTGAAGCTTGTCAACTTTATACGGGCAAGAGAGCCTAACCATCGGAAGTTCATTAAGCTCCTTAATGGAACGGAGGCAGAGCACCATGACCTTTTGTACTATTCAAATGTGCGCTGGCTAAGTCTCAGCAATGTGTTTCACCATGTCTGGGAACTAAAAGATGAGATAGCAACGTTACTTGATGCAGTTGGTAAAACTGGCAACTTCCCCAAATTACAAGACACAGACTGGCTGGCTGACCTCGCATTCGGTGTGGACACACTGAGGCATCTGAACGATCTCAATTTGAGACTTCAGGGAATAAGCACCAGAATAAGCACACCAATAACACAGTCTCGCATTGAGAGGTAAAGCAGAACTTTCCCGTCGTTTTGCAGATTTCGCACAAATTGAGACGGAACTTGAACTTCTCTCATGCCCCCTATCTTTTGACAGTGAGAAAGCTCCACCAGACACACAACTGGAACTTATCGACATCCAGTATGACAGTACTTTGAAGGAGAAGTTTTTTAACCAGTTTTACCCCTCACTGGGTAAAGAAAAATTCCCAAACATTTAAAAAACTTGCCCAAAGAATGCTTGTTTTATTTGGATCCACATATGTGTGTGAACAAACCTACTCAGTCATGAACTACAACAACCAGCATCAGCAGGTTCAGCCAATTATGTTTCTCTTCAACAACCAATGCCTGCACAGACATATAGAAAAGCACTCCACACAGAAAACACAGATGCCGAATATCGTAACACTGTTGAACAACTGGTTGAGGAGTTCAGGCATGAGCTACAATCAATTGGAAGCTATCAGTACAACTGGCTACACCAGGCCAAAAAATTTAGGGAAATTAAAGAAAAGGTAGCTGAAAATGAAATCATCCTACGAATAGACATTTCAGAGAACTATGGATGCAGGCTTATTTCAGAAACCCAGGCCTTTCATTTTGGAGGAAATTGACAACAAGTCACTATCCATACTGCATACTGCATACACAACACATACATCCTAGAGAGAGAGCTGTCTGGGCATACATCAAACCTGTTCTGGAATTTTACTCCTGTAAAATCAAAACACGTCCAAGAAATTGATACACTGCATGTCATCAGTGATGGACCGAAATAGTAAAATACTGTTCAGTAACAAAATACTAAAATAAATCCTAATGAGCCTGATGAGCACAGTTCCCTTCACAATGGAATTCAAACATGTAAACTGGAATTACTCAGAAAGGTCACATCATAAGGGAGGACCGGATGGTGTTGGGGGTGCAGTCAAGCAAGTGGCCGACATGCACATACAGAATGGCAGTGATTTGCAATCTCCTCAAGATGTCTAGGAGTTTCTGTCCTCCAAAACACAGACAAGCATGAAATTGAAATGATTCGAAGACTTGGAAATTGAAACTTTTGACAAAATGCTTCCCCCATCTGTTCAACCGTTCACAGGAATCCTCAATATACACCAAGTGTTATCATCATCTCCAGGAGTGATTCTGTACAGGGACGTGAGTTGTTTCTGTACATATCCCAAAGTATGCTCTTGAGATAAACCAAAAAAAAAAAAAAAAACTTGTGTGCACATTCGTGAGAGTTCCTAGTTGCTAAGAAAGCATTATTTTTATGTGGCCAGGGAAAAGATCCTTTCTGATGAGTTGATAGACGATCAATACTAAGTGTACGCTGGCCGAATAGTTTAATTGCTTGTAGCGATGCGCTGCTGAAATGAAACAAAAGTAAATATCATATTGTTCGACCAAATAAAATAATTCCAATTTCATAAAGTTTTTAAAATTCGTACAAAACGAAAAGCAAAAGGTGGAAACGAAAAGAGGTGTGGTTTGGCTAATTTAGTCAGGAAAAGTGGAGTCATACTGTACGTTTACTAGCGATAACACACCAAATATAGAACATTTAGCCACAAGACCAACGTGCTAATCTACAAGAAACTGTGTGTAATACAAACTGTAACTATCATAAAACTTATCTGGCCACTGACATCACTCCCATTATATGATAGGATGAGGTGCCTCACGTGATCCAAGTAAGTCTTTAGGCTTTCTCCTATGGTAAGAGTTACAGACCCTCTCATCTCCCTATAAAAAAGAGAATCTCTGGAGTTCTTTTACTTGCTGTTCTTCAGTGCAAACTGTGACTCAATCACAGAATCTTCCAGGTTCTATGTCAGAATGCCATAGTGAGCCGACATTTGGATGTAAACAAGGAAGTGCTGAACTGCATGAGCATCAACTGTGTACGAGATTGACAGGGTAGAGACGAGATTGTTGAATAAAGTTTTTTTTTTTTTTTTTTTTTGCACACAAAAAGTATTCTCGCCGCTTCATAACATTAAGTTAGAACCCCTGTAGTCAAGTAACAATGTATTTAATACCTTTCTGGACTTTGAAAATGGTGGTTAAGTTGCTCTCTATGGAAAAGACAGATACCTCTTCATCAAAAATATCTTAATTTGTGTTCTGAAGATGAACAAAGGTCTTACAGGTTCAGAACAACATGAGGGTGAGTAGTTAAAGACAGCGATTTCATTTTTGGGTGAAATTACCCTTTAAGATTATAATAATTTAATTTTAAAGCACAGTCACCACAAAATTAGACTTTAGCACCTTTTTTACTTAAACTTATACTGTAAGTTGCAAAACTATTTTATTGATAATGATAACTGATAATAACTGAAATAATTTTGTGAACTGATATGTAAAGAATGATTAATGACGGGCTGTTGAATCATTAGAAAATAACGCGTACTCCGAGGAGGGAATGCGACCATGATGCATGTCTGTGTGTGTGTGTGTGTACTTTATGTGTGTACCTTTGTATGGGAGAGATACCAGGAGAAAGTGAATAAAACATTATTTTGTTGGAATTGTTGTCCTATTGTTAGTCATATTTATTTGTTTGGTCAGTGTTTTTTGTGGATTTTGGTTCTTTTGCTGTTGTAGGCTGAAAAATTTTTGGGAAGTAATATGGTACTGTAATGTGGTCAAGACCTGACTGGAACTACTTAAGCCTTGAGTTTCCTTGAAAATAATTGCAGACCTTAGAACATTCAACAACCAATCAGATTAAAGCATTCAACAGACCTGTAGTACAAATAGAGCTAAACTTCAGTAAATTCTTAATATGAAATTTTGTAAATGTATGAAAGAAATAAAATGTGACTGGGTTGTGATAACTGAAGTTTGTAATGCTGTTTTTGGAGTTGTCTGCTCTACATACTTGAGTTTATCCAGTCTGTAGTCCGGATGGTTGAGTTTATCAGTGAGCAGCTTGACTCCTGAATCTCCGGTGTGATTGTAGCTCAGATCCAGCTCTCTCAGGTGTGATGGGTTTGAACTCAGAGCTGAAGACACATAAAGACAGCCTTCCTCTGTCACCATACAGCCAGCCAATCTACAAAGACATACAGCAACAGTGCACATGACATTAGTTTGGACTATCACACACTGACCTGTGGCTGTTATTTGTAGCTGTTATTTCTATATATACAGTCACAAATATAACAAAACTCTTAGTGGAAGTGTGTCAGAGTAAAAATATTACTTTTCTAAATGTAGTTAAGTCATCAGACACGTCTATACAGTGGGGAGAACAAGTTTTTGATACACTACCGATTTATAGGTTTGCCCCCTTAAAGCATGTAGAAGTCTATAATTTTTATCATAGGTACTCTTCAAATGTGAGAGACGGAATCTAAAACAAAAATCCAGAAAAATCCCATTGTATGATTTTTAAGTAATTAATTTGCATTGTATTGTATGACATAAGTATTTGGTCACCGACCAACCAGTAAGAATTCCGGCTCTCACAGACCTGTTAGTTCTTCTTTAAGACGAGCTCCTGTTCTCCACTCATTACCTGTATTAACTGCACCTGTTTGAACTCGTTACCTGTATAAAAGACACCTGTCCACACACTCAATCAAACAGACTCCAACCTCTCCACAATGGCCAAGACTAGAGAGCTGTGTAAGGACATCAGGGATAAAATTGTAGACCTGCACAAGGCTGGCATGGACTACAGGACATTAGGCAAGCAGCTTGATGAGAAGGCAACAACTGTTGGTGGAATTATTAGAAAATGGAAGAAATTCAAGATGACGGACAATCTCCCTCGGTCTGGGGCACCATGCAAGAGCTCACCTCCTGGGGCATCAATGATCATGAGGAAGGTGAGGGATCAGCCCAGAACTACAAGGCAGGACCTGGTCAATGACCTGAAGAGAGCTGGGACCACAGTCTCAAAGAAAACCATTAGTAACACACTACGCCGTTCATTCATTCATTCATCTTCCACCGCTTATCCGGGGCCGGGTCGCGGGGGCAGCAGTCTGAGCAGAGACTCCCAGACTTCCCTCTCCCCAGACACTTCCTCCAGCTCTTCCGGGGGGACACCGAGGCGTTCCCAGGCCAGCCGAGAGACATAGTCTCCCGGTGGGACATGCCCGGAACACCTCCCTAGGGAGGCATCCAGGAGGCATCCAAAACAGATGCCCGAGCCACCTCAGCTGACTCCTCTCGATGTGAAGGAGCAACGGATCTACTTTGAGCTCCTCCCGAGTGACCGAGCTCCTCACCCTATCTCTGAGCGCCCTGCCACCCTGCGGAGAAAGCTCATTTCGGCCGCCTGTATCCGGGATCTCATTCTTTCGGTCATGACCCAAAGCTCATGACCATAGGTGAGAGTAGGAACATAGATTGACCGGTAAATCGAGAGCGTCGCCTTGCAGCTCAGCTCCTTCTTCACCACAACAGACCGGTACATCGACCGCATTACTGCAGAAGCTGCACCGATCCGTCTGTCAACCTCACGCTCCTTCCTTCCCTCACTCGTGAACAAAACCCCAAGATACTTGAACTCCTCCACTTGAGGCAGGAGCTCTCCACCAACCTGAAGAGGACAAGCCACCCTTTTCCAACTAAGAACCATGGTCTCAGACTTGGAGGTGTTGATCCTCATCCCAGCCGCCTCACACTCGGCTGCAAACCGTCCCAATGCACACTGGAGGTCCTGGCCCGATGGAGCCAACAGGACAACATCATCCGCAAAAAGCAGGGATGAGATCCTGTGGTCCCCAAACCAGACTCCCTCCGGCCCCTGACTGCGCCTAGAAATCCTGTCCATAAAGATTATGAACAGGACCGGTGATAAAGGGCAGCCCTGCCGGAGTCCAACATGCACTGGGAACAGGTCTGACTTACTGCCGGCAATGCGAACCAAGCTCCTGCTCCGGTCATACAGGGACCGGACAGCCCTTAGCAAAGGGCCCCGGACTCCATACTCCCGGAGCACCCCCCACAGGGTGCCACGAGGAACACGGTCGAATGCCTTCTCCAGATCCACAAAACACATGTGGACTGGTTGGGCAAAGTCCCATAAACCCTCCAGCGCCCTAGAGAGGGTATAGAGCTGGTCCAGTGTTCCACGACTGGGACGAAAACCGCATTGTTCCTCCTGAATCTGAGGTTCGTCTATCAGCCTTATTCTCCTCTCCAGTACCCTGGCATAGACTTTCCCGGGGAGGCTGAGGAGTGTGATCCCTCTGTAGTTGGAACACACCCTCCGGTCCCCCTTCTTAAAAAGAGGGACCACCACCCCGGTCTGCCAGTCCAGAGGCACTGTCCCCAACCGCCATGCGATGCTGCAGAGGCGTGTCAGCCAAGACAGCCCCACAACATCCAGAGACTTGAGGTACTCAGGGCGTATCTCATCCACCCCCGCTGCCTTGCCACCAAGGAGCTTTCCAAATACCTCAGTGACCTCAGCTTGGGTGATGGGTGAGCCCACCTCTGAGTCCTCGGCCTCTGCTTCCTCAGTGGAAGACGTGTCGGTGGGATTGAGGAGATCCCCAAAGTATTCCTTCCACCGCCCAACGATGTCCCCAGTTGAAGTCAGCAGATTCCCACCCCCACTGTAAACAGTGTTGGCAGGGCACTGCTTCCCCCTCCTCAGGCGCCTGACGGTTTGACAGAATTTCTTCGGGGCCGACCGATAATCCTTCTCCATGGTCTCACCGAACTCCTCCCAGACCCGAGTTTTTGCCTCCACAACTACCCGGTTGTGTACACTACGCCTCTACACTACGCCGTCATGTTTTAAAATCCTGCAGCGCACGCAAGGTCCCCCTACTCAAGCCAGCGCATGCCCAGGCCTGTCTGAAGTTTGCCAATGACCATCTGGGTGATCCAGAGGAGGAATGGGAGAAGGTCATGTGGTCTGATGAGACAAAAATAGAGCTTTTTGGTCTAAACTCCACTCGTCGTGTTTGGAGGATGAGTACAACCCCAAGAACACTATCCCAACCATGGAACATGGAGGTGGAAACATCATTCTTTGGGGATGCTTCTCTGCAAAGGGGACAGGACGACTGCACCGTATTGAGGGGAGGATGGATGGGGCCATGTATCGCAAGATCTTGGCCAACAACCTCCTTCTCTCAGTAAGAGCATTGAAGATGGGTCGTGGCTGGGTCTTCCAGCATGACAATGACCCGAAACACACAGCCAGGGCAACTAAGGAGTGGCTCTGTAAGAAGCATCTCAAGGTCCTGGAGTGGCCTAGCCAGTCTCCAGGCCTGAACCCAATAGAGAATCTTTGGAGGGAGCTGAAAGTCCGTATTACCCAGCGACAGTCCTGAAACCTGAAGGATGGAGGAGTGGGCCAATATCCCTGCTGCAGTGTGTGCAAACCTGGTCAAGAACTACAAGAATGGTATGATCTCTAATTTCAAACAAAGGTTTCTGTACCAACTATTATGTTCTGCTTTTCTGAAGTATCAAATACTTATGTCTTACAATTAAATGCAATTACTTTAAAATCATACAATGTGATTTTCTGGATTTTTGTTTTAGATTCCGTCACTCACAGTGGAAGAGTACCTTCTGCATGCTTTGTAAGTGGGCAAACATGCAAAATCGGCAGTGTATCAAATACTTGTCCTCCCCACTGTACTTATTTGAATTACAGAAATTGGTAATTGAACATTTATATCTATTTAAGCCTTTCATTAGGGCAGTGGTTTTTTCACGGCCCACACAACCAAACATGTTTCCATGGCCCACTGCAAAAAAATTTAGCTGACTCCACTATTTGTTGGGTTAATAACAGAGTACTCCGAACCTGTTAACTGTCTTTATTGAATGAAATGAAATAGAAAATGTTTATTACTTGAGCTAGCGCTGCTCAGCAAAACGGGAAAACTAGATAGAGGCAGAGGTTTGCAGCCATTAGACTGTCAGTGGAGCAATCAGTCAGAGGGGACATGCAGAGCAGGGTTGAGAAGATGAGTCAAAACCAGCAGAGAACTGGAGCACTGGACAAAGCAAGACTAGAGTCAAGCTCAAATGAAGCGCAAATTTAGAGCAGATATAGAGTTAACAATCAAGAGAAAGAAAACCGATGAGAAACCAATTGTAATACTGTGGTGACGGAACGAAGCGCGAATCAAGGACAGGAAACAGGGAAAATCCACACATGTAACGTTAACACTCAACAAGGACTGGACTGAAACAGAGGGAAGATATACAGAGGAACACAAGAGGATAACGAGCGGGGCACAGGTGACAGGCATGACTAATTAATACACAGCTGAAGACAATAAACAAATGATGGGACCGAAACCAAAACAAAAACCACATGACAACTGACAGGACCGATGGAAACAAAACAAAGAACACATGACTGAAGACAGGGATCAACTGAAAACAAGGAACATGTGACAAAGACAGGACTGGGGAAACGGGATAAACAGACACAACTATGACACCAATGAGCAGTTGCGTTGCATGCGCTTGCTGCATTGAAGGGAAAAGAAAAACATGAGGGAAACACAGAACTGAGAAGACCCTAGCCTTGACCATTTTTAATTTGCAATGTGTGGATGGATAACATGAAAAAAAACAAGCCTTCTGGCCATAAACTATAATCTTTATTACTCACCTAATACGAAGGTTGGTGTTGTTTAATATTTACTAAGTGCTGTATGTCGGGCTGAAGTGAAAAATGTTACAAGCGGAGATCAGGCTCGATGTAAAGCTTATTCAGGTATTTTGTCTTGAGTGCCACCAATGCAGAAAATCCAGCTTATAGACATACGTGAGATGGCAAAATACAATCGAAAGACAAAAGACCAGACTTGTCGCTGTCTTTTAAGGCAAGCAAGCCAAAACACCTCCCTGGATGAACCGGTCAATGTGAGGCAGGATTTTGAGCGGGAGAAGTTTCTTTTGTCTCTTTTTATTTGATTTTTTGGTCATACAAGCATTTGTGGCCTGGTGTGGGTGAATTTTAAGGCAGATCTGTTTAGGATGTAATGTGAAATCAGATTTAACTGCTGTGTTTTGTCTCCATGTGCCGTCGTGGTTTGCTCGGTTTCAGAGTTTTGAGCATACAACACAGAGCAGTAGCTGCTCGTTCTCCGCTCCCACACATGTGAAGCCCAGTGCTAGATAGTCACTAGTGTATTATCTTTTAGATTTATTTTGAATCTTTTCAGTGTTAGGTTTACTTGTATATGGAGAAACATCTTCATTTGTTCTTTTCAGCGAACCTGTTGACAGCCACTTATCCATGTTTGAATCGGTTGTTCTGTTGCATATGCAGCAAAAATATTTGATATAAATTGGTGTTTTATTCTTAAGCCAATCAGCGAGCTTGAATAGTGGACGCATAGAAGTGATTTTTATTTATATGTATTTATATATAAATGTATATATGAACTTATGATATTAAGTTGTTATAGACACTTTTAAATGTATTAAAATTATTATTTCTTTTAACAGTTATTGGTGGCCCACAGGTGTCACGTGTATGTCTTGTTCAGTTCTGTCTTGTCATTATTAGTTCGATTTAATCACCGTGTCTAATTAGTTAAGTCTTGTCAGCTGTCCTTGTTTAGTCTATGTATTTAGGTTCCTGCCTGTTGTATGTTCATTTGTCAGCTATTGTTTGTGCTATGCACACTGTGTTCACGTAACCTGTTATCTTGTATATTGGAATGGAATAAACCTGTCTGTTTGGAATCTGTCAACACGAGCATTACAACAGGTTGAAAACCACTGCATTAAGGTATTATTTTTTTTTAACTGTTTTAAAAAAAAACTTAAATAACTGGCAGTAATTACTGTACTTGTACAAATGTATTACTGTAGAAATTTTATTTATTTTGAATTGAAAATATTTCATTTACATTTGGACAAGAAACATTAACAGTCATTACAATAAGAGTGAATGTGTGGATAAAATTAAATTTTAAATGCAAGTATTTCAAATGCATTTGGCCTGAACCCAGAGTACGCCCCCCTTCCCAGGCTGGGATAGGAATAGGACTGAGGAGATGGGGTGGTGGATGCTGGAAAACGGTTGTGGGACAGAGGTAAACACTGAATAAAAACTCTGATGTTTTGAGCAGCCTCTGACTGGCCATTCCATTTAAGAAATCAATAGTTATGCCTGTGATTTGCTACATTGCACAACACTGCAAAATCATCTCTAGGGCCCTGAGCGGCCGCTTACCTTACCTTAATTTTTTAAAACTGTTCACCTCATTATCTCCAGCTGACAGTTTGGACTCTTCAGTCCATCAGAAAGAAGCTTCAATCCAGAATCCTTCAGGTCATTGTTACTCAGGTCCAGCTCTCTTAGGACAGAGTTTGAGGATTGTAAAACTGAAGACAAACTCTCACAACATTGAGCAGTGAGATTACATGTGGGAAATCTGAAGAAGAAAAACAACGTAACTGGATACAGAATAAATCTTAACACTTTGATTTGTAAGAATTAACTTTATTGCAAAAAATCTAAGTATTTGAACTCAAACCTCAGTATTTCCAGCTGACAGTTTGGACTCTTCAGGCCATCAGAAAGAAGCTTCACTCCGGAATCCCGCAGATCATTGTTACTCAGGTCCAGCTCTCTCAGGACAGAGTTTGAGGATTGTAGAGCTGATGATAAACTCTCACAGGACTGAATTGTGAGATTACAGCACTGCAGCCTGTGTAGAGAACAAAATAAACAGTAATGTTTATTGGGTAGCATTTGTAATCTGGACCTTGGAAAAGCCTTTGCCTGGAGTGATGTAAGAAAAGCTAAAACAATTTTCTCTATGTAAGACATTAAACAAGTATTCATATCATAAGATACATGTATTCAATTTTTTTTAACAGTCTAGTCACCCATGTAAAATGAAGGCCCATTTACAAAAGACTAACAGTGCATATAAATTAATTTAAAGGAGACTCTAGTAGGAACTGAGGACAAACCAGACAAATGAATCTTCCAGATGATTCTGTAAGTGAATTAAGCTCAAAGTAATTATTAATTCGTTTATTTATAGGAAATTCTAAACGAGTCACTTATTTTACCAACCGAGCAACTGAATCGTCCAGCGGTCACTTACGCAGGCCGTAAATAAGTGTCTCGTTGATAATTTCCTATAAATAAACTGATTAATAATTACTTTGAGCTTAATTCACTTACATAATGGTGGAGAATGCGGGCAGTTCAATCTAAATTTTAAGCATATATCAAGCATTTATCTTTTCTATTGTGCGGATTCATCAGAATCGCTCAGTCTGTGTGTGTGACGTATGCAGTGCGCGCAGCGCGGCCCGTTTGAATGAGTGCCTGAATCACTGAGAGAGAGAGAGCTGTACCCGAGTCTGCTTCCGTCTTTAAACTTCAGTCTGCTGTAAATTAATTTAAGATCTGAGATCTCACACTATATGATAAGGTAAGAATTGAGCGTGTTCCTCAATCTCTAGACTGCCCTGTTTATAGCTAACCTGACGTCTGCGTGTTCCAGAGTCACTTGAATAGCTATATTTATATATGTGTGTGTATGTGTATATTTCAGTCAGAAAGCTGAATGATATTAAACTGCAGTAATTAAATACCTCTGTGTAAGGACGAATATTCTCCTCACAGCGTTGTAAGATTGACCGTGTTCCTCAATCTATTTATAGTTATATTGACTGCCAGTGCATGTTCCACTGTGTGTCCGAGTTCGACGATTGAGCGTGTCCCTCGATCTATCTCTAAAGGCCTTATATTTATTTATTTATAGTTATATTGATTATCAGTGCATGTTCCACTGTATTCAGTGTACTATTTCCTTATGTTTTTTAGACAAGTAACGATATGGCTGCCTGTTCACGAGAGCTCGTGTAACAGTGCGCGTGTCCGAGTTTGATTTGAATGCGAAGTGATTTAAAATATTGATCAAGCAAAGTTTTAAAACGCACCAACATTTAATGTAACATGCCTCACTGTAAGTAAATTCCTTGCAATTCACGTGCCCGCCACTATCGTCGTTTGGTCGCCATAGTTACGATCGTGGCACGGAAGTCTTAACCAACACTTCCGAGTGAACTGCGCATGCACGGTGTATTGATGTCATTTGTAAACAAAGCCTACGTGATGCTAAGCTAACCGCAGCAGTTTGTTTACATTGAAGTTCGTATGCTAAAGCCCTTAGCCCCAAAGCTAAGCTATCTAACATCATTCATTGTTGAATACAGTGTCTGTCTGAAAGTGATTTAACCATTTAAACACTTCTACTTTATGTACACTTGTTGGTCTCTCCCACTTACTTTTCTCACCTATCACTATACACTATATTTTACGTGAAAGGGAAAATATTGGTTTACAATTATTAATTGTCAAATTTGAATTTAATAAATAGTTTTCTACATTTATTTCCATTATTTCAAATTTCATAATTCTCATAATTTGTAAAATTTCTACTTAAGATCCAATCACTTAGATGTATGAATAAGCCTGGAACTCTAAAAGTTTAAGTAACGTATTCACCCAAGGTTTTTCCTTTTTACTAAAATGGTTTGAGACTCAGACTTGCTCGTTATTTTATTGCGTTGTATCTTCATTTTTCCTCTTCTGGCTATGCACTTAGCCACTCTATTTTATTTATTCATTGACCTCTTTATTTAATTTCCTCTTTTATTTTATTTTATAACCTCTTTTATTTTATCCATCTATTGTTATTTCCTTCCTTTTCTTACCTTTTCCCTTCCTCCGTGTAGTCTAGCGACACGCCAGAGCCTCAATAGGAGATATCCCACTACGAGTATCAAAATTCAGGGACAATTCTCTTTTACTGAAATTTATTGTTGTGCTTAGTTGTCCATCAACTACCAATTCTATACTCGTAGTTAGGCATAAAGGCTTCAAAGCCATTTTTGTGTTCAGTCTCCTTCCTTTCCTTCCCTTTTCTCACATCTTTCCTGTCTATCCTCCTTTGTTCCATCTTCTTCACATTTGTTGGGACCAAACTTGGAAGAACCATCAATCAATTCTGAAGGAAAGAGAAACATAGCCTTTCCAAAGTCACAAATCATTAGGTATTTTGACTTTAATCAAACCCTTTTGTGTTCTCCATACTCTCCCTACACTTGTAAACGCAATTTAAAATTTTGACATTTCCTCCAAGAACAGTTAAGAGAGACAAGTGTTGAGCAACCTTCTCCTTCACAGCATCCCTGGTAAGCGGTTCAACTGAAGGTGTGTGGTGTCAATCCTGTGAATTATTATTATTGTATTATTGTCCTTTCGATCATAAACAATAATATTGGTTGCCTTTTTTTGGAAACAGCATTTCATTAATAGAAAATATTTATTGAAAAAATATTTCTCTAAATTAGAAAAGTTTCTTTCCTGTGAAATACGTTTAATCTTTTCTCTCTTTCCCCTTTACTCAGTTGAGCAACAAAGTCCTCATCTCACAAGTTGAAAACCGCTTTTCATTGACAGAAAATATTTATAGAAAATATTTCTTCTATTGAAACTTGTTTCAACTTTTTCCCTCTTTTTCCCTAACTCAGTTGAGTGACAAAGTCTTCTCATCACTAGCCTACCTGACTACACTGAGACCAACACATAGTCATCACACTTCACTACTGGTGTACAATCACTGAAACGACACTTAGCTGTTCACCAGATTTAGGCTTACACCCCACACAGATCTGTGTCAGTCTCTTCTCCCCGGCGTGGCAACATGTCACAGACGACAAACCCCACTGCCCAAGACATGGACGCCTGGCTCATAGGCATTACAGACTGCCTCATGCCAAAGACAATCGAACTGTTATTATTTTTAATAATAATCATAATTCTGAGAAGATTCCTGACACACGATTCAAACCAGAACCACAACCACATGGAGCTAGCCAAGATCACCAACTCCTTAAGCATTGCCTTCAGAGCCCAGCTGAAACTAAGCGACAAGCACATCACCCACCTTCAAGAGGAGCTGACACGTGCCAAGAGCCGCACAGAGAAGCTGGAAGTGAAAGTCCAGGACGACTTCAAGCGTCAGACCGCTGAGTTCTTGAGAGAGCTGATATACATGCAATGCTGCACAGACCAGCTCAAAGTGAAAGCTCATGGCAAACTCAAAGTGCCCGACGAAGCGGAGCAAGAAACCCAGAAACAAGTTGACAAGCTCCAAGAAGCCCTTGCAGTCACTGAACGTGACAAACAAGAATTGAAGACTGTCCAAATGCACCTGGTAAACCAACTCCAGTCTGTTGAACTCCAGCTAGAGAAAGCCAAAGCAGAAATTGAAGACCAGAACTCTAAAATTGATGCTCTGGAAGACCATCTTGAAAGGTACAACACTGAAATGCCAACGACGAGCTCTACATGGTCAGAGATGGACTCAAGCATGTTTATGAACAGAAACCAGAGCCAAGAAGGGAGAGACCTCCCTTAGCATCAACACTGCTGAGCAGAACAGAGTCCTCCATCCCAGAACTGCCATACAATGGAGGAAGTGAATTGCCACAACTAAAAACATCATCGGCCTTCACTACAGAACTCTTCCCTGTCAAGCAAAGAAGAGAGCTCATCCAAGCAGACCCCAAAGCTGCACATGGGATGACCTTTAAAGACCTTGACAAGCTGGCTAAGAACATCACTCAGTTCAACCCAAATTCCACGGAGGGCCACAACATCCAGACCTACCTCCGAGATATCGACTTCCATCTAGAGGTGAGACCTCATGTGACTGACAGAGACAGGTTATACCTCCTCAGATCCACATCCAGCCCGGAGGTCCGAAGCTTCCTAGACCAACAGCACGTTCACGTTAAGCACAACTACCAGCTCTTACGTGAAACCCTGATTAAAGAATTTACAAGCCCAGAGTCTGAGCATGGACTGTTAATCGCCTTGGAAATCAAACAAGGTCGTCAAGAGACTCCCCAAGCTTACTACAACCGTTTCTGACAAGCTTACCTTGGTGCACATAACGAACCTGAATTTGAAGAGGATGTGAACTTCAAAACCCTCTTCCTGAGAAACCTGCACCCTGAGTTGAGTCATCATCTTGGCGTCATGGCCTGCCCAAGCACCATGACAATTCAACAGCTACGTGACCTGACACACAAGGCCTACATCAAACAAAAGATGGCCTCAAAGAAAGGTTCTAAAACATCCACAGTTTTGAACCCTATCGACCAAAACCCAAGCCGTGCTCTGCACGACAACACCACCGTTCCCCATAAGGTGTACAGAGAATGTGACTCCCATGCTGATGACAGCTACCGCACCACCCGCTGGGAAAAGTCATGGGACCAGCCACACTTCTCACGAAACCCTCAAGAAGGAAACGACTGGGAACCTGACTGGACATCCAAAGTCCATCAGCCATCCCATTCAAATGCATCCAATGTGGGTAATCGACCCTGGAACCCACCTCGGCACCACTCAGTTAAGCACCGCACTGAGTACTGCCGAGAACCAGACAGTTTTACCTCAGAAGACATGGAGCGACTAATGAGGCAAATGAAAGAGTACATTGATGACAACCTAGATAGGGATGACCACAATGATGAGTCATCCTCATTATGACTAGGAATGGCATGGAAGGTCAGTGATCATCTAAAACACCTTCCTAATGGAGATGACAACCACCTGTGCTACAACAACACAGAACCAAAGTGTCTCACAGCCAACCACCGTTGAAAACCCAGGGGTATCAGAAAACACATTTCTGGTTACCCATCACTCATCAAGAAACCACCAAACGAGCTCCCAACTCAAGAACCATGCGTGTGCAACAGTTAACACCGAAGGTCAGACAGTCTGTCACAACCAGAAGGCATCACAAGAGGAATGCAACGTAGGAGACCATGTTTCGAGGCAACGCAGCCATGCCAAACTACCTCCCACTTTCTGCCAAAGAACTTCCTGCCTTACTGGACTGACTCCCATCAGATTATGGATGATCCCTTGTCCTAAATCAAAGGACGCAAAGAGCCAATCTCCATCTAATCCCTCAAGAAAAGGGGGGAGCAAAACAGACTGAAACAGATCTGACCACACTTATATACACTACATCACCAACATACTCGCTTACATACCGAAGTTAACCACACCTACCCTGGAAAACAGTAAGCAAACATGTTCTTCCTACAGGTAGAAACTAGCTCAACATCGAATTAGCTGCACTCACTGTAAGAAACGCATAACTATCCACACAACAATTAGAACACCTCTCGTTATTACGAATTATGATACACGACACCTTAACTGTGCAACAGAAGTGTTAGCCAGACCAGGAAACACTCAACTGCTTTGTTTTGTTTTACCTCTTCCTTCCTTTCCTTCTTCTTCATATAAGGTAGAATGCCTGTCTACCCCATAAGGGTCAAGGTCACGATATTAGGATTGACACACCACTCCTAATGTCCGTAAACCACCTTAAAAGTTAAAGTGAGCCAGTGAGCCATGCATGATGGGTCACATCATTTTCACCACAAATGATGTCACCAGAAAATGAAGGGTAAAATGGTCTAAACTTAGAACAATGTAGAAGAGAAGAAAACAAACCAAACTAAAATGTAGTCACATAATTTGATCAAATTATCGACATACTGAGACAATGTAGAATAACATTCCCAAAATTGAACTTGAACTGTTAGTCTTCAGATCACCTAGTGCCCTGCACCAGTACAGTGGCCAATCATGGAGGTGTTGCATTGTTGTTTGCCGTATATGTGTCTGCTTCTTCTGCCTGTGTTTCTCCAGCGTTTGCCGATGTCTTCATCTCAACACATCGCCTAACGAAGGGGGGAGATGTAGGAATTGAGGACAAACCAGACAAATGAGTCTTGCAAATGATTCATTCAAAAATAATTACATATAACTCATCTCAGCCCAAAGTGTCACTGGACCCAAGATCAACCAACGTATTCGTGGCTCCAGTCCGTCTGAAACCCCCCAAGCTATGCCCAGCTGAGGTGAGAGACCAAATGTTAAAAGACAATGCAACTGGAGCCACAAAAGGATAACACCAGAATGTTTGGTCTTCAAAGACAGAGATAAAGCAGGCCACCTTGTGTGACCCCTGAGTGTCACAGAGTCAAAAATCCACAGAAAACTCAACAGTGACTCCTATATACGAACTGCTTAAATGGTTCCAAAACCATTCTAAACGGACTTGTAATTAAACAGCGTTCGATTGCATAATTCCATGTCATGCATACACACTATACATGTGACCTGTTATGCGCAGATCACTCACAATTCATGTAATTGTTATAACTTTTGAATAGTTGATTGAAAGTATGTGTTGTTTGTAATGAAACTGAATCCCCTCTCATAACTCAAAATATGGTTTGAATGAAATCTGTGTAAAATGCATTGTATTCTTTTTAGAGTAATCTAGACTAAACTGTACTCTCTGTACCCCAGCTGAGTTCAGATAACAGTTCGTAAACGACCAGAGGAGGAGACAGTCACCTCTGAAACAAAGACCGCATCTAATTGGTTAGAACTCCTAAAAGAGGTGGGACAAACCACAGTTTAAATGTTCAGTACACTAGAGTTTCTGCCTTTTAGCCTTTTGTTTGTTTGCCTTTAGCCTTTTTTGTTTGTGTTTACTTTTATGTTTTTTTATCTTAAGTTATTTTATTATTAATATTTTAAGTTACAGTTTAGCAGAAGTTGTCTCATAGAATAAGATTAGAACGAATTAGTTTAAATCGAGACAAAGACCAAGAAACATACCACCGAAAGAGCAGCCAGGCAGTTTCATTCAAGCCATCCAACTGACTTTCGTCTCACTCGCTTTCCTTTCTTTTACTCTAATTTTCTTTCTTTCCGTCGAGTCTCGTGTTCTAAGTTAAGTTTCGTCGCAAAGTTAAACGACTCTAAAGTCTTTGCCGCCTCAACTTCAAACTTCAGCCACGAGGGAACCTCCATTCACCGGCAGCAATCAGGACCGGAAAGACCCACAACAGATCAATGAACCCGGGGAACCCCTTTCTCCAAGCCAAAGGACACCGACAAGGAACCCCCATTTAAAGACAGGCTACACGCGCAAGTACCTCCAGATTCTATAGCTGAACTGGTGCATTTATTTAAAATATAATAACCCGCCTAAGCAGCGATAAAAGGGTTAAATTAGTGATTGATGTTCGTTCAGATCAGGTCTCAGGGAATGCATATATTGCTAGAAACTTTTATCATTTCACTCTCTTAAACTCATTCTTTTCTCTCTTCCTTCCTCTCTGCAACTCGTGTGAATGTGTGTGTGTGTGTGTGTTTGTGTTAGATATTAGTTTACGTGTTAGTATAGTCAATAAAGTGTGCTTTATATTTTAAAGAGAAGTGTCTTGTGTTATGTGCTTTTTAATTTAATGTCTTAAACTGCCGATCTATGTTACCTTGTTAAAGGGTGTTTTTAAGATAGTTGAAGTCACTACAGAGCTTATTTACGGCCCCCGCAAGTGAACGCTGGACGATTCAGTTGCTCGGTCGGTAAAATAAGTGACTCATTTAGAATTTCTTATAAATAAACTAATTAATAATTACTTTGAGCTTAATTCACTTACAATTCGTTCAAACATAACTCCATACAAAACTCATCTCAACCCAAATCAAAATCAGGGAATCTGTCACTTGCCGCTCCATTCAGTCTTTTATATATGAACTGCATCAAACTGTTCCAAAAACAATTCTAAATGGAATTGTAGTCAAACATTGTTCAACTGCATAATTCCATGTCATGCATACACATTATACATGTGACTAGTTATGCTCAGATCACTCACAATTCATGTAATTGTTATAACTTTTGAATGGTTGATTGCAAGTGCGCCTTGCTTGGTATGAGCTGAAATCGCTATTCATAACTCAAAGTTTGGCTTGAATGAAATCTGTGTAAAATGTATCGTATACTTTTTAGAGTAATCATGACTATACTGTACTCTCTGAAAGTTGAGAGACCACAGGTAACATGTTAATTATGATCAGGGGAGGAGGAAAGCCACTTCTGAATCAAAGATGATACCTAATTGGTCAAAACTCCTCAAAGTGGTTGGACAAACGCCTCAGTTTAAATGATCAGTACACTAGAATGAATTCACAATAAGATCAAGAATAAGTTTGGATTAAGACGATGACGAGCAGATGATGAAGAGCAGACAAGCAGTTTCATTCAAGCCATCTGACTTACTCTCACTCACTTTCCTTTCTTTCCGTTGAGAGTCTCGTGTTCTAAGTTAAGTTCCTGAATCCCTTTCTGTTGTGAATTAAAGTCTACATTCCCGTATGCTGCTTTATCTGGAGTGTTCCTTAACCACACAACCGTAACATTAGCATTTATATTTTTAAAGAGAACTGTGTTGTGTTATATGCTTTTAATTTAATGTCTTAAACTGCGGATTTGTGTTACCTTGCTAATAAAACGTGTTTTCAAGATAGTTGGATATTCATATCCGCTACAGAGCATATTATATGGCCCGTGAAAATGAACGCTGGACGATTCAGTTGCTCGGTCGTACAATAAGTGACTCGTTCAAAATTTCCTATAAATAAATAAATTAATAATTTCATTTGAGCAAATTCGCTTACATTCTGTCTAAATTGACAGTGTGTTAACGATATAAAACATAGGATAACCAGTAATTGTTCTTCTATTAAATTCAGACAGAAAAGTGTATGTTAGGTTTGTTAAATGTTCTGTAAAACTCCAAAAATATATTAATAAAAAAAAAAAAAAAAATTCAGATAAGAGTGAGATATTACTTATTGAACCAAAAACTTGTGCACTGAATCTCTTAGATTACAATTTGCATTTAGAAGGATGTACTGCAGTTAAAGACGTGGTCTTATATTCAACAGCAACTTATCCTTTAAAAATCTCATATGTTACAAAAACAGCCTTCTTCCACATCAGAAACATTTCTAAGCTACCGTACATGTTATCTATATAGTACATGTTAGTTCATGTATTCATGACGTCTAGACTAGATTACTGTAATGCATTACTAGCTGGTTGTCCTGCATCCTCAATAAACAAGGTACAATTAGTTCAAAATGCAGCTGCTAAAGTTTTTACCAGGTCAAGAAAATATGATCATATGACACCAATTTGATCATCTCTACACTGGTTAACTATTAAGTTCCATATCGACTATAAAGTATTATTATTGACCTATAAGGCCCTAAATGGTTTAGCTCCGGTGTATTTAACCAATCGCCCTACAATCCATCCCGCTCTTTAAGATCACAAAAGTCTGGACTTCTGGTTGTACCTAGGATATCTAAGTCCACTAAATGAGGGAGAGCATTTTTACATTTGGTTCCTAACAATTTGGTTGTTTCAAAACTCTGGAATAGCCTTCCTGATAATGTTCAGACTCAATCTCTCAGTTTAAATCTAGATTAGATTATTAGCCAAGCATTCACATAATGCATCTCATATCCTTGTACTCCAGTTATATCAGATCAATTTCACATATATGTATGCTTAATGTTATGAACAGCAGCTACACTAATTATTCTCCATTTGCTTTTCTGTTTTATCTTGGGATGCCTGTCCCGAGGTGACTAGAGTACATTAGCTTCAGTTTGGATCCAGCCTCTTATGAAGTCTTCAGATGCCTCAACACCTGTGAAGAGATGGTGCCAACTCCTGCAAGGACTTCAGACGACAAACTCTGGATCAACATGCACATTCCAAATTTTGCTATATATCCTAATCATTGTTAACATGTATTCTTTTCTGCCATGAGCTCATTGTTTGTTAATACATTGCTAAATTAATACATTGTTAGCTAACTGCTGATTTATCTATGTACATCTCTGAAATTACATAATTTGGACACAGTCAACTCTTGATAACAGATTACTCTAAATTGTAATGTTGCCATGCATTCTCTGTAAAGCTGCCTTGAAATGATACATATTGTGAAAAACACTGTACAAATAAATGTGAATTGAATATTGAATTGAATCTTACAGTGCTCTTCTGGTGTTTCTGATCACTGGCAGCAGTCTAATCAGTGCTTCATCAGATCTTCTGTATTTCTGCAGCTCAAACTTCTCTTGAGTGTCTTCTGACATGAGGAGCACAAACACCAGACCAGACCACTGGGCAGAAGAGAGATTCTGTGTTGAAAGATTTCCAGAGCACAGATCCTTCTGGATTTCCTCCACAAAGTCATCTTTCAGTTCACTCAGACAGTAGAAGAGATTGATGGTCCTCTCTACTGATTTCTCCTTCTCTATTTTCTTTTTGATATAGTCAACAGTGTCTTTATTGTTCTCTGTTTTGACTTCCAGTTTTGGGAATAGTTCTGTCAGTTCACACTGATTGGACTCCAGTGAAAGACCCAGAAGGAACCGGAGGAAAAGGTCCAGGTGTCCGTTCTCGCTCTGTACAGCCTTGTTGATTGCAGCCTTATGAAGTTCAAAAAGTGGCTTTTTGGAGAGATTCCATTTCAGTTTTTCTGTCCAGGATTCAAGAAATGGGTTCGTTTTCTTGTCTTTGTTAATCAAAAACACATAAAGAGCAGCAAGGCATTCTTGGACACTGAGATGTACAAAGCTGTAAACGTTTCTGGCTGAAACCTTTTCCTCCTGAAACATTCGAGTGCATAACCCAGAGTACACCGACCCGTCGTTGACATCTAGTCCACATTCCTTAAGATCTTTTTTGTAGAAAATCAGGTTTCCTTTCTCCAGCTGTTGAAAGGCCAGTTTCCCAAGCTTCAGAATAATCTGATCAAAAGACATTGCGTTGACTTTAGGTTTAGGGTCATCACAGTATTTTTCTTCCATCTGTTGCTGCTGAGAAATTAAGAAGTTTGTGTACATCCCTGTGAGAGTTGTTGGTGTTTTGTCATTCTTCTGTTGAGCCAGGAGAGGCTGAAGAACAGTGAGGGAGATCCAGCAGAAGACAGGGATATGGCACATGATGTACAGACTCCTGAATTTCTTGATGTGACTGAGGATTTTTTCAGAAACCTCAGGACTGGTGTTTTTTTTGAAGTATTGCTCTTTCTGCTCATCGTTAAATCCTCGCACCTCTGTCACTTGATCAATGTAGTCACGGGGGATCAGACTGGCTGCAGCTGGTCTGGTTGTGATCCAGATGAGAGCAGAGGAAACCAGATGCTTCTTGACAAGGTTTATTATTATTTTACTCACTGTTGTTTTTTCATTTTCATTTGTAAAGGTGTCATCTTCTTTAAAGCTCAAAGGAAAGCGACATTCATCCAGCCCATCAAAGATGAACATAACTTTACCATCACCTTCAGGAAGAGAGGGCAATTCTTCAGGACTACTAAAGAAGTATTTGTTAAGCAGTCCCATGAGACTGATCTCGTCTTTAATCAAATTCAATCTACGGAATGGAAGTGGAAATATGAAGACTATATCCTGATTTTTTGTTCCTTCAGCCCAGTCAAAGATGAATTTATTGACAGAGACAGTTTTTCCCACTCCTGCGATCCCCATTGTCAGCACTTTTCTGTTTCGTCGATCTGTGTCACACTGGACTTTAAACATGTCGTTACATTCAATTGCCGTCTCTTTGGCTGTCAGTCGGTTGTGATTTGTTTCGATCTGTATCACCTCATGGTCGTTCACTCTTCCTCCAGTCTCATTCTCCACCACATATAAATCAGTGTAAATATCGTTCAGGTATTCTCGATGACCCGTCTGTGAATTACCAACCAATATCTTCTCATAGTCCTGTTTTAATTTATTCCTCAGCCTGCGGCTGGTCTCTGTGTAATCATGAAGAGTAGCTTGACTGTCTTCTGAAGTTGAATCTTTAAGAAAGAGGGAAAAAGACAGCAAAGACTAAGTGATCATGTTTTTCAGAAATCCATGCTTCTGTATTCAAATGAATCACACTCTTACAGCAATGGTGTTAATCTGCACATCTTGCACTGATTATGCTGAGGTTAACATATGGTGATGGAACTGCCTTGACAAATGCAGACTTGAATGCAATTACTTTAAATAGATAAAGAAAGTTATTATGAAATTTTAATAATTCCTTCCAGAGCAAAATTATTAAAACCTTTTTGATCAAACCATTGACATCTAGCACACCACACGAGGCATGAGACTGTATAAGGGTTAGGTTATGATTATTGCAATGACCCGTCTGTAGAAGTTGCTTGTGTAACAGACATACCCTAGTGAGAGCTGTGTGTGAACTTCACTCCCTTGATCTCAAGAGGCGCTCTAGTGACTGACACTAGACACTGTGTTCTTTAGCCTCCTTGTTAGAGATCCTGCCTCCCATGCCAATGGTTCCAGGTTTGAGTCCCGCTTAGAGTGGGTGGTTTGAACTTGCAGAAGTTTTAATTCAGGGTCTAAGACCCTTGTAAACCATTTGTAAAATAATGGCAGGTCACTCTGTTCTATTAAATGCACTTGTATAAGATCTGTCACTCTTCTGTCTTTGTAAATCTTGCTTGCTGTGTATTTTCATCATCTTTAGTTAGATGCATTTACATTGTGACTGTGCCTCAGATTCAATCAACTCTATCATTGTTTGTAAAGGTGTGAACCAAATGGCCCATACAGATGTATGGCCCACAGAAACTGATGGGTGTGAATGACAAAGAAACAGCATTGCTAGGAGTAGATCAATCTCCTGTTGGAGGTCTCACAGACAGAACTTTGGGTTAAGATATTTTGAAGGCCAACACGCTGACATCGCTGCTGAAGAACTGTGCTACACTACTGCCTTCAATAAATTCTTCTCCCTCTGGTCAAGCTTACTTATTTTATGTATTAGACAAATCCAATACATTGATGAGCCACCCCAAGAGACTGCTTAGAAAAATACAGCAAAATCTAAAAGCTGTTATATTTTATCTTGTTCCCATGCACAGGCATCGATTGTTATTTACCCCATATCTCTTCTGAATGAGCTCCGAGAGCAGCAGATGTCTCCATATTGCCTTCAGACTGACCTGCAAGTGAGAAAGAGAGGATCACTCACTGGGAAACATAAATCACAAAAACACATCAGCAGAGTAAAGAGCAAAGACCATCACATTGGTAAACAGTCAATCACATTACAGTCACAGTGAATTAAACGTTACCTTTCTTGTGATTGTTCTCCAGCTGCTCAGCCAGATTATTCTGGTTCATCTTCCTCAGGATCTCCACCGTGATCTTCACAGCTTCTTCTGGTCCAAAACATGCCACCATCTTATCCACAGTTTTTAACCGATCTGCATTCTCCATTTCAGAATTTGATATACGCTCATGTTTCTTTAAGTGCCACTGAAACTTCTTCAGTTCAGCTTCTACCAATTCATTCAATGATTTTTCAAGCAGATCTTCACAGATCTTCGCCATCTCCATTCACAGATTCACAGATTCACAGCTGCAGGAAAAAAAGAAAAAGATATGAATCTATTTTCACTCTTAACATGTAGACTTAAGCACTCAAATGTTATTTGTACTATTCAATGAAGCTGTGATCTTTCAGAGGCACCGAATCCAAACTCATCTGTTAAAAGAGTCCTATAATACTCCTTTTGCATGGTATCTATATGAAATATTCTAGCAATGAGAACCCCGCAACCACCCTCAGTACCCTAGCAACCATTTAGCAACACCCCAGAAAATTAGCTGCTGCTCCTCACCCCCTTTTCCAGAAGTGTTTCCTCGGATACTGTGCCAACAACTAATAAAACATCAGCTTGTTTTCTTTGGGAAACCTAATATAACCAGTTTTCAAAAGAACTCATGACATAAGAGTGAAACTACGTGGAGAAATTTTATTTTTTTTAAGCTAAATGAAGAAAAAACCGAAGTCATTATGTTTAGCCATTCAAACAACCACACAATATTAGCTGATCTGAGCCCCTTGGCACCGCATTCGAAAACGACTGTACGAGATCTAGGATTTTTAATTGATAACAATCTAAAAATGGACAAGCAAATAATCTCTGTGGTCCGAGCTTAAAATTAAGCCGTTTTTAAGAAATTCTGACTTTGAAAGAGCAATAAATTGCTTTATTTTATCACGGCTGGACTTTTGTAATTCTCTGTACTCTGGCATCACTGCTTCGTCCTTGTCTCGACTGCAATCCGTACAAAATGCTGCAGCGAGGCTTTTAAGGAGAGTAAAGAAGTATGAACAGATTACTCCTGTATTAGTTTCTTTAAATTGGCTCCCTGTCCATTTTAGAATTAAGTATAAAATGTTATTGTTCGTCTATAAATCCTTAAATAACCAAGCACCAGTATATCTAACTAACCTTTTAATTACACACAATCCTTCCAGATCACTCCGCTCGGGAAATCAAAAACTACTGGTAGTGCCCAGAACAAATCGCCTACATAAAGGTGACCGAGCATTTACAGTGATTGGGCCGAGATTATGGAACGAGCAGGTCCGCTACATCTCTGTCAATTTTTTAAAAAATGCTGAAAGGGCACTTAATGGTGGAAGCATACAACGGTTAGTCTTGTTGCTTTTTATGTTGATGTGTTGTTTTATGTTGTCAATGCTTGTCTTTTGTCTGATGTACAGCACTTTGGTTCAACCTCGGTTGTATTTTAAATTAGTGCTATATAAATAAAAGAAAGAAAAAAAGAAAGAAAGAAAGAATCACTGTCTGTCATTTAAAGTCCCACAAAAAATGTATCTGAAATTACAGATAAAAAGAGACAAACATTGAAGAAACTAATAAACAAATAGAGACAGACAGACACCACTGACATATATAGTTAAGAGAAAGACAGATAAATAGACAGACACTGTCTGCAGAGGTTTCTCTGAGCTCAGAGCAGGATTAGGATCACAAAGTGATAATAAATAGAGCAGAATCTTAGTTGCATATGTTTCAAACCTCAGGCTTCGACTAGATGTTACACTTCTGTTGCTCAGGCGTCACAGAATGATCAAAACAGCATTTCAGATGCTCTGCAACGAGATCGCTCGGCTGGTGGGTCCAATTATGCAGTCCCATCACAAAGTCACATATGTCTTTATTTATAAGTGTTTCCATCGTAGTTTATGAGCATGTTTCCGTGTCGTTTAAAATGTATCCGACTTAGTTGAGCGCATACGTTTTTTTAATAAGCATTTTTAGAATTTTTGCGCGTTTTGGTGTTTCCATCTAGCATTTTTTTATGCAAACATTCTTCTGTGTACAACTCCCCCCCATTATATATATATTTTTTTCCCAAGATTTCTATTGATAATCACAGTATTTTTTAAAATGAATTCTTTTGGCAAAGACAGTTGTGTAATGAAAAATCTGAGATTGTGACAGCGTGACTATTTATATTGAGAGACTGAAGCATCAAAAAGCTGTTGTTTAAATCTGCCCAGCAAAAATTTGCTTTGAGTTTTGTTAGCAATCAAAAAAAGGTATAAACATTGTGTCAATGCTGTTTGTTAAGCCTATGTCAATATATATGACACTTTCAAATCTATACAAGTCAGTATTTTATGAAGTAATTTTTACTAACCATGAATAATGACGATGTGGATGTTGCTTGTTCCTCCACTGAACTTGAACTGTCTTCAGCAGAAGTTATTTTGAAATGTCTTTCAATTCTGCGTTTTCATTAAAGGAGGAAGTTTTCTACAGAACTGAAACCTGTTAAACCAGCACTTTCTCAGAGAACTAATAGCACCAGTTTTCAAAAGGACCCGTGACATAAGAGTGCACAAGTAACAGCCAAAAGCTCTGTCCTCTCTACACAATTGAGAATTTTTTTCAAACAGAGTACCTGAATTTCATAAAGGAATCCCAACAGCCCCAGTATGATCAAGCAACAGTACTCCTGTTCACACCATTAATTCTGAAGCATTTTATTATGATCTTGATTCTCTTTCTCTGTAGTGTGACGTTCCACTCTTCAGAAAAGTGATGGTTTGGGAGATAATACATGAGAAGATCTTATAAGCCTTAAATCAAACATCACATGTCATGTTCTTTCTGTGTAAAATGAGCATGACATTACAGATAAATATTAGTTTTTTGTTTTTTTTAACAAGCAAAGGCTGTGGAAAAGTTCTGACATTAAACAATTGAATGGCTAATTTGACTTATCAATTGTATGATGTGTGATTGGATGTGAAGTCAGTAAACTTACTGAAGTGAAATGGGTATTCCATAACTGAATAGAATATTTGTGAACATGGAACGATCAGGACAGGAATCTGAAGTTACAACATTATTAATGTAATTTGACATGAAACACCTGCGATCAGGACAGGTATCTGAAGTTATAACAGTATGAATGTCACGAAACACTGGCAATTGTGGAAAGGTTATCTTAGGTTGTAATAATATGAATGTAATATGAAAAACACCCAAGATTCCAGATAGCAATGAGTCGGCGGACCACCGGCGGGGCTGCGGAGGCAGTAGAAGCGTCAGAAAGACGGAATCGCAAACATGTTTGCAGGTACACCGCTGGCGGCAGCCACTTTTTAAAAGCGGCGACTGCCTTCCTACCGCCTTCGCTCCGCGGCTGACCCGCAGGCCAGCCGCCGTTATACCGAAGGGCTGCCCTTACGCTGCCCGTAGGAGGCAAACGCTATTTTCGAGCGATCTGCCGCCACTTATTGTATATATATTTTTTATATTTATAGCATGCAGTTTTAACAAGAATAATGATTGATTAAATCAGACAAATTTCCATTTGGCGTTTTAATTCCACATCTCAAAGTAAGTTACAGTAACTGTCATTGAAACAAAATTTGTCAATCACTGAAATGTACAGAAAATGTAAATTAAAAAAAAGTAATTTCCACAGTGAACAGTGTGGATTGGGTGAGTAGTCTGGCACTTCCGGCTTCTTGATGTTACTGACTGTAGGATAAAGAAAGTGTTACAGTTGTCAGTGATGCTGTTGTTTCATTTTTTCATCATTTAGCAGACGCTTTTATCCAAAGCGACTTACAAGGGGGGCAATTAGGGGTTAGGTGTCTTGCTCAAGGGCACTTTAGTCATGGTATTGAAGGTGGAGAGAGTGTTTATTCACAATCCCCACTTTCAATTCCTGCCGGCGTGGGAATCGAACCGGCAACCTTCAGATTACAAGCCCGACTCCCTCAGCACTAGCGCCAAAGCTGGTGAACAATAGTCTGTTAAGGGGGGGGAAGAAAAGGAAGGAGAGGGAAGAAGGGGGAAGAAGGGAAAAAGAGAGAAAAAAAGGGAAAAAAATGAGAAGAAAAGAGAATAAAGGGAATTTTGTGCCTTTCTCCTCTAAAAGTAATATTTTTGAGAGACTGTGTACAATAAGTTATTTTTTAAAAAAAAAATTCTGTTTTCCTGTACATTTATATGGTAGAAAGGTTGATCACAAGGTGGTCAGTTCGAATCCCACTGTTGCCAGAAATTAAGGTTGTTACTCAATGATGTAAATTAGTGAGTTTTATTAGTAAAAATCACGTAAATGGTGACCATGTTATTGAAATGATTTCTGCTAAGCCATTTTGATATATAAGTGAACATTGTATTAATGATATATTACTGATTCTTGATATTTACAATTCTGAGTTTGTGCACTTTTAATTTTAAATATATTTCTGCTCCAGTTGTTTTCTAAACATTATATTAATCCTATAAATATAACATAAAGCATCATGACATTACAATACTTTTCACAAATGCCTAATGAAAGTTTTGAATGATACTATAGCAAAGCAAAACACAAAGAGAGAGAGTTATTTAATCATGACCAAACTTTTATTGTCAAACAACCATAGCCAATCATTCATTAATTCCTTGATTCATTCACATTTTAATTCTTTTAGTCATTATTTCGCATGTGCATAGGAACAGAAAACAGAACAATACACATAAATAAAAACTTTAAAATGTCCACGGCTCTGGTGCAAAAGAACAGTAAAAACACAGAACTAAACACAGAAATAAAACTCTCCAGTGTCCACGGCTCTTGTTAAGTCTTTGCAAGTGCAAAAAAGGAGAAAAAACTATACGCATAAATAAGAGTTTGTTTTTTGTTTTTATTTGTTTTTTATGTGTGTAAAATGTGAATGGCCTGACTGATCAGTCTGCATGAGCCATTCTGAAGTTGGTGGGCTGTAGATCCTACCAAACAAATAAATAAGTAATCATTAATCACAGATAGAACATTCACCACTGACAAACTAGGAGGGGGCCGTGCCTGAAGCTTCAGACTGCTGAAACAACAGCAGAAGGGCAGAAGATGTAGTGAAACAGCATTTGAACAGATATGTGATGCAACATTAAATGTCATTTTCAAAGAGATCATCTTACTGGTGTGGAATCCATGGTTGCATGGGGCATTTCTCAATCTGAAAAGATAAGAATTGTAATTTTCTGATATTGTCTGCACCGTTGTCAGGTGACCTGCATACTACATACTGCGTTATGAGATACAGGTAACTTTGCTTTACCTTCTGATAGAGGTCGTACCACTTCCGCTGCCTTTGGGATGATCTATTTCCTCCTCCAGAAGACCAAACTCCAGAGCCGGCTAAAGCCCTCAACTTCGCCATCCGCTCGCCATCTCCCATTTCCTTTCTTTGGCTTTGTGCTCATCTAAACATAACATGGAAATAATAGTAAACAAGTGTGTTTTTGCAAGTACTGGACAACTACACTTTTTCTTTTCCCCCTCCATAAAATTATAAAGATACAACTATAAATCAGTAACACTTTATTTTAGGGTCTTTTAACTAGTTGCTTATTAGCACGCATATTACAAGAATGTTGACTGTTTATTAGTGATTATTAAGCTCATATTAATGTCTTATTCTGCATGACCATATTCTACATTCATAATCCTACCTTAAACTTGACAACTAACTTACTAACTATTAATAAGAAGTAAATAAGGTGTTTAATATGTGAAAAGTCATAGTAAATAATAAATACATGTTCCCTACACTAAAGTGTTACCAAACAAATTCATTGAAACAAAACTGCAAGCTAAATAAATGATGGTAAATTAACCATGTTTTTACTACAAATAACAATTAAAAACCATGGTTCATATAGTTAAACATTTGTTACACTGGGCATAGTTTAACCATGGTATTCATAGTAAAAACTGTGTTTATACAAATGGACTTCAATCCACCAATAAAAAAACATGGTTACTACACTTTTACCATATTAAAACCATGGTTTTTATAAAGGATGACAAAATCTACAACTATAACACTGTTTTTTGTTATACAAACCAAACTCCAAGCGACTAAATGGTGTTTAAAATGTTAGATGACACGCAACTCCTCATAACGTGACCACAGTTTATGAACACAAACATTTTTACCATAGTAAAACCACGTGACCATCGCGACAGACAGATCTAAGCAACAGAACACGGATTCCTACTAACATCTGACCAAATAAAGTCTTAACATGAATTTAATGAGGATTTCATTTAAAATGAAGCTGAAAAAAGTTAGGTTATAGAACTAGCGATTACTAAAAGGAGACACTCGACAAAACGATGAAACGTAACAAATATATTGCCATATAATATAGAGAACAGAAGAAGAAAATGAAAAATATTTTACTTTGCTCAGTTATAACGGAGTATTTTTCTGTTCAGTGTCGTCATCCAATCTCACAATGGAGGTAAGCGCGGCGAGTGGCTGTGTCCATTCTCATCTCGCGACGCGATTGGCTCTCGTCCAATCTCACAATGGACAGCTCGCGACGCGATTTGCTCTCGTCCAATCTCACATTGGACAGCGAGCGACGCGATAGGATGAGACGAGAGCGGCGAAACAGACGATCCTGTTCCAGGTGGCGCCACGACTACCCTACCCTACCCTACCCTACGACTACGACTACTGTTGTGTCAGTAGTCAGCCTAGGTTTAAGGGGTCGGCTGTGGGTCCCTCTCAGCTGTGCAGCGCCTTTTTCCGCCTTCACGGTCAGATGCTCCTTTCAGGTAATGCATAACGTTAACCTGGACCGCCTCATCAGTGGCATCCTGGGTTGCCGGGTTCCTTCGGAATGGATAAACAACCTATATACATCATTCTGTTATGTTGGAAAACACCAAAAGCTATACTTAGTCTTTCTAGATGTAAAGCTTTGGCTGCCTACTGTAGCTAGTTACATTTCTATTACATGCATTAGCAACATTGCTTAACCTCAATGTGTACTCTAACAAAGGCAAAACAATATGTGTTTGCTAACACTTGCTAGCCACTCAAGCAAATGGACAAGCACAGCATACTCGTTCAGACAAACAGAATAATTTATAATATATAATTGTAAGAAAACACCAAAAGCTTTGGATAACTTACCTACAGTAAGCTAGATACATTTTAACATGTAGAACTAAAGAAATTAAAACAACCTGACTAACGTTAGTTAGTAACGTTACTAACTCCCACACGGTAACTTCCGGTTTACAAATTGTCTTCCGTCTTTTTTTGGTACTGCCCCTCTCGACTGGTGGAGATACTTCTCTGTTTGTGTAACGTTCGGGTGGACAGGAAGACAGGAGTTGCGGGTAACGGGTAACAAGCAGGTTTTAATAAACAGAGTGGTACACGAAACAACGTGCATAACACAAACAAGAACCGACACTGAACAGGAAACGGGCAGGAACTTAAATACACAGATGATTAGGGTAAGGCAGGTGATGACAATAACTAATTACATGAAACCAGGTGATGACAATGACAGATAACATAGGACTAAACAAGACGGAACTAGACGTGTGTGACAGTTTGTTTTTATTTATTTTATTTTTATTTAGTGCAGTTATAGAGAAATACAATACAAAAAGTACAATGAGAGTTTTTTATCTCTTAGTTTTTTATTTTATCTTTTTTACCTAGTTTAAAGTCAGTCCAAAAAGAAACAGAAAAAGGGCAATAAAAAAATAAATGTTCAATATCCTCAAATTAACTTTTAAACTTTCTTAACCCCCCTGCTAAAAAAATTATTACATCCGTTATGGGTCAAATTGACCCACACTGCTTAAACACACTCGACAGGCAAATAATTAAGTGAAAATTTAAATGTAATTTCCTAAACCTAACCTAATCATGGAATCAAGAGTCAATAATCTTTTATTTTAATTTTGTGAGGTATATTATATAAACTCCAAGAGAGCTCATTGTTTATTCAACCATTAATCTCGACTGGAAGAAGCTGAATATGTTATTTCAGTGACAGAAGTTCAGCTGAAGTATTAATGTAATGAAGAGACTCTATAACATCTCACTGTTACTGTCACCATTACCTGCTATTCTGTCCTAGATGCATGTTCCGTCTACGCAACACTGACAGATAGCTAACAGGAGTAAGAAAAGGGGCAGACGCAGGAGTAAAGTTGAGAGTTTTACTGTATTGTTCTTTCCTCTTCTTTTCTCTTTTTTGTAAAACTGAAACATGAAAAGATTACAAATATCTTGTTACAAAATGTTCTCAAAATAAACAAATGAATTTCCATTGTTTACAAATATTCTACGAACACATATACCAAAAGGCTACATACAGCTCTGCATAGTGTTATTGTCGTAAACAAATTGACATCACTGTAGAATAGTTCGTTTTTACACTCAAACTTATGAATTACATATATATATATATATATATATGCACATACATTATACAAATACTGAAAAAAAGGTAATAAACTTACAGGCAAAGCCTTTCCAAGGCACAAAACATAAAGGAAATAGAGAGCTTTCGTCTAACCACATGGAAAGAATCTGGAACACTGCGGTTATTTCCTGGTTAACCTCTAACCCAAGTCACATGAACTAAACTGACCATTAAGAAAACAGCTCGCAGTCATCAATGTTCTTTGCTGTTACACCAAACTGCCACAAGATGGTGCTAAGAGATAATAAACAAATGTGTACCATGACACCTGTGTGTCTCTGTCTTCATGGACTCTTATTTTGAATTCCTTTTTTCTTGTTGTGTCTGATTTTCCACTCCCTCGCAACCCTTGTTTGTAACCATGACAACTTATCATCATCACCTGTCCTTCATTTAGTCTCTTGTATTTAGACCCTCAGTCATCTTCTGTTCATTGTCTTGTGTTCATGTTTCCTGCTGGTGTTTGTTAAATGTAACTGTTCGTCTTTCTGCGTCAAGCCTCTTATCTTGGATCATCTAATCAAGCCAGTGTGTGACAGTCACTGATTTATCATGAGCTCAAAGCATTATGGGTAGAATCTCTACAGTCTATTCTGATTCATCAACACAGTTTCACTGAGGATTCATAACCAACAATAAATCCAGGATAGAGCGGTTGAGTGAATGTGGTCTGGACTGTGTGGATGAGGATCATTGTGTCTGAGACGCTGTAGAAGGACAGAGTTCCTGCACTGTGATCCACATACACTCCTATTCTACTGCTGATGGGCTTTACTGGGAGTTCAGTCTCTATGTCATTGTGTATGAAAGAGTAACTGGAGAAAGAGCACCTCAAACTCCAGGACTGATCATTAGATCCAAACACACACTCTTTACCCGTTCCCTTCCTGCTGATTCTCTTATATGACACTGATATATACACATATTCACCACTCCACTCAATCTCCCAGTAACTGCGTCGATCACTCACACTCTCTCCACACAACACCTGACACACATCAAATCTGTCTGGATGATCAGGATACGGCTGGACTGTGTTAGTGTATGTAATCACTCTGTTCCTCTTAGACAGACGGAGGTGTTTATTCACTGTGTTCAGATCCAGGGTGGGCCGATGGGAATCTGATGGAGAAAAAACACATCAGGAGTATCAATATTACAGAAACTTTCTATCTTAAGTCTTAAGTTCAGATCTGTCAAGTTAATGTAGGATTTTTCACAAATTTGTTTTAAAGAAGCAAATCTTAACTTGATTTTGGCTTCTTATCGTATCTTACAAAATCTCATCTATATTTAGGAATTCTTGAGTTCGGTACTGAACTCTCAGATCTGTTACCAAGCAGCCAACAAACAAGTGTGTGTGTGTGTGTGTGTGAGAGAGAGAGAGAGAGAGAGAGAGAGAGAGAGAGAGTGTGTAAAAGTGTGTGTGAGTGTAATTGTGTGTTGACATACATTTGTGTAGTCCTGCTGTAATCCTGATCTCTCCTCCATGATCCACACTAGAAAACACACAGTGACAGAGTTAATCAGTAAACACACACACACACACACACACACACACACACACACACCCAATCAAACACACACAGGTTTGTTTATATTAGTGACTTCTCTTTATATCAGGTTAATGATTCACACAGCAGTTCAGGGCTGTAGAGGATTAATAACGTCACATTTTAAATTATGATTTCTAATTGCATTTGAAAATTGCGGTTGACATCAGTTTGTGGGTAAATTTGTGTGTAAAAAGTTTTAATAGTAAAATTTCATCAAATTAAAGTGAATAATCCTTACATATTATTCATATTCTGAATTAATAATTAAAAGTAAAAATATATATATAAATCTAAAACACCATACAACTTAATGATAATGTTTCCTGAATGAATCGACTGCCTGTTGTCTAATAGAAAAACTACTAATTTATGGCATTTTATAGTAATTTTGAGTGATATTGTATTAAAAATGCTGATGTTTTCTTTATTTGGCTTCCAGGTTTTACCAGTTAAGACATGTATTGTAATGGCTATTATAACTGCATGTGGGTTGTTGACGTGACATGGCATTTTCAGTCACATAAGACAAAAATGAATATAATTAGTATTGTCATCATTTAAAATGCAGGAAATGGTTAAACATTTCTTTTGTCTTACATCTACCTGTTGTTTTAAAAACTGCTGTGTAATTAAATTTTTTACATTTTTGAGCCAGACCTCAAAATTGTCCTATGGTGTGACTGTCACAAGCATGATTCAATAAATGTTTTATTTTTGTTCAATAAACTTTTATAAAAAAGAAAAGCATAAAAATGTTAATAAATACCACAGGTATAATTTTACAAATGTCTATTTTAGAGTACGGCAATAATTTTTTTCATCCATATATAAATCATAAAGCGTAGGATCGTGATACATTTTGTCACTGAAAACCATGTCCTCCGGTGTGACACCATATCATGATATTAAATCCGGCAATTCCACAGACAACTTTAATTAGTTAAAGGACCCCATTCAAGGTTATGTTACTGAAGCACATGGTAAGTTTTTTGTGTGTAAAGCCGGGAAATCACCAATCCGACGTCGACGAACTAGTGATGACTGTGGGGTTGGCTGAAGTCGGCAACTTCGGGGTCCAAAGTTGCCCTGACACCAAACCAACGCTTGACACCCGCATATGGAAGAGATAACTGCCTGTTTAAGCAGATATATTTGTCATTCAAAAAGGGAACGCAAAACAAAGATTGCATGTATACAAATCATAAACAAAGCAGCGTTTGCTTCCCGTGTTGGAGTGTTCCTGCCTTAAGAATTGTTCAAATATTTAAGTTTTGTTTTGTTTTTGTGCGACACCCCTAAATCATATTTTTAATTAAAAATGTATATTAAACTACATAATCATGGAAAATTGTGCAAATGTGTCTTGCTAACTGCTAATGACAGGTTCGCTAGGAATAGCAAGGTCATCTACTGACTCAAAAGGCTGAAACATCCTTTGGTGTGGACACCTGTACCTCAAGCATTTTAAATAATTAAATAAGATTTAACTCATTTTTATTCTGTTATGATTTTCAATTCTTAAATGCAATAATTACATTAATTAAAATATTTTGTGATGTTTTCGCAGAAAATTTGTACTGTTATAAAATGTCATGAAAATAAGTATAAAATGTAGCCATATACTTCATTCATTCACATCTTAATGAATAGTTTAATATCAATCATATTTTTATGCACAGCAGGGAGGCTCTAGAAGAGTTTCAGTAACACACTGATTGACTGAGTGACTAAAGGACAACCCATTGAAAGTACCAGACACGGCTTACACTAGGTTCACCTAGTCACGTTTAAATTAAGTTTTAATAACACTGATGGATATCAAGCTAATAATTTTATAATGAAGTCTGATTGTTTTTTATAATACATGAATAATTGCGTGCTTATAACTGTTGGGTTATCACATTGGAACACATATGTTTGTACTGAATTAAGGACATAGGAAATGTTACCATATTGTAAGCCGCTCATTTCCCAATATGGGAGTGATGACGTCAGCAGCATTCCCTGTGTCCCCCTCCTCATTGCGGCAGGGCAGAGCGAAACACCTGTGCCTGGTTTAGCAATCAATGAACTGAATAAATGTTCTGTGTTTGTTGTTCGGGGGGAGAGACTTGACTGTGATTGTATGGGACGAGACAGGATCCTTCTCGGTACTGCTGAGCTCTTTACCAAGGCTGCCGTGCCGAGACGTGGGATGGATGTTTGGCGCACGAGACGAGTAGATCGGGAGGGATAATTTGGATGTCAGGGTTTCCCTGTAAAATTGGGCGTCCACGTGAATCTTCAGATCGTTGTTCCCCACGTCTGGTAGAGGGTTCGGAGGCCAGCAGTACGGGTAACACGGTAGTATGCATTTACTTTTGTAGTATGGATATGTACTATAGTGCCTTGCTTACTGGGAAGCCGTAGGCAAGTCGAGACGGCTGCGGTTTCCCGGTACTTCCTACTTTTGTATGCTTGTGAGCGTGAGTGAGGTCGGGTATTAGATAGGCTACTTTTACACTTCATCGGGTATTATCTGTGTATGTTGACGAGGGCTAATATTCAGCTTGAGTGATCACGTGATTGATATTGGTGTATTTATCTATTTATTTATTTAACTATTTATGTATTTTATGTATTTATTGTGTGGGTTTTGTATTGATATTTATATGGCTTGTGGTTTTGTATGTGCGATGAAATTATGCATGCTTGACACTTATACGCACCAGTGTGAGTTGATGTGCCACAAGAGTAGAATCTCTTTGCTGGATTAAGCTGATAGTCAACGTAGTTCCCTCGGGAGATCATCAGGGTCATTATACATCATCATTAATTCTGATTCAAGTCAAAGTGAATGTTACCTCAATGAGTGCATGAGTCTGTCATTGTTCCGGGATTTTATTTATGAATTGTATTTAATAAACTTATTTCTTGACTCACCTGAGACTGTGGTTTGTGTATTTCCCTGGTTATTGAGCCCATTAGTACATCTTAAGTCTAGTAGTGAACCTGTGTGGAGCACCCCCTAGTGGCCGTGGGGGGGTTGCGCAAGGGAATAGTAAGACCCCTTACCACTCAATTTTCGGGCGGTTACAATATTCTCTGGGAATATTTGAGAATATTTGGATATGTTCTTTTTTAAAAACTTAAAACTTGATTGATATATATTGTCTATTTATGAATTTTTCAAATAGGTATAAAGAAAAAAAAAGACTGAGGGGAGAGTGGAAAACTTCAATATCAACTTCCTGCCAAACAGGGAGCAGAATGAACTGCTCAAATAGTGGACTCCAAAGAAAAGATGGAGGGTAAAAGATAATACACTCAATACAATTGTAAACCACCTCACTGGCTCCAGAAAGCTTACAGGAGGGTAGTCAGTGGCTGAATTACTAGCAGAACCTCCAGTGGAGCCTCCTCAAGCACTGTTACCTCTTCAACCAATGGTGTCCCCCGATGTGGAAAGACATACTCCTCCATCACCCAAGGCCACACCAGCAAGATGAAAGAACCAAACAAAAAGAATGAAAGGAACTCTACATTACATTTACATTTACATTTAGTCATTTAGCAGACGCTTTTATCCAAAGCGACTTGCAAGTGAGGAATACAAACAAGCAATTCTTCATGAATTGGCAAATAACACAGGAAGTGCTCACAATATAAGTTTCATACATTGCTCAGTACCATAAGCTAGAGTAGGAAGGGAAAAAGAAAAGGATAGATTTTTTTTTTTTTTTTAATGAGGGGATTAAGTGTTCATGGAAGAGATGAGTTTTCAGCTGTCTCTTGAATATTGCCATGGATTCTGCGTTCCTGATGAAAGTAGGGAGATCATTCCACCAACAGGGAGCAGTGAAGGAGAATGTTCTGGAGAGTGATTTTGTGCCTCTCTGTGACTGTACCACAAGCCTTCGTTCCTTTAGTGATCGCAGGCTTCTGGTGGGGACATAGCGTTGTAGCAGTGTGTGGAGGTAGGAGGTGCAGAACCTGTGGTGGATCTGTAAGCAAGCATCAGTGCCTTGAACTTGATGCGAGCAGCGAGGGGTAGCCAGTGCAAAGAGATGAAGAGGGGCGTGACGTGGGTTCTCTTAGGCTCGTTGAAAACAAGACGTGCAGCAGCGTTCTGGATCATTTGAAGAGGTCTGATTGCAGATGACGGCAGTCCAGCCAGAAGAGCATTGCAGTAATCAAGCCTTGAAATGACCAGGGCCTGGACAAGAAGTTGTGTTGCGTGCTCAGTCAGGAAGGGCCGGATTTTCCTGATGTTGTGAAGTGCAAATCTGCATGACCGCGCCGTCTTTGCGATGTGGTCTCTGAAGGTCAGTTGGTCATCGAAGATAACTCCCAAGATTTCTGGCCGACTTTGATGGGGTAATGGTGGTTGTACCAAGCTGTATGTTGATGTCGTGTTGTAGAGTAGGAGTGACAGGGAAGATTAAAGCTCAGTCTTTGCCAGGTTGAGCTGCAGGTGATGTTCTTCAATCCACATCGAGATGTCCGCCAGACAACTTGAGATCTGTGCAGCTACTGTGGAATCATCTGGTTGGAAGGACAGGTAGAGTTGTGTGTCATCAGCATAGCAGTGGTAGGAGAAACCATGAGCCTGTATGATGGGACCCAGTGATGTAGTATAAATGGAGAATAGGAGGGGACCAAGAACTGAACCCTGAGGAACCCCAGTGATCAGTTCATGAGGTTTGGATACCTCCCCTCCCCAGGCAACTTTGAAAGACCTACCTGTGAGATAGGACTCAAACCACTGAAGCGCAGTACTTGAGATGCCAAGTGACGAGAGGGTGGACAGAAGAATTTGATGGTTTACGGTGTCGAAGGTAGCAGATAGATCCAGTCGAATGAGAACAGATGATTTGGAACCAACCTTTGCAATTTGCAGGGATTCCGTGACAGACAGTAGCGCAGCCTCAGTGGAATGGCCGCTCTTGAATACAGATTGGTTGACGTCCAGATGGTTGTTCTGTGTGAGGAAGGATGACACCTGGTTGAAAACAACTCGTTCAAGTGTTTTCGATAAGTTGTTAGATAGAGCAGAGTGCGTTGAGGAGTCCTCTGGACGAATCCATGTCTCAGTCAAGCCTAAGATATTGAGAGTAGAGTTAGTGGCAAAGGCTGGAATGAAGTCAGCTTTGTTAACAGCTGACTGACAATTCCATAGACCTACAGAAACAGAGAGAGGTTTGTTAGAGGAGGAGTAAATAAGACGCAGGTTAGTAGTGTTGCGCTGCGTTCTACGGGTGATAGTGGAGCGTATGCGAGTGACAACAGGAATATATTGAAAGCACATGTTGAGTATGGGAGAAAAAGGGGGGGGGGTACTTAAGTGTCCTGTCGGTGTCCTTGCTCGGTGGAGGGTCGGCAGGTAGAGTCACAAGTCTTAAGCCGAGTCGGTCTTCACACGAGGAGGCTGAACGCTTCCGCTGACGCTTCTGCGACAGAGCGGACGCAATAAATAAATATCTTTCTTACCAACGTATGAGTGAAAACAGCTGTGCCTGCCCTAACAATTAGCTCAGCAAAAGAGTTTCGCCGTGAATGGGCCAAATCGAAAGTACTGCAGGAAGCGCACGTACAACACTTTAGTGCACAGCGCAGCAATGCCAAAACTAATAACCGCTACAGTTCTTCTAAATGGCAGCAAACACAATTATAGACAGATACAAATCAAAAGCGCAAACATACAAATAAGCAAAGAATCGAAACGAATCCTTCCTAGCAGCAAATAATAACTTAGCAATAGAGCAGAGTATTAAGTAAACACTCACGCGCTCTCGCCGTCTTCAGTGATCTCACGCTTGTCCAGCTCCACTATTTAAGCACACACCTCACCTTACTTCAGTGTCCGGTCTCGTTTCACGAAGAGGACTTCACGCCATGCTCCTGCTTGTCTTACCTGTATCTCCAATGCTGTCTGATCTCCAATATTCTCTCCAGCTACAAGTCTGACGTTTCTTTATCCTGGGGATTCTCATTTGATATATCCTACATCCTGATATATTCACATCATTGATGGTGAATATACTTACCCGCTGGGTAGAGGTGTGTGCTTCTGTTATCAACCGTATTACATTCCTCAACAGCAACTGTGAGACTAAAGACTTTGTTAATTATTCCAACTCCACATCGATAATATCTGATTGCTATGACATCTCACCTATATATACACTCAAGCTGTTAATAAACATCACTGTTGTTTTATATACTCCCTGTCTGAGTGTCGTCCGTAACAGGTGGAGACTGCTGACATACTTTGTCCTAGTTATAAAAGTCAGTTTGAGAAAATTAGCTTATCACAGAGAACAATTACCAGGGGCGTGGAAAGGATTGCTGAGGAGCTGCTCTCCGAACTAAAAAAAAAATGCAGGCGGCTTTAGTCTTTTCTCTGTCGCACTTGATGAAAGTACAGACATCACAGACACTCCTCAACTTTTGATGAGAATAAACGGAAATTTCAAAATAACAGAGAAACTCCTTGGGATGGAATCAATGATGTGAACAACCAGGGGCGTGAATTTGTATGACAGTGTGTCTGTCTGCTTGGAAAAAAATAACCTGCCGTGGAGAAAGCTGACAAGCGTCACAACAGATGGATCGCCAAATCTAACCGGTAAAAACTCTGGACTGCTAAAAAGGTTGCAAGACAAAGTAAAAGACAACAGGCTGAACTCAGAAGAACTAATATTTCTTCACTGTATTTTACACCAGGAAGCCTTGTGTAAACGTGTGTTGAAGCTAGAAAAGGTTGCCAAAGTGGTTGTGAAGCTTGTCAACTTTATACGGGCAAGAGAGCTTAACCATCGGAAGTTCATTAAGCTCCTTAATGGAACGGAGGCAGAGCACCATGACCTTTTGTACTATTCAAATGTGCGCTGGCTAAGTCTCAGCAATGTGTTTCACCATGTCTGGGAACTAAAAGATGAGATAGCAACGTTACTTGATGCAGTTGGTAAAACTGGCGACTTCCCCAAATTACAAGACACAGACTGGCTGGCTGACCTCACATTTGGTGTGGACACACTGAGGCATCGGAACGATCTCAATTTGAGACTTCAGGGAATAAGCACCAGAATAAGCACACCAGTAACACAGTCTCGTATTGAGAGGTACAGCAGAACTTTACCGTCGTTTTGCAGATTTCGCACAAATTGAGACGGAACTTGAACTTCTCTCATGCCCCCTATCTTTTGACAGTGAGAAAGCTCCACCAGACACACAACTGGAACTTATCGACATCCAGTATGACAGTACTTTGAAGGAGAAGTTTTTTAATCAGTTTTACCCCTCACTGGGTAAAAAAAAATTCCCAAACATTTAAAAAGATTGCCCAAAGAATGCTTGTTTTATTTGGATCCAAGTATGTGTGTGAACAAACCTACTCAGTCATGAACTACAAGAAACAGCATCAGCAGGTTCAGCCAATTATGTTTCTCTTCAACAACCAATCCCTGCACAGACATATAGAAAAGCACTCCACACAGAAAACACAGATGCCGAATATCGTAACACTGTTGAACAACTGGTTGAGGAGTTCAGGCATGAGCTACAATCAATTGGAAGCTATCAGTACAACTGGCTACACCAGGCCAGAAAATTTAGGGAAATTAAAGAAAAAGTAGATGAAAATGAAATCATCCTACGCATAGACATTTCAGAGAACTATGGATGCAGGCTTAATTCAGAAACCCAGGCCTTTCATTTTGGAGGAAATTGACAACAAGTTACTATCCATACTGCACATTGCATACACATCACATACATCCTAGAGAGAGAGCTGTCTGGGCATACAACAAACCTGTTCTGGAATTTTACACCTGTAAAATCAAAACACGTCCAAGAAATTGATACACTGCATGTCATCAGTGATGGACCGAAATAGTAAAATACTGTTCAGTAACAAAATACAGAAATAAATCCTAATGTTACCTGATGAGCACAGTTCCCTTCACAATGGAATTCAAACATGTAAACTGGAATTACTCAGAAAGGTCACATCATAAGGGAGGACCGCATGGTGTTGGGGGTGCAGTCAAGCAAGTGGCCGACATGCACATACAGAATGGCAGTGATTTGCAATCTCCTCGAGATGTCTAGGAGTTTCTGTCCTCCAAAACACAGACAAGCATAAAATTCAAATGATTCAAAGAATTGGAAATTGAAACTTTTGACAAAATGCTTCCCCCATCTGTTTAATCATTCACAGGAGTCCTCAATATACACCAAGTGTTATCATCATCTCCAGGAGTGATCCTGTACAGGGATGTGAGTTGTTTCTATACATATCCCAAAGTATGCTTTTGAGATAAACCAAAAAAAAAAAAACTTGTGTGCACATTCTTGCGAATTGCTAGTTGCTAAGAAAGCGTTATTTTTCTGTGACTAGGGAAAAGATCCTTTCTGAAGAGTTGATAGACGATCAATATTGAGTGTCCGCTGGCCGAACAGTTTAATTGATTCAGATATTTATAATTATGAGTTATGATTAATTATTCATATTTCCCTTTTGAGCTAATTCGCTGCACTCCATTGGACACTTTTACGTTACAGTTCAGTAAAAATTTTAATTAGGTTTGTGATTCCTTATGTTTTTTGAAAGATCAGGCTTGTAAATATATGTAATTTTCTCTTCAAAAATAGTTTTTTTAAACAAAAAAAGCATTTTTTATTGTCTATTTGTCAACTACCCATGTATGCATAGTGTGATATGCACACATGCATTTATAATAGTTATTACAATAATATCATTTATTACAACACGTAATATCATTTGTGGAATATTCCACAAACAGTGCAGTCATACTGTACGTTTACTAGCGATAACACACCAAATATAGAACATTTACCCACAAGACCAACGTGCTAATCTACAAGAAACTGTGTGTAATATAAACTGTAACTGTCATAAAACTCCCATTATATGATAGGATGAGGTGCCTCACGTGATCCAAGTAAGTCGACTTTCTCCTATGGTAAGAGTTACAGACCCACTCATCTCCCTATAAAAAGACAATCTCTGGAGTTCCTTTACTTGCTGTTCTTCAGTGCAAACTGTGACTCAATCACCGAATCTTCCAGGTTCTATGTCAGAATGCCATAGTGAGCCGACATTTGGATGTAAACAAGGAAGTGCTGAACTGCATGACCATCAACTGTGTACGAGATTCACAGGGTAGAGACGAAATTGTTGAATAAAGTTATTATTTTTGTTTTGTTTTTGCACAAAAAAAGTATTCTCGCTGCTTCATAACATTAAGGTTGAACCCCTGTAGTCAAGTAACAATGTCTTTAATACCTTTCTGGACTTTGGAATTGGTGGTTAAGTTGCTCTCTATGGAAAAGACAGATACCTCTTCATCAAAAATATCTTAATTTGTGTTCCGAAGATGATCAAAGGCTTTACGGGTCCAGAACAACATGAGGGTGAGTAGTTAATGACAGAGATTTCATTTTTGGGTGAACTTACCCTTTAAGATTATAATAATTTAATTTTAAAGCACAGTCACCACAAAATTAGACTTTAGCACCTCTTTTTACTTAAACTTATTTTCTAAGTCGCACAACTATTTTATTGATAATGATAACTGATAATTACAGAAATAATTTTGTGAACTGATATGTAAAGAATAATTAATGACGGGCTGTTGAATCATTAGAAAATAACGTGCACTCTGAAGAGGGAATGCGACCATGATGCTTGTCTGTGTGTGTGTGTATGTGTGTGTGTACTTTATGTATGTACCTGACTGGAACTACTTAAGCCATGAGTTTCCTTGAAAATAATTGCAGACCTTAGAACATTCAACAAACAATCAGATTAAAGCATTCAACAGCCCTGTAGTATAACTAGAGCTAAACTTGTTTGTAATGCTGTTTTTGGAGTTGTCTGCTCTACATACTTGAGTTTATCCATTCTGTAGTCCGGATGGTTGAGTTCATCAGTGAGCAGCTTGACTCCTGAATCTCCGGGGTGATTGTAGCTCAGATCCAGCTCTCTCAGGTGTGACGGGTTTGAACTCAGGGCTGAAGACACATAAAGACAGCCTTCCTCGGTCACCATACAGCCAGACAATCTACAAAGACATACAGCAACAGTCCACATGACATTAGTTTGCGATTCAGACATGACTATCACACACTGACCTGTGGCTGTTATTTGTAGCTGTTATTTCTATATATATATATATATATATATATATATATATATATATATATATATATATATATATAAAGTCAAAAATATAACAAAACTCTTAGGGGAAGTGTGTCAGTAAAAATATTACTTTTCTAAATGTAGTTAAGTCATCAGACACGTCTATACACTGAGGAGAACAAGTAGTTGATACACTGCCGATTTTGCAGGTTTGCATGTAGCATGTAGAAGTCTGTAATTTTTATCATAGGTACTCTTCAAATGTGAGTGACGCATTCTAAAATTCTAAAACAAAAATCCAGAAAATCACATTGCATGATATGGTATTTGTACTTTATTACATGACATAAGTATTTGATCACCTACCAACCAGTAAGAATACCGGCTCTCACAGACCTGTTAGTTTGTCTTTAAGAAGCCCTCCTGTTCTCCACTCATTACCTGTATTAACTGCACCTGTTTGAACTTGTTACCTGTATAAAAGACACCTGTCCACACACTCCATCAAACAGACTCCAACCTCTCCACAATGGCCAAGACCAGAGAGCTGTGTAAGGACATCAGGGATAAAATTGTAGACCTGCACAAGGCTGGGATGGACTACAGTACATTAGGCAAGCAGCTTGATGAGAAGGCAACAACTGTTGGCGAAATTATTAGAAAATGGAAGAAATTCAAGATAACGGTTAATCTCCCTCGGTCTGGGCCACCATGCAAGATCTCACCTCGTGGGGCATCAATGATCATGAGGAAGGTGAGGGATCAGCCCAGAACTATACGGCAGGACCTGGTCAATGACCTGAAGAGAGCTGGGACCACAGTCTCAAAGAAAACCATTAGTAACACACTACGCTGTCATGGTTTAAAATCCTGCAGGGTACGCAAGGTCCCCCTGCTCAAGCCAGCGCATGTCCAGGCCCGTCTGAAGTTTGCCAATGACCATCTGGATGATTCAGAAGAGGAATGGGAGAAGGTCATGTGGTCTGATGAGACAAAAAAATAGCTTTTTGGTCTAAACTCCACTCGCCATGTTTGGAGGATGAAGAAGGATGAGTACAACCCCAAGAACACCATCCCAACCGTGAAGCATGGAGGTGGGAATATCATTCTTTGAGGATGCTTTTCTGCAAAGGGGACAGGACGACTGCACCATATTGAGGGGAGGATGGATGTGGCCATGTATCACAAGATCTTTACCAACAACCTCCTTCCCTCAGTAAGAGCATTGAAGATGGGTCGTGGCTGGGACCCGAAAACGACCTGAAAAAAACAAACCTTCTGGCCATAAACTATAATCTTTATTACTCACCTAGCTTATTCAAGTATTTTGTCTTGAGTGCCAGCAATGCAGAAAATCCAGCTTATAGACATACGTGACATGGCAAAATACAATCGAAAGACAAAAGACCAGGCGTTCCGCTGTCTTTTAATGCAAGCAAGCCAAAACACCTCCCTGGATGAACCGGTCAATGTGAGGCAGGATTTTGAGCGGGAGAATTTTCTTTTGTCTCTTTTTATTTGATTTTTTGGTCATACAAGCATTTGGGGCCTGGTGTGGGTGAATTTTAAGGCAGATCTGTTTAGGATGTGAAGTGAAATCAGATTTAACTGCTTGTGGGCCTTTTCTTCTCACATCACACCAATCATTTTGTACACAAAATGTAAAATCAAATTTTCACCAATTTTGTGAGGTTTTCCAGCCTTTGAGATAAGCTTTGCTACACGATAAGATGCCTCCGCTGCTTTACTGTTGTCGTTGCCTGAGAACGCTGTTTCAAATATTTTTCCTGCTTTGGTGCTCTTTAAGTTTAAGTCAAAAAACTCAATAGGCTTGGACACATTCACTGTGTTTTGTCTCCAAGTGCCGTCGTGGTTTGCTCGCTTTCAGAGTTTTGAGCAGTAGCTGCTCGTTCTCCGCTCCCACACATGTGAAGCCCAGTGCTAAATAGTCACTAGTGTATTTTCTTTTAGATTTATTTTGAATCTTTTCAGTGTCAGGTTTACTTGTAAATGGAGAAACATCTGCATTTATTCTTTTCAGCGAACCTGTTGACAGCCACTTATCCATGTTTGAGTCGGTTGTTCTGTAGCATATGCAGCAAAAATATTTTATATAAATTGGTGGTTCAGGTCATTTATTAAGCCAATCAGCGATATATATATACAGTGGGTACGGAAAGTATTCAGAAAGTATTTTTCACTCTTTGTTATATTGCAGCCATTTGCTAAAATCATTTAAGTTCATTTTTTTTACTCATTAATGTACAGACAGCACCCCATATTGACAGAAAAACACAGAATTAAAAAATAAAAACTGAAATATCACATGGTCCTAAGTATTCAGACCCTTTGCTGTGACACTCATATATTTTACTCAGGTGCTGTCCATTTCTTCTGATTATCCTTGAGATGGTTCTTCACCTTCATTTGAGTCCAGCTGTGTTTGATTATACTGATTGGACTTGATTAGGAAAGCCACACACCTGTCTATATTAGACCTTACAGCTGACAGTGCATGTCAGAGCAAATGAGAATCATGAGGTCAAAGGAACTGCCTAAAGAGCTCAGAGACAGATTTATGGCAAGGCACAGATCTGGCTAAGGTTACAAAAAGTTTGTGGCTGAGCTCCAGAGATGCAGTCGGAAGATGGGAGAAAGTTGTAGAAAGTCAACCATCACTGCAGCCCTCCACCAGTCGGGGCTTTATGGCAGAGTGGCCCAACAGAAGCCTTTCCTCAGTGCAAGACACATGAAAGCCTGCATGGAGTTTGCTAAAAAACACCTGAAGGACTCCAAGATGGTGAGAAATAAGATTCTCTGGTCTGATGAGACCAAGATAGAACTTTTTGGCCTTAATTTTAAGCGGTATGTGTGGAGAAAACCAGGCACTGCCCATCACCTGTCCAATACAGTCCCTACAGTCATGATGTGGGGGTGTTTTTCAGCTGCAGGGACAGGACGACTGGTTGTAATCGAGGGAAATATGAATGCGGCAAAGTACAGGGATATCCTGGATGAAAACCTTCTTCAGAGTGCTCAGGACCTCAGACTGGGCCGAAGGTTTACCTTCCAACAAGACAATGACCCTGAGCACACAGCTAAAATAACGACGGATTGGCTTCACAACAACTCTGTGACTGTTCTTGAATGGCCCAGCCAGAACCCTGACTTAAACCCAATTGAGTATCTCTGGAGAGACCTAAAAATGGCTGTCCACCAACGTTTACCATCTAACCTGACAGAACTGGAGAGGATCTGCAAGGAGGAATAACAGAGGATCCCCAAATCCAGGTGTGAAAAACTTGTTGCATCTTTCCCAAAAAGACTCATGGCTGGATTAGATCAAAAGGGTGCTTCTACTAAATACTGAGCAAACGGTCTGAATACTTAGCACCATGTGATATTTCGTTTTTTCTTTTTTAATAAATCTGGAAAAATGTCAAGAATTCTGTGTTTTTCTGTCAATATGGGGTGCTGTCTGTACATTAATGCAGAAAAAAATGAACTTAAATGATTTTAGCAAATGGCTGCAATATAACAAAGAGTGAAAAAGTTGTAATAGACATTTTTACATGTATTAAAATTATTATTTCTTTTAAGAGTTATTGGTGGCCCACAGGTGTAACATGTATGTCTTGTTTAGTTCTTTCTTGTCATTATTAGTTCGATTTAATCACCATGTCTAATTAGTTAAGTCTTGTCAGCTGTCCTCGTTTAGTCATCGTCATCTGTGTATTTAAGTTCCTACCTGTTGTATGTTCATTTGTCAGTTATTTTTTGTGCTATGCACACTGTGCTCACGTAACCTGTTATATTGTATATTGGAATGGAATAAACCTGTCTGTTTGGTATCTGCCTTCTTCTTCTGTCAACCCGAGCGTTACAACAGGTTGAAAACCACTGCATTAAGGAATTATTTATTTTTAATGGTTTAAAAAAAAAACTTAAATAACTGGCAGTAAATTCAAGCAATTACTGTACTTGTACAAATGTATTACTGAAGAAATTTTATTTATTTTGAATTGAAAATATATAATTTACATTTGGATAAGAAACATTAACATTCATTCCAATAAGAGTGAATGTGTGGATAAAATTAAATTATTAAATGCAAGTATTTCAGATTCATTTGGTCTGAACGCAGAGTATCCCCCTCTTCCCAGGCTGGGATAGGAATAGGACTGAGGAGATGGGGTGGTGGATGCTGGAAAACTGTTGTGGGACAGAGGTAAACACTGAATAAATACATGCCTTTATAATATGCCTGTGATTTGCTACATTGCACAAAACTGCAAATTCATCTTGGAAATAGACACCTTTGACTGTCTCCAGGGCACAAAGACAAAGATCCACTTGAGTGTTTGCTAAATATTTTTTGCCAGGTCAGATGGGCACCCCGATTCACTAGCGCCCTGAGTGGCCGCTTACCTTGCTTATTGGTTAAGTCCACCTCTGATTATCCCATAGTTAATTTTTTAAAACCATTCACCTCATTATCTCCAGCTGACAGTTTGGACTCTTCAGTCCATCAGAAAGGAGCTTCACTCCAGAATCCTTCAGGTCATTGTTACTCAGGTCCATCTCTCTCAGGACAGAGTTTGAGGATTGTAGAGCTGAAGACAAACTCTCACAGGACTGAGCAGTAAGATTACATGTGGGAAATCTGAAGAAGAAAAACAATGTAACTGTTTAAAGAATAAACATTGTGAAACTTTATTCTTAACATTGTGAATTTTAATAATTAACTTTGTTGCAAAAAAAATCAAAGTATTTGAACTCAAACCTCAGTATTTCCAGTTGACAGTTTTGACTCTTCAGGCCATCAGAAAGAAGCTTCACTCCAGAATCCCGCAGGTCATTGTTACTCAGGTCCAACTCTCTCAGGACAGAGTTTGAGGATTGTAGAGCTGATGATAAACTCTCACAGGACTGAACTGTGAGATTACAGCACTGCAGCCTGTGTACAGAACAAAATAAACAGTTATGTTTATTGGGTAGCGTTTATAATCTGGAAAGCTAAAACAATTTTTTCTATTTAAGACATTAAACAAGATTCATATAAGATACATTTATTCTTTTTTTTTTAACAGTCTAGTCACCCATGTAAAAGGAAGGCCCATTTACAAAAGACTAACAGTGCATATAAATTCATTTAAAGGAGACTCTTGTAGGAATTGAGGACGAACCAGACAAATGAATCTTCAAACAACAAATCTTCGTTCAAACAAAACTCATCTCAACCCTAATCAAAATCAGGGAATCTGTCACTTGCGGTTCCATTCAGTCTTTTATATATGAACTGCATCAAACTGTTCCAAAAACAATTCTAAACGGAATAGTAGTTAAACACCATTCAACTGCATAATTCCATGTCATGCATACACTTTATAGTGTGATCACTCACAATTCATGTAATTGTTATAGCTTTTGAATGGTTCATAGCAAGAGTACCTTGCTTGGTATGAGCTGAAATCGCTTTTCATAACTAAGACGATGAAGAACAGACAAGCAGTTTCACTCAAGCCACCCAACTTACTCTCGTCTCACTCACTTTCCTTTCTTTCCGTTGAGAGTTTTGCCGCAAAGTTTAGTTAATGACTCTGCAGGCTTTGCCGCCTCAACTTCAAACTTCAGCCACGAGAGAAACTCCATACATTTGCCAGCACACCAGAATGTGATTGCCTTCCTGCTACATCAATCCGGACCGAAAAGACCATCAAATAAAAAGGGTTAAATTAAGGATTGATGGTTAGTTTAGATCAGGTCTTATGAAATGCATATATTGCTAGAACCTGTGCTTCGTTCATTACTCCTCATGTGCTCCTGTATATATTCCCTGTGTTCTCCCTCATTCCCTTGTCAGTTCTCAGTTATATTTACGTGTGTGTTCCATTGGCGTTTCGTGTATATGATGTTCCTGAATCCCTTTCTGTTGTGAATTAAAGACTGCATTCCCGTATGCTGCTTTATCTGGAGTGTTTCTTAACCACACAACCGTAACATTAGCATTTATATTTTAAAAGAGAACTGTCTTGCTAATAAAAGGTGTTTTCAAGATAGTTGGATATTCTTATCCGCTACAGAGCATATTATATGGCCCGTGAAAATGAACGCTGGACGATTCAGTTGCTCGGTCGTACAATAAGTGACTCGTTCAAAATTTCCTATAAATGAATAAATTAATAATTTCATTTGAGCAATTTCGCTTACATTTTGTCTAAATTGACAGTGTGTTAAAGATATAAAACATAGGATGACCAGTAATTTTTCTTCTATTAAATTCAGACAAGAGTGAGATTACTTATTCAACCAAAAACCTGTGCACAGAATCTCTTAGACTACAATTTGCATTTAGAAGGATGTACTGCTACCTAATCCTCTGCAGTTAAAGACTTGGGTCTTATATTAGACAGCAACTTATCCTTTAAAAATCTCATATGTTACAAAATCAGCCTTCTTCCACCTCAGAAACATTTTATGAAGTCTTCAGATGCCTGAACACCTGTGAAGAGATGGTGCCAACTCCTGCGAGGACTTCAGACGACAAACTCTGGATCAACATGCACATTCCAAATTTTGCTATATATCCTAATCATTGTTAATATGTATTCTTTACTGCTCATTGTTTCTACCTTAAAGTAAAACATTGCTTAAATTTATACATTGTTAGCTAACTGCATGATTTATATATGTACATTTCTGAAATTGCATCATTTGGACACAGTCAACTCTTGATAACAGATTACTCTAAATTGTAATGTTGCCATGCATTCTCTGTAAAGCTGCTTTGAAATGATACGTATTGTGAAAAACACTATAGAAATAAATGTGAATTGAATTGAATCTTACAGTGCTCTTCTGGTGTTTCTGATCACTGGCAGCAGTCTCATCAGTGCTTCATCAGATCTTCTGTATTTCTGTAGTTCAAACTTCTCTTGAGTCTCTTCTGACATGAGGAGCACAAACACCAGACCAGACCACTGAGCAGAAGAAAGATTCTGTGCTGAAAGATTTCCAGAGCTCAGATTCTTCTGGAATTCCTCCACAAAGTCATCTTCCAGTTCACTCAGACAATAGAAGAGATTGATGGTCCTCTCTACTGATTTCTCTGTCTCTATCATTTGTTTGATATAGTCAACAGTGTGTTTAATGTTGTCTGTTTTCAGTTTCAGTTTTGGCAGTAGTTCCTTCAGGTCACTCTGATTAGACTCCAGTGAAAGACCCAGGAGGAACCGGAGGAAAAGGTCCAGGTGTCCGTTCTCGCTCTGAACAGCCTTGTTGATTGCAGCCTTATGAAGTTCAAAAAGTGGCTTTTTGGAGAGTTTCCATTTCAGATTTTCTGTCCAGGATTCAAGGAATGGGTTCGTTTTCTTGTCTTTGCTAATCAAAAACACATAAAGAGCAGCAAGGCATTCTTGTACACTGAGATGTACAAAGCTGTAAACGCTTCTGGCTGAAACCTTTTCCTCCTGAAACATTCGAGTGCATAACCCAGAGTAGACCGACCCGTCGTTGACATCTAGTCCACATTCCTTAAGATCTTCTTTGTAGAAAATCAGGTTTCCTTTCTCCAGCTGTTGAAAGGCCAGTTTCCCAAGCTTCAGAATAATCTGATCAAAAGACATTGCGTTGACTTTAGATTCAGGGTCATCACAGTATTTTTTTTCCATCTGTTGCTGCTGAGAAATTAAGAAGTTTGTGTACATCCCTGTGAGAGTTGTTGGTGTTTTGTCATTCTTCTGTTGAGCCAGGAGAGGCTGAAGAACAGTGAGGGAGATCCAGCAGAAGACAGGGATATGGCACATGATGTCCAGACTCCTGGATTTCTTGATGTGGCTGAGGATTTTTTCAGAAACCTTAGGACTGGTGTTTTTTTTTAAGTATTGCTCTTTCTGCTCATCGTTAAATCCTCGCACCTCTGTCACTTGATCAATGTAGTCACGGGGGATCAGACTGGCTGCTGCTGGTCTGGATGTGATCCAGATGAGAGCAGAGGAAACAAGATGCTTCTTGATAAGGTTTATTATTATCTTACTCACTGTTGTTTTTTCATTTTCATTTGTAAAGGTGTCATCTTCTTTAAAGCTCAAAGGAAAGCGACATTCATCCAGCCCATCAAAGATGAACATGACCTTACCATCACCTTCAGGAAGAGAGGGCAATTCTTCAGGACTACTAAAGAAGTATTTGTTAAGCAGTCTCATGAGACTGATCTCGTCTTTAATCAAATTCAATCTACGGAATGGAAGTGGAAATATTAAGACTATATCCTGATTTTCTGTTCCTTTAGCCCAATCAAAGATGAATTTATTGACAGAGACAGTTTTTCCCACTCCTGCGATCCCCATTGTCAGGACTTTTCTGTTTCGTCGATCTGTGTCACACTGGACTTTAAACATGTTGTTACATTCAATTGCCGTCTCTTTGGCTGTCAAACGGTTGTGATTTGATTCGATCTGTATCACCTCATGGTCGTTCACTCTTCCTCCAGTCTCATTCTCCACCACATATAAATCAGTGTAAATATCGTTCAGGTATTCTCGATGACCCGTCTGTGAATTACCAACCAATATCTTCTCATAGTCCTGTTTTAATTTATTCCTCAGCCTGCGGCTGGTCTCTGTGTAATCATGAAGAGTAGCTTGAATGTCTTTTGAAGTTGAATCTTTAAGAAAGAGGGAAAAAGACAGTGATCATGTTTTTCAGAAATTCATGCTTCTGTATTCAAATTAATCACACTCTTACAGCAATGGTGTTAATATGCACATCTTGCACTGATTATGCTGAGGTTAACATATGGTGATGGAACTGCCTTGACAAATGCAGACTTGAATGCAATTACTTTAAATAGATGAAGAAAGTTATTATGTTTAAGTCCCGCTTAGAGTGGGTGGTTTGAACTGGAGGAGCTACAGTTGCAGAAGTTTTAATTCAGGGTCTAAGACCCTTTTAAACCATTTGTAAAATAATGGCAGGTCACTCTGTTCTATTAAATGCACTTGTATAAGATCTGTCACTCTTCTGTCTTTGTAAATCTTGCTTGCTGTGTAAGATTGTGTATTTTCATCATCTTTAGTTAGATGCATTTACATTGTAAACTGTGCCTCAGATTCAATCAATTCTATTAGTGTCTGTAAAGGTGTGAACCAAATGGCCCATACAGATGTATGGCCCACAGAAATTGGGTGTGAATGACAAAGAAACAGCATTGCTAGGAGTAGATCAATCTCCTGTAGGAGGTCCTAACAGTTTTCTATTGTTTGTTTCCCTTTTGTCTTTATGCATAAAGTTCTGTCTCACAGACAGTACTTTGGGTTAAGATATTTTGAAGGCCAACACGCTGACATCGCTGCTGAAGAACTGTGGTACACTACTGCCTTCAATAAACTCTTCTCCCACAAGAACTCTGGTCAAGCTTACTTATTTTATGTATTAGATAAATCGAATACATTGATGAGCCACCCCAAAAGACTGCTTAGAAAAATACAGCAAAATCTAAAAGCTGTTATATTTTATCTTGTTCCCATGCACAGGTATTGATTGTTATTTACCACATATCTCTTCTGAATGAGCTCCAAGAGCGGCAGATGTCTCCATATTGCCTTCAGACTGACCTGCGTGTGAGAAAGAGAGGATCACTCACTGGGAAACATAAATCACATAAACACATCAGCAGAGTAAAGAGCAAAGACCATCACATTGGTAAACAGTCAATCACATTACAGTCACAGTGAATTAAACGTTACCTTGCTTGTGATTGTTCTCCAGCTGCTCAGCCAGATTATTCTGGTTCATCTTCCTCAGGATCTCCACTGTGATCTTCACAGCTTCTTCTGGTCCAAAACATGCCACCATCTTATCCACAGTTTTTAACCGATCTGCATTCTCCATTTCAGAATTTGATATACGCTCATGTTTCTTTAAGTGCCACTGAAACTTCTTCAGTTCAGCTTCTACCAATTCATTCAATGATTTCTCAAGCAGATCTTCACAGATCTTCGCCATCTCCATTCACAGATTCACAGATTCACAGATTCACAGCTGCAGGAAAAAAAGAAAAAGATATGAAACTATTTTCTCTCTTAACATGTAGACTGAAGTACTCAAATGTTATTTGTATTATTCAATGAAGCTGTGATCAGATCAGGACTTTCAGAGGCACCGAATCCAAACTCATCTGTTAAAAGAGTCCTATAATACTCCTTTTGACAAGCGTGAGATCACTGAAGACGGCAAGAGCGCGTGAGTGTTTACTTAATACCCGTTTCTGCTCTATTGCGAAGTTATTATTTGCTGCTAGGAAGGATTCGTTCGATTCTTTGCTTAGTTGTATGTTTGCGCTTTGATTTGTATCTGTTTGTATTTGTATTCGCTGCCATTTAGTAGAACTGTAGCGGTTGTTAGTTTTGGTATTGCTGGGCTGTGAACTTAAGTGCTGTACGTGCGCTTCCTGCAGTAGTTTCGATTTGGCCCATTCACGGCGAAACTCTTTTGCTGAGCTAATTGTTAGGGCGGGCTCAGCGACTGAAGCATATATAAACTGGGATTAGTTAGGAACAAGCAGGACAAGCGTGAGATCACTGAAGACGGCAAGAGCGCGTGAGTGTTTACTTAATACCCGTTTCTGCTCTATTGCGAAGTTATTATTTGCTGCTAGGAAGGATTCGTTCGATTCTTTGCTTAGTTGTATGTTTGCGCTTTGATTTGTATCTGTTTGTATTTGTATTCGCTGCCATTTAGTAGAACTGTAGCGGTTGTTAGTTTTGGTATTGCTGGGCTGTGAACTTAAGTGCTGTACGTGCGCTTCCTGCAGTAGTTTCGATTTGGCCCATTCACGGCGAAACTCTTTTGCTGAGCTAATTGTTAGGGCGGACTCAGCTGTTTCCACTCATACGTTAGTAAGTACGCTATTTATTTAGTGTGTACGCGCTGTCGCGGAAGCGTCAGCGGAAGCGTTCAGCCTCCTCGTGTGAAGACCGACTCGGGTAAAGACCTGCGACTCTACCTGCGCGACTCCACCAAGCAAGGACACCGACAGCACACTTAAGTATCCCCCCCCCCCTTTTTTTGCTCCCATACTCAACATGTGCTTTCAATATATTCCTGTTGTCACTCGCATACGCTCCACTATCACCCACAGAAGGCAACGCAACACTACCAACCTGCGTCCTATTTACTCCTCTTCTAACCAACCTCTATCTGTTTCTGTAGGCCTATGGAATTGTCAGTCAGCTGTTAACAAAGCTGACTTCATTCCAGCCTTTGCCACTAACTCTACTCTCAATATCTTAGGCTTGACTGAGACATGGATTCGTCCAGAGGACTCCTCAACCCCCGCTGCTCTTTCTAACAACTTCACTTTTACTCATACCCCTCGTCAGTCAGGAAGAGGAGGGGGCACAGGTTTCCTCATTTCTAACAATTGGAAATACTTAACTCACCCTGCTCTATACAACAACTGTTCGTTTGAATCTCATGCCATTACAATTACATACCCTGTCAAAATTCATCTTGTACTCATCTATCGCCCCCCAGGTCAATTGGGTACCTTTGTTGAGGAATTGCACATGCTGCTGTCCTCATTCCCAGACGATGGTAGTCCACTTGTACTACTGGGCGATTTCAACATTCACCTTGATAAACCGTATGCTTCTGACTTCCTCTCTCTCCTAGCCTCATTTGATTTCAACCGACTCATCACCACAAGCACCCACAAATCTGGCAACCAATTGGACCTGATCTACACACGTAACTGTATCACTGACAACATTCTGGTAACACCTCTGCACGTCTCTGACCATTTCTTTATCACTTTCAATCTGCAACTTATTTGTGCACCACCAACCACTTCACATGTTTCCTTCAGAAGAAACCTGCGCTCTCTTTCCCCTTCCCATCTCTCTTCTGTTGTGTCATCCTCCCTTCCCTCACACACACAATTCTCATCTTTGGATGTAAATACTGCAACACACACATTATGCTCCACTTTATCTTCCTCCCTAGACAGTATCTGTCCTCTGTCATCCAGACCATCACAAGCAACTCCTTCCAACCCCTGGATATCCGATGCGCTTCCTGAAGACCGGACCAAACTCAGGGCAGCAGAAAGGAAATGGCGCAAATCACAAGACCCATCTGACCTAGGTTCGTACCAAGATCTGCTATCATCCTTTTCTGATGGAGTCCTTACAGCTAAGTCCTCATACTTCCACAACAAAATCAACGGCGCTACAAACCCACGCTCACTCTTCAAGACATTCAACACACTCCTCTGTCCCCCTCCACCACCTCCCACCACATCTTTAACTGCTGATCGATTTGCCAAGTTCTTCACCGACAAGACATCTTCCATCAGCAGCCAGTTCTCTACACCACCCACACAGGAACTCAGCCCCTCCTCATCCACTAATCTTTTCCCTTCCTTTTCCCCTCTCACGGAGGCAGAAGTATCAAAACTTCTCCTCTCCACTCATCCCACCACCTGCCCTCTAGACCCCATCCCCTCACACCTTCTACAAGCCATCTCTCCCACTCTTATACCAGCACTTACACACATCATTAACTCGTCTCTCCACACAGGCACTTTCCCTACCACATTCAAGCAGGCTCGAGTAAACCCACTGCTTAAAAAACCCACGCTAGACACATCACTCGTGGACAACTACAGACCTGTCTCTCTCCTACCATTCATATCAAAAACACTTGAACGAGTTGTATTCAACCAGGTGTCATCCTTCCTCACACAGAACAACCATCTGGACGTCAACCAATCTGGTTTCAAGAGCGGCCATTCAACAGAGACTGCGCTACTGTCTGTCATGGAATCCCTGCGGATTGCTAAGGCTGGCTCCAAATCATCTGTTCTCATCCTACTGGATCTATCTGCTGCCTTCGACACCGTAAACCATCAAATTCTTCTGTCCACCCTCTCGTCACTGGGCATCTCAGGTACTGCGCTTCAGTGGTTTGAGTCCTATCTCACAGGTAGGTCTTTCAGAGTTGCCTGGGGAGGGGAGGTATCCAAACCTCATGAACTGATCACTGGGGTTCCTCAGGGTTCAGTTCTTGGTCCCCTCCTATTCTCCATTTATACTACATCACTGGGTCCCATCATACAGGCACATGGTTTCTCCTACCACTGCTATGCTGATGACACACAACTCTACCTGTCCTTCCAACCAGATGATTCCACAGTAGCTGCACGAATCTCAAGCTGTCTGGCGGACATCTCCACGTGGATGGAAGAACACCACCTGCAGCTCAACCTGGCAAAGACTGAGCTTTTAGTCTTCCCTGCCACTCCTACTCTTCAACATGACATCAACATACAGCTTGGTACAACCACCATTACCCCATCAAAGTCGGCCAGAAATCTTGGAGTTATCTTCGATGACCAACTGACCTTCAGTGACCACATCTCAAAGACGGCGCGGTCATGCAGATTTGCACTTTGCAACATCAGGAAAATCCGTCCCTTCCTGACTGAGCACGCAACACAACTGCTTGTCCAGGCCCTGGTCATTTCAAGGCTTGATTACTGCAATGCTCTTCTGGCTGGTCTGCCGTCAAGTGCAATCAAACCTCTTCAAATGATCCAGAACGCTGCTGCACGTCTTGTCTGCAACGAGCCTAAGAGAGCCCACGTCACGCCCCTCTTCATCTCTTTGCACTGGCTACCCCTTGCTGCTCGCATCAAGTTCAAGGCGCTGATGCTTGCTTACAGATCCACCACAGGCTCTGCACCTTCCTACCTCCACACACTGCTACAACGCTACGTCCCCACCAGAAGCCTGCGATCGCTAAAGGAACGAAGACTTGTGGTACCATCACAGAGAGGCACAAAATCACTCTCCAGAACATTCTCCTTCACTGCTCACTGCTGGTGGAATGATCTCCCTACTTTCATCAGGAACGCAGATTCCCTGGCAATATTCAAGAGACAGCTGAAAACTCACCTCTTCCGTGAACACTTAATCCCCTCATAAAAAAAAAAAAAAAAAAACCCTATCCTTCCCCCTTTTTCCCTTCCTACTCTAGCTTATGGTACTGAGCAATGTATGAAACGTGTATTGTGAGCACTTCCTGTGTTATTTGCCAATTCATGAAGAATCGCTTGTTTGTTTTCCTCACTTGTAAGTCGCTTTGGATAAAAGCGTCTGCTAAATGACTAAATGTTTTGCATGGTATCTATATGAAATATTCTAGCAATGAGAACCCTGCAACCACACTCAGTACCCTAGCAACCATTTAGCAACACCCTAGAAAATTAGCTGCTGCTCCTCACCCCCTTTTCCAGAGGTGTTTCCTCGGATACTCTGCCAACAACTAATAAAACATCAGCTTGTTTTCTTTGGGAAACCTAATATAACCAGTTTTCAAAAGAACTCATGACATAAGAGTGAAACTATGTGGAGAATTTTTTTTTTTTTTAATGCTAAATGAAGAAAAAAACGAAGTCATTATGTTTAGCCATTCAAACAACCACACAATATTAGCTGATCTGAGCCCCTTGGCACCGCATTCGAAAACGACTGTACGAGATCTAGGATTTTTAATTGATAACAATCTAAAAATGGACAAGCAAATAATCTCTGTGGTCCGAGCTTAAAATTAAGCCGTTTTTAAGAAATTCTGACTTTGAAAGAGCAATAAATTGCTTTATTTTATCACGGCTGGACTTCTGTAATTCTCTGTACTCTGGCATCACTGCTTCGTCCTTGTCTCGACTGCAATCCGTACAAAATGCTGCAGCGAGGCTTTTAAGGAGAGTAAAGAAGTATGAACAGATTACTCCTGTATTACTTTCTTTAAATTGGCTCCCTGTCCATTTTAGAATTAAGTATAAAATGTTATTGTTCGTCTACAAATCCTTAAATAACCAAGCACCAGTATATCTAACTAACCTTTTAATTACACACAATCCTTCCAGATCACTCCGCTCGGGAAATCAAAAACTACTGGTAGTGCCCAGAACAAATCGCCTACATAAAGGTGGCCGAGCATTTACAGTGATTGGGCAGAGATTATGGAACGAGCAGGTCCGCTACATCTCTGTCAATTTTTAAAAAAATGGCGCCACCTGGATCAGGATCGTCTGTTTCGCCGTTCTCGCCTCATCCTATCGCGTCGCTCGCTGTCCATTGTGAGAATGGACACAGCCACTCGCCGCGCCGTGAGTTTGGATGACGACACTGAACAGAAAAATACTCCGTTATAACTGAGCAAAGAAAGTAAAATGTTTTTTAATTTTTTTCTTCTGTTCACTATATCTTATATGACAATATATTTGTTACGTTTCGTCTGTAAACAAAATCGTTTTGTCGAGTGTCTCCTCCTTTAGTAATCGCTAGTTCTATAACCTAACTTTTTTTTCAGCTTCATTTTGAATGAAATCCTCATTAAGTTCATGTTAAGACTTTATTTTGTGGGATGTTAGTAGGAATCCGTGTTCTGTTGCTTAGATCTGTCTGTCGCGATGGTCACGTGGTTTTACTATGGTAAAAATGTTTGTGTTCATAAACTGTGGTCACGTTACGACGAGTTGCGTGTCATCTAACATTTTAAACACCATTTAGTCGCTTGAAGTTCGGTTTGTATAAAAAAACGGTGTTATAGTTGTAGATATTGTCATCCTTTATAAAAACCATGGTTTTAATATGGTAAAAGTGTAGTAACCATGTTTTTTTTATTGGTGGATTGAAGTCCATTTGTATAAACACAGTTTTTACTATGAATACCATGGTTAAACTATGGCTAGTGTAACAAATGTTTAACTATATGAACCATGGTTTTTAATTGTTATTTGTAGTAACACCATGATTAATTTGCCATCATTTATTTAGCTTGCAGTTTTGTTTCAATGAATTTGTTTGGTAACACTTTAGTGTAGGGAACATGTATTCATTATTTACTATGACTTTTCACATATTAAACACCTTATTTACTTCTTATTAATAGTTAGTAAGTTAGTTATTAAGTTTAGGGTAGGATTATGAATGTAGAATATGGTCATGCAGAATAACACATTAATATGAGCTTAATAATCACTAATAAACAGTCAACATTCCTGTAATATGCATGCTAATAAGCAACTAGTTAAAAGACCCTAAAATAAAGTGTTACCAATTTATAGTTGTATCTTTATCATTTTATGGGGGGAAAAAAGAAAAAGTGTAGTTGTCCAGTATTTGTAAAAACACACTTGTTTACTATTATTTCCATGTTATGTTCAGATGAGCACAAAGCCAAAGAAAGGAAATGGGAGATGGCGAGGTTGAGGGCTTTAGCCGGCTCTGGAGGAGGAAATAGATCATCCCAAAGGCAGCGGAAGTGGTACGACCTCTATCAGAAGGTAAAGCAAAGTTACCTGTATCTCATAACGCAGTATGTAGTATGCAGGTCACCTGACAATGGTGCAGACAATATCAGAAAATTACAATTTTTATCTTTTCAGATTGAGAAATGCCCCATGCAGCCGTGGATTCCACACCAGTAAGATGATCTATTTGAAAATGACATTTAATGTTGCATCACATATCTGTTAAAATGCTGTTTCACTAAATCTTCTGCCCTTCTGCTGTTGTTTCAGCAGTCTGAAGCTTCAGGCACGGCCCCCTCCTAGTTTGTCAGTGGTGAATGTTCTGTCTGTAATTAATGATTACTTATTTATTTGTTTGGTAGGATGTACAGCCCACCAACTTCAGAATGGCTCATGCAGACTGATCAGTCAGGCCATTCACATTTTACACACATAAAAAACAAATAAAAACAAAAAAAAACTTATTTATGCGTATAGTTTTTTCTTCTTTTTTGCACTTGCAAAGACTTAACAAGAGCCGTGGACACTGGAGAGTTTTATTTCTGTGTTTAGTTCTGTGTTTTTACTGTTCTTTTGCACCAGAGCCGTTGTCATAATCGTGCCTATGTTTGTCTGTTTATTCTGTTCCCCTGTCCTGTCATTTGTCACATGTTCTTTGTTTTTGTCCTGTCATTCAGTCATGTGCTCTTTGTTTTGATTTCTGTCTCATTATTAGTTCGTTGGTCTCCAGCCGTGTTTCGTTATTAGTCCATCGTCGTCAGCTGTGTCGTGTTTGTAATCATGTCTGTCACCTGCGTTTTACTCGTTACCCTCTTGATCTCTGATGTATTTATTCCTTCTGTGTCAGTCCAGTCTTTGTTCGTCATTAACGTTGCTATGTGGTTACCTGTCTGTACCTTGTGGATTACTGATTAAAATACTTAGATTTATCCGACTTCTGTCTCCGAGCGCTCCTTCCTTAAACCACTGCGTTACAGCCGTGGACATTTTAAAGTTTTTGTTTATGTGTATTGTTCTGTTTTCTGTTCCTATGCACATGCAAAATAATGACTAAAAGAATTAAAATGTGAATGAATCAAGGAATTAATGAATGATTGGCTATGGTTGTTTGACAATAAAAGTTTGGTCATGATTAAATAACTCTCTCTCTCTTTGTGTTTTGCTTTGCTATAGTATCATTCAAAACTTTCATTAGGCATTTGTGAAAAATATTGTAATGTCATGATGCTTTATGTTATATTTATAGGATTAATATAATGTTTAGAAAACAACTGGAGCAGAAATATATTTAAAATTAAAGCTGCAAGCAGCGATGAAAGGGCCCTCACACCCGGGCTCACCGCCACCCGTAGGCCTTAGGAAAATGGCGAACAGTGGGTGAAGCGCAAGCAAGAGAGTAAATACAGGAGAACGATGGCAAAATCATTTCAAAGTGCTACACTTCCTGCTGCCGACAGGTGGCGCTTTGACCATATCTTAATATTGCTGTTTGGATGTGTTCAGGACAGGACTATTATCAAACATGTGAAGTTTGTAGCAGATCGGACACTGGAATGCCTGAGTTACAACAACTTTCTGTTTTGTATCATTAAATGCATACATTAGCACTTAGCCAAGTGTTGCGTGCTTTAACGTGTTTCTAGTGTGTTTGGTAATTTGTGGCATATTGAAATGTGAATTACAGTGTAAACCATGCCATTTCCTGTTGCCAGGAGGTGGCGCTATGATTAATTGAATTTTGTCATCTAGATGTCTTCAGTCCAGGACTCTAATCGCACATGTGAAGTTTGGGGCAGATCGGACATTGTATGCTTGAGTTACACCAACTTCCTGTTTCATGACGAAATTAGCATACTTGACTACATACATGACTTAGAATGTTTCTAGCATGTCTAGTACTCAAATGCATATTTTAGTATGTTGCTAGTAGTGCATAACATTATTAAAAACGTCATTTCCTGTGTCCAGTAGGTGGCGCTATGAACTATTACTGAATATCGTCATGGAGATGTGTTGAGGGCAGGACTCTTGTTCTTCAAGGAAACTTGCTCTTCAAGTTTGGGGTAGATTGGACTTTGCATGCCTGAGTTACAGCAACTTCTTGTTTCACTGAATTAATAGCATGCTTTAGCACTTAGCTAAGTGTTTTGCTAACCTTTTTCTGGCATCTTCCTAGCCTGTTTACTACTTGTTGGCCCATTTTAATATGCTGTTAGGAGTCCATAATAGTGTTAAACAGTCACTTCCTGTTGCCAGCAGGTGGCGCTATGACTATAACTGAATATGGGCATCGATATCTGTTCAGAACAGGATTCTTATCATGCGTGTGAAGTTTGGTCAGATCGGGTATTGTTTGCCTGAGTTACAGCAACTTCCTGCTTCATGGCGAAACATCAAACTTTGTCAGGCCGCGAGGGACACGCCCTGTGACGAAAACTCTAGATCTTCGCAATCTAACGTCGCAAAGGCCTTATGATTACACACACCAAATTTGAAGATGATCGGATTAGAACTGTAGGAGGAGTTCGTTAAAGTACGAGGTGTGAAAATGGCAAAAACTGCACAAAAATCGCACGGGAAATTCTAAATGGCTGACTTCCTGTTGTGTTTAGGACTTTACTCCAAGAGGCTTTTCTGTAGGTCTTGGGACCTTACATGTATGTACCGAATTTCGTAGATGTACGTCAAACATAGCTGAAGGCGCACACCATTGAAGTTGTATAGGTGGCGCTATCGAGCCATTTTGCTCCACCCAATTCTGAAACCTATATCAGATGTAAATTTTCACCAGTTCTGACACGTGTGCAAAGTTTCGTGAGTTTTCGAGCATGTTTAGGCCCTCAAAAAAGCGATTCATTTTGGAAAAGAATAATAACCGGAGGAAATCCAATAGGGTCCTCGCACTTTGGTGCTCGGGGCCTAATAACATGGTCACCATTTATGTGATTTTTACTAATAAAACTCACTAATTTACATCATTGAGTAACAACCTTAATTTCTGGCAACAGTGGGATTTGAACTAACCACCTTGTGATCAACCTTTCTACCATATAAATGTACAGGAAAACAGAAAAAAATGTTTTTAAAATAACTTATTTTACACATAGACTCTCAAAAATATTACTTTTAGAGGAGAAAGACACAACATTCCCTTTTCTCTTTTCTTCTCATTTTTTTCCCTTTTTTCTCTCTTTTTTCCTCTTTTTCCCTTCTTCCCTCTCCTTCCTTTTCTCCCCCCCCTTAACAGACTATTGTTCCCCAGCTTTTGCGCAAGCGTACAACGGTTAGTCTTGTTGCTTTTTATGTTGATGTGTGGTTTTATGTTGTCAATGCTTGTCTTTTGTCTGATGTACAGCACTTTGGTTCAACCTCGGTTGTATTTTAAATTAGTGCTATATAAATAAAAGAAAGAAAGAAAGAAAGAATCACTGTCTGTCATTTAAAGTCCCACAAAAAACGTATCTGAAAAAAGAGACAAACAATGAAGAAACTAATAAACAAAAAAAGACAGACAGACACCACTGACATATATAGTTAAGAGAAAGACAGATAAATAGACAGACAACACTGTCTGCAGAGGTTTCTCTGAGCTCAGAGCAGGATAAGGATCACGAAGTGATGATAATAAATAGAGCAGAATCTTAGTTGCATATGTTTCAATGCTCAAGCTTCGACTAGATGTTACACTTCTGTTGCTCAGGCGTCACAGAATGATCAGCATTTCAATGATGATGATGCATGATCAGATGCTCTGCAACGAGATCGCTCGGCTGGTGGGTCCAGTTATGCAGTCCCATCACAAAGTCACATATGTCTTTATTTATAAGTGTTTCCATCGTAGTTTATGAGCATGTTTCCGTGTCGTTTAAAATGTATCCGACTTAGTTGAGCGCATACGTTTTTTTAATGTGCATTTTTAGAATTTTTGTGTGTTTTGGTGTTTCCATCTAGCATTTTTTTATGCAAACATTCTTCTGTGTACACAATACAACTCCCCCCATTATATATATCTGCTTTGAGTTTTGTTAGCAATCAAAAAAAGGTATAAACATTGTGTCAATACTGTTTGTTAAACCTATGTCAATATATATGACACTTTCAAATCTATACAAGTCAGTATTTTATGAAGTAATTTTTACTAACCATGAATAATGCCGATGTGGATGTTGCTTGTTCCTCCACTGAACTTGAACTGTCTTCAGCAGAAGTTATTTTGAAACGTCTTTCAATTCTGCGTTTTCATTAAAGGAGGGAGTTTTCTACAGAACTGAAACCTGTTACAACAGCACTTTCTCAGAAAACTAATAGCACCAGTTTTCAAAAGGACCCGTGACGTAAGAGTGCACAAGTAACAGCCAAAAGCTCTGTCCTCTCTACACAATTGTTTTGGCCACACTGGTTAATGTGGATGGGGGTTAATTGATAATTGCACCCTAACCCTAATCTCTTCATACCTAGTAACTCTCTCAGTTAATCTTTTAGCTTTCCAATTGGAATTGAGCTGAGAAAATATATGTAACAAGGTTTGTTGATAAGGGAAGAAGGATGCTGAGTAGTAAATATGCTACATGAACTGTCAAAAAATGATTAATGGCTTTGACCTCATTGACCCCTCCCCTCCGGGGGTTTTATATGATTTTACTTTTCTTGAGGCTTCCGAGCTGCCCTTTATCAGTGTGATAAATATAAGTGTGAAACATACAGTACCCTTTACTGTAAATATACGGTTGCTATCCACTTAATCATGTTTGTTATTGTATTGATCCTTACATACAGTTATATATTTTTATTTATCGTCTTTTGAAGAAGGGAATGTTTTCAATCAACTTTTTGAAATGATTAGAAACTTATTTTTGTCACTTGCACAGAGAAGGACGAGATGAGAGACCCATGAGCCGGAATGCGGATGCCGTCGCCCATGTGACCCGGACATGTGATCCGCGCATGTGACCCGGACATGTGACCCACCTCTGTGACCCGAGCGTGTGACCCATCCCCGTGACCCGGAATTTACCCTCAATTATGGCGGTCAAAGTCATAAAAAAATTATCCCTCATCTAATTATCAATTATCCCTAATTCAATTATCAATTATCCATACCCCACAGGTCATGGGGTGAAACAACGGTCAACCCCCGGAGGGGAGGGGTCAATGAGGTCAAAGTCATTAATCATTTGACAGGGGTCAAAGGTCAAAGCCATTAATCATTTTTTGACAGTTCATGTAGCATATTTACTACTATGCTGGAACCAGCAAATGTTCAACGCAACTTTAATCACAAAATAAACCCCTCATGGATGACTGCAGCATAAAATAACACAAAACAACAGCATAAATGTCCCAGGCCTGGTCCTCTCTCTTGTCTTTCGCTGTAATCACTCCTCCTTTATCCTTCCGGAGCTCCTCCGTGGGACTGGAGACCGAAGCGCCACGCGCACTGCAAAAAATCAATATGAAAAAATAAGAAAATAAAACATAAATTAAGAAAAAAAACTCAAATCAAGCAAAATTATCTGCCAGTGGGGTGAGAAAATTTTACTTGATAAGACTTCTTGAAACAAGACAAAAAAACTTGTGCTAAAAATGTTCTTAAAATCTTAAAACAAGAAAGAAAACAAGTAAATTAAGATTTTTTTTACTAGATTCAAGCGGTACAAATTTCTAAAAACCAATGAAAAAAATAGAAAATTTAGCATATTTTTCTTGTTTTATTTGTGGTTAGTTTTAAAAACTCTTGCTAAAAAATGTCTTGAAATGAGAATATATATACACATTTTAAGAGTGTCAAGCTTATTTTGAGGGAAAGGTTTGTTTTAAAATGTCTTGAAATGAGAACATATATACACATTTTAAGAGTGTCAGGCCTATTTTGAGGGAATGGTTTGGTTTAAAATAAGTATTTAAAGTCTTAAAATAAGACTAGCTAATATGGATGTCCCCTCTCAATCTAGACTGAAGTGCTAAAAATAAGCTCTGAAAAAGACATACAATAAATCAGGTACATCAAACATGCTCTTTCTATTGATTTATTAACTTCAAACAATTATTTTCAATTAACAATTAAAAAACTTCTTTTCCAGTTGAATATGACTGCAACGCATCATAATAACAGAAATTGCTAAGCCTTTAAAATTGAAGCTTGGCCAAGGTTACACAGACATAACTGAGACAGTGAAATATACAAAAAAAAAAAGGAACAAGAATAAAAACAGAATTTTATTTTGTTTTAGAATTAAAGCAACTGCTGTCTACACAAAGTTAGTCTGACTTTTTCACTTCTCCCCAATAAACTTTTTCCACTCCGAAATAGGTTTTTTGTAGGAGGAAGTTGCATCACGACTATGGATTGCATCTGAAACGACTTCTGTCTGAAGTACAGACAGTAGAGTTGCAACACACTTTGGGTACACAAGATGAAGTGCATAATAGTAGGCCATTAGGTAGAGCACACCTTCATGAAGGTCTTCTTGTGGAAAAGTTGTAACAGGTGTGGTACCAACGGCTAACATGCAGTTGTCCTCTGACACGATCAGGATGGGACTGAAGAGTTGTCTCCCCTTGAGGAAGGAATCTGGAAGGAATCTTTGACCTCACTGACCCCTCCCCTCCGGGGGTTTTATATGATTTTACTTTTCTTGAGGCTTCCGAGCTGCCCTTTATCAGTGTGATAAATTTAAGTGTGAAACATACAGTACCCTTTACTGTAAATATACTGTTGCTATCCACTTAAAAATATAAGAAGTATTTTTCAAAAGCTGATGCCAGTTAGAATTAGAATTTCCATTTATTGTCACATCACCATGGTGAGTGAAATTTTTGAGTTTATCTTTAAATTTAATATTTAAATTTTTTAACAGTTTATCTGTTGGACCCTTGAGCAACCTTTGGGAACGATGACACTAGCTGGCCTTGACCCATTTTGCAGGGTGCTAAACAACAGGGTAGTCATTCATTTCAACTGTGTTATTTATAAAACTACATTTCTCGATCGAGGGAATCTACACATCCCAGGTCTTTCAGAAGACACGACTTCAGGATCAATGGGGCTCTTGAGAATATTTAATTGTGCTTAAAAACGAAAAACTCATTTAAAAACTTTTGCATTTATGCTTTGAAATACAGTTCGCACGAACAAAACAAATGTTTCATCCTTCCACCAGTCTCCCCCTCTGTCCTGCATTTCACAGCACGGCTGGAAGGAGCTCTTTGGAGAGTCCGTCAGAGAGATTTTAGATCTAATAGCGCTTGTAAACCATTTCAGGACATCAACAAGTAAGGAGCTCTTTCAAAAATGTGAGATATTTAACTAAAACTGCGGTAAATGTTTCATTTATTCATGTTTGTTATTGTATTGATCCTTACATACAGTTATATATTTTTATTTATCGTCTTTTGAAGAAGGGAATGTTTTCAATCAACTTTTTGAAATGATTAGAAACTTATTTTTGTCACTTGCACAGAGAAGGACGAGATGAGAGACCCATGAGCCGGAATGCGGATGCCGTCGCCCATGTGACCCGGACATGTGATCCGCGCATGTGACTCGAGCGTGTGACCCACCCCCGTGACCCGGAATTTACCCTCAATTATGGCGGTCAAAGTCATAAAAAAATTATCCCTCATCTAATTATCAATTATCCCTAATTCAATTATCAATTATCCCTAATTCAATTATCAATTATCCATACCCCACAGGTCATGGGCCCCTCATGGATGACTGCAGCATAAAATAACACAAAACAACAGCATAAATGTCTCAGGCCTGGTCCTCTCTCTCGTCTTTCGCTGTAATTCAGTGTACTCCTGCAGGTCTGTGTGGTTGTTGTAGGTGGCCGCCTCTTTAAACATATTCTAGTCTGTCCTGGAAGCAGTCCTGCAGTGCTGAGGTAGCATTGTGTGGCCATACCATGATCTGCTTTTGAACCGGTTTGGCATGAAATATCAGACCAAAATAATGTTTTTGGTTATGAAAACATGTTATCTTTCATTTTGTTTATTAACATCTTAATTTTGGAAAAATACTTTGTATTTTCTTATGTAAGTTTTAGTAGTATTTTCTTGCTGTGGGAGCGGAAACATGTGACTCGAGTCTACAAGCCTTAGAAGGACTGGACTGGGAAAGACACAACCTCATTAGGATGCAGCCTTCTGTTTGAGAAGTACCCAATATCACTATGCAGGAGACCCCTGGAACTTCCAGGAGAGGTGGGATGTCTGATTATGGGAGCGAATGCGCTAAATTATTGTTTAATGAGATATTCCTGAAATTGTGATGATTGACATAATGATAACTATAGCAACGGATGGGACAAAAAACCCTTAAAAAAAAACATATTTTCTCATGTCCTTTTTAAAGCAATGTTTATTGAATTAAAAAAAAAAAACTTCAGGGTATTTCATGAAGGTATGTAATGTATAATTTACTCAGAACATTATTTATTAATAACATTTATAATTAACTTATTATTTATATTCAAATAGGAACACATCACTTACCCTGAAAGCCCAAAATACAGCGGATGAAGTTCTTCAGAAGCTGCTTCCTGTGGTTACAGCAACTAGATTAGCTGAGTAAGTAATAGAGAACAATCATCACTGTTAAAACATAGCATTTCTTACTTACTTTTGTTAATGTTAATTTATAATTATATATTACACTTCAGCTTTTAAACCCTCCACCAATCTGTCCTGCTAGGCTTCTGTTCTAAGCATTACTGTAAATGTGTTCATTTTTTTACGTATATAGACTTGTTCAAAAATGTAAAGTTTAAAGTAAATTTTGTCAAAATATTTGATCCTTGTTACAACTACAAAGTAGCCAAAAAGATACTTAGCCACAAAAAATAATCACATTTACTCAAATACTTTACACTATTGGTTTTGGGAAACACTGTAATTTTAGGATGATTCGTACAGTTGTTTCTACAATCTAATTGGGTTTATAATGCTTTTGGGAAATACAGCCATGTATGTTTTGATCTGAGACTGAAGAGCATATCATTGTTCTGTACAGGTTGAGTAATTGTGGTATCACAGATGAAGGTTGTGCTGCTCTGGCTTCAGCTCTGATATCAAATCCCTCACATCTGAGAAAACTATATCTGTCTCTGAATAAATAACTGGGAGACTCAGGAGTGAAGCTGCTCTCCTCTGTACTGGAGAATCCTCACTGTAAGCTGGAGAATTTGAGGTAAGAATTTGACTACCTCTCTGATAGTCACGCGATCTGGTGCTTAAATAGCCTCTAGTGTGGCCAAAACTAAATTAATGAAATAAAAATAATACAACAATAAACACACTAAATGAAGAGGAACCTCATTTAATTTACATTAATATTGATCAAGTTAATCTTTTCTTGGTGTCTGTCTCAATCTATAAAACTATTAGCATAAACATGATAAGATGAGTATTAGCTACATTATATCATACAGATATCCTTTGTTAGCGATCTTTAAAACATGGGATAAAGAGTGACTGAAGAGTGTGTCACTGTTCTCTACAGGTTGAGGATGTGTGGTGTCACAGATCAAGGTTGTGCTGCTCTGGCTTCAGCTCTGAGATCAAACCCCTCACACCTGAGACAACTTTTTCTGTCTGGAAATAATCTAAGAGACTCAGGAGTGAAGATGCTATCAGCTGCACTGGAGAATCCTCACTGTAAACTGGAGGAAATGTGGTAAGAACATACCTGACTCACATGATATACTGAATTTAACAATTACAATGATTTATGAAGTAACATCAAAATGATATAAAATGCAGAGACAAATAACATTTTACATTCATTACATGCAAAATTATTGAAACAACATGAACAAATTACCAATCATCAATTTAATCACATCCGTTCATGCAATGTAAGAGAATTAGTGTTTGTATTTGAAGCATTTACTTTCTTTCTCCTGCTGCTACGAGTTCATGTGATTGATCTTTAAACTGAAAGTATTACTTTCCCTGAGGAAGGCATGCTCCAAAACACATAGGACAGTTTTGTTTTTTGAGTGCAGCCATGAAACAATAAAGGCTTATTGATTGCAAAGATTGGGAGAATCACATGGAAGAAGTACGCCCATCTAATCTTTCTCCCCTGTCTTTCCCTACACACACCCCCCCTTTGATCACAGCCATCCACACCCATTCATGTTGAATTTTCAAAATGATTGTGAGATAGACTTGTGCTGAAAGAGGGGGGTTTCATGACTCTTTAACCCTCTAGGGTCTGAGGGTGTTTTGGGGGCCCTTGGAGAAGCTTTGACACGCCCTGACATTTGTGCTTTTTTCAGTTGTTTATAAACATTAATGGCAAGTGTCATTACTGTCATTACACTGTATTCAGCATGAACTCGGATACCATAATGTGAGGAACATGTATGTAAATGTTTGTATTTTTGAGGGAATAATATTTGTGTGGTTATAGACCTACACTTTCCCTGCCTCTTCCCACAGCCTCTCAGATGAATGTATCCCCTAGGATACGTCACCCCTTTTAGGGTTAAATATAATTTAAATGGATTTTGAAACGGCAGATGTCCCAAAACTTTCAGCAAAACTTTTGTGTGTGTGTTTAGGTAGGTGGTACGTGTCAAAGTAACATCCACATGGATGGCAGGACTCAAGGTTTCCCAGCAGAACATTGCCCAAAGCATCACACTGCCTCCGCCGGCTTGCCATCTTCCCATAGTGCGTCCTGGTGCCATAGTGCTTCCACACACACCCATCCACTTGATGTAAAAGAAAACGGGATTCATCAGACCAGGCCACCTTCTTTCCATCTTCCGTAGTCCAGTTCTGATGCTCATGTGTCCACTTTTGGCGATGGACAGGGGTCATCATGGACACCCTGACTGGTCTCGTCTGCAGCTCCATACGCAACAAACTGATGCTCTGTGTATTCTGACACCTTTATATCAGAACCAGCATTAACTTCTTGAGCAGTTTGAGCTACAGGAGCTCGTCTGTTGGATCGGGCCAACCTTCGCTCCCCACATGCATCAATGAGCCTCGGCCGCCCGTGACCCTGTCGCCGGTTCACTATTGTTCCTCCCTTGGAGCACTTTTGATAGATCCTGACCACTGCAGACCAGGAACACCCCACAAGAGCTGCACTTCAGGAGATGCTCTGACCCAGTCGTCTAGCATCACAATTTGGTCCTTGTCAAACTCGCTCAAATCTTTACGCTTGCCCTTTTTTTCTGCTTCTAACATCAACTTTGAGGACAAAATGTTCACTTGCTGCCTAATATATCCCACCACTAACAGCTGCCGTGATGAAGAGATGTTCAATGTTATTCACTTCACCTGTCAGTGGTCTTAATGTTATGCCTGATCTATTTTATACTATATATATATATATATATATATACATACACTCATCTATAGTATTATTAGGAACACCATACTAATACTGTGTTTGACAACCTTTTGCCTTCAGAACTGCCTTAATTCTACGTGGCATTGATTCAACAAGGTGCTGAAAGCATTCTTTAGAAATGTTGGCCCATATTGATAGGATAGCATCTTGCAGTTGATGGAGATTGGTGGGATGCACATCCAGGGCACGAAGCTCCCGTTCCACCACATCCCAAAGATGCTCTATTGGGTTGAGATCTGGTGACTGTGGGGGCCATTTTAGTACAGTGAACTCATTGTCATGTTCAAGAAACCAATTTGAAATGATTCGAGCTTTGTGACATGGTGCATTATCCTGCTGGAAGTAGCCATCAGAGGATGGGTACATGGTGGTCATAAAGGGATGGACATGGTCAGAAACAATGCTCAGGTAGGCCATGGCATTTAAACAATGCCTAATTGGCACTAAGGGGCCTAAAATGTGCCAAGAAAACACCCGCACACCATTACACCACCATCACCAGCCAGCACAGTGGTAACAAGGCATGATGGATCCATGTTCTCATTCTATTTACGCCAAATTCTGACTCTACCATCTGAATGTGTCAACAGAAATCGAGACTCATCAGACCAGGCAACATTTTTCCAGTCTTCAACTGTCCAATTTTGGTGAGCTCGTGTAAATTGTAGCCTCTTTTTCCTATTTGTAGTGGAGATGAGTGGTACCCGGTGGGTTCTTCTGCTGTTGTAGCCCATCCGCCTCAAGGTTGTGCGTGTTGTGGCTTCACAAATGCTTTGCTGCATACCTCGGTTGTAACGAGTGGTTATTTCAGTCAAAGTTGCTCTTCTATCAGCTTGAATCAGTCGGCCCATTCTCCTCTGACCTCTAGCATCAACAAGGCATTTTCGCCCACAGGACTGCCGCATACTGGATGTTTTTCCCTTTTCACACCATTCTTTGTAAACCCTAGAAATGGTTGTGCGTGAAAATCCCAGTAACTGAGCAGATTGTGAAATACTCAGACCGGCCCGTCTGGCATCAACAACCATGCCACGCTCAAAATTGCTTAAATCACCTTTCTTTCCCATTCTGACATTCAGTTTGGAGTTCAGGAAATTGTCTTGACCAGGACCACACCCCTAAATGCATTGAAGCAGCTGCAATGTGATTGGTTGATTAGATAATTGCATTAATGAGAAATTGAACAGGTGTTCCTAATAATCCTTTAGGTGAGAGTATGTATATGGTGAAGTTAACACTGTAGTAAAGTGCTCCGTTTACCGGTGCTCATCTTTCGCATCAGCACATGCAACTCAAACAGCTATACACGAAATTAATAACAATGATTGAGACTGTCATATTACATAACATAATGAAAACATTATTGTAGTAAAACGTTACAAATTCTTAGTTTAGCTGCCGTTTTTCAGAGTGCTGTTACCCAAAGACCGCGTGCACATCCTGACTAGCAGTCAAGCTCGCTTGTGCATCATTTTATGCAGAAATAAGTTGTAAAATGTTTATGTTGTATAAATTCCATAAATGTGTTGATGTCTGTTGCTTTGTGGCCCTAAACTGGATTTTTATGTCTTATTTTTTGCCTTACACCTGATTGCATTGAAAGAGGAGAGCCAAATGAAATTGAAGAGAAAGATCAATATAAGACAGATTGTAATGTCTTAACTAAAGAAAAATCTTTTAGTTGCGCACAGACTAAAAAAACTTCCTCACGAAAAAGAGCTCAAAAGGCAGGGACTGAAAGTTATTTCATCTGCCAACTGTGTGGAATACGTTTCAGTGAGCATCGAAAGCTTAAAGTCCATATGAGAGTTCACACAGTAGAAAAGCCTCTCACCTGCCAACAGTTTGGAAAGAGTTTCAGTCAAAAAGAACACCTAAACAGTCACATGAGAATTCACACTGGAGAGAGCCCATTCACATGCCCTCAGTGTGGAAAGGGTTTCAAACAACAAGGAAACCTTACAGTCCATATGAGAGTTCACACTGGAGAGAGCATTTTCACGTGCCAACAGTGTGGAGTAAGTTTCACTCAAAAAAGAAGCCTTAGCAGTCACATGAGAGTTCACACTGTAGAGAAGCCTTTCACATGTCAACAGTGTGGAAAGAGTTTCAGTCATCATGTCAACCTTAAAGTCCACATGAGAGTTCATTCTGGGGGAAAGCCTTACAGAAGCAATGAGAGTGGAAAGGGTTTCACTCAAAAAAGAGGCCTTGACAGGCACTTGAGAATTCACACTGGAGAGAAGACTTACAATTGACAACAGTCAAGATAGAGTTTCGAACAACTCAGAAACAGAAATCTGATTTAAAGCCATTGCCACAAGTTGCTCACAAACATTTCCTACTCCAAAGGATCCCGGATGAGCCCCCAATTTATGTCATGGCCAGCTTTTTCCTGACCATCACTTAAAGAGGACCACACATACAAATGAATTGTTTGAATTGCAAGATTATTTATTTAATAGCAAATGATCTGTTACAGACACATAACACAATGTCTATGGAATTAAATAAACAAAAGAAAACAATAACGATGATAAATAATAAACAACAAAGAAAACAGGTTGGAGCAATTGATTTCTCTGAAGGAGCTATGTTCTACTAGGTTCTACTAGTTCTATAATAATGACAATAATAATAATTTGTTACATTTATATAGCGCTTTTCTGGATACTCAAAGCACTTTTCATATGGAAGGGGGTAATCTCCTCATCCATCACCGATGTGCAGCATCCACCTGGATGATGCGACGGCAGCCATATTGCGCCACAACGCTCACCACACACCAGCTGATTGGTGGAGAGGAGACAGAGAGATGAAGCCAATCAGTGTATGGGGATGATTAGGAGGCCATGATGATCAGAGGCCAGTGGGCAAATTGGGCCAGGATGTCGGGGCTACACCCCTACTCTTTTCGAAGGACATACTGGAATTTTTAATGACCACGGAGGTTAGGACCTCGGTTTAACGTCTCATCTGAAGGACAGTGCTTTTTGACAGAATAGTGTCCCCATCACTATACTGGGGTGTTAGGACCCACACAGACCACAGGGTGAGCGCCCCCTGCTGGCCTCACCAACACCTCTTCCAGCAGCAACCTGGTTTTTTCCCAGGAGGACTCCCATCCAGGTACTATCCTGGCTCAGCCCTGCTTAGCTTCAGCGGGCAACTAGTCTTGGGCTACAGGGTGACATGGCTGCTGGTTCTACTAGTACTGTTGGGCAGATCACCAAACATTTGTACTCTCCTCCCATAAATTCTCTAATTAACTAACTATTAAATAATTACGATACAAAACAGGGTAAATATGGTGAATATAACCTATAATATCATACAAATATTTATAAAACTGCTAGACTGTGAATTAGACTGCAGTTACATGTTTTGCGTCTGCATAACAAAGTGAATTCATTTTAACATGCAGTGATATAAAATAAAACCAATCAAGATGTGTAATGAAGAAAATAAATATTAGACAAACATAAGAATGAATGATGCAACACGACAGCATATTTCATCGCACTCAGCTGTTACAGTCTGCAGTGTTTACCCACCATGTAAAGCACGCAATTTCCCCGAGAATGGGATCACCATTACCCCCTCCCCCTCCTGGAGATTTGCTCAGGAACCCCAATAACGTAAACACGCCCCTGCAGAACATGCAAAATCTTGATCTTTCATGCAGAGCAGAAAGAGACAAGAGTTATTTGAAATGCATTTAAGGGTGTAAATAAAATAATATTGCGACAATCAAAATTGACATTTAAAAAGTTTTTGCGATTTGTCCTACAGTCGGCTTGTGCCATTTTTCTGCCCCGCACAGCAAATGAAACTCAGGCTAAAATCTCCAAGATGTTCTCATTAATATTAGAGTTCAGTTTCTAAAATGTCATTAGAATAAATTAATTTCTGAAAGGTTATGATATGGTAAGCTAAAGCATCATAAACGGATCACAGCAGTAGACCGACACAGTCGTCAGCAACATGGTAAATATTTGCGTCGGTATAAATGTGGTGTAATATGAAGCGTAGGTAATGGTCACATCCGTAACGCATTAGAGAAAAGAATGGAGACGAGTTGTTGATCATAATTAGAATTGACATTGTGACGGTTTCGGGATGAACCGCACTGTTTTTTATGCAAGAGCCAATCAGGAGAAAGGTGTGGAGGATCATGAGAGGAAATAACCGAATCATGTATTTATTTTTCTATTTATTACTATTTATTAATTTATTATTTATTACAGGTATCCATCTTTCTATAGAGTGCTTCCTGTTGAAATACATGTTTAAAAATGGACGGCCTTTGACCTATCTTTTGAAAGCATGAAAAATAATTGGATGAAAATGTAATTTTCCTATTGGTGCTGTGGATAAACAGTGATTTCCTTCAAATTTCTATTAAAGCACATTAATGCAGTAAAATACAGACTTGCACAACTTAAATAGGGTTTTGTTCTTTTAGAGTAAGGTTGACATTTGCATGGAATTGCTCATTTACAGTGTGTTTAAATGTAGGCTACAGTATGTGGTGGATTAAAAGAGGCAGTTTTAGGATCTGTTTGAGTCGATCTCTAAGTGTTTGTGAGTAATTTGGTGTGGCCTGTACACACTGTGTTGTTCCAATGCGCCATCTGGTGGATATTCTGTGAAGCACAACACATTTATTTAACCTCTGACAAACTTGCTGCATATTTCGGCATGCCTTGGGGAAAAAACGGGCATTCTTAATGACCACATCTGTATATGGGAGTATGCAAAGACTCCATGGAAAACCAAAAACACTTATAAACAACGTGTCATATTATTTCACACTTTTAATCAGTTAATACATAACTTCACAATGGTGGGTACTTTCATTATTACATAAATATGTGTACTGTGAAGCACACATTAAATTTATAGTATTTAAAAGTCATACAGTAATGGTGGAGAAAATGATTTAATGAAAACAATTACAAGGTGTAAATACAATAGAATTATTAAAGTACAAATATAAACCGGTTTAGTTGGATCTTTGTAATATAATCAGTAAAGGATTAATATAAAGGCCATGTTTTAAAGAATACTGAATAGTTCCTAAACTAATATTGAGAAATTATATTTATTCTATAGTAATTATTATAAAAAAAAACATGGCTATGGTTTTACTATTTTTACTGTGGTTTATTTGCACTAAAACCATAGCAATGTCAATCTGCAAAAAAAAAAAATAAATACTTTCTGCATAAACTCTGTTATCAAAGTTAATTTGAGGGATGTTTAATTAAGGAATAGCCACAATCCTTAAGGTTAATTCCAGCGAACGTTAAGTCCGCATTTGGTCTGGTTTATAACTGGACATCCTGTTTGCTGAGTTCTTCTGTATCATATTTCCTCTCTCTTCTCTGTTTGTATCATTGGCTGTTTTTTGTCTGGGTTTCTCTTGATCTTCACCTTGTTTACCTCACTCATCCTTAAACGTTCTCTGACATTTATTTTAATTTTGTGAGGTATATTATATAAACTCCAAGAGAGCTCATTGTTTATTCAACCATACAGCTTTAGTGCTCGACTGGAAGAACCTGAACCTGATATTTCAGTGACAGAAATTCAGCTGAAGTATTAATGTAATGAAGAGACTCTATAACATCTCACTGTTACTGATTTATCATGAGCTCAAAGCATTATAAGTAGAATCTCTCTACAGTCTATTCTGATTCATCAACACAGTTTCACTGATGATCCAGTAACACGAACTCTAAACCCAGGATAGAGCGGTTGAGTGAATGTGGTCTGGACTGTGTGGATGAGGCTCATTGTGTCAGAGACGCTGTAGAAGGACAGAGTTCCTGCACTGTGATCCACATACACTCCTATTCTACTGATGATGGACTTTACTGGGAGAACAGTCACTATGTTATTGTGTCTGAATGAGTAACTGGATGGAGACCACCTCAAACTCCAGGACTGATCATTATATCCAAACAAACACTGCTCATCCTGTCCCTTCCTGCTGATGCTCTTATATGACACTGATATATCCACACCAAACACATCTCCACTCCACTCAATCTCCCAGTAACAGCGTCGATCACACACACTCTCTCTACACAACACCTGTTTATAACAATCAAATCTTTCTGGATGATCAGGATACGACTGATCTGTGTTAGTGAATGTAATCACTGTGTTATTCTCAGACAGACGGAGGCGTTTATTCACTGTGTTCAGATCCAGAGTGAACTGATGGGAATCTGATGGAGATAAAACACATCAGGGGTATCAGTATTACAGAAACTTTATATCTTAAGTCTTAAGTTCAGATCTGTCAAGTTAATGTAGGACTTTTCACAAATGTGTTTCAAAGAAGCAAATCTTAACTTGTTTTGGATTCTTATCGTATCTTGCAAAATCTATATTTAGGAATTCTTGAGTTCGGTATTCAACTCTCAGATCTGTTACCAAGCAGCCAACAAACAAGTGTGTGTGTGTGTGTGTGTGTGTGTGAGAGAGAGAGTGTGTAAAAGTGTAAGTGAGTGTAATTGTGTGTTGACATACATTTGCGTACTCCTGCTGTAATCCTGATCTCTCCTCCATGATCCACTCTAGAAAACACACAGTGACAGAGTTAATCAGTAAACACACACACACACACACTCAATCAAACACACACAGGTTTGTTTATATTAGTGACCTCTCTTTTGTTATAGAATTATGCTATCACGTAAATGTATGTGTATATATTTTCTCCATGCTGTTTGTTCCAAGTAGGATTCCGTAGGATGGCTCCTCCTTTCAATTAACTTGACGAGCACGCACAAGGCGTTTAAAACCATCTGGGCCACTTCCTGAGGGGAGCTGCTGCGATTCTGGGCCAGTCGCACTCCTCCTGCCTCCTCTCCAGCTGCCAGACCTTCATTGTTTTGTTATGTAGAATTTGTTATATGAATTTATTTACCATATGGTGTTTTTTAGGGTTGACCTGCCCTTTTTCTTTTGAGATTTCGTTCGATTTGTTTTTGTTAGTGTAGTTAGGGAAGTTTTGTGTATTTTGGTTTTGATTACAGGGACGTTAATTTGATCCTTTTTGTTTGTTTGTTTATCTGTTTTGTTTGTTATTTTGGGCCTTGGGTCTTCCTGACATAAACATGGTTTATGTTATTCAGCAAATTTATAGTCATGTTTACAATTGTTTTTTTATATATATATATATATATATATATATATATATATTTTTTTTTTTTTTTTTTTTTTTTTTCATCTTAATAAAACTTTAACTGTTTTTGTTTTCCTTGGATCTTGCTTTCAGTGGTTATTTTTTGGTCTGACGACTGGGTGAGGGGGAGGCATTTTTCTTTTTTTTATATTTATTATGATTTTCCCTAGACAGATCGTAATAATCAGATTAATGATTCACACAGCAGTTCAGGGCTGTAGAGGATTAATCAGGTCACATTTTAAATTATGATTTCTAATTGCATCAGAAAGTTGCGGTTGACATCAGTTTGTGGGTAAATTTGTGTGTAAAAAATTTATAGTAAAATTTCATCAAATTAAAGTGAATAATCCTTACATATTATTCATATTCTGATTTAAGACTTAAATGTAAAAAAAATATGTAAATCTAAAACACTGACCATACAACTTAATAATAATGTTTCCTGAATGAATCGACTGCCTGTTGACTAATAGATAACCATGTTTTATTCTAAACAATACATTTGTTAGGAACGATATGTAGATTTTACAATGATAAAGGTTGTTTTACAAGAGAAGGCAGAGAAGAGAATGTTGTGACAGGTAGGACTCATTTATGGCATTGCCATAATATTTTACAGTAATATTGAGTGATATTGTATTAAAAATGCCGATGTTTTTAATGACTATTATAACTGCAAGTGGGTTGTTGACGTGACATGGCATTTTCAGTCACATCAGACAAAAATGAATATAATTAGTATTGTCATCATTTAAAATGGAGGAAATGGTTAAACATTTATTTTGTCTTACATCTACCTGTTGTTTTAAAAACTGCTGTGTAATTAAATTTTTTACATTGTCCTATGGTGTGTCTGTCTCAAGCATGATTCAATAATTTTTTTTATTTTTGTTCAATAAACTTTTTAAGAAAAGCATAAAAATGTTAATAAATACCACAGGTATAATTTTGTGGCAATCATTTTTTTCATTCATTCATTCATTCATCTTCCACCGCTTATTCGAGGCCGGGTCGCGGGGGCAGCAGTCTGAGCAGAGACTCCCAGACTTCCCTCTCCCCAGACACTTCCTCCAGCTCTTCCGGGGGGACACCGAGGCGTTCCCAGGCCAGCCGAGAGACATAGTCTCTCCAGCGTGTCCTAGGTCTTCCCCGGGGCCTTCTCCCGGTGGGACATGCCCGGAACACCTCCCTAGGGAGGCGTCCAGGAGGCATCCGAAACAGATGCCCGAGCCACCTCAGCTGACTCCTCTCAATGTGAAGGAGCAACGGATCTACTTTGAGCTCCTCCCGAGTGACCGAGCTCCTCACCCTATCTCTAAGGGAGCGCCCTGCCACCCTGCGGAGAAAGCTCATTTCGGCCGCCTGTATCCGGGATCTCATTCTTTTGGTCATGACCCAAAGCTCATGACCATAGGTGAGAGTAGGAACGTAGATTGACCGGTAAATCGAGAGCTTCGCCTTGCAGCTCAGCTCCTTCTTCACCACGACAGACCGGTACATCGACCGCATTACTGCAGAAGCTGCACCGATCCGTCTGTCAACCTCACGCTCCTTCCTTCCCTCACTCGTGAACAAAACCCCAAGATACTTGAACTCCTCCACTTGAGGCAGGAGCTCTCCACCAACCTGAAGAGGACAAGCCACCCTTTTCCGACTGAGAACCATGTTCTCAGACTTAGAGGTGCTGATCCTCATCCCAGCCGCCTCACACTCGGCTGCAAACCACCCCAATGCACACTGGAGGTCCTGGCCCGATGGAGCCAACAGGACCACATCATCCGCAAAAAGCAGGGATGAGATCCTGTGGTCCCCAAACCAGACTCCCTCCGGCCCCTGACTGCGCCTAGAAATCCTGTCCATAAAGATTATGAACAGGACCGGTGATAAAGGGCAGCCCTGCCGGAGTCCAACATGCACTGGGAACAGGTCTGACTTACTGCCGGCAATGCGAACCAAGCTCCTGCTCCGGTCATACAGGGACCGGACAGCCCTTAGCAAAGGGCCCCGGACTCCATACTCCCGGAGCACCCCCCACAGGGTGCCACGAGGGACACGGTCGAATGCCTTCTCCAGATCCACAAAACACATGTGGACTGGTTGGGCAAACTCCCATAAACCCTCCAGCACCCTAGAGAGGGTATAGAGCTGGTCCAGTGTTCCACGACCGGGACGAAAACCGCATTGTTCCTCCTGAATCTGAGGTTCGACTATCAGCCTTATTCTCCTCTCCAGTACCCTGGCATAGACTTTCCCGGGGAGGCTGAGGAGTGTGATCCCTCTGTAGTTGGAACACACCCTCCGGTCCCCCGTCTTAAAAAGAGGGACCACCACCCCGGTCTGCCAGTCCAGAGGCACTGTCCCCAAAGGCCACGCGATGCTGCAGAGGCGTGTCAGCCAAGACAGCCCCACAACATCCAGAGACTTGAGGTACTCAGGGCGTATCTCATCCACCCCCGCTGCCTTGCCACCAAGGAGCTTTCCAACTACCTCAGTGACCTCAGCTTGGGTGATGGGTGAGCCCACCTCTGAGTCCTCGGCCTCTGCTTCCTCAGTGGAAGACGTGTCGGTGGGATTGAGGAGATCCCCAAAGTATTCCTTCCACCGCCCAACGATGTCCCCAGTTGAAGTCAGCAGATTCCCACCCCCACTGTAAACAGTGTTGGCAGGGCACTGCTTCCCCCTCCTGAGGCGTCGGACGGTTTGCCAGAATTTCTTCGGGGCCGACCGATAATCCTTCTCCATGGTCTCACCGAACTCCTCCCAGACCCGAGTTTTTGCCTCCACAACTACCCGGGCTGCAGTCCGCTTGGCCTGCCGGTACCCGTCAGCTGCATCAGGAGTCCCCCGAGCCAACCAGGCTCGATAGGCCTCCTTCTTCAGCTTGACGGCATCCCTTACATCCGGTGTCCACCACCGGGTTCGGGGATTGCCGCCACGACAGGCACCGGAGACTTTACAGCCACAGCTTCGAGCAGCCGCGTCGACAATGGAGTTAGAGAACATGGTCCACTCAGACTCAATGTCTCCAGCCTCCCTCGGTATCTGGTTGAAGCTCTGCCGGAGGTGTGAGTTGAAGATCTTTCTGACAGGGGACTCGGCCAAACGTTCTCAGCAGACCCTCACAGTACGTTTGGGTCTGCCGAGTCTGTCCAGCTTCCTCCCCTGCCATCTGATCCAACTCACCACCAGGTGGTGATCAGTTGACAGCTCCGCCCCTCTCTTCACCCGAGTGTCCAAGACATATGGCCGGAGGTCAGATGAAACAACTACAAAGTCAATCATCGACCTCCGCCCTAGGATGTCCTGGTGCCACGTGTAATGGTGGACACCCTTATGCTTGAACATGGTGTTCGTTATGGACAAACCGTGGCTAGCACAGAAGTCCAATAACAGAACACCGTTCTGGTTCAGATCAGGGGGGCCGTTCCTCCCAATCACGCCCCTCCAGGTAGCACTGTCGCTGCCCACGTGAGCGTTGAAGTCCCCCAGTAGAACGACAGAGTCCCCGTTCGGAGCACTTTCCAGCACCCCTCCCAGAGACTCCAAGAAGGCCGGGTACTCTGCACTGTCATTCGGCCCGTAAGCACAAACAACAGTGAGAGCCCTATCCCCGACCCGAAGGCGCAGTGAAGCGACCCTCTCGTTCACCGGGGTAAACTCCAACACATGGCGGCTGAGCTGGGGGGCTATGAGAAAGCCCACACCAGCCCGCCGTCTTCCACCGCAGGCAACTCCAGAGTAGCGGAGAGTCCAGTCTCTCTCAAGGAGTTGGGTTCCAGAGCCCAAGCTGTGCGTGGAGGTGAGCCCGACTATCTCTAGTCGGTATCTCTCGACGTCCCGCACAAGCTCAGGCTCCTTCCCCGCCAGCGAGATGACGTTCCATGTCCCTAGAGCCAGATTCTGTGTCCGGGGATTGGGTCGCCGAGGCCCCTGCCTTCGGCCGCTGCCCAATCCACAATGCACCGGCCCCATATGGTTCCTCCCGCAGGTGGTGGGCCCACGGGAGGTCGGCCCCACGTCGCTCATTCGGGCTGAGCCCGGCCGGGCCCCGTGGGGAAAGACCCGGCCACCAGGCGCTCGCCTACGAGCCCCAATCCCAGGCCTGGCTCCAGGGTGGGGCCCCGGTTGCGCCATACCGGGCGACGTAACGGCCTTTGTTTTTTTTAAATCCATATGGGGTTTTGAACTGCTCTTTGTCTGGCCCATCACCTAGGACCTGTTTGCCTTGGGAAACCCTACCAGGGGCATATAGCCCCCGACAACATAGCTTCCAGGATCATTCGGGCACTCAAACCCCTCCACCACGATAAGGTGGCAGTTCACTGGAGGAGCAAACCTTTTTTCCATCCATATATAAATCATAAAGCGTAGGATAGTGATACATTTTGTCACTGAAAACCATGTCCTCCGGTGTGACACCATGTGGGGGTTGGCTCAAGTCGGCAATCGGGGGTCCAAAGTTGCCCTGACACCAAACCAACGCTCAACACCCGCGTATGGAAGAGATAACTGCCTGTTTAAGCAGATATATTTGTTATTCAAAAAGGGAATGCAAAACAAAGATTGCATGTATACAAACCATAAATAAGGCAACGTTTGTTTCCCGTGTTGGTGTGTTCCTGCCTTAAGAATTGTTCAAATATTTAAGTTTTGTTTTGTTTTGTGCGACACCCTTAAATTATGTTTTTAATTAAAAATGTATGTTAAACTACATAATCATGGAAAATTGTGCAAATGTGTCTTACTAACTGCTAATGATAGGTTAGCAAGGTCATCTACTGACTCAAAAGGCTGAAACATCCTTTGGTGTGGACACCTGTACCTGAAGCATTTTAAATAATTAAATAAGATTTAACTCATTTTTATTCTTTTTGATGATTTTCAATTCTTAAATGCAATAATTACATTAATTAAAAATTTTATGTTTTTGCAGAAAATTTGTATTGTTATAAAATGTCATGAAAATAAGTATAAAATATATATTCATTCACATCCTAATGAAAAGTTTGAATATCAATCATATTTTTATGCACAGCAGGGAGGCTCTAGAAGAGTTTCAATAACACACTGATTGACTGAGTGACTAAAGGACAACCCATTGAAAGTACCAGACACGGCTTACACTACGTTCACCTAGTCACGTTTAAATTAAGTTTTAATAACACTGGTGGATATCAAGCTAATGATTTTATAATGAAGTCTGATTGTTTTTTATAATACATGAATAATTGCGTGCTTATAACTGTTGAGTTATCACATTGGAACACATATGTTTGTACTGAATTAAGGACATAGGAAATGTTACCATATTCTCTGGGAATATTTGAGAATATTTGGATATGTTCTTTTTTAAAAACTTGATTTTTTTAAAACTTGAAACTTGATTGATATATATTGTCTATTTATGAATTTTTCAAATAGGTATAAAGAAAAAAAAAGACTGAGGGGAGAGTGGAAACCTTCAATATCAACTTACTGCCAAACAGGGAGCAGAATGAACTGCTCAAATAGTGGACTCCAAAGAAAAGATGCAGGGTAAAAGATAATACACTCAATGCAATTGTAAACCACCTCACTGGCTCCAGAAAGCTTACAGGAGGGTAGTCAGTGGCTGAATTACTAGCAGAACCTCCAGTGGAGCCTCCTCAAGCACTGTTACCTCTTCAACCAATGGTGTCCCCCAATGTGGAAAGACATACTCCTCCATCACCCAAGGTCACACCAACAAGATGGAAGAACCAAACAAAAAGAATGAAAGGAACTCTACATTACATTTACATTTACATTTAGTCATTTAGCAGATGCTTTTATCCAAAGCGACTTACAAGTGAGGAATACAAACAAGCAATTCTTCATGAATTGGCAAATAGACACAGGAAGTGCTCATAATATAAGTTTCATACATTGCTCAGTACCATAAGCTAGAGTAGGAAGGGAAAAAGGAAAGGAAAGATTTTTTGTTTTTTTATGAGGGGATTAAGTGTTCATGGAAGAGATGAGTTTTCAGCTGTCTCTTGAATATTGCCAGGGATTCTGCGCTCCTGATGAAAGTAAGGAGATCATTCCACCAACAGGGAGCAGTGAAGGAGAATGTTCTGGAGAGTGATTTTGTGCCTCTCTGTGACGGTACCACAAGCCTTCGTTCCTTTAGTGATCGCAGGCTTCTGGTGGGGACGTAGCGTTGTAGCAGTGTGTGGAGGTAGGAGGGTGCAGAGCCTGTGGTGGATCTGTAAGCAAGCATCAGCGCCTTGAACTTGATGCGAGCAGCAAGGGGTAGCCAGTGCAAAGAGATGAAGAGGGGCGTGATGTGGGCTCTCTTAGGCTCGTTGAAGACCAGACGTGCAGCAGCGTTCTGGATCCTTTGAAGAGGTCTGATTGCACTTGACGGCAGACCAGCCAGAAGAGCATTGCAGTAATCAAGCCTTGAAATGACCAGGGCCTGGACAAGCAGTTGTGTTGTGTTGTCAGTCAGGAAGGGCCGGATTTTCCTGATGTTGTGAAGTGCAAATCTGCATGACCGCGCCATCTTTGAGATGTGGTCTCTGAAGGTCAGTTGGTCATCGAAGATAACTCCAAGATTTCTGGCCGACTTTGATGGGGTAATGGTGGTTGTACCAAGCTGTATGTTGATGTCATGTTGTAGAGTAGGAGTGGCAGGGAAGACTAAAGCTCAGGTTGAGCTGCAGGTGATGTTCTTCCATCCACATAGAGATGTCCGCCAGACAACTTGAGATCTGTGCAGCTACTGTGGAATCATCTGGTTGGAAGGACAGGTAGAGTTGTGTGTCATCAGCATAGCAGTGGTAGGAGAAACCATGTGCCTGTATGATGGGACCCAGTGATGTAGTATAAATGGAGAATAGGAGGGGACCAAGAACTGAACCCTGAGGAACCCAAGTGATCAGTTCATGAGGTTTGGATACCTCCCCTCCCCAGGCGACTCTGAAAGACCTTCATGTGAGATAGGACTCAAACCACTGAAGCGCAGTACTTGAGATGCCAAGTGACGAGAGGGTGGACAGAAGAATTTGATGGTTTACGGTGTCGAAGGCAGCAGATAGATCCAGTAGAATGAGAACAGATGATTTGGAACCAACCTTTGCAATTCGCAGGGATTCCGTGACAGACAGTAGCGCAGTCTCGGTGGAATGGCCGCTCTTGAATACAGATTGGTTGACGTCCAGATGGTTGTTCTGTGTGAGGAAGGATGACACCTGGTTGAACACAACTCGTTCAAGTGTTTTCGATAAGTTGTTAGAAAGAGCAGCGAGGGTTGAGGAGTCCTCTGGACGAATCCATGTCTCAGTCAAGGCTAAGATATTGAGAGTAGAGTTAGTGGCAAAGGCTGGAATGAAGTCAGCTTTGTTAACAGCTGACTGACAATTCCATAGACCTACAGAAACAGAGAAAGGTTTGTTAGAAGAGGAGTAAATAGGACGCAGGTTAGTAATGTTGCGCTGCCTTCTACGGGGTGATAGTGGAGCATATGCGAGTGACAACAGGAATATATTGAAAGCACATGTTGAGTATGGGAGCAAAGAAAAATGGGGGGGAAGGGGGATACTTAAGTGTCCTGTCGGTGTCCTTGCTCGGTGGAGTCGCACAGGTAGAGTCACAGGTCTTAAGCCAAGTCGGTCTTCACACTAGGAGGCTGAACGCTTCCGCTGACGCTTCTGCGACAGCGCGGACACACTAAATAAATATCTTTCTTACCAACGTATGAGTGAAAACAGCTGTGCCTGCCCTAACAATTAGCTCAGCAAAAGAGTTTCGCCGTGAATGGGCCAAATCGAAACTACTGCAGGAAGTGCATGTACAACACTTAAGTGCACAGCCCAGCAATGCCAAAACTAATAACCGCTACAGTTCTTCTAAATGGCAGCGAATACAATTATAGACAGATACAAATCAAAAGCGCAAACATACAAATAAGCAAAGAATCGAAACGAATCCTTCCTAGCAGCAAATAATTGTCAGGGTTCTGTCACTTCGGTCTAGTTTATGTTATTGGTTTTGCGACAGAGCTCTGACACTCCCTTCATGTCCAGTCTTTGTGTGAGCGTACGGTCTCGAGCCGTGCGCTCTCTTGTCTGTGTGTCTCATTTCATGTTGGGGCGCGTGGTGTTCGGATCCCGGCATTCATGTCTGACTCCGTTTCAGGCCGGGATTCGGACACTCGCGCTTCCTGTCTTTTGTGTGAGCGTACGGTCTCGAGTTCTCGAGCCGTGCGCTCTCTTGTCTGCGTGTCTTGTTTCATGTTGGGGCGCGTGGTGTTCGGATCCCGGCATTCATGTCTGGTTCGGTTTTAGGTCGGGATTCGGACACTCGCGCTTCCTGTCTTTATTGTGAGCGCACGGTTGTTTCACTCACCGTGCGTTCTCGTGTTCCGTGAGTCTTGTCTTGTTGTGTCCTGTGTTGCACGCGGTTTATTTACATCTGCCGCGTGCTTTCATGTCGTGTTTTGTGTGAACGCGCGGTCTGTGAGTGCGCTCGCTGGCTGCACGTTCTTGTTACGTTCGTGTCTCGTTTTGTGAGCACATGGCTTGTGATTGTTTTCATTAGCCATGTGCTCGTGTTTTTGTCATGTTTGGTGTGAGCACATGGCTTGTCATGTTTTCTTGTGCCATGTGCTCTCTTGTCGATTGTCTTGACCCCACCCATCTTGTTTCCTGATTATTGGTTTATTTGCCCCACCTGTCTTCCCTCGTTACCCGCCTTGTTTGCTACCCTTCTTATTCTCCCTGTGTTTTCAGTCCTGTGCTGGATCGTTTGATGTAGGTATCGTTTGGTGTTTTCTGTGTCAAGTCAAGTCAAGTCAAGTCAAGTCAGTTTTCCCCCTTGAGGGTTTGGTTTGTTTGTTTGTTTTATTTTTTACTTTAAATAAAGAAATACCCATTTCTCTAGCGAGTCCTCGCTCTCTTCCCTACACCACCCTAAACCTGACAATAATAACTTAGCAATAGAGCAGAACCGGGTATTAAGTAAACACTCACGCGCTCTTGCCGTCTTCAGTGATCTCACGCTTGTCCAGCTCCACTATTTAAGCACACACCTCGCCTTACTTCAGTGTCCGGTCTCGTTTCACGAAGAGGACTTCACTCCATGTTCCTGCTTGTCTTACCTGTATCTCCAACGCTGTCTGATCTCCAATATTCCCTCCAGCTACAAGTCTGACGTTTCTTCATCCTGGGGATTCTCTCATCATTGATGGTGATTATACTTACCCGCTGGGTAGAGGTGTGTGCTTCTGTTATCAACCGTATTATATTCCTCAACGGCAACTGTGAGACTAAAGACTTTGTTAATTATTCCAACTCCACATCGATGATATCTGATTGCTATGACATCTCACCTATATCTACACTCAAGCTGTTAATAAACATCACTGTTGTTTTATATACTCCCTGTCTGAGTGTCGTCCGTAACAGGTGGAGACTGCTGACATACTTTGTCCTAGTTCTAAAAGTCAGTTTGAGAAAATTAGCTTATCACAGAGAACAATTACCAGGGGCGTGGAAAGGATTGCTGAGGAGCTGCTCTCCGAACTAAAAAAAGAAAAAGCAGGCAGCTTTAGTCTTTTTTCTGTCGCACCTAATGAAAGTACTGACATCACAGACACTCCTTAACTTTTGATTTTTGTCATGAGAATAAACGGAAATTTCAAAATAACAGAGAAACTCCTTGGGATGAAATCAATGATGTGAATGACCAGGGGCGTAAATTTGTATGACAGTGTGTCTGTCTGCTTGGAAAAAAATAACCTGCCATGGTTATAACCGCCAAATCTAACCGGTAAAAACTCTGTACTGCTAAAAAGGTTGCAAGACAAAGTAAAAGACGAAAGGCTGAACTCAGAAGAACTAATATTTCTTCACTGCATTATACACCAGGAAGCCTTGTGTAAACGTGTGTTGAAGCTAGAAAAGGTTGCCAAAGTGGTTGTGAAGCTTGTCAACTTTATGCGGGCCAGAGAGCTTAACCATCGGAAGTTCATTAAGCTCCTTAATGAAACGGAGGCAGAGCACCATGACCTTTTGTACTATTCAAATGTGCGCTGGCTAAGTCTCAGCAATGTGTTTCACCATGTCTGGGAACTAAAAGATGAGATAGCAACGTTACTTGATGCAGTTGGTAAAACTGGCGACTTCCCCAAATTACAAGACACAGACTGGTTGGCTGACCTCGCATTCGGTATGGACACACTGAGGCATCTGAACGATCTCAATTTGAGACTTCAGGGAATAAGCACCAGAATAAGCACACCAGTAACATAGTCTCGCATTGAGAGGTACAGCAGAACTTTACCGTCGTTTTGCAGATTTTGCACAAATTGAGACGGAACTTGAACTTCTCTCATCTTTTGACAGTGAGAAAGCTCCACCAGACACACAACTGGAACTTATCGACATCCAGTGTGACAGTACTTTGAAGGAGACGTTTTTTTAACCAGTTTTACCCCTCACTGGATAAAGAAAAATTCCCAAACATTTAAAAAGCTTGCCCAAAGAATGCTTGTTTTATTTGGATCCACGTATGTGTGTGAACAAACCTACTCAGTTATGAACTACAATAAACAGCATCAGCAGGTTCAGCCAATTATGTTTCTCTTCAACAGCCAATGCCTGCACAGACATATAGAAAAGCACTCCACACAGAAAACACAGATGCCGAATATCATAACACTGTTGAACAACTGGTTGAGGAGTTTAGGCATGAGCTAGAATCAATTGGAAGCTATCAGTACAACTGGCTACACCAGGCCAGAAAATTTAGGGAAATTAAAGAAAAGGTTGCTGAAAATGAAATCATCCTAGACATTTCAGAGAACTATGGATGCAGGCTTAATTCAGAAACCCAGGCCTTTCATTTTGGAGGAAATTGACAACAAGTTACTATCCATACTACATATTGCATGCACATCACATACATCCTAGAGAGAGAGCTGTCTGGGCATACATCAAACCTGTTCTGGAATTTTACACCTGTAAAATCAAAACACGTCCAAGAAATTGATACACTGCATGTCATCAGTGATGGACCGAAATAGTAAAATACTGTTCAGTAACAAAATACTGAAATAAATCCTAATGTTACCTGATGAGCACAGTTCCCTTCACAATGGAATTCAAACATGTAAACTGGAATTACTCAGAAAGGTCACATCATAAGGGAGGACCGGATGGTGTTGGGGGTCAAACAAGTGGCCGACATGCACATACAGAATGGCAGTGATTTGCAATCTCCTCGAGATGTCTAGGAGTTTCTGTCCTCCAAAACAGACAAGCATAAAATTCAAATGATTCAAAGAATTGGAAATTGAAACTTTTGACAAAATGCTTCCCTCATCTGTTTAATCATTCACAGGAATTCTCAATATACACCAAGTGTTATCATCATCTCCAGGAGTGATCCTGTACAGGGATGTGAGTTGTTTCTATACATATCCTAAAGTATGCTTTTGAGATAAACCAAAAAAAAAAAAACTTGTGTGCACATTCTTGTGAATTGCTAGTTGCTAAGAAAGCGTTATTTTTCTGTGACTAGGGAAAAGATCCTTTCTGAAGAGTTGATAGACGATCAATACTGAGTGTACTGCCGAACAGTTTAATTGATTCAGATATTTATAATTATGAGTTATGATTAATTATTCATATTTCCCTTTTGAGCTAATTCGCTGCACTCCACTGGACACTTTTACGATACAGTTCAGTAAAAATTTTAATTAAGTTTGTGATTCCTTATATTTTTTGAAAGATCAGACTTGTAAATATATGTAATTTTTTCTTCAAAAATAGTTTTTTTTAAACAAAAAAAGCATTTTTTATTGTCTATTTGTCAACTACCCATGTATGCATAGTGTTATATGCACACATGCATTTATAATAGTTATTACAATAAATGTCTCATCATAACACGTATTATCATTTGTGGAATATTCCACAAACAGTGCAGTCATACTGTACGTTTACTAGCGATAACACACCAAATATAGAACATTTAGCCACAAGACCAACGTGCTAATCTACAAGAAACTGTGTGTAATATAAACTGTAACTGTCATAAAACTTATCTGGCCACTGACATCACTCCCATTATATGATAGGATGAGGTGCCTCACGTGATCCAAGTAAGTCCTTAGGCTTTCTCCTATGGTAAGAGTTACAGACCCCCTCATCTCCCTATAAAAAGACAATCTCTGGAGTTCTTTTACTTGCTGTTCTTCAGTGCAAACTGTGACTCAATCACAGAATCTTCCAGGTTCTATGTCAGAATGCCATAGTGAGCCGACATTTGGACGTAAACAAGAAAGTGCTGAACTGCATGAGCATCAACTGTGTACAAGATTGACAGGGTAGAGACGAGATTGTTGAATTAAGTTATTTTATTTATTTTTTTTGCGCACAAAAAGTATTCTCGCCGCTTCATAACATTAAGTTAGAACCCCTGTAGTCAAGTAACAATGTCTTTAAAACCTTTCTGGACTTTGAAAATGGTGGTTAAGTTGCTCTCTATGGAAAAGACAGATACCTCTTCATCAAAAATATCTTAATTTGTGTTCCGAAGATGAACAAAGGTCTTACGGGTTCAGAACAACATGAGGGTGAGTAGTTAACAACAGCGATTTCATTTTTGGGGGAAATTACCCTTTAAGATTATAATAATTTAATTTTAAAGCACAGTCACCACAAAATTAGAATTTAGTACCTCTTTTTACTTAAACTTATACTGTAAGTTGCAAAACTATTTTATTGATAATGATAACTGGTAATAACTGAAATAATTTTGTGAACTGATATGTAAAGAATAATTAATGACGGGCTGTTGAATCATTAGAAAATAACATGCACTCCGAGGAGGGAATGCGACCATGATGCATGTCTGTGTGTGTGTGTGTACTTTATGTGTGTACCTTTGTATGGGAGAGATAGCAGGAGAAAGTGAATAAAACATTATTTTGTTGGAATTGTTGTCATACTGTTAGTCATATTTATTTGTTTGGTCAGTGTTTTTGTGGATTTTGGTTCTTTTGCTGTTGTAGGCTGTTAGGACCTTTGAAATAATGGAAAAAAATTTGCGAAGTAATATGGTACTGTAATGTGGTCAAGACCTGACTGGAACTACTTAAGCCATGAGTTTCCTTGAAAATAATTGCAGACCTTAGAACATTCAACAACCAATCAGATTAAAGCATTCGACAGACCTGTAAATTCTTAATATGAAATTTTGTAAATGTATGAAAGAAATAAAGTGTAACTGGGTTGTGATAACTGAAGTTTGTAAGTTTGCTGTTTTTGGAGTTGTCTTCTCTACATACTTGAATTTATCCAGTCTGTAGTCCGGATGGTTGAGTTTATCAGTGAGCAGCTTGACTCCTGAATCTCCGGGGTGATTGTAGCTCAGATCCAGCTCTCTCAGATGTGATGGGTTTGAACTCAGTGCTGAAGACACATAAAGACAGCCTTCCTCGGTCACCATACAGCCAGACAATCTACAAAGACATACAGCAACAGTCCACATGACATTAGTTTGGCAATCAGACATGACTATCACACTCTGACCTGTGGCTGTTATTTGTAGCTGTTATTTCTATATATACAGTCACAAATATAACAAAACTCTTAGTGGAAGTGTGTCAGAATAAAAATATTACTTTTCTAAATGTAGTTAGGTCATCAGACACGTCTATACAGTGGGGAAAACAAGTATTTGACACACTGCCGATTTATAGGTTTGCCCACTTAAAGCATGTAGAAGTCTATAATTTTTATCATAGGTACTCTTCAAATGTGAGAGACAGAATCTAAAACAAAAATCCAGAAAAATCACATTGTATGATTTTTAAATAATTATTTTGCATTGTATTGTATGACATAAGTATTTGGTCACCTTCCAACCAGTAAGAATTCCGGCTCTCACAGACCTGTTAGTTTTTCTTCAAGACGCCCTCCTGTTCTCCACTCATTACCTGTATTAACTGCACCTGTTTGAACTCGTTACCTGTATAAAAGACACCTGTCCACACACTCAATCAAACAGACTCCAACCTCTCCACAATGGCCAAGACTAGAGAGCTGTGTAAGGACATCAGGGATAAAATTGTAGACCTGCACAAGGCTGGCATGGACTACAGGACAATAGGCAAGCAGCTTGATGAGAAGGCAACAACTGTTGGCGGAATTATTAGAAAATGGAAGAAATTCAAGATGACCGACAATCTCCCTCGGTCTGGTGCACCATGCAAGAGCTCACCTCCTGGGGCATCAGTGATCATGAGGAAGGTGAGGGATCAGCCCAGAACTACAAGGCAGGACCTGGCCAATGACCTGAAGAGAGCCGGGACAACAGTCTAAAGAAAACTATTAGTAACACACTACGCCGTCATGGTTTAAAATCCTGCAGTGCACGCAAGGTCCCCCTACTCAAGCCAGCGCATCTCCAGGCCTGTCTGAAGTTTGCCAATGACCATCTGGGTGATCCAGAGGAGGAATGGGAGAAGGTCATGTGGTCTGATGAGACAAAAATAGAGCTTTTTGGTCTAAACTCCACTTGCCGTGTTTGGAGGAAGAAGGAGGATGAGTACAACCCCAAGAACACTATCCCAACTGTGAAACATGGAGGTGGAAACATCATTCTTTGGGGATGCTTTTCTGCAAAGGGGACAGGACGACTGCACCGTATTGAGGTGTGGATGGATGGGGCCATGTATCGCAAGATCTTGGCCAACAACCTCCTTCTCTCAGTAAGAGCATTGAAGATGGGTTGTGGCTGGGTCTTCCAGCATGACAACGACCCGAAACACACAGCCAGGGCAACTAAAGAGTGGCTCCGTAAGAAGCATCTCAAGATCCTGGAGTGGCCTAGCCAGTCTCCAGGCCTGAACCCAATAGAGAATCTTTGGAGGGAGCTGAAAGTCCGTATTACCGTATTATATTACGTATTACAGCCCTGAAACCTGAAGGATGGAGGAGTGGGCCAATATCCCTGCTGCAGTGTGTGCAAACCTGGTCAAGAGCTACAAGAATGGTATGATCTCTGTAATTTCAAACAAAGGTTTCTGTACCAACTATTAAGTTCTGCTTTTCTGATGTATCAAATACTTATGTCTTGCAATAAAATGCAATTACTTAAAAATCATGCAATGTGATTTTCTGGATTTTTGTTTTAGATTCCATCACTCACAGTGGAAGAGTACCTTCTGCATGCTTTGTAAGTGGGCAAACATGCAAAATCGGCAGTGTATCAAATACTTGTCCTCCCCACTGTACTTATTTGGATTACAGAAATTGGTAATTGAACATTTATATCTATTTAAGCCTTTCATTAGGGCAGTGGTTCCCAAGCTTTTTCACGGCCCACACAACCAAACATGTTTCCACGGCCCACTGCAAAAAAATTTAGCTGACCCCACTATTTGTTGGGTTAATAACAGAGTACTCAGAACCTAGATTGTTAACTGTCTTTATTGAATGAACTGAAACAGAAAATGTTTATAACTTGGGCTAGCACTGCTCAGCAAAACGGGAAAACTAGATACAGGCAGAGGTTTGCAGCCATTAGACTGTCAGTGGAGCAATCAGTCAGAGGGGACATGCAGAGCAGGGTTGAGATGATCAGTCAAAACCAGCAGAGAACTGGAGCACTGGACAAATCAAGACTAGAGTCAAGCTCAAATGAAGCGCAAATTTAGAGCAGATATAGAGTTAACAATCTAGAGAAAGAAAACCGATGAGAAACCAATTGTAATACTGTGGTGACGGAAGGAAGCACGGAACTCGGAGTTAGAATATAAAGACGTTTTAATAACAAAAATCAAGGACAGGAAACAGGGAAAATCCACACATGTAACGTTAACACTCGACAAGGACTGGACTGAAACAGAGGGAAGATATACAGAGGAACACAAGAGGATAACGAGCGGGGCACAGGTGACAGGCATGACTAATTACGATACACAGCTGAAGACAATAGACAAATGATGGGACCAAAACCAAAACAAAAACCACATGACAACTGACAGGACCGATGGAAACAAAACAAAGAACACATGACTGAAGACGGGGATCAACTGAAAACAAACATGTGACAAAGACAGGACTGGGGAAACGGGATAAACAGACACAACTATGACACCAATGAGTGGCTGCGTTGCATGCGCTTGCTGCATTGAAGGGAAAAAGAAAAACATGAGGGAAACACAGAACTGAGAAGACCCTAGCCTTGACCATTTTTAATTTGCAATGTGTGGATGGATAATATGAAAAAAAACAAACCTTCTGCCCATAAACTATAATCTTTATTACTCACCTAATAAGAAGGTTGGTGTTGTTTAATATTTGCTAAGTGCTGTATGTCGGGCTGAAGTGAAGAAAGCTACAAGCGGAGATCAGGCTCGATGTAAAGCTTATTCAGGTATTTTGTCTTGAGTGCCACCAATGCAGAAAATCCAGCTTATAGACATACGTAAGATGGCAAAATACAATCGAAAGAAAAAAGACCAAGCTTGTCGCTGTCTTTTAAGGCAAGCAAGCCAAAACACCTCCCTCGATGAACCGGTCAATGTGAGGCAGGATTTTGAGCGGGAGAAGTTTCTTTTGTCTCTTTTTATTTGTTTTTTTGGTCATACAAGCATTTGTGGCCTGGTGTGGGTGAATTTTAAGGCAGATCTGTTTAGGATGTAATGTGAAATCAGATTTAACTGCTGTGTTTTGTCTCCAAGTGCCGTCGTGGTTTGCTCGGTTTCAGAGTTTTGAGCATACAACACAGAGCGTTAGCTACTCGTTCTCCGCTCCCACACATGTGAAGCCCAGTGCTAGATAGTCACTAGTGTATTTTCTTTTAGATTTATTTTGAATCTTTTCAGTGTTAGGTTTACTTGTAAATGGAGAAACATCTTCATTTGTTCTTTTCAGCGAATCTGTTGACAGCCACTTATCCATGTTTGAATCGGTTGTTCTGTAGCATATGCAGCAAAAATATTTTATATAAATTGGTGGTTTATTCTTAAGCCAATCAGCGAGCTTGAATAGTGGATGCATAGTAGTGATTTTTATTTATATGTATTTATATATAAATGTATATATGAACTTATGATATTAAGTTGTTATAGACACTTTTAAATGTATTAAAATTATTATTTCTTTTAACAGTTATTGGTGGCCCACAGGTGTCACGTGTATGTCTTGTTCAGTTCTGTCTTGTCATTATTAGTTCAATTTAATCACCGTGTCTAATTAGTTAAGTCTTGTCAGCTGTCCTCGTTTAGTCATCATCATCTATGTATTTAGGTTCCTGCCTGTTGTATGTTCATTTGTCAGCTATTGTTTGTGCTATGCACACTGTGTTCATGTAACCTGTTATCTTGTATATTGGAATGGAATAAACCTGTCTGTTTGGATTCTGTCAACCCGAGCATTACAACAGGTTGAAAACCACTGCATTAAGGTATTATTTATTTTTAACTGTTTTAAAAAAAAACTTAAATAACTGACAGTAATTACTGTACTTGTACAAATGTATTACTGTAGAAATTTTATTTATTTTGAATTGAAAATATATCAATATATTGGACAAGAAACATTAACAGTCATTACAATAAGAGTGAATGTGTGGATAAAATTAAATTTTAAATTCAAGTATTTCAAATGCATTTGGCCTGAACCCAGAGTACGCCCCCCTTCCCAGGCTGGGATAGGAATAGGACTGAGGAGATGGGGTGGTGGATGCTGGAAAACTGTTGTGGGACAGAGGTAAACACTGAATAAAAACTCTGATGTTTTGAGCAGCCTCTGACTGGCCATTCCATTTAAGAAATCAATAGTTATGCCTGTGATTTGCTACATTGCACAACACTGCAAAATCATCTTGGAAATAGACACCTTTGACTGTCTCCAGGGCACAAAGACAAAGATCCACTTGAGTGTTTGCTAAATATTTTTTGCCAGGTCAGATGGGCACCCCGATTCTCTAGGGCCCTGAGTGGTCGCTTACCTTACCTTAATTTTTTAAAACCATTCACCTCATTATCTCCAGCTGACAGTTTGGACTATTCAGTCCATCAGAAATAAGCTTCACTCCAGAATCCTGCAGGTCATTGTTACTCAGGTCCAGCTCTCTTAGGACAGAGTTTGAGGATTGTAAAACTGAAGACAAACTCTCACAACATTGAGCAGTGAGATTACATGTGGGAAATCTGAAGAAGAAAAACAATGTAACAAGATTTATTCTGTATCCAAACACTTTGATTTCTAATAATTAACTTTATTGTAAAAAATCAAAGTATTTGAACTCAAACCTCAGTATTTTCAGCTGACAGTTTGGACTCTTCAGGCCATCAGAAAGAAGCTTCACTCCAGAATCCCGCAGATCGTTGTTACTCAGGTCCAGCTCTCCCAGGGCAGAGTTTGTGGATTGTAGAGCTGATGATAAACTCTCACAGGACTGAACTGTGAGATTACAGCACTGCAGCCTGTGTAGAGAACAAAATAAACAGTAATGTTTATTGGGTAGCATTTGTAATCTGGACCTTGGAAAAGCCTTTGCCTGGAGTGATGTAAGAAAAGCTAAAACAATTTTTTCTATGTAAGACATTAAACAAGTATTCATATCATAAGATACATTTATTCAATTTTTTAACAATCTAGTCACCCATGTAAAATGAAGGCCCATTTACAAAAGACTAACAGTGCATATAAATTAATTTAAAGGAGACTCTTGTAGGAACTGAGGACAAACCAGACAAATCAATCTTCCAGATGATTCGTTCAAACATAACTCCATACAAAACTCATCTCAACCCAAATCAAAATCAGGGAATCTGTCTCTTGCAGCTCCATTCAGTCTTTTATATATGAACTGCATCAAACTGTTCCAAAAACAATTCTAAATGGAACTGTAGTCAAACATTGTTCAACTGCATAATTCCATGTCATGCATACACTTTATACATGCGACTAGTTATGCTCAGATCACTCACAATTCATGTAATTGTTATAACTTTTGAATGGTTGATTGCAAGTGCGCCTTGCTTGGTATGAGCTGAAATCGCTATTCATAGCTCAAAGTTTGGCTTGAATGAAATCTGTGTAAAATGTATCGTATACTTTTTAGAGTAATCATGACTATACTGTACTCTCTGAAAGTTGAGAGACCACAGGTAACATGTAATTTATGATCGGGGAGGAGGAAAGCCACTTCTGAACCTCAGTATTTCCAGCTGACAGTTTGGACTCTTCAGGCCATCAGAAAGAAGCTTCACTCCAGAATCCCGCAGATCGTTGTTACTCAGGTCCAGCTCTCCCAGGGCAGAGTTTGTGGATTGTAGAGCTGATGATAAACTCTCACAGGACTGAACTGTGAGATTACAGCACTGCAGCCTGTGTAGAGAATAAAATAAACAGTAATGTTTATTGGGTAGCATTTGTAATCTGGACCTTGGAAAAGCCTTTGCCTGGAGTGATGTAAGAAAAGCTAACACAATTTTCTCTATGTAAGACATTAAACAAGTATTCATATCATAAGATACATTCATTCATTTTTTTAACAGTCTAGTCACCCATGTAAAATGAAGGCCCATTTACAAAAGACATTTCATTCAAAAGTTTGGCTTGAATGAAATCTGTGTAAAATGTATCGTATACTTTTTAGAGTAATCATGACTATACTGTACTCTCTGAAAGTTGAGAGACCACAGGTAACATGTAATTTATGATCAGGGAGGAGGAAAGCCACTTCTGAATCAAAGATGATACCTAATTGGTCAAAACTCCTCAAAGAGGTTGGATAAACGCCTCAGTTTAAATGATCAGTACACTAGAATGAATTCAGAATAAGATCAAGAATAAGTTTGGATTAAGACGATGACGAGCAGACGATGAAGAGCAGACAAGCAGTTTCATTCAAGCCATCCGACTTACTCTCACTCACTTTCCTTTCTTTCCGTTGAGAGTCTCGTGTTCTAAGTTAAGTTCCTGAAACCCTTTCTGTTGTGAATTAAAGTCTACATTCCCGTATGCTGCTTTATCTGGAGTGTTCCTTAACCACACAACCGTAACATTAGCATTTATATTTTTAAAGAGAACTGTCTTGTGTTATATGCTTTTAATTTAATGTCTTAAACTGCGGATTTATGTTACCTTGCTAATAAAAAGTGTTTTCAAGATAGTTGGATATTCATATCCGCTACAGAGCATATTATATGGCCCGTGAAAATGAACGCTGGACGATTCAGTTGCTCGGTCGTACAATAAGTGACTCATTCAAAATTTCCCATAAATAAATTAATTAATAATTTCATTTGAGCAAATTCGCTTACATTCTGTCTAAATTGACAGCGTGTTAAAGATAAAAAACATAGGATAACCAGTAATTGTTCTTCTATTAAATTCAGACAAGAGTGAGATATTACTTATTAAACCAAAAACTTGTGCACTGAATCTCTTAGATTACAATTTGCATTTAGAAGGATGTACTGCAGTTAAAGACTTGGGTCTTATATTCAACAGCAACTTATCCTTTAAAAATCTCATATGTTACAAAAACAGCCTTCTTCCACATCAGAAACATTTCTAAGCTACCATACATGTTATCTATACAGTACATGTTAGTTCATGTATTCATGACGTCTAGACTAGATTACTGTAATGCATTACTAGCTGGTTGTCCTGCATCCTCAATAAACAAGGTACAATTAGTTCAAAATGCAGCTGCTAAAGTTTTTACCAGGTCAAGAAAATATGATCATATGACACCAATTTGATCATCTCTACACTGGTTAACTATTAAGTTCCATATCGACTATAAAGTATTATTATTGACCTATAAGGCCCTAAATGGTTTAGCTCCGGTGTATCTAACCCTCTGGAGTCTGAGGCTGATTTGGGGTCCTGGAGTAGTTTTACATGCTCTGACATTTGTCCTTATTTCAGCTACTTATAACATACTGTTGGCCAACATGTAATTTTGCTGTATTCAGCACAAACTCTGCTACAATAACATGTGAGCAAAATAGATGTACATGTTTGCATCTTTTTAAAAATAAAGATTATGCGTGGTTAGTAAGTTTTGGCAAAAAAAATGCCCTTGCAATAAGGCCATAAAACACATACTGAATAGTTGTTCACAAGACTTTTGAGTCTTTTTATCAAGCTTGTAGGCTAGAATTTTTACTACACAATGATGTGGAAATCATTCTGAATGCTTCAACACAAACAATAATATATTGATTTAAATTTTGTAAATCAGTTTTTGTGTCACCACTGCTGTATGCGTGGGAGTGGTGATGGCCATGAATACATTAGCAATTCACACCAGGGGAGACAAAAGACACTCCCCCAGTGGCTAACGGCCCATCCAAAGGCCAAAGCTGTGAAGCATCTTGAACTAAGAATGTTATGTGGGCGTTAACTCTCTGTTACAGTAATCGCCTCAGAATTTGTGTTTGAATAGCACGCGCTCTCCGTGGGCGTGGTCACATTACAGATAATGAGCTGGCTCGCGAACGACTGATTTCTCTCCGTTTTCAAACAGATTACATAAACAGAGAATATTTGTTTTAGATTTGACTTACATGATTTAAAACCTGACATTTCAACGTTTATTTAGACATGCGTTTCATATTTGTGTGAATAGTATTCACGAAGTTACCGTTCATTTTCTTATGACTATCAGAATGGATTTCATTCGGAGAGAGATCGCAGCTCACGCATCATGTTAGTTTTGTTTATTTTGCAAAAAGCACAACATTTTGTTTTTACTATGAGTGTGCACAAGTAAAAGTAGACATTTCACAGATTGCAATGGTATATATCTCTTAATTGTATGTTCAAAATTGACGGAGCATTTTGAGTCTCTTTCGCACTGACAAGAAAAAAGTGAGTAAATCACGCGGGCGTGACGGCCGACCTCAGAGGGTTAAACTCAAGTGTTGTTCATTGTGTCTTTATTTCTTCATTTCCTGTAACAAAGGTCATTTGTATGCCAGTCCCTCCAGAAAAACGCGATTATGCGATCGCATGCATAATCAGCCAAAGTCTGCATATTTATGCGGGAGTCGCATTTTTTCCTTCCCTGTCTTCATTTGTTCATTATCGTCAGCTGTTCGTCATAATTAGTTATGTCTTTCACCTGTGTCCTTGTCATTAGTGTCTCTATTTATACCCTTGTGTTTCCTTCACTCTTTGTATTTAACCAATCGCCCTGTGTATTTAACCAATCGCCCTACAATCCATCCCGCTCTTTAAGATCACAAAAGTCTGGACTTCTGGTTGTACCTAGGATATCTAAGTCCACTAAAGGAGGGAGAGCATTTTTACATTTGGTTCCTAAACTCTGGAATAGCCTTCCTGATAATGTTCGGGGCTCAGACTCACTCACCCAGTTTAAATCTAGATTATAGACAGATCTCATTAGCCAAGCATTCACATAATGCATCTCATATCCTTGTACTCCAGTTATATCAGATCAATTTCACATTTACGTATGCTTAATGTTATGAACAGCAGCTGCACTAATTATTCTCCATTTGCTTTTCTGTTTTATCTTGGGATGCCTGTCCCGAGGTGACTAGAGTACATTAGCTTCAGTTTGGATCCGGCCTCTTATGAAGTCTTCAGATGCCTCAACACCTGTGAAGAGATGGTGCCAACTCCTGCGAGGACTTCAGAGGACAAACTCTGGATCAACATGCACATTCCAAATTTTGCTATATATCCTAATCATTGTTAACATGTATTCTTTTCTGCCATGAGCTCATCGTTTGTTAATACATTGCTAAATTAATACATTGTTAGCTAACTGCTGATTTATATATGTACATTTCTGAAATTACATCATTTGGACACAGTCAACTCTTGATAACAGATTACTCTAAATTGTAATGTTGCCATGCATTCTCTGTAAAGCTGCTTTGCTCTACTATAGAAATAAATGTGAATTTAATTGAATCTTACAGTGCTCTTCTGGTGTTCCTGATCACTGGCAGCAGTCTCATCAGTGCTTCATCAGATCTTCTGTATTTCTGCAGTTCAAACTTCTCTTGAGTGTCTTCTGACATGAGGAGCACAAACACCAGACCAGACCACTGGGCAGAAGAGAGATTCTGTGCTGAAAGATTTCCAGAGCTCAGATTCTTCTGGATGTCCTCCACAAAGTCATCTTCCAGTTCACTCAGACAGTAGAAGAGATTGAGGGTCCTCTCTACTGATTTCTCTGTCTCTATCATTTGTTTGATATAGTCAACAGTGTCTTCAATGTTTTCTGTTTTCAGTTTCAGTTTTGGCAGTAGTTCCTTCAGGTCACTCTGATTAGACTCCAGTGAGAGACCCAGAAGGAACCGGAGGAAAAGGTCCAGGTGTCCATTCTCGCTTTGTAAAGCCTTCTTGATTGCAGCCTTGTGAAGTTCAAAAAGTGGCTTTTTGGATAGTTTCCATTTCAGGTTTTCTGTCCAGGATTCAAGAAATGGGTTAGTTTTCTTGTCTTTGCCCATCAAAAACACATAAAGAGCAGCAAGGCATTCTTGCACACTGAGATGTACAAAGCTGTAAACACTTCTGGCTGAAACCTTTTCCTCCTGAAACATTCGAGTGCATAACCCAGAGTACACCGACCCGTCGTTGACATCTAGTCCACATTCCTTAAGATCTTCTTTGTAGAAAATCAGATTTCGTTTCTCCAGCTGTTGAAAGGCCAGTTTCCCAAGTTTCAGAATAATCTTATCAAAAGACTTTGCGTTGACTTTAGATTCAGGGCCATCACAGTATTTTTTTTCCATTTGTTGCTGCTGAGAAATTAAGAAGTTTGTGTACATCCCTGTGAGAGTTGTTGGTGTTTTGTCATTCCTCTGAGCCAGTAGAGGCTGAAGAACAGTGAGGGAGATCCAGCAGAAGACAGGGATATGGCACATGATGTACAGACTCCTGAATTTCCTAATGTGACGGATAATCTTTTCAGAACCTTCAGGACTGTTTTTGATGAAGTATTGCTCTTTTTGCTCATCATTAAATCCTTGCACCTCCGTCACTTGATCAATGTAGTCACGGGGGATCAGACTGGCTGCTGCTGGTCTGGTTGTGATCCAGATGAGAGCAGAGGGAACCAGATGTGTCTTAATAAGGTTTATTATTATGTTACTTACTGTTGTTTTTTCATTTTCATTTGTAAAGATGTCATCTTCTTTAAAGCTCAAAGGAAAGCGACATTCATCCAGCCCATCAAAGATGAACATAACTTTACCATCACCTTCAGGAAGAGAGGGCAATTCTTCAGGACTACTAAAGAAGTATTTATTAAGCAGTCCCATGAGACTGATCTCATCTTTAATCAAATTCAATCTACGGAATGCAAGTGGAAATAATAAGACTATATCCTGATTTTCTGTTTCTTTAGCCCAATCAAAGATGAATTTATTGACAGAGACAGTTTTTCCCACTCCTGCGATCCCCATTGTCAGCACTTTTCTGTTTCGTCGATCTGTGTCACACTGGATTTTAAACATGTCATTACACTCGATTGGCTTCTCCTTGGCAGTCTTTCGGTTGTGATTTGTTTCAATCTGTATCACCTCATGGTCGTTCATTCTTCCTCCAGTCTCATTCTCCACCACATATAAAGCAGTGTAGATATCATTCAGGTATTCTCGATGACCCGTCTGTGAATTACCAACCAATATCCGCTTGTAGTCCTGTTTTAATTTGTTCTTCAGTGTGCGGCTGGTCTCTGTGTAATCATGACGAGTAGCTTGAATGTTTTTTGAAGTTGAATCTTTAAAACAGAGGGGAAAAGACAGCAAAGACTAAGTGATCATGTTTTTCAGAAATTCATGCTTCTGTATTCAAATGAATCACACTCTTACAGCAATGGTGTTAATCTGCACATCTTGCACTGATTATGCTGAGGTTAACATATGGTGATGGAACTGCCTTGACAAATGCAGACTTGAATGCATTTCAATAGATAAAGAAAGTTATTATGAAATTTTAATAATTCCTTCCAGAGCATTTATTGGATCAACTTAAGGCCATGCTGACCAAAATTATTAAAAGCTTTTTAATCAAACTGTTGACATCTAGCACACCACACGAGGCATGAGACTGTATAAGGGTTAGGTTATGATTATTGCAATGACCCGTCTGTGGAAGTTGCTTGAGTAACAGACATACCCTAGTGAGAAGCTATGTCTTTAGCCTCCTTGTTAGAGCTCCTGCCTCCCATGCCAATGGTTCCGCGTTTGAGTTCCGCTTAGACTGGGTGGTTTGAACTGGAGGAGCTACACTTGCAGAAGTTTTAATTCAGGGTCTAAGACCCTTGTAAACCATTTGTAAAATAATGGCAGGTCACTCTGTTCTATTAAATGCACTTGTATAAGATCTGTCACTCTTCTGTCTTTGTAAATGTTTCTTGCTGTGAAAGATTGTATATTTTCATCATCTTTAGTTAGATGCATTTACGTTGTGACTGTGCCTCAGATTCAATCAACTCATATCAGTGTCTGTAAAGGTGTGAACCAAATGGCCCATACAGATGTATGGCCCACAGAAACTGATGGGTGTGAATGACAAAGAAACAGCATTGCTAGGAGTAGATCAATCTCCTGTAGGAGGTCCTAACAGTTTTCCATTGTTTGTTTCCCTTTTGTCTTCATGCATAAAGTTCTGTCTCACAGACAGAACTTTGGGTTAAGATATTTTGAAGACCAACACGCTGACATCGCTGCTGAAGAACTGTGCTACACCACTGCCTTCAATAAATTCTTCTCCCACAAGAACTCTGGTCAAGCTTACTTATTTTATGTATTAGACAAATCCAATACATTGATGAGCCACCCCAAAAGACTGCTTAGAAAAATACAGCAAAATCTAAAAGCTGTTATATTTTATCTTGTTCCCATGCACAGGCATCGATTGTTATTTACCCCATATCTCTTTTGAATGAGCTCCAAGAGCGGCAGATGTCTCCATATTGCCTTCAGACTGACCTGCGAGTGAGAAAGAGAGGATCACTCACTGGGAAACATAAATCACAAAAACACATCAGCAGAGTAAAGAGCAAAGACCATCACATTGGTAAACAGTCAATCACATTACAGCCACAGTGAATTAAACGTTACCTTGCTTGTGATTGTTCTCCAGCTGCTCAGCCAGATTATTCTGGTTCATCTTCCTCAGGATCTCCACTGTGATCTTCACAGCTTCTTCTGGTCCAAAACATGCCACCATCTTATCCACAGTTTTTAACCGATCTGCATTCTCCATTTCAGAATTTGATATACGCTCATGTTTCTTTAAGTGCCACTGAAACTTCTTCAGTTCAGCTTCTACCAATTCATTCAGTGATTTCTCAAGCAGATCTTCACAGATCTTCGCCATCTCCATTCACAGATTCACAGCTGCAGGAAAAAAAGAAAAAGATATGAAACTATTTTCACTCTTAACATGTAGACTTAAGCACTCAAATGTTATTTGTACTATTCAATGAAGCTGTGATCAGATCAGGACTTTCAGAGGCACCGAATACAAACTCATCTGTTACTAGGGTCCTATAATACTCCTTTTGCATGGTATCTATATGAAATATTCTAGCAACGAGAACCCTGCAACCACACTCAGTACCCTAGCAACCACTTAGCAACACCCTAGAAAATTAGCTGCTGCTCCTCACCCCCTTTTCCAGAAGTGTTTCCTAGGATACTCTGCCAACAACTAATAAAACATCAGCTTGTTTTCTTTGGGAAACCTAATATGACCAGTTTTCAAAAGAACTCATGACATAAGAGTGAAACTATGTGGAGAAAATTTGTTTTTTTTAATGCTAAATGAAAGTTAATGCTAAAGTCATTATGTTTAGCCATTCAAACAACCACACAATATTAGCTGATCTGAGCCCCTTGGCACCGCATTCGAAAACGAATGTACGAGATCTAGGATTTTTAATTGATAACAATCTAAAAATGGACAAGCAAATAATCTCTGTGGTCCGAGCTTAAAATTAAGAAATTCTGACTTTGAAAGAGCAATAAATTGCTTTATTTTTAGTCTTGTTGCTTTTTATGTTGATGAGTGGTTTTATGTTGTCAATGCTTGTCTTTTGTCTGATGTACAGCACTTTGGTTCAACCTCGGTTGTATTTTAAATTAGTGCTATATAAATAAAAGAAAGAAAGAAAGAATCACTGTCTGTCATTTAAAGTGCCACAAAAAACGTATCTCAAATTACAGATAAAAAGAGACAAACATTGAAGAAACTAATAAACAAATAGAGACAGACAGACACCACTGACATATATAGTTAAGAGAAAGACAGATAAATAGACAGACAACACTGTCTGCAGAGGTTTCTCTGAGCTCAGAGCAGGATAAGGATCACGAAGTGATGATAATAAATAGAGCAGAATCTTAGTTGCATATGTTTCCAAGCTCAAGCTTCGACTAGATGTTACACTTCTGTTGCTCAGGCGTCACAGAATGATCAAAACAGCATTTCAGATGCTCTGCAACGAGATCGCTCGGCTGGTGGGTCCAGTTATGCAGTCCCATCACAAAGTCACATATGTCTTTATTTATAAGTGTTTCCATAGTAGTTTATGAGCATGTTTAAGTGTCGTTTAAAATGTATCCGACTTAGTTGAGCACATACGTTTTTTTAATGTGCATTTTTAGAATTTTTGCACGTTTTGGTGTTTCCATCTAGCATACAACTCCCCCCCCCTGTATACATATATATATATATATATATATATATATATATATATATATATATATATATATATATATTTTTTTTTTTTTTTTTTTTTTTTTTCAAGATTTCTATTGATAATCACAGTATTTTTTACAGTGAATTCTTTTGGCAAAGACAGCTGTGTAGTGACAAATCTGAGATTGTGACAGCGTGAGAGACACGAAACATCATGTTGAGAGACACGAAATATCAAAAAGCTGTTGTTTAAATCTGCCCAGCAAATAATTGCTTTGAGTTTTGTTAGCAATCAAAAAAAGTTATAAACATTGTGTCAATACTGTTTGTTAAGCCTATGTCAATATATATGACACTTTCAAATCTATATGTCAGTATTTTATGAAGTAGTTTTTACTAACCTTGAATAATGACGACGTGCATGTTGCTTGTTCCTCCACTGAACTTGAACTGTCTTCAGCAGAAGTTATTCTAAAATGTCTTTCAATTCGTTTTCATTAAAGGAGGAGGAAGTTTTCTACAGAACTTAAACCTGTTAAACCAGAACTTTCTCAGAAAACTAATAGCACCAGTTTTCAAAAGGACCCGTGACGTAAGAGTGAAACTATGTGGAGAATCATTGTCTGTCGTCAAAACACCCACACACAACGTATCTGAAATTACAGGTAAAAGGAGATAAACACTGAAAAGACAGATAAACGGAGACAAACACAGAAAAGACAGATAAACTGTCAGAGTCATGTCTTGTTTAGTTCAGTTCAGTCTTGTTTCTCTCTGTTACGTCATGTCTGCACTTGTCCTCGTTCATCCTATTAGTTAGTGTCATCACCTGTTATCATTTAGTAATCATTGTCAGTGTATTTAAGTTCCTGTCTGTTCTCCAGTCATTGTCTGTCGATGTTTGTGCGTAGCACACTGTTGCCTGTCTGTTACCGTCATTACTGGACTACAGACTTACCTGCTCTTCTTACCTGCCTTCTACGTATCCTTCGAATGTTAACTCTTCCTGTGGATCAGGCGTGGGCGCGCACCGCTGGACTGTCATCATCTCACCTGAAAACACACGGACATTACTTCAATCTCCAAGCTAAGTCACCTTACGATTCACGAACTCTGAAACTCACCATACCCGACCGCATACCTGTTGCTATCTCACTTTGTTCAATGAAACTGAGTTTTGAAACTGTACCTTCTTGTCCGTGTCTGACAGAAGATCAGACCGCTACAAAATACAGATCGACAGACCACTCTTAACGAGTAAATTTGAAAAAGATGGACTCACCCACAGCGGCGTTTCTGATGAGCCCGGAGGTTCGACCCCATCTGGAGGGCATGCTCTGGGCTATCCGGGCAGACTACCGCTCCATTCCAGCCTGGAAGCCCGGGGTGCCCACCGAGGTCGGAGGGGAGATGGACGACTTCGGAGCCCCGGAGGTGAAGCGCGTGGGTCAGTTCAACGCGGAGCCAGGAGCCCACCAGAGTCCCATCAACTGGTGGGTCACGGATCCAATTCCCACCCAAGTCCCCACCCTCATTTCTTCTTCTCCGCTTCCGGTCCCGTCCGGAAGCCCTCTACCTGATCCCGTATCCGTCTTCCTGTCCCCGTCGCTGGTAACAGCCAACCCCCTGGATCCGTGGCCCCAGCGGCTGTCATCTAGCTCCTCGGCTCTGCCCGCGCCGCTCTCTCCGTGCGGCTCCGTACCAGCACCTCGGGCTTCTCCCCCAGCCCAGCTTGAGGCGGAGTCCCCGATGTCCCTTCCGGCCTCCGAGCCTACGTCACCACCTGAACCCTACAGCCCGCCATCTGCACCTCGACCCTCGACTCCCTCAGCACCTCCTCGGCCCGTCAGCCCGGAGGTTCCGGTGGGCTCACTCGTCCCTCCAAGTCGGCCTACGGGGGTCGACGCTCTATCTGCCACGGACCTCCGGGCTGGCGGCTACACCACCATCTGTCACCCCTACGTCATCAGTGAGCTCCTCCCTCCCTTCAACCTCCATGTCATCCTCCATCACCACACCGTTACCCCGTTCTTCCGCTCCTGCGTCGGCACCTCGGTCCCCAGTGTCAGCGGCTCGCCGTCAAGCTTCCGGGTCGGCGGCAGCTCCGAGGTCCGCCGGCCGGGAAGTTCCCCCAGCACCTCCGCCAATCGCCATGGTTCTGCCGTCGGCGTGCGGCCCCAAGTCATCATCCCACGCTACCATCTGGACTCCTCCCTGGCTCCGCCCACCGTCAGCTTTACCATGGCGTCTGGGGCCCACGCTTCCAGTCGGTTGCCTGGTACCGCCACGCCCTCCTCCAAAGCCTCCGCCCTTGTTTATTTTTTCTTTTTCATCTATGGACTTCGTCACGGCGCGAGGACGCGCCTTTTTTCGGGGAGGCGTTATGTCAGAGTCATGTCTTGTTTAGTTCAGTTCATTCTTGTTTCTTTCTGTTACGTCATGTCTGCACCTGTCCTCGTTCATCCTATTAGTTAGTGTCATTACCTGTTATCATTTAGTAATCATTGTCAGTGTATTTAAGTTCCTGTCTGTTCTCCAGTCATTGTCTGTCGATGTTTGTGCGTAGCACACTTTTGCCTGTCTGTTACCGTCATTTATGAATAAACCTGCTTGTATTGGATGTTACCTTCGTCTCCTGTCATCCCCGCGTTACATAAACGGAGACAGACAGCACTGACATATATTAATATATACAAAAAGCATCTTGAAAAAGCATGTGAAACTGCACAAGTATCAGCCAAAAGCTCTGTCCTCTCTACACGATTGTTTTGGCCACACTGGTTAATGTGGATGGGGGTTAATTGACCCTTCGCAAAACCCGCCCCCTGTTACAATGCCCGACAACCCATCCCCTCTCACACTACACATCATGTTCTCCCGCAGTGAAACATAGATACTGGAGTAAAGAGGACACTGACAACGTATGAAATAGTTTAATATTTAAAATATTGTAATATTTTAAAGCAGTTTAAACACTAAATACCGTATAGTGGCTCCTTAATGTGTCGTGACAGATCCTTCAAATTGCTCTTGAACCGATCATCTCTTCATATCTAGTAACTCTCTCAGTTAATCTTTTAGCTTTCCAATTGGAATTGAGCAGAGAAAATATATGTAACAAGGTTTGTTGATAAAGGGAAGAAGGATGCTGGAACCAGCACATGTTCAACGCAACTTTAATCACAAAATAAACATAAACAAGTCGAAAGTAAAGCGGCAGCCCCTCATGGATGACTGCAGCATAAAATAACACAAAACAACAGCATAAATGTCCCAGGCCTGGTCCTCTCTCTCGTCTTTCACTGTAATCACTCCTCCTTTATCCTTCCGGAGCTCCTCCGTGGGAATTGAGACCAAAGCGTCACGCAGGTGTCGTTCATTAACATTCACTTCTCTTGCCTCGCTCTGCTCCCGCGGCTCTCGGCACAGTCCTGCTTCACGCCACAGTATATTGTTGATTCAATAATTCTTTTCTCTACCATCTACCAACTTCACTTAGTTTGTGTAACGCTCGGGTGCAGGAACAGGCACGATGACAGGATTCGATTTCACACAGTTTAATACTGAACAGGAATACGGACAGGATACAGGGAATAACACCATTAACGATACTTTAACAACGGACAAAGACTGGGCTGACACAGAGGGAATATATGCACAGAAACACACAAGGATAATGATCGGGGCACAGGTGACAGACATAACTGATTACAAGACACGGCTGACTCAAATGAACTGATAACGAAACAATGACAAACGGGAAATCAAAACAGAGAACACCTGACAGATGACAGAACTCAAACCAAGGAACATGTGACAACTGACAGGACTGACGAATGCAAACCAAAGAACACATGAAAGGTGACAGGACTGAACTCAAAACAAGGAACATGTGTTACACATTACAGGACTAGAACTAAAAACAAGGAACATGAGACTAAGGACAGGACCGGGGAACCGGGAAACAGATACAAACAGACATAGCTATGACAGCTTGACTCAGCACAGCAAGGATTTAAAAAGCCTCATCTCTTCTTTTGTGTTTAGACTTTCTTGGAGCAGATCAAATTAAAAGGGAGTTCATTCGACTGCTTGTATTCACTGACGGAAATGTAGCCATGTGCAGTAATATTGAAAATTGAGGATGCCTTGTGATATCGACATTGACAGAATAATCGTAATCGAAGTGAATCGTGAGACCAGCGCAGGGACAGGGGCGAAATCGTGTTTTGGTGTGGGGGGAGAAAAGGGAAATGGGAACTGCGATGCGACCGCAAAAGGCAAATTCAGTTTCACGATCAAAGGGGCAACGTTTTCAACTGTATCTGACGGATGAGATCCAATTGCAGGCTTTTAATTGCAAACAGGTTAGTCGTACAGGCAGGGTCAAACAACAGCAAACAGGTATATCCGAGGAATGGCAGAATCGTAATCAATAGACAGGCAGAAGTCCAGGTCAGGCAGATATCATTCAGAGTCCAGTAAAACAAAGCAGTTAATCCACGGGCAGGCAGAGAAAGGTCAAAGAACGGTAAACAGACAGGGTCAAAAACAGGAAAGTAAACACGGGTAATAAACGCTCAGAAAAGTTACACACAGTGAAATAACAAGACCTCGCAACATGAGTATGTGTGCAGGGGATTGAAATAGTGTGATGTGATTTACTGCAAGTGTGGATGCAATCAGTCCAGGTGAGAAGGCTTATGGGAAATGTAGTATGTGTCTGTGTGTGAGTGAGTGTATGAAAGTCCAAGGTGGATTGTGGGAAATAAAGTCCGGTAGTTATTGAAGCAATTCAGGGTGTAGTGCCCTCTAGTGGTGGTCACGGGCACTCCAGCCGATAACCCTGACACCAGCCCTACTTCAGATTTATCAGGACACATACCTAAGAAATAACAAAACACAAAAGAGGATAAAAATATGCTAAACAATAACGGCAACACAAATGTAATATCATAAATGTTAAAAAACACAAAACTAATCAAATATTACTTTGTGCTGCAACCCCTCAAACAAAACCTGCTTTTTGTGGAGACTGAACCACTGCCTTCACCAGAGTGAAAACATATTGGATTCAACCGGCTAAAAAAACATATGATATGATCTGATAAAAGTGTTACATAATTAATTTCTTATTAAAGCTTTAAGTATTTAAAAGCTAAAAAGAAAAAAAAAACTTGCTATGAATCCCATGCTTATAGCCCCAAGTATTACTAATTTATAAACATACTTTTAAAGATTCTAAGATCTATAACAACAGTTACAGTTAAACTTATATTATTTTTATAAATAATTATAAGGCATGCACTTGCTTTTTCAATGCGCATGCTCATAATCCATAATACACTGATTTATAAGTAATGGCCTTTTAGTAATTCTGATTTAAAGAAGTGAACATTGTTATTAATAGCCATGTTGTTATAAATAATAAAGTAACCAAACTCTATAAATGCATCATTGATGGCTTTAAGTAAAGTAAATTGGAGGCAATTTTCTTTCTCAAATGTAAAGAAATTTTGAAGATGTGATGTTTACACATTTTAAGTTGTTTATTTGTAAGTGTAATAAATAAAATAATGGGGGGGAAACAGAAAACATTAATATAAACAGTTTTTTTTTTCAGTGTTACATACTAGCAAAACACTGCAACAATATTATTTATTGAATAAGTTACTTACTTATGCAAGTATAAATGGGGCTATAATTATTTAAGCACGTACTTCATAGAAACTCCTACCTGGTGCGCACGTACTCAGTGCGCATGCGTGAGTCTGCTGCCAGATGACAGAGGAGCGCGTGCGCGCGAGTGAAGATGGCGGGGTCCGGCGCGGCGGATGCGGAGACGCAGAGAGAAGAGATCGCGACGCTCTTGAAGACGCCGCTGCGCGGAGCAGAGACCTGGTGAGAGACACTAGATACACAGAGCCGAAATAAAACTTCTTCAACAACATCAGACCAGTCCGATAGTGAAAACACTCACAACTACTTCCGCCTTAAACTCATTCTGACTCCTTCATGAACGGATTGTTTCTACTTGCTTGATAATCATATTTCCAGCGTTGACATGGATTGTGCTGAGGTGTTCCTGTAACTGTTTATTTTGCAGTGGTACATATTTGGAAAAGTTAAGGACAGCATTTATTCAAAATAGAAATCTTTACTATCAATATAGCACATCCTTACTGAATATAAGTAATAATTTCTTTAAAAAAAATAAAGAAAAAGTACTGACCCCAAACTTTTGAATGGCAGTGTGTATTGTTACAAAAGAGTTACATTTAAAACTTTATTCTTCAATGAATCCTGAAAAAAAATCACAAGTTATAAAAAAAATATATTAGAGTAATGATTAGTAAATTCAGCTTTGCATTGCAGAAATAAATGACATTTTAAAGTATATAGTGAAATAAAAAAAAACATTACTTTATATTGTAATAATGTTTCACAATGTTAGATTTTTCTGTATTTTTGATCAAATAAATGAACTTCTTAAAAACATTAAAATACTAATGTTTCCAGACTTTTTGATGGGCAATTTTACATTTTGCTTTGAAACCATCATCATCATCATCTTCATCGTCGGTCAGCTCCTTACTCTCTGACTGGAGTGACGCGACGCCACTGCCGGAAGCTAGATATTTTCATAACTTGTAAATTATAGATACACAAATGCATCGCGTTTATAATGGATGAATGAAGTTTCTTCATACTCATTGGTCCTGTTCACTGCCATTATAAATGTATGTACATGGTCACTTTGACTCATAGGTATGTGTACGTCACATGAGCGCCAAAATCTCCGCCGATTGATCGTATATCGGCCACCTTTACATTCTCTTAATATTTTTAGCTTCATTCAAGTCCTTTCCGCTCCGTACGCGTTGCTACTCTCCTGCTAAAGACGAAAAGCACCACTTTAAGAGCTGCAGATGACGCGTTATTTACACATGTGACTCTGACAGGCCGGTTAATGGTGATGGAATGAACTGTGCACTAGTTTCATGATGTGATCGGCCCCAAAACTTGCCTACTTTTCTGCCGCACACTCAAGAGTACATACTTGTAGGGCATAGTGTGAGTAGGCAAGATGGGATGCAGCATTACGTTTGAGTCATTTCCTGTTTCCTGCAGGTATTTGGTGAGCACTGACTGGTTCAGGAAGTGGAAGAAATATGTGGGTTTTGACAGCTGGGATACTGGGAACATTTATCCTGGACCCGTCAATAACTTCAGCCTGTTCGAAGGTTTGTCTTACACGCTGGAGTCAAGTCATTCAAACGGCCATTTATCATTATTTTGCATAAAATGAGGATAAACATACTTATTTAGACATCTCTGACTTCATTTATATGTGATCACAGGACTGCATTAATCCATTAGAGCTTGTAGGCCAAACGCCTCATACACTTATATGTTAATATCGCATATATTTACGTCACATTTCTTTAGAAAGATTGAGCGTTTGTGTTAGTTTTCCAGTTTGTGATGTGATCCGAGGAGGTTTGAGCGGCGTCTCTCGTTTCTCAAATCCAGTCCAACTGGCTTAAAATAGAGATTGCGATTAGAATAACATGGAATTTACTAGAGGTTCTGACAAAATATTAATTGCTATGCTTTGAAATGGGTTTGAATAAATTCAACGAATTTAATACTTGTTTCATTACTGGATTAATCCGTGTTTTTGAACAAATCTTTTGTCATTTGTCGAATTAAATCTATCTGAACTGGCGTTTTTAGGCGAACTATACAACAATAGATGTATTCCAATATATTGTAGAACAATATGTCGTGACGTTATAATTTATAACATAATGTGTATGCAGTGCTATCGACAGAGAAGAGACGAGACGTACTGACAGATGAAATATGAAACCAAATAAAGATTATTATGATAATACATGATTTGTTCAAGTTCTTTAAGCCATCTCTGGTATTTTTATAAGAATAATGCATATTTATTGGTTGTAGTTGGAGACATGCTGGACATTAAGGAATTCCTCATTGATGAACTGGACTATATCATGGTGCCCACAGAGGGCTGGAATAAGCTTGTGAGCTGGTACGGATTGACTGACGGACAGGAGCCCATTGCTCGGAAGGTAACGCCATCTGCACAGTAAAAACCCCAGAGTTAAATCAACTCTGCTCAGAGAACATTTGGTCCCTCTCTAAATAGTGTTAAAGTAAAACTGAAGCAGAGTTAAAGTTAATGAGATAATTAAGCAATTAATTAAGCGATGATTGAACATTAATGATGAACACCTGCTGTTAACAAGCAGAATCACTGTAGAAAAGAGAAACACAAGAACTTACAAGAATCGGCAACGATAGCCTAGTGGTTAGTGTGCCGACATCACGGCGACCCGAGTTCGATTCCCATCTCGAGGTCCTCAGCCGATCCTGCCCAATGCTTTCCTGTCTGTCCTTTCCAAATAAAGGCCCAAAAAGCCCATAAATATAACTAAGGAAGTTTTTTTAAACTACAATGTATGAATATTTTGTAATTTTTAATAAGTAATTAGAACTGGGGGTGGGGTGCAGACATCCCAACATGCAAAAAGTCATTTCAGGGAGGTATCCCGAAGCCCCCCCCCCCCCCCGAAGAAATATAAATAAATAAATTTCGATAAGCTATAGGCCTATGCATTTATTCGTTAATTATGTTTAAACATGTAGATTACTTTGACTATTTATATAAGCTGCTTATACCATTTATGTAAACTGCTTTTGTTTATTTTCCATTGCAACTTTAAACAGGTCGTTGTTTTCATGTAGCTTTGGCAACTAGCCTAAATAATGTGCGAATGAACTGATTAATTTGGTTCGGGAGAAGAGATAAAAGCCCGCCCACACTGACAATTGATTGGTTGGTTTGCCGAAACAGGCCAATCAGGATGCTCTCTGTCTTAAATGCGTTTGAGATTTTAACTAATTTGCGGGCATCAGGGAGCCGCTATCAATATGCGGGAGACTCCCGGAACTTCCGGGAGACTTGGGATGTCTGGGGGTGCTTAGTTGACATCAAAAGTGACAATTAAAAAAAAAATCTTTATGGTTCTTAAAAAATGAAAAGCGGATGCATCATAAGTGATCTGATGAAACATGATTTGGACACTCATTACAGTTTAGTTTTCATTTGATAAATCATTGTTGAGTGTAGTAGCCTGTGTGTGTGTGTTCATTTCCTGCAGCACAACAAACACTTGATGATGTGCGTTCTTCCTCCTCAGGTGGTGCTAGTGGGGATGTTTGTGAAACACTACAAGGTGGAGGTCTACCTCACCAAACTGAATCTATGTGAAAACAGCAACATGGACAATATTGTCACCAGGAGGTTCAGCAAAGAAGACACCATAGGTATGTTCAGACTTGTTTTTTCTAAAGCTGATAGTTGGTAGTTGCTTCACAAGCAATCTTTGCAACCAGACAGTATCATTATTTCTAGGGCTGATAAACGAAAACAGACTTAGTTGACTAAAAGTATATTAGTTGCAGAAAAGAAAAAAGGAAAGGAAGTGGCGAAGTCGAGCAGTCCATAAAGGACCGATCGTTAATGACGGTTCTTTGTGGTTTTCAAAAGTTACTTAATAAATACGTATGAATTGTACATCATTTACCTGTAGAACTGAGATGGAGATCGCCGATCGAGTCATTAGAGGAAATTATTAGTCTGCAGCCGATCGAAGAGGGAAATATTTAAAATGAATTTTGACCAATAAAAAGTAATCGGATCAAGTAACTGATTGAGCTCTGGCCTGACCAGTCAAAATAAGATTAACATTTTCTGTGAACCCATTTAAGTACTCGTATTATTTTGTATTTATCAATAATAAATTTATTGATGGATCACAGAAATCACACCACGAATTTACCACATCTTTCCTGACAGACAGCATCGAACGAGAGATGCGGAAATTATTTAGGATTCCAGACGAGAAGGAAACCAGGCTCTGGTGCAAATACATGAGTAACACGTTTGAGCCGTTGAATAAACTGAACAGCACCCTTGTGGACACTGGACTCTTTACCGAACAGGTGAGATAGTCTAGCATCATACCTGCTCTTTGGTTTTTGAGTATTGGCAGATATTATGACCACAATTAGTGCATTCTTGTAGTGTTAATACTGTATTGGCCACATATATCCCCTACTGTGGGATTGGCTGTTTTTTCATGAACAAAAGATAAACTTCTGACGTTATGTTGACAAAGAACTGATTTAGTTCAGCCAAACTAGAGGGTTTTTAATCATTAACTGCCCATTTAAGGTTCTGCCACAGCATCACAGTTGGGTTCACATCACCACTTGGACCAGTCCTTTGCAAATTTTAATTTTTGCTTGTTTTGAGCCATTCAGAGGTGGACTTAATCCTATGCATAATCCTGTTGTGCTTGAGCTTCAATTCACAGACTGAAGACTGGACATTCTCTTTTAGGATTTTCTGGTAGAGAGCGAATTCATTTTTCTTTGTTATTGTAAGTTGCCCTGGCCTTGAAGCAGCAAAGTACCCCCACACCAGTACACTGCCACCACCATAGGTTTAATGTTTTTTTTATGGGATTGGTGTTTGGTTTAAGGGTGGTCCCTGTCTTCCAAACAGTCCCACTTTCGACTCATTCTTCCAAAAAGCTAGAAGATCAAGGTGTGTTTTGGCAAAATTCAGACTAGCCTTAATGTTCTTCTGGGTTAGCAGTGATTTTTGCCTTGTCGCTCTTCCATGGATGCCATTTTTGGCCAGTGTCTTTCGGATTGTGGAGTCATGAACGGTGACCTTTATTGATGCAAGAAAGGCCTGCAGTACCTTCAATGTTTTCCTTGGGTCTTTTGTAACTTGCTGGACGCGTGGTTGCTGTGCTCTTAGAGAATTTTTTAAGAGCTATAAACAAATAACTACAAAAAATAGAGACACCTGGAAAAATCACATTGAAAAACTTTATAGCAAAGTAAACATGACAGGGCAAAAACATGACAAATTAAAAGATATAGAATACATAATCAGCAAATGCCAACATTTGCTAGATTAACCAATCACAGAAAAAGAGGTGAGGGCCAAAATACTGGCCCTACCAACAAAAAAGACAAGTGGACCGGACAACCAGACACAGGACAGGACACAAGTGTGTATGTTCGACAATGATCTGGCGTGCGACTGAGAACATGGAGAGAATTCAGGAGGGTGACAAAGGACAGCAGGTGGGGCAAATAAACCAATTATCAGGTAACAAGGAGGATGGGATTTAGACAATAGATAGCAGAGCACATGGCACAACGAAACAAACAACAAAGCCATGAGCTCACACAAAACATGACATGAATGCGTATAACCCCTTAAAGGCTCCAACCTCTAGCATCTGTCGCTAGAGAGTCTCTTGAGGTCAGAGGAGTGAGGTTTACTCGCACAGCAACTACTAGCTGGCCTCCGTTACACTCACCCCCCTAAACCTCACTCCCATCCGGGTCACGGCACCAATGTAACCCCTCTACCCGGGTCCAACTCGACCCGCTCTGAGCGGGCCTCAAACCCGGGTCTTCCAGCATGGGAGTCAGACACTCTAACAAGGAATATAATATAAAATATAATAACCTGAAAGCTCCGTCATCAAACCAAGAATAAACAGACTGAGGGTGCAGAACCCTGAAAGACTTTAAATTGTTTTATGTTGGGTTTTTTTTACTTTGGGAATATGTGCTAGATATCCTCTTCGTAGGTTTAAAGAGACTCCTCCAATCAGATTTGTTTTTCTCTGTCTGCAGGTAATAGTTATCGAACAGAAGAATGAAGATGGCACTTGGCCTCGTGACCCTTCAACAATTAAGTGAGTGACTCTGAAATATGGCTCATATCATTGCTTTTGGACTTATTTTTCCTTCTGAATGTTCTTTAACTCATGGGGTACTTCAAGAGGGTAGACATCATTGTGATCGTGCCATTTCCTGTAACTCATGCTCTCCTTGTCTTTTGAAGGTCATCTGGTGCTTCCACTCACTCTGCTTTATCAAAGTGGTAAGTGTTCTAATGAGTTAATGTTAATGTCATGAAGATATTGGGTTTGTTTGAGTACTCATTCACGCTGATGGCAGTCCCGCACCTGAAATTCACCTCGGTTGTACATTATTTAGGACATCCTTAGATCATTACGTTAGTTTTCAGCCATTTGGCAGATTAGGCTATTTCAAGCAGGTTTTTTGGCCAGGGAAAGCAGAAACAGAAGTCTTTAAATGGGATGCACAATGTACAGTAGGGTACTGCGCACAATCCCGAGGACCATTAGACCACCCAATAAGTTTAGCAGTGTGTGTTGCCACAGTCAAGTGTGCATTGTTGATCATGAGACATCCCATCCTCAAATGACGCCTATGGTTGTGAGATTATAAAATGCTTAATGCAATAATCGTTCATGTTCATGACATTTTCAAGCATCATAGGCTCCTGACATTGAGGCTTTTCCATAATGTAGACCATAAATATGTTTAGGTTTAAAATCATTCTCTAAATGTTAGTTAATAACATAACGTCAAAACAAAAAAGGCATCAGGGATGAAGGCATCATGAATTAAATTTGACAACGGTTCCAACGTCAATATCCTAAAAAACCAAGAATAGATTTTTAACCGAATCGTGACTCCTAGAAGATTAAATCATTCCGACACCTAAAAAGGCTATTTACTTGGTTTTACATCCATGTGAGAGAGGCTGAAGAGAATGAAACTGTTGACCTGGTGCTTTTGGAGTATAATGAAGTGAAGTTGAGCTGTTGTGTGTTTGTGTCTCTGTGTTCATGCAGTAAAATGGCAGAAGCCAGAATTTCTCAGGATGAGTTCCTGTGTCCAGTGTGTCTGGATCTCCTGAAGGATCCAGTGACCATTCCCTGTGGACACAGTTACTGTAAGATCTGTATTACAGGCTTCTGGGATCAGAAGAGAGTCTACAGCTGTCCTCAGTGCAGACAGACCTTCAGTCCAAGACCTGCTTTAGCTAAAAACACCATGTTAGCTGAAGTGGTGGAGAAACTGAAGAAGATTAAACTTCCTGCTGACTGTTACGCTGGAGCTGGAGATGTGCAGTGTGACGTCTGTACTGGAGAAAAACACAAAGCCGTCAAGTCCTGTCTGGTGTGTCTGAACTCTTACTGTCAGAATCACCTTGAACAACATGAGAGTTGGTTTAAAGGAAAGAGACACAATCTGACTGAAGCCACTGGACGACTGCAGGAGATGATCTGCCAAACACACGATAAACTCCTTGAGGTTTTCTGCCGCACTGATCAGAAGTGTATATGTGTGCTGTGTACGATGGATGAACATAAAAACCACGACACTGTATCAACTGCAGCACAGAGGACAGAGAAACAGGTATGAATTCTAAACTAGACACTGGATAAATAAGGCAGTTTTTTTTTTTCTTAAAACAATAGTTTGTAAAATAGGCTTTAATAGAGCAACAAAATAATGGAGTGGCATGACCTGTTCACTCACATACCCGTATTGGCGATATCCATAATATTTAAAAATGAGTGGTACTCATGATAATATGACATGTAAATAACCAAGCAACAGTATCTGGTTGACATCCCAACGTACAGTAGCTGGTGGTTTTGCACCTTAACGCTATAAAGCACAAGCAAACGCTTTTGTAAAAGCGTGCCATCGGATGTGACAGATGAGACCCTCTACCCGCACTCCAAGACAGTTTGCTCGCCATTGTGGAAGTTTTTTGGATTCCGCAAAATGGGGCAAAACCAACCTATCATCCGCCTCCGTTATCGTGCAGATGTGTTCAGTGTCCAGCCACATTGACTACCGGCCGGTTGCTCTCGCCCATCGTCAGGAAGTGCTTCGAGAGGCTTGACATCAAGTTCAAAGTGTTTATTGTCATATGCACAGACAGAAAGCATGTTTAATACAAAATAAGAGCAATGGCGGGAATAAAGTGATATTGTGCGGTTCTGGTTAAGGCATTAGAAAGTGAGGTAGTGCAAGTGCAAAAAAAAAATGAAAGTCAATGTGAACAGTTGTGTCCATGATTGTAAGCTGTTTAGGAATCTGATTGCAGAGGGGAAGAAGTTCTTTAGCCTTGAAGTCCTGCATTTCACACTTCTGTACCTCCATCCTGAGGGTAGAAGAGTGAACAATCCGTGCTGGGGGTGGGAGGGGTCCTTGAGGATGGAAGCAGCTCTCCTGTGGACTCTGCGGTGGTATATGCTCTACAGAGAGGGCAGTGGAGTCCTGGAGATCTTCTGCGCAGTCTTCAGTGAACTATCCCTATAAAACTTGGCATGAAAGATGAAACCTGGCACTAATGAATGTATAATCTTACCATGCAAGGTCTTTAACCCTCAATCTCACCACTTCACTGATACTGGATTCATATCGGTTTACATGATGTTTGCTGTTATTGGTTTGTCCTTTAGCACCAGTTGAAGGAGACGCAGAGTTCATTCCAGCAGAGGATCCAGCAGAGAGAGAAAGATCTTCAGCAGCTGAGAGAGGCTGTGGAGTCTCATAAGGTGAGTCTGGAGAAGAAGAGAAGTTTGACAAGTCTCAGTCAGGACTCACTGAAGCCACTGTGTGATTGTGATGTGTGTCCTAACAGCGCTCTGCACAGACAGCAGTGGAGGACAGTGAGAAGATCTTCACTGAGCTCATCCGCTCCATCGAGAGAAGTCGCTCTGAGGCCACACAGAAGATCAGAGATCAGGAAAAGACTGCAGTGAGTCGAGCTGAAGGACGACTGGAGCGACTGGAGCAGGAGATCAATGATCTGAGGAGGAGAGACGCTGAGCTGGAGCAGCTTTCACACACACAGGATCACATCCATTTCCTGCAGGTAACAGAGATCTAGAAGAACAGGATCATAGTGGACTTGAGCAAGAGACTCACAGAGAAACATTTCATGAGAGCAGAATGAGCCGTTGACTGAAGTGTTGATCTGTGTGTTCGGTTATTATATAATCATCAGTCAGACTCTCATCTGATCTTCTTCTGTTGAGAGAGACGCACTTACAAATGCAGTTCAGCTCTGGAAATCTATTAATTAAACTCCTTCTGGAAGATAAATTTAGCTGCTAAACTCCACTAGCGCCACCAACTGTTCAAAACTTCAAACACATTTAACATTTTTTTTACCTCATTTTTCTTTTGATTTCTTACATCATGGTGAAATCAGTGGACCCGATAATACCAGTTTTGGATAATGATCATGAGCTTTGATTTCTGTTTTCTGTAGAGTTTCCAGTCTCTCTCAGCTCCTCCTGAATCTACAGACGTAAATGACGATCTCTTCAGTTCTCTCTCCTCTTTTGATGTTGTGAGAGAATCTGTCCGTCAGCTGAGAGACAAACTGGAGGATTTCTGCAAAGAGGAGCTGAAGAAGATCTCTGACAGAGGTAAAGTCCTGGAGATTCATCTGCTCTCAGAAATGATCCTCCATCATCTCATATCATGTAGAAGATCATGTTAGAAATGTCTGAGGAACGGATGCAGGGATCATTTTCTCTTGACATGATAATCACACTCTTCATGTCTGTTGATTTCCACAGTCACTTTCACCAACATTGTTCCCAGAACCAGGAACGACTTCCTACAATGTAAGTCACTGAGAAAACAAGCAGAGAAACTCACTGAGTGTGTTCATGTTCTTCCTGAAGAAGGAGAAAGAAAACATGACAAGAGTTTTATAGTTGATCATGTAAATGATGATTTGCACAGAGACATTAACAGATCAGATTCATAATTCCTGATTCTGATGTGTTTTTTCTCCATCAGATTCCCATCAGTTCACTCTGGATCTGAACACAGTGAATAAACGCCTCCGTCTGTCTGAGAATAACAGAGTGATTACTAACACTGTCACAGATCAGTCGTATCCTGATCATCCTGACAGATTTGATTATCCTCAGGTGTTGTGTAGAGAGAGTGTGAGTGATCGACGCTGTTACTGGGAGATTGAGTGGAGTGGATGTGTGTGTATATCAGTGTCATATAAGAGAATCAGCAGGAAGGGACGAGGTAATGAGTGTTTGTTTGGATATAATGATCAGTCCTGGAGTTTGTTCTGCTCTCCTTCAAGTTACTCATTCAGACACAATAAGATAGAGACTGTTCTCCCAGTAAAGTCCATCAGCAGGAGAATAGGAGTGTTTGTGGATCACAGTGCAGGAACTCTGTCCTTCTACAGCGTCTCTGACACAATGAGCCTCATCCACACAGTCCAGACCACATTCACTCAACCGCTCTATCCTGGGTTTAGAGTTTGTGTCGGATCATCAGTGAAACTGTGTTGATGAATCAGAATAGACTGTAGAGAGATTCTACTCATACTTTGATCTAATTGCTGGTGGGTTGCGGGTGGATGAGATAAATCATTATTGATGGAAAAGTTACCAACAATAAAAATGTGAACATGTTTAAAATGTAATTTTTCATCAGGCACTATTTGCAGACTGTCGTTAAGCTACGCAGTTACAGGGTCCACATGATTAATCAGCAATGGAGGCAAAACAAATCCCAGAGAAATTTCAAAAATACAGTGTAGGAAAGTTTTATTGAAGTATTTAACCAGGACCAATCAGGTGCTGGGAATGTGACATGGAACTGCTGTATGTATATGACAATAAACTAATGAAGCCTTTATCCTTCCTTTGTTTGGGCTGAACTTTTTTTCTCTGTTTTCAGGAAGTTACAGTGACTTTCCAATTTAAGTTTAAAGGGACTAAAGCTAGAGTTTAGGCTACTTTTTCTTTCGCTTCAAGCACATGTAATACAATTATACAAATAAGAGAAAATCATAGTTTCGGGTGGATGATTTAAAGGGGTAATGACATAAGAAATCTGCTTTTTGTCATATAAGACGTCATTACAAACAAAGCATTCATTTAATCAAGCTTGAAAAACAGCTCATTTTGGTATTGCGGGTTCTGTGACGTCACACAGGAAAACACATCTGCATATGACTGCCTCCTGAGCAAGACGTCGACAAACGGTTATACATCATCACACCTTAGGCTCCGCCCTCTAGCGTACGTGTGCCTGCACTGGACCTATGAGATATTCAAGCTTTTTTACAGCAATTTAGTCTATATAATGTTTGTCATCTATATTTTATATATTTCTGGTTTGATTTCTGGTTTAGCTAGTTTGATAAGATCTGGGCTGGATGAGCTGCTTCATAAATGGGTCCAGATCGGATCCACGGCTTCATCAGCGGATAGGGATAGGGTCTGCCACGGATCTGGTCTGGATCCACAATCCTTCTGTTCCAGATCAGTTGTGCTGTGCAAGTGGACTCCGTTACGGACACAAAGCTGTCAAGTCCCACTGCATAGATGTGATAAATAGGATGCAGCATTACTGCAGTTAGTAATGGTATCCTGATTCTCTGTGACTTTATACTTTGAGTGTGTCTGAGACTGACATCTAGTGGACGTTTTGTGATCTGTGACTCTACAGACTAGCAGACATTTGCACACGGCACTCAAACACAGAAGCAGGAAGCAGGAATCACATGAGTTCAGGGAAAGTGAAACTGCAGTGAAGTTGAGCTGTCGTGTGTTTGTGTCTCTGTATTCTTGCTGTAAAATGGCAGAAGCCAGAATTTCTCAGGATGAGTTCATGTGTCCAGTGTGTCTGGATCTTCTGAAGGATCCAGTGGCCATTCCCTGTGGACACAGTTTCTGTAAGATCTGTATTACAGACTGCTGGGATCAGGAGGATCAGAAGAGAGTCTACAGCTGTCCACAGTGCAGACAGACCTTCAGTCCAAGACCTGCTTTAGCTAAAAACACCATGTTAGCTGAAGTGGTGGAGAAACTGAAGAACACTGAACTTCCTGCTGACTGTTACGCTGGAGCTGGAGATGTGCAGTGTGACGTCTGTACTGGAGAAAAACACAAAGCCGTCAAGTCCTGTCTGGTGTGTCTGGAGTCTTACTGTCAAACTCATTTTGACCGTCATGAGGAATTTCACTCACGTAAGCCACACAAAGTGACTGAAGCCACTGGACGACTGCAGGAGATGATCTGCCAAACACACGATAAACTCCTTGAGGTTTTCTGCCGCACTGATCAGAAGTGTATATGTCTGTTGTGTACGATGGATGAACATAAAAACCACGACACTGTATCAACTGCAGCACAGAGGACAGAGAAACAGGTATGAACTCTAAACTAGACACTGATGAAATAATGTTGACACTGTTTATATTGGCAGAAATATGATCAGGTGACATCATTCACACTGCAGACGTCAGCAGAAGTGAACAGAAGCTGTAAGAGACTTTCACTGCTGAGTGTGTTTGTGCTCCACATTGAACTTGACAGAAAATATGGTGAAGTGCACCGAAAACATTTATCAACACAAAAAATATGGAAAATATTCATCGTTGTTTGACAAAATATATCTGTTGAGAATAATGCAGTTAAATGGAGTGACAGACGCATAAACACTTTGTGTTCAGTAAATCTGACTCAATCCAGATACTTTCAGCCATTAATATCTTGACTTTGGGCTTTGGTTTCTCTTCACTGTAGACTAATCATAATTTTTTTTATGTAGATGTGATGCTCATGTTCATTTTCATGTCTGACTCCCGATCAACATTTTATAATGGAAGGCAGTTCACGAGTTCACACTTACAAGTATTCAGATGGAGTTATTATATGCATATTTGAGGAGAGCGGTCCGAGCTCGGTATTTGGCCCGAGCCCAGAGAACTCCCCCAAAAAGCTGCAACTGGTGAGGGACAGCAGCCGGAAATGATGTTGATAACCCCCAAAAACCTGCAGAGGTTGAAGCTGAAAGTGTTGTAATCGTAGGGAGGGGTTAGTCAGAGTTTGACCGTCAGAGTTTGACCTTGACTTCAGAAACGTGAGCCTCGCTGGTGGTCGGCTGTGGAAAGTTGCGTATAGGTGAACTCCTGCGGGAGCTGAGGAGTGGAGGAGCACCACTGCTGCGGCGCTGGAGAAAGTTTTCCAGAGAAACATTGGTGCAGAGGTCTAGAATTTGCCGGAAAAACAGAGCTCCTGCGGGAGCGTGAGGGAACATCACTATTGATGACGTTGAGAGACGATGATGATGATTGATGATTATGATGACAGTAATAGTGATGATGAAGATGATGATATTTAAGGTTGAGTATCATTTGAATAGTAATGATTCCAATTCTGCTTATTGATTCTGGTTCTTGAGCTCCTGCGGGAGCGTGAAGGAACGTCACTCCTGCGGCAGTGGAGAAATTTCCAAAGAAACTGAGCTCCAGTGGTAGCTGGAACATTGACGAAGTTGAGAGATGATGACAATAATTGTGATGATGATCGTCATGATTACAGTATGTTGACTGACGCTTCAGTTTGATACTGTAATCATTGGTTGATGTTGGATGATCGTCAAACAGCAAAGTACAGTCTGATTTATATGATAGTTTGTTCCTCGTCTGTTGCTGGTTTCGTGGCACACGTACATTCATTCAATTAAATTCAAAGAGACTTAAAAGATAAAAGATGTAAAAGAGGTAAAAGATGAAAAGCTTGCATAATAAAATGGCTTGAATTTATTCAATCGTGTTCAACAATCACTCAAATTAAAACATACTTTCCAAACTGTATTGTCCCAGACGCGAGCTTGGTGCTCGACGGGCCTTATTGTCCATTTCTCTATGGCAGGAATGACTGAATGTGCTGAAGCAGAGAAATACAGGGAAGGAGATCGCGGATGTGTGGATCTCGTCGTGCTGGGACTCATTTGTTTAGGCTGATGCCCGCGAGATAGTTGGTGCTATGTGGAGGATAATCGCTCCTAGACCAGAGGATTGTGGCAAAGATTTCTTGAGGATGAAATATTCTTCATCGGACAGGAAGAGCTGGATTTTCTCCGCTCATCCTGATTGGGCAGACATGATGATTGCTGATTAATGACTGCTGGTTGGACTGATGTGATGATTAGTTGGATCATCTGAATGTGTTCCTCCTGAACTTTGTTAATAAAACATCATTTATTTACTTACTCAACTATATCCTTGAGTAATTCGTTTTTTCTTCATCAAATAGAGTCGCAGGTCTGTTACTATCAGTGTGAAGATCTCAATCTGTGTGAGTTTCATGTGTTTCAGCATCACTTGATGATAATGTGACATCTCTGTTATTGGTTTGTGTTGCAGAAGCAGCTGAAGGAGACGCAGAGGTCGTTCCAGCAGAGGATCCAGCAGAGAGAGAAAGATCTTCAGCAGCTGAGAGAGGCTGTGGAGTCTCATAAGGTGAGTCTGGAGAAGAAGAGAAGTTTGACAAGTCTCAGTCAGGACTCACTGAAGCCACTGTGTGATTGTGATGTGTGTCCTAACAGCGCTCTGCACAGACAGCCGTGGAGGACAGTGAGAGGATCTTCACTGAGCTCATCCGCTCCATCGAGAGAAGCCGCTCTGAGGCCACACAGAAGATCAGAGATCAGGAAAAGACTGCAGTGAGTCGAGCTGAAGGACGACTGGAGCGACTGGAGCAGGAGATCAATGATCTGAGGAGGAGAGACGCTGAGCTGGAGCAGCTTTCACACTCACAGGATCACATCCATTTCCTGCAGGTAACAGAGATCTAGAAGAACAGGATCATAGTGGACTTGAGCAAGAGACTCACAGAGAAACATTTCATGAGAGCAGAATGAGCCGTTGACTGAAGTGTTGATCTGTGTGTTCGGTTATTATATAATCATCAGTCAGACTCTCATCTGATCTTCTTCTGTTGAGAGAGACGCACTTACAAATGCAGTTCAGCTCTGGAAATCTATTAATTAAACTCCTTCTGGAAGATAAATTTAGCTGCTAAACTCCACTAGCGCCACCAACTGTTCAAAACTTCAAAACACTAGTTGAAGTTAGTCATCATGGTGAAATCAGTGGTCTTGAAAATAGCAGTTTTGAAAGATAATCATCAAATTTGACAAAATTTACAGTATTTTCATAATTGTTTGCCTTAAACATTTTGATGAAATTGACAGTGAAGTCCTCAAACAGGAAGTGAGGCTGTTTATTAGGCTGGTGGGACTCTAGACCAACGTCTCATTCACCTGTGCCTAGAAACAGTGTGTAATATATAGTGTGTATAATAATATATATATAGTGTAAGTGTCAAACACTAGAACTTACAGCTCTAACATGATATAATGAACATGAGAAGAATGAAGCTGATGCTGTGAAAGTGCTGCATTGAGGAGAGTTACTAAAGATCAACTCAAATCTGACAGTAGAGCAGGTTATTGGCTGAAGTGTGGAGGTGATGAGCTTTGATTTCTGTTTTCTGTAGAGTTTCCAGTCTCTCTCAGCTCCTCCTGAATCTACAGACGTAAATGACGATCTCTTCAGTTCTCTCTCCTCTTTTGATGGTGTGAGAGAATCTGTCCGTCAGCTGAGAGACAAACTGGAGGATTTCTGCAAAGAGGAGCTGAAGAAGATCTCTGACAGAGGTAAAGTCCTGGAGATTCATCTGCTCTCAGAAATGATCCTCCATCATCTCATATCATGTAGAAGATCATGTTAGAAATGTCTGAGGAACGGATGCAGGGATCATTTTCTCTTGACATGATAATCACACTCTTCATGTCTGTTGATTTCCACAGGCACTTTCACCAACATTGTTCCCAGAACCAGGAACGACTTCCTACAATGTAAGTCACTGAGAAAACAAGCAGAGAAACTCACTGAGTGTGTTCATGTTCTTCCTGTAGAAGGAGAAAGAAAACATGACAAGAGTTTTATAGTTGATCATGTAAATGATGATTTGCACAGGATATCTGGTAAACTGAACTGAGACACTGATGATATATTGAACATGAAGAGTTCAGAGACATTAAAAGATCAGATTCATAATTCCTGATTCTGATGTGTTTTTTCTCCATCAGATTCCCATCAGTTCACTCTGGATCTGAACACAGTGAATAAACACCTCCGTCTGTCTGAGAATAACAGAGTGATTACTATCACTGACACAGTCCAGTCGTATCCTGATCATCCAGACAGATTTGATGTGTGTCAGGTGTTGTGTAGAGAGAGTGTGAGTGATCGACGCTGTTACTGGGAGATTGAGTGGAGTGGTCAAATTGGTGTGTATATATCAGTGTCTTATAAGAGCATCAGCAGGAAGGGACGGGGTAATGAGTGTTTGTTTGGACGTAATGATCAGTCCTGGAGTTTGATCTGCTCTTCCTCCAGTTACTCATTCAGACACAATAACATAGTGACTAAACTCCCAGTAAAGCCCATCAGCAGGAGAATAGGAGTGTATGTGGATCAAAGTGCAGGAACTCTGTCCTTCTACAGCGTCTCTAGAGACACAATGATCCTCATCCACACAATCCAGACCACATTCACTCAATCGCTCTATCCTGGGTTTAGAGTTGGTTCTGATGGGATTTTTATTTACACTGGATCATCAGTGAAACTGTGTTGATGAATCAGAATAGACTCATAATGCTTTCATTAATTCATTACATTAAATCTACATTCCTGGTGTCGGGGGGGGGGGGGGGGGTCATTCTGCTTTAAACAAGCAAACAATATATATAAAATAACCTTAATTCAATGGGAAAAGCATTTTTTGCAGTCTAAATATTGGATTATATTGCATGTTGTTTAATGGAAAATAAAAAAGATGTTCTTTCTATGGCTTCCAAGTTTCAACAAATAAATTAGACTTGAATTGAAATGATTTATGACTGATGTGTGTCTGATGATGATGATTTAATGCTTTTTCATGAATAAAGGTGTGTGTGTGTGTGTGTGTGTGTGTGTGTGTGTGTGTGTGTGATGCACTGGCTGTTAACTCACACAAAGAGGAAGATGAGAAAAAAACAGGTAAACTTTAATAATCCAAACAGGTACACTGTTAAATGTAGATTTAGCAGCACATTACTGCATTTTATAATACAGTACAATACTGTAATTTGCATTGCATTCTGGGTAATTTTGTTTGAGCGGGAACATTTTACAGTACATTTCAGTGCTGCTGTAACTTGGCTGTGATATGCCATGTAATAATACAGCATTGCTGTAAACAGCGCCCCCTACTGACGTCAGAGCACAACTGCAGCGGCTCACTCACGGATAGCTGGACGTTTGGTAAGTTCATTTTAAATTTTATAACTAGGTTTTAGTATTTTACACTAGAGTGTACGTAGCTTTTAGTGTGAAATGACAGTGGAAGTTAACTTTGGCGTTACTCGCGGTTTCCCGCTTGTCCCGACATTTTCAAATCTCAATCAAAACTCGGTGAATTACTCGTTTATTTCGACCAAACCAGACCTGGTGATAGTTAAAACGATGAAAAGATTCATTCAAGATGGTTTGTGTGAGTTTTATTTTGAATATATGTTTTACGATGGTCTGCGAAGTAAATTTACTGCGTTTGCTAATGGAGTCTGGTAACGTTAGGTTTGAAGGATCATAACAAAAATGTCGATCTCTCTGGGGATCCTTTCCATAATGTTCGATCCGACTCTAAACTGTATTATAATAGACGAACATTGACTGTTCTCAAACACCTAAAAACATTTGCAGTCAGTTTCCCGGATGACGGCTGCCGCGGTCGCGTTCAAAACTGGACCTGTTTGAGTCGTTTAGACACAAAAATACGTGAAAACAAGGCTAATATACTTTTCTTTGCAACGTAAACGGGTGATTTGGGCTCAGAGAGATTGACTATTGGTACCAGTTTCGCATTTTACTTCGTTTGAGTTAACTTAGACGGAATAACCAGTTTTGCCAGTTTTTTGACAAGAACATTGATTGGATTGTCTTTTGATTTGCAGGTATTCTGACATAGCATTATAATATTACTTCCTGTAAATGTATATATTGCAATATCATATTATAATATAATATATATAATATATAATTATAATATTAACATTATTAGTAATTATTTTGAAAATTATAGTAATATTTTGCAGTAATGGATTAATATATATATATATAGTACAGTACTATACTGTATTATTAATTACAGCAGAAGCAGACTAAAATTAGAAAATGCTGTAAAATTACAGTAAAATACTGTTTTGTAGAATTACAGCACTCTTCTTGTGTACTGTAAATAAAATTACAGTACAATTACTGTATATGAAAATACAGTAACTTGCTAGCAACCGTGCTGCCAGTACTGTACTGTAAAAATACAGGAAAATTGTTAACAGTGTACGATCCAACAGAGAAGCAACGATCCAACACAACCATAATCGAAATGAGACCAGAGAAAGACACACCAACAAATCTGAAGTTTAATACACAAATGATTATTATTAATCAAAATGAAGGAAAACGAACTGAACATGACTGTGACAGCAGTCACGAGCTCTTTTAACAATCTTTAATATTTTTCTGGACATTGACAGTGGTAGTTAAATTGCTGTCTATGGATGAGTCATATACCTCTCAGATTTCATCAGAAATATCTTCATTTGTGTTCTGAAGATGAACGAAGGTCTTACAGGTGTAAAACCACATGAGGAAGAGGAATTAATGACAGAAATCTCATTTTTGGGTGAACTAACCCTTTAACTGAAGTTTAACTGAGTGTGCCATCTCAGTAATCATTACAATGTCAGTAAAGATTGCAGCGACTTCTGTAACCCTTTCTAAAAACAGACTTTACTTTTAACTGCTTTAAAAATGTATCAGATAAATATTATTTTTCACTTTTTTTTACTTAAATCTATTAATCAACCTCAGTCCTGATCAAAACTACTAAATGTTCATAAATAATTCAGGATTTTAACTCTTTAATTGCCAAATTCATAAATGATGTCACTGATTTGGGAAAAAACACACACAAAATGACTTATTTTCAATATAAAATGATTTTTTTTAACCTTTTATCACAGTCTTGGACATGTCAAAGATTAGAAACAACATTGGCTTTGATTTGTTGTTAGTTTTTGTGCAGCATCAGATTTGAACGTTTTCTCCCTCATTTACTGTTCGTGGCTGTTTTTGCCCCATTGACTTCCATTAAAACCACTTTTTTGGATTGCAAAGCCATGACACCATATAATCATGCATTTTTGATTGTTGGTGGTTTTCCCTGTTGGGAAGAGGTAAAATTAGTATTTTTTACTGTTGATAACCAGGTGGCACCAATAACCATTTAGATACGCATGTGCAAAAAAAGCTTAGTTTCTGGCTTTTACATGGAGTTATACGGTGAGAGTTTTACGTCAACTCACCTTGATGAATCTGAGAAAATCAAAATATGCACCTCAGCTCTCAGAACTACATGGGGTAAAACAAAGTGTATTTCTGCATCTTCTGCCCTTTGATGGTGAGAAATGCAGACTAAACAAAAACAAAGTGTATTTCTGCACCTGCTGCCTTTTGATAGTGAGAAGCACAGACGGCCTATGTGTGAAATGCTTGTCTTTTCTTGAAATCCTTTTTAAAATCCTTCAGTAATACACTTTTTTCCATTTTTATGTAAAAAAAAATCTACTCAGCATCTGTATGAGATTTATGAACAATTTATTATGAACCAAAATTCAACAACAACTTCAAATAAACTGAACGACGGTTCAAGAGTTGAGGATGAAGAACTGAACAATTGAACAAACCGAACTGTGTGTGTGTGTGTGTGTGTTTTCAGTCTTTCCAAGCAAGACTGCAGCATATAACCTGGTGCTCCACCACAACGGATGCCAGTCCTGACTGTTCTTGTTTTTTGTCCTGTGCACCACTTGCATGTTCCCCTCTTCCCTTCTGGGCCGCTGGCGCCTGCTGGTGTCTGTGGATTTGTGTCTGGACGGGGGACTGAATCTCTCTCACCAGTGCAGCAGAGCTTCTCTCTCCTCAATGTTGCTGCAGAGACCAGAGAATTTCCCAGCTCTTCTAGGAAAAGCCTTCTCCGAAACAGCTTTGCCTGGTTCCAGGAGGGATCCACAGCTGTGAAGATGACATATGCATTATACGCCGAGACGTCCACCATATTAAAAAATAACGTCTGAGGCCACCGATGGGTCCTTGTTGTGCCGACAACCTACAAAAATAAACGAGCAAGAAAAGAATAAGTACAGATTTCATAATGTAGCTGCACATGACAATGAGAATAATCAAAACACAAACAGTTTCTCCTAAATTTATCTCTAACAAGCGCATGAATTCAAGTAAAAATGAACAGGAATAGGATGCATGTAGTAACAAATGTGTAACGGCACAGACCTTGTCTAGATGGTCGACATTTATCTCTGGCTTGTTTTTTGGTCCCTCTGTCACCACTGCTTTGCGGCGCCTTGTACTGATGAGGATCACATTCCTCCCCCGTTTCGGAGCGTAACTCCCAGCCGTGGTGTTCTTCGTGAAGGTGAAGACGGTGCACAGTAAAAACCCCAGAGTTAAATCAACTCTGCTCATTTGGTCCCTCTCTAAATAGTGTTAAAGTAACACTGAAGCAGAGTTAAAGTTAATGAGATAATTAAGCAATTAATTAAGCGATGATTGAACATTAATGATGAACGCCTGCTGTTAACAAGCAGAATCACTGAAGAAAAGAGAAACACAAGAACAACAACTGACTTCAGCCACAGTCTTAGATGAAATCAACTGAAGATAAAAGACATTCAATCTCTGAAGAGTGTGACTTTAACACTAGTTCAGTGTGACTTTAACACTATTTAGAGAGGGACCAAATGTTATCTGAGCAGAGTTGATTTAACTCTGGGGATTTTACTGTGCAGGTAGTTCCAAGGGGAGCAAGAAAAAAAAAGCAACTGCAGGATTTCCCGGATTCCTGAATTTCCAAGAGCTCTCCGCTTAAGTTTCAGGGGGAACCAGAATTAGCCGAGTGAAGCCTGGGGTCAGTCCAAGAGCGCTCCCTGTCCGATTTCAGGTGAAAGGTCGGATCTGTTGGAGACGTCCGACAGATTATTGAGGCACGCCGGAAGAAAACCCACAGAGAAACACAACCAATTTGGGGAAGTCCCAGAGCAAGTTTGACAACCGGTTTTCTGTCAAATGAGACGATTATATGGGGAAAAATGCATGCTAGATGTAGACAAATTGATCAAATATCATGATTTTCCTGAAAGGAACACTGAATGTCACGAGACTAACGGTTGTAAGGGAATTGGTGGAAGAGGGAAGCAAAAAGCAGAAGGGGTGATGTGTGGGAAATGTGAGCAGACAGTGAGTTATTGGCTGAAGGAGGCAGATAAGAGGGAAAGAAGAGAGTTGGCATGTTGGAATGAGAAAGGAAGGAAAAATGATCAATGGAAGAGAAAAGCAAACCTGATGTCTCTGATTCTTTACACGCACCACTGCCGTACCATCACTATCCAGTGGCTGAGCTGCAACCCCTGAACCCCGACCTCGATCGCTCTCCACCGAGAAGACCAACAGAGCTCCAGCCAGGAGCAGAGAGGAGACATTACCAAGACCCACGACCCTCCACTCTCCGACCTCTTGAAGAAGAAGACGAAGACCCTGACGTGATTTCTCCAACCCCCACGGAAAGAGTCGAATTAGAGGAGGAACGCGAGGTCCCCTCATTGAAGATTTGAAGTCAAACAGGAAGAGAAGAGCATCAGGGGAATGATAGAACTTTCGGAACCTGATGGACCAGCAATGGTCGGTAATCCATGGACTGTGAGTGACATGAAAGAGTCGATGGCTCACCTGTCGAACATTGATGGTGGACGAATGTCTTTGCAGTCTTGTGCTCAGCTTCATTCAGGGTTAGTGGTGCTGCCCTGAATTTAGCAGAACTCGGGACAAAATATACATTCTGGCAGCCGTTGCATGTGTTTAATGTCTTCAGGATGTAAGCGATCCCTTCCTCTCATTCTGGATCTTTGTTTTTTGTCACATTTGTGACATCAGTTATTGCACTGACACTTTTAATCTGATCATCTTCGGCCCTAATGTCTCCATTGGTGGTGGTGGTGTAGGTCCAATTGTGGCGTAATGCGTGACTGTGAGGCTTTGTGTCGCAAATACAGAATATTTATGAATTCTTATGAATAAAGTAAACTAGTTTGGTATATCGTTATGGAATTAAAGGTTAATATTAATTGATTTGTGAGCTACTTACATGTAAATTGCACAAAAGGAAGTATTTATAATAACATTATAATACATTTTTAATTACTTAATTATGTTTTTATGTAGGCCTCAAAATCTGAAAGCAAGTGGTCACAGAAGATGCATTTTAAATGCATGATAATAGCATTTGATGTTAAAGTAACCTCATTTTTTGTCTAGGAGAAACATTGGAGATGTTTTTTTCCCCTATAGGATACATGTATTGATCTGACTACATTTGAAAATGGATAGAAAGTGGCAAAGGATATTATTTAGGCACAATGGCGCCCCCTAGAGCATACCCCCATTTTTGTATATTAAGGACTTTTATTTTGGTCTGGAGATATGACGTCATAAGTCCACGTCTGTTGTGATTCTGATGAAGAAAGGTTTGTGCTTTTAAGCATTTACCGCGTTTAAATCGATAGAAACCATTCAGGCATTTTTTAGTTTCACAAGCGACGCGAGATAGCTTAGTTATTATTGAATTTAATATTGTATTTTTTATCTAATATAAATGAGCATTATTTTTTGTTAAGTAACAAGAAAAGTGCGTCTCATTTCGCTCTCTGTATTGTGAATCAGTTTATCATAAACACGAATTCAATCACTGGCGAGGAGTGATGGAGACACTGAACTTTTTGTAAACTCCGAGTCAGTTGAATCAATTGCAAAATGATTCACAGGTTTGAATCGCTCGAATCACCGCACGGTGACGTCACAAGCTTCTCAAAACACGTAAATAATGACAACTTTTACAAAACAACTGCAAATGCATTCATGAAAGTATACTATTATATATAAGCAACAAATAAGAAATAAAAAAATAACAAAAAATGTATTTATAATTTACATTCTTTTATTAATGGTTATTGTTAATGTGTTTATACTACCAGACTCCCTTACCAGTGAACTTGGGAGCTTTAGCTTGGATGTATTTTTCTCTGTTAATTATTCTCGTCTTAAACAGGACAGTGTTTTCAAACACACAGGAAAAACTACTGGTGAAGTATTATTATAAAGATGGTGCTTATTAAAGTGGAGAGTGAAGGCATGAAGATTGAAGAAGTATTCAGTTTGAAACAAGAAAATACTGAGGAACAAACAAAGATGGTGCTTATTAAAGAGGAGAGTGAAGATGTGAAGATTGAAGAAACATTCAGAGTGAAACATGAAGAAACTGAGGAACAAACAGGTTGGTTTCATTCTCCAATGGTGAAAATGATCAAAAATGGCAAATAAACTGTCAGGGAATGAGTTAAAAGGAATGCGGTTGTTTTTAGCAATCTAATAACTATTGATATTTGCAACGGAATGAATCAATAATATATAGAATAAGCTGCACAATGACACCATTTTCTCTGGGAGCTGCTGTGCAGCCAAAAATTATTTGCCAATTATTAATGTAAAGCTGCTTTGCCACAATTTGCATTGTAAAAAGCGCTATATAAGTAAAGGTGACTTGACTTGACGGCTGAAACTATAGCCTACAAAATTTGATCCATTCACAATTTTATGTGCCAAGCTATAAACGTTTTATTTATTATCATTATTATTATTTTGTAAAACAATATTTCTACAAATGCTGTTGATTGAGCTTAACAAAAAATCTAAAAACATCTTTTTTATGTTTTGCAAAATATCTATTTTGTTGCAATATATCTCAAATAAATCACGTTAAGCCTGAATTGTTTTATTTGAATCGTGTGGCAATGGTTATGCAACTTAGCTAAAAATACATAAATGTGTTACAAAAATACCTGTATAACATGTACATTTTAAATTATTTCATGTTTTTACAATATTTACCTTTAATCATTTAGCAGACGCTTTTATCCAAAGCGACTTACAAGTGAGGAAAACAAAAAAGCAATTCTTCATAGACACAGGAAGTGCTCAAAACACAAGTTTCAGACCATAAGGAGGGATAAGAAAGGGTAGATTTTTGCTCGCGAAAAGTGCTTGCGAAAGAGATGAGTTTTCAGCTGTCTTTTGAATATTGCCAGGGATTCTGCGTTCCTGATGAAGGAAGGGAGATCATTCCACCAGCAGGGAGCAGTGAACGAATTAGACAATATAACATTTATATATTAATATATTTTTTTTCCTTTTTAAATAGTTGGCAAATGTCAGTGCCTGCATCATTTCTAGATATTAAAACTTGCATATCCAATGATGTAGTGACCTGAGAAATCATATTTTCATTGAGCTTTTGATGTGTAACAGGTTATCATATTATAAGAATATCCTGTACGTTTCAGAACTGAAAACTTACATGTTCGTCCAAAAACAGCTTTTATTGTAACCAAGCCTAGCGAAGGACTCTTCCTGGAATGTGCCTATTTATTTAGAGCGAAACAAGACTAAAATAACATTACCTTTCAAAGGATCCTCAGAACGCTCCCTTGACAATCACTGGAGCTGTCAATCAAACGCCGCACGTTTATCAGTGACTGAGCTCTTGCCGTTAGAATCAATGAAACTCTTATTTACATTGTGTCATGTTGTGATGAAAGCATTCGTCAGTGTGCAGAAATGACTGCTTTTCATGCACAACATGTCTGTGGTGGACTACAATGATCATCACTGCAACCTTTCATGTCATGATCTAAATATAATGCTATAATCAACACTTTACACGGTTAGTAAACCCTGAAACGAACTAAAAGAGAGAGTAATACTTAGCTATTTCAAATGGATCTCCTGGGTCAAAATGTTTTTTTTAAAAAAACAGTCTAACGGCCAGCTTGACATTTTTAACATGTCCTAAAGCAAGTACAGAGTTAGTATTATGTATTAGCTATAGTATCATATCTTATAGTAGCTAGTAGGAATAAGATCTACTTGTATCCTGGTTTTTACGTGGATAAATGTTTTGATGTCGGTTGCTTTGAGCCATTAAAGTGAGGTTAATTTGCATTTCTCTTTTTAGACCTGATGGCACTGAAAGAGGAGACTGAAGAAGTCAATGAAATTGAAGAGAAAGATCAATATAAGAATCATCATGATTTCATTACTGTAGAAAAATCTTTCAGTTGCTCACAGACTGAAAAGGCAGGGACTAAAAATCACTTTGTCTGCCAACAGTGTGGAAAGAGTTTCAGTAGAAAAGGAAACCTTAAAGCCCACATGATTATTCACACTGGAGAGAAGCCTCACATCTGCCCTCAGTGTGGAAAGAGTTTCAGTCAAAAAGGACACCTTAAAGCCCACATGAGAATTCACTCTGGAGAGCAACCCTACACTTGCCCGCAGTGTGGAAAGGGTTTCAATCAAATGGGACGCTTTGTAGACCACATGAGAATTCACACTGGAGAGAAGCCGTTCACCTGCAAACAATGTGGGAAAAGTTTCAATCAAAAAGGAAACCTTCAAAGGCACATGAGAACTCACACTGGAGAGAAGCCTTGTACATACCCTCAGTGTGGAAAGACAATCGTCCGAGATGGAAACCTTAAAGTTCACAAGGGAGTTTACACTGGAGAGAAGCCTTTCATCTGCCAACAGTGTGCAAAAGGATTCACTAAGAAAGGACAGATTGAAATCCACACGAGAATTCACACTGGAGAAAAGCCTTACACCTGCAAAAAATGTGGGAAAAGTTTCCACCGTAAAGGAATCCTCAACCGACACCTGAGAACTCACACTGGAGACATTGAGTGTCGTCATTGCGAAAAGACTTTCAAATATAAAGAATCTCTTAATTACCACATGAGGATTCATGTATGAGAGAACTGTTTCGTGACTTCAGTGTGGAATCGATTTCACAGACAGGAATCATGCGATAACTCTCTTTCTTGTGCCATCACTGTGGAAAGATACAGTTTCACATAAGCATCCTGATATATTCGGGCAGAGTTGTTTTTCGTTCAGCTCATTTCCACCAAGTGGAACGGAGGCCAGTTAGTAGTTGATTTAGTTGACTCCCATGCCGGAAGACCCGGGTTCGAAGCCCGGGTTGGAGCGGGTTGAGTAGGACCCGGGTAGAGGGGTTACGTTGGTGCCGTGACCCGGATGGGAGTGAGGTTTAGGGGGGTGAGTGTAACGGAGGCCAGCTAGTAGTTGCTGTGCGAGTAAACCTCACTCCTCTGACCTCAAGAGACGCTCTAGCGTCAGACGCTAGTGGTTGCAACCCGGGTTCGAAGCCCACTTGGAGCGGGTTGAGTAGGACCCGGGTAGAGGGGTTACATTGGTGCCGTGACCCGGATGGGAGTGAGGTTTAGGGCCAGCTAGTAGTTGCTGTGCGAGTAAACCTCACTCCTCTGACCTCAAGAGACGCTCTAGCGACAGATGCTAGGGGTTGCAGCCTTTAGCCTCCTTGTTAGAGCATCCGACTCCCATGCCGGAAGACCCGGGTTCGAAGCCCACTTGGTAATGGGGTTACACAAGCAGTACGGTTCAGTACAGTTGTAACGCTGGTGTAGGCAGGAACAGGCAGGATGACTGAATACACTTTTAACACAGTTTTAATAACGATCAGAACAGACGGGATACAAGGAGTTACACCATCCACGATACGTTTTGGAACTGACAAGGACTGGACAGACACGGAGGGAATATATACAGATGAACACAAGAGGATAACTAGCGGGACACAGGTGACAGACATAACTGATCACAAGACACGGCTGGAGACAATGAACTAATGACGAGGCACATGGGGAACCAAAACAAAGATCACATGACAGATGACAGGACTAGAATACATGCTACAACAGTTCAGTTGTTCAGAAGTTTGTCAGAAGTTGTGAACGGTACGCTAATTCCAAACCGTACTGTACCAGATCCCTGTACGATCAGATCCCTGTGGGAAATGTGGACACATCGCCTTCCCATCCTATTCAACCCTGGCAAAGATGTCACAGTGGATGAGCAGCTTGTGCCATTCAAACGCAGATGCAGCTTTCGGCAGGACATGCCCAGAAATCCAGCCGAATATGGACTAAAAATTTGGGTGACTGCTGATGTTGCCTGGAGGAGTGTCAGTTGTGACAACTTTTTTACCTCCTACTCACTTCCTCAGGAGCTTCTGCGGGAGAAAATAGCCTTGGTCGGTGCGATCAGGAAAAATAAACCAGAGCTGCCAACCAACCTGGTGCAGGCTAAAGGACGACCCTCTCCACCGTCTTCATCTTCACGAAGAACACCACGGCTGGGAGTTACGCTCCGAAACGGGGGAGGAATGTGATCCTCATCAGTACAAGGCGCCGCGAAGCAGTGGTGACAGAGGGACCAAAAAACAAGCCAGAGATAAATGTCGACCATCTAGACAAGGTCTGTGCCGTTACACATTTGTTACTACATGCATCCTATTCCTGCTCATTTTTACTTGATTTCATGTGCTTGTTAGAGATAAATTTAGGAGAAACTGTTTGTGTTTTGATTATTCTCATTGTCATGTGCAGCTTCATTATGAAATCTGTACTTATTCTTTTCTTGCTCGTTTATTTTTGTAGGTTGTCGGCACAACAAGGACCCATCGGTGGCCTCAGACGTTATTTTTTAATATGGTGGACGTCTCGGCGTATAATGCATATGTCATCTTCACAGCTGTGGATCCCTCCTGGAACCAGGCAAAGCTGTTTCGGAGAAGGCTTTTCCTAAAAGAGCTGGGAAATTCTCTGGTCTCTGCAGCAACATTGAGGAGAGAGCAGCTCTGCTGCACTGGTGAGAGAGATTCAGTCCCCCGTCCAGACACAAATCCACAGACACCAGCAGGCGCCAGCGGCCCAGAAGGGAAGAGGGGAACATGCAAGTGGTGCACAGGACAAAAAACAAGAACAGTCAGGACTTGCATCCGTTGTGGTGGAGCACCAGGTTATATGCTGCAGTCTTGCTGGAAACACTGAAAACACACACACACACACACACACACACACACACACACACACAGTTCATGGTTTGTTCAATTGTTCAGTTCTTCATCCTCAACTCTTAAACCGTCGTTCAGTTTATTTGAAGTTGTTGTTGAATTTTGGTTCATAATAAATTGTTCATAAATCTCATGCAGATGCTGAGTAGATTTTTTTTTTACATAAAAATGGAAAAAAGTGTATTACTGAAGGATTTTAAAAAGGATTTCAAGAAAAGACAAGCATTTCACACATAGGCCGTCTGTGCTTCTCACTATCAAAAGGCAGCAGGTGCAGAAATACATGAACTTTGTTTTTGTTTAGTCTGCATTTCTCACCATCAAAGGGCAGAAGACGCATAAATACACTTTGTTTTACTCCATGTAGTTCTGAGAGCTGAGGTGCATATTTTGATTTTCTCAGATTCATCAAGGTGAGTTGACGTAAAACTCTCACCGTGTAACTCCATGTAAAAGCCAGAAACTAAGCTTTTTTTGCAGATGCGTATCTAAATGGTTATTGGTGCCACCTGGTTATCAACAGTAAAAAATACTAATTTTACCTCTTCCCAACAGGGAAAACCACCAACAATCAAAAATGCATGATTATATGGTGTCATGGCTTTGCAATCCAAAAAAGTGGTTTTAATGGAAGTCAATGGGGCAAAAACAGCCACGAACAGTAAATGAAGGAGAAAACGTTCAAATCTGATGCTGCACAAAAACTAACAACAAATCAAAGCCAATGTTGTTTCTAATCTTTGACATGTCCAAGACTGTGATAAAAGGTTAAAAAATCTAATCCACAATCACATTTTATATTGAAAATAAGTCATTTTGTGTGTGTTTTTTCCCAAATCAGTGACATCATTTCTGAATTAAAGAGTTAAAATCCTGAATTATTTATGAACATTTACTAGTTTTGATCAGGACTGAGGTTGATTAATAGATTCATGCAAAAAAAAATTGAAAAAAATATTTATCTGATACATTTTTAAAGCAGTTAAAGTAGTGTCTGTTTTCAGAAAGGGTAGTGAATTTGAACAATGCTCAAGGCTAGTAACTGCAATCAACGAACAAGAAACTGATTCATGAATTAGTAAGTAATACGGTGGGAGTGTGTGTTTTCTAGACACGGGCGTTACAGAGGCTCATGTGCTATGCTTGCATGCGTCACGTATGACGAATATGTCTTTTAATGTAGTATTTGTTTACATAATTTGAACTTATTATAAAAACCCTATTAAAGTAAACTTCACGAGTTATAGAAGTGGCTGTTTATAATAAACTTGTATACGTGAGCAGAGAAATATACACAACTCTCACCTGAAACTGATATTAAAATGGACAGTCTTTTTTTGTGTGCTTTGGCTCTATTTTTATTCATTTTATAACTGTTTCTTTTCATCGGATACCATCCATATTGAAATGAAAGACTTGTGTGCAAACGGTGGCTCAGGCAGGTCAAAAATTTGGTCATTTTTCCTGACCTTTTTACAGAAGTCGCAGCAATCTTTACTGACACACTCAGTTAAACTTCAGTTAAAGGGTTAGTTCACCCAAAAATGAGATTTCTGTCATTAATTCCTCTTCCTCATGTGGTTTTACACCCGTAAGACCTTCGTTCATCTTCAGAACACAAATGAAGATATTTCTGATGAAATCTGAGAGGTATATGACTCATCCATAGACAGCAATTTAACTACCACTGTCAATGTCCAGAAAAATATTAAAGATTGTTAAAAGAGCTCGTGACTGCTGTCACAGTCATGTTCAGTTCGTTTTCCTTCATTTTGAATAATAATAATAATAATAATTTGTGTATTAAACTTCAGATTTGTTGGTGTGTCTTTCTCTGGTCTCATTTCGATTATGGTTGTGTTGGATTGTTGCTTCTCTGTTGGATCGTACCTGTTTTTTTCTCATCTTCCTCTTTGTCTGAGTTAACAGCCAGTGCATCACACACACACACACACACACACACACACACACCTTTATTCATGAAAAAGCATTAAATCATCATCATCAGACACACATCAGTCATAAATCATTTCAATTCAAGTCTAATTTATTTGTTGAAACTTGGAAGCCATAGAAAGAACATCTTTTTTATTTTCCATTAAACAACATGCAATATAATCCAATATTTAGACTGCAAAAAATGCTTTTCCCATTGAATTAAGGTTATTTTATATATATTGTTTGCTTGTTTAAAGCAGAATGACCCCCCCCCCCCCCCCACCACCACCAGGAATGTAGACTTAATGTAATGAATTAATGAAAGCATTATGAGTCTATTCTGATTCATCAACACAGTTTCACTGATGATCCAGTATGAAAATAAATCCCATCAGAACCAACTCTAAACCCAGGATAGAGCGGTTGAGTGAATGTGGTCTGGACTGTGTGGATGAGGATCATTGTGTCAGAGACGCTGTAGAAGGACAGAGTTCCTGCACTGTGATCCACATACACTCCTATTCTACTGCTGATGGACTTTACTGGGAGTTTAGTCTGTGTGTCATTGTGTCTGAATGAGTAATTGGAGGGAGAGCAGATCAAACTCCAGGACTGATCATTACGTCCAAACCAACACTCATTACCTCGTCCCTTCCTGCTGATGCTCTTATATGACACTGATATCCACACAACACCACTCCACTCAATCTCCCAGTAACAGCGTCCACTCACACTCTCTCTACACAACACCTGACGCACATCAAATCTGTCTGGATGATCAGGATACGGCTGGACTGTGCCAGTCACAGTAATCACTCTGTTATTCTCAGACAGACGGAGGCGTTTATTCACTGTGTTCAGATCCAGAGTGAGCTGATGGGAATCTGATGGAGAAAAAACACATCAGAATCAGGAATTATGAATCTGATCTTTTAATGTCTCTGAACTCTTCATGTTCAATATATCATCAGTGTCTCAGTTCAGTTTACCAGATATCCTGTGCAAATCATCATTCACATGATCAACTATAAAACTCTTGTCATGTTTTCTTTCTCCTTCTACAGGAAGAACATGAACACACTCAGTGAGTTTCTCTGCTTGTTTTCTCAGTGACTTACATTGTAGGAAGTCGTTCCTGGTTCTGGGAACAATGTTGGTGAAAGTGACTGTGGAAATCAACAGACATGAAGAGTGTGATTATCATGTCAAGAGAAAATGATCCCTGCATCCGTTCCTCAGACATTTCTAACATGATCTTCTACATGATATGAGATGATGGAGAATCATTTCTGAGAGCAGATGAATCTCCAGGACTTTACCTCTGTCAGAGATCTTCTTCAGCTCCTCTTTGCAGAAATCCTCCAGTTTGTCTCTCAGCTGACGGACAGATTCTCTCACAACATCAAAAGAGGAGAGAGAACTGAAGAGATCGTCATTTACGTCTGTAGATTCAGGAGGAGCTGAGAGAGACTGGAAACTCTACAGAAAACAGAAATCAAAGCTCATCATCTCCACACTTCAGCCAATAACCTGCTCTACTGTCAGATTTGAGTTGATCTTTAGTAACTCTCCTCAATCCAGCACTTTCACAGCATCAGCTTCATTCTTCTCATGCTCATTATATCATGTTAGAGCTGTAAGTTCTAGTGTTTGACACTTACACTATATGTGAACTTTCTATGAAAACACTTGATGATCAAACATCTGGCAATAACAAGTTAAACAGATCAGGGTTGGCATTCGGGTCTGTTTCTAGGCACAGGTGAATGAGACGTTGGTCTAGAGTCCCACCAGCCTAATAAACAGCCTCACTTCCTGTTTGAGGACTTCACTGTCAATTTCATCAAAATGTTTAAGGCAAACAATTATGAAAATACTGTAAATTTTGTCAAATTTGATGATTATCTTTCAAAACTGGTATTTTCAAGTCCACTGATTTCACCATGATGACTAACTTCAACTAGTGTTTTGAAGTTTTGAACAGTTGGTGGCGCTAGTGGAGTTTAGCAGCTAAATTTATCTTCCAGAAGGAGTTTAATTAATAGATTTCCAGAGCTGAACTGCATTTGTAAGTGCGTCTCTCTCAACAGAAGAAGATCAGATGAGAGTCTGACTGATGATTATATAATAACCGAACACACAGATCAACACTTCAGTCAACGGCTCATTCTGCTCTCATGAAATGTTTCTCTGTGAGTCTCTTGCTCAAGTCCACTATGATCCTGTTCTTCTAGATCTCTGTTACCTGCAGGAAATGGATGTGATCCTGTGTGTGTGAAAGCTGCTCCAGCTCAGCGTCTCTCCTCCTCAGATCATTGATCTCCTGCTCCAGTCGCTCCAGTCGTCCTTCAGCTCGACTCACTGCAGTCTTTTCCTGATCTCTGATCTTCTGTGTGGCCTCAGAGCGGCTTCTCTCGATGGAGCGGATGAGCTCAGTGAAGATCTTCTCACTGTCCTCCACTGCTGTCTGTGCAGAGCGCTGTTAGGACACACATCACAATCACACAGTGGCTTCAGTGAGTCCTGACTGAGACTTGTCAAACTTCTCTTCTTCTCCAGACTCACCTTATGAGACTCCACAGCCTCTCTCAGCCGCTGAAGATCTTTCTCTCTCTGCTGGATCCTCTGCTGGAACGACCTCTGCGTCTCCTTCAGCTGCTTCTGCAACACAAACCAATAACAGAGATGTCACATTATCATCAAGTGATGCTGAAACACATGAAACTCACACAGATTGAGATCTTCACACTGATAGTAACAGACCTGCGACTCTATTTGATGAAGAAAAAAATAATTACTCAAGGATATAGTTGAGTAATTAAATAAATGATGTTTTATTAACAAAGTTCAGGAGGAACACATTCAGATGATCCAACTAATCATCACATCACTCCAACCAGCAGTCATTAATCAGCAATCATCATGTCTGCCCAATCAGGATGAGCGGAGAAGATCCAGCTCTTCCTGTCCGATGAAGAATATTTTATCCTCAAGAAATCTTTGCCACAATCCTCTGGTCTAGGAGCGATTATCCTCCACATAGCACCAACTATCTCGCGGGCGTCAGCCTAAACAAATGAGTCCCAGCACGACGAGATCTACACACGCCACCCCGGGCGAAACATCCGCGATCTCCTTTCCTGTATTTCTCTGCTTCAGCACATTCAGTCATTCCTGCCATAGAGAAATGGACAATAAGGCCCGTCGAGCACCAAGCTCGCGTCTGGGACGATACAGTTTGGAAAGTATGTTTTAATTTGAGTGATTGTTTATTGATCCTTTAGTGATTGTTGAACACGATTGAATAAATTCAAGCCATTTTATTATGCAAGCTTTTCATCTTTTACCTCTTTTACATCTTTTATCTTTTAAGTCTCTTTGAATTTAATTGAATGAATGTGCGTGTGCCACGAAACCAGCAACAGACGAGGAACAAACTATCATATAAATCAGACTGTACTTTGCTGTTTGACGATCATCCAACATCAACCAATGATTACAGTATCAAACTGAAGCGTCAGTCAACATACTGTAATCATGACGATCATCATCACAATTATTGTCATCATCTCTCAACTTCGTCAATGTTCCAGCTACCACTGGAGCTCAGTTTCTTTGGAAATTTCTCCACTGCCGCAGGAGTGACGTTCCTTCACGCTCCCGCAGGAGCTCAAGAACCAGAATCAATAAGCAGAATTGGAATCATTACTATTCAAATGATACTCAACCTTAAATATCATCATCATCGTCATCACTATTACTGTCATCATAATCATCATCATCATCGTCGTCTCTCAACGTCATCAATAGTGATGTTCCCTCACGCTCCCGCAGGAGCTCTGTTTTTCTGGCAAATTCTAGACCTCTGCACCAATGTTTCTCTGGAAAACTTTCTCCAGCGCCGTAGCAGTGGTGCTCCTCCACTCCTCAGCTCCCGCAGGAGTTCACCTATACGCAACTTTCCACAGCCGACCACCAGCGAGGCTCACGTTTCTGAAGTCAAGGTCAAACTCTGACGGTCAAACTCTGACTAACCCCTCCCTACGATTACGACACTTTCAGCTTCAACCTCTGCAGGTTTTTGGGGTTATCAACATCATTTCCGGCTGCTGTCCCTCGCCAGTTGCAACTTTTTGGGGGAGTTCTCTGGGCTCGGGCCAAATACCGAGCTCGGACCGCTCTCCTCAAATATGCATATAATAACTCCATCTGAATACTTGTAAGTGTGAACTGGTGAACTGCCTTCCATTATAAAATGTTGATCGGGAGTCAGACATGAAAATGAACATGAGCATCACATCTACATAAAAAAAATTATGATTAGTCTACAGTGAAGAGAAACCAAAGCCCAAAGTCAAGATATTAATGGCTGAAAGTATCTGGATTGAGTCAGATTTACTGAACAGAAAGTGTTTATGCGTCTGTCACTCCATTTAACTGCATTATTCTCAACAGATATATTTTGTCAAACAACTGTGAATATTTTCCATAATTTTTTGTGTTGATAAATGTTTACGGTGCACTTCACCATATTTTCTGTCAAGTTCAATGTGGAGCACAAACACACTCAGCAGTGAAAGTCTCTTACAGCTTCTGTTCACTTCTGCTGACGTCTGCAGTGTGAATGATGTCACCTGATCATATTTCTGCCAATATAAACAGTGTCAACATTATTTCATCAGTGTCTAGTTTAGAGTTCATACCTGTTTCTCTGTCCTCTGTGCTGCAGCTGATACAGTGTCGTGGTTTTTATGTTCATCCATCGTACACAACAGACATATAAACTTCTGATCAGTGCGGCAGAAAACCTCAAGGAGTTTATCGTGTGTTTGGCAGATCATCTCCTGCAGTCGTCCAGTGGCTTCAGTCACTTTATGTGGCTTACGTGAGTGAAATTCCTCATGACGGTCAAAATGAGTTTGACAGTAAGACTCCAGACACACCAGACAGGACTTGACGGCTTTGTGTTTTTCTCCAGTACAGACGTCACACTGCACATCTCCAGCTCCAGCGTAACAGTCAGCAGGAAGTTTAATCTTCTTCAGTTTCTCCACCACTTCAGCTAACATGGTGTTTTTAGCTAAAGCAGGTCTTGGACTGAAGGTCTGTCTGCACTGAGGACAGCTGTAGACTCTCTTCTGATCCTCCTGATCCCAGCAGTCTGTAATACAGATCTTACAGTAACTGTGTCCACAGGGAATGGCCACTGGATCCTTCAGGAGATCCAGACACACTGAACACAGAAACTCATCCTGAGAAATTCTGGCTTCTGCCATTTTACAGCATGAATACAGAGACACAAACACACAACAGCTCAACTTCACTTCAGTTTCTCTTTCTCTGAACTCATGTGATTCCTGCTTCCTGCTTCTGTGTTTGAGTGACGTGTGCAAATGTCTGCTAGTCTGTAGAGTCACAGATCACAAAACGTCCACTAGATGTCAGTCTCAGACACAAATCAAGTCAAGTTGTGGGGACATACAGTGGAAAGAAATGCATACAACAAAACCTATATGTTGAACTATCCTACTGATTTAACTATAAATATACTGTATATAAAAAATGTTAACCTATACATACACTAAGATACTAAAATACTAAAATACAAACTATACAAATGTTTCAGATAAATACTGTACATGCGCAAAGAGAAACATTGAGACGAGCAGCTGGCAGGGGAACAGTGCAGGGTGGTTTTGTAGTGCAAGTTGTAGTGAAAGTGTTTGTAGTGTGAAAAGTGTCTAGTGCTATAAGTTCTTTTCTTTAATGTGGAGTGGGGGGGGGGGGGGTCAGAGGTTCAGAGAGCGGTGGGGTGGGGTGGGGTGGGGTAGGGCTCTCACCGCCTGGGGGAAAAAGCTGTTGAGCCGTCTTGTGGAGTGGGCTCCGATGCTCCGGTACCGTCTTCCTGATGGTAGGAGCTGGAAGAGACTGTGGGAGGGATGGGTGGAGTCCTTCACGATACTGTTGGCTCTGCTGGAGCATCGTGTAAGGAAGATGTCCAGGATGGAGGGGAGAGGGACACCGATGATCTTAGCAGCTGTGTTCACTGTCCGCTGTAGTGTCTTGCGGTCTGCTGCAGTACAACTACTGTACCAGACAGTGATGCAGCTGGTCAGCACACTCTCAATGGTTCCCCTGTAGAAGGTGGTGAGGATGGGCGAAGGGAGACTTGCTCTTTTCAGCCGGCGGAGAAAGTGTAGGCGCTGTTGTGCCCTCTCGGAGACTGACATGGTGTTGGTGGTCCAGGTGAGATCCTCTGTGATGTGCACCCCCAGGAATTTAGTGCTGCTGACTCTCTCCACAGTCGAGCTGTTGATGGTCAGTGGGGGGTGGTCAGCGGAGTTTCTCCTGAAGTCCATCACAACCTCCTTTGTCTTACTCACGTTGAGGGACAGGTTGTTACAGCCACACCATTTCGCCAACTGTGCCACTTCCTGTCTGTAGTGCGTTTCATCGTTGTTGCTGATGAGACCTACCACTGTTGTGTCATCAGCGAACTTGATGATGTGGTTGGAGCTGGACTTGGCTGTGCAGTCGTGGGTCAGCAGCGTGAAGAGCAGCGGGCTGAGCACACAGCCTTGTGGGGCACCTGTGTTCAGTGTGGTAGTGCTCGAGGTGTTGTGGCCGACACAAACTGACTGAGGTCTTCCGGTTAGAAAGTCCAGGATCCAATTACAGAGGGAATTGAGGGTATTGAGGGTACAGAGGGTAGTCGTGGCCTAATGGTGAGGGAGTTGGGCTTGTAACCTGAAGGTTGCTGGTTTGATTTCCACGCCGACAGGAATTGAAGGTGGGGATTGTGAATGAACAGCACTCTCTCCACCTTCGATACCATGACTAAAGTGCCCTTGAGCAAGACACCTAACCCCTAATTGCTCCCCTTGTAAGTCACTTTGGATAAAAGCGTCTGCTAAATGAATAAATGTGAATGTGAATTGTTCAGGCCCAGCAAGTTTAGTTTGTTGATGAGCTGTTGTGGGATTATGGTGTTGAATGCTGAGCTGAAGTCGATGAACAGCATTCTGACGTATGAGTCTTTGTTTTCCAGGTGGATAAGAGCCAAATGGAGGGTGGAGGAAAAGTGAAGCAAAAGTGAATTAAATCTTCTTGGTTTCCCTCTTTTTCTTGAATTTAAGAATTCATTTCATTCATCAGGCTTATAAATTAAAAAAAAAAAAAAAATATATATATATATATATATATACATAATGCACTATGATGAATTATTCAGATATGCTCAAACCCTAACCAAACACACTTCAAAAAGCTAAATCATGGTGTTCAGAATTAATGGCAAATTACAAATGAAAATCTTTGACAGACACAGATAGTAAAATAAGCTCTCATTTATATATTCAAGGTATCTGAAATACCTAGTTTTAACCAGACCTTTTATGTAGGATTTTCAAAGGCAGCTTCACATAGCCAAAAAATAAATAAAAAACATTTATTTGATGTATATTTTTGTTATGTCTTGTTTCTCACTCCCCTGTGAGTGAATAATGAGCTTTCCCACACTTTTGCTCAGTGTGGCACGAGACTTTGACATAGACAGCAGGAAAAATGAGCTCCCAAAGATTTACAGCAAAAGAAGTAATTTCACAGGTTTTGGAGTATGATACTGATACAGATCAAGATGAAGATGTTTCAGAGTTAGAAGATGCTTCAGAGATGGATGAAAATGTTGATGAAGATACAGAAAATGAATGGTCTATGGATCACTCTGAGGAAGAGGCTGCCACATCCTCCACCTCATCAGAGAGAAATGATGAATCACAGCAACCATCAAGCTTTGAGCGATGGATGTCAAAAGATGGTAAAATAGAATGAACATCTACACCCCCACAACAACGGGGAAGACTGTGATTCCAAGTCCAGCTATGCCTGGAAAATGCAGATTTACACAGGCAAGCCATCAGGTGGGGCACCTGAGAGAAACCAGGGGATGCGTGTGGTCCTACAAATGAGTGAAGGGCTGCAAGGTCACTGCATAACCTGTGACAACTTCTTTACATCGTACAACCTTGGTGTCGAGCTACTCAAGCGAAAGCTGACTTTGATTGGAACAGTGAAAAAAAACAAACCTGAGCTACCCAGAGAGATTCTGAACATGGAGGGCAGAAACATGTATTCGTCAAAATTTGCTTTCTCTGAAAATGCAACAGTAGTTTCCTACTGCCCCAAAAGAAACAAGAATGTCCTTGTGATGAGTACAATGCACAGAGATGCATCACTGAGTGCAAGAGAGGACCTGAAGCCAGAAATGATACTGGACTATAATTCCACGAAAGGAGGGGTTGACAATTTGGACAAAGTCACATCAGCCTACAGCTGCCAGCGCAGGACTGTCCGTTGGCCTCTGGTGGTCTTCTACAACATCTTGGATGTGTCAACGTATAATGCCTTCGTCCTGTGGCGTGAGATCAACCAATCCTGGAATGAGGGCAAATTGAACAAACGTCGGTTGTTTCCTGGAGGAGCTGGGAAAAGCTCTCATAACACCTGAGATCCAGAGACGCGCCCGCCCACCTAGATCACCAGCGGCTGCAGCTTTGGTTGAGTCAGTGCAAGCTGGTGGATCTGGAGTCAGACCCACAGAAAATGAAGGAGTGAACACAGATGATAGGAAAAAACGGAAGAGATGTGAGTTGTGCCCATCCAAGCGCGACAGCAAAACTAGCATTGTGTGTGTGAAGTGCAAAAAATTTGTATGTAGAAAGCACACACTTGCAGTGTGCTCATCATGCCAGGAATAACTTCTTTACTTTACTTCTTTACTATGAAATGAGTTTACAAAATTATATAGCTACATTTAATTTTTCAGTAATGATGTTCTAAGAAAAAATAAATAAATTAAAAAATTAAAAAATGTTAAAAAATTTTTTTTAAAAATGTATATGCAAAACAAGTCAGCATGTTGTTTATTTTCAAATTTTGTCAAAACAAAACAGTTTTAAAAATTTTCATTTAATCATATCTTCAGATATATGTTTTTTTAAATGTTTGACAAATGTTGATATTAAAAGTTTACAGTTTGTACCTGAATCTTTGTTGTTTTTCATAGTGTGATTTTTGTGGAATTGTATTGAATCCAATTAGGGTCAATTTGACCCGTTCCATAAAGAGTGTACACAGAAATCCAACAGCGCACAAGGGTTAAAGATACAACCGTGGTATTTTCCCTGATCTTGTATGTAATTGTAAGTTCAGCAATAGATAATAATAAAAAAGTCATGAGTCACAGCTGCTCTAACACCTCACAGCATCAGTAACTCAACTCTACCTCATACAGTTTTTCACAGCTGCTCGAAGATCCTGCCTTTGGAGAAGAATGTTGATTTTGTTCTCAGAAAATGTAAGTATTACTACTAAAAATAAGATTACCTCAGAATGAACTGCATTGCTAGCCCACCCCAACACTTACACACAATAATAATGAAAAATGCTGCCCAATACTTCATTATATTACTTCTTACTGAAAATGATGTTTTAGTAAAACAAGTAAAATGTCATTTGTTTTGTCATATGACAGCTATGCATGAACAAACACTAGACAAGTGCAGTCAAGGTGAAAACATCTCAATTTTCAGTCAAGCAATGATTTAAAGCATGAATTAATAAAACAATTATATTTTATTTACTGACAACAATAGAAAACAAATGAGTAAAAGTATGAATAAAAGTAAGCACAATAAATAAATACATAAACAAGTCATCAACACATGAAACAAAGCTTTATTCAGACTTATTATACTAATAATCACGTATTTACAGGCGCTGAACCCCACATCCTACTGTCCATCCTTCTGCCATCTCAACACAGCTGTGCCAATTCTGCAGCTTTATTTTGATGAAGCAGCTGATCACCATGAACACCTTCACCTGTCTTTGAAGATGGCGCACTGGAACAACACAGTTGTGTGTGTTTGATTGAGTGTGTGTGTGTGTGTGTGTGTGTGTGTGTGTTTACTGATTAACTCTGTCACTGTGTGTTTTCTAGTGTGGATCATGGAGGAGAGATCAGGATTACAGCAGGAGTACGCAAATGTATGTCAACACACAATTACACTCACACACACTTTTACACTCTCTCTCTCTCTCACACACACACACACACACACACACACACTCTCACACACACACACACACACACACACACACACACACAGTGAACACACACACACACACACTCTCACACACACACACACACACACACACTTGTTTGTTGGCTGCTTGGTAACAGATCTGAGAGTTCAGTACCGAACTCAAGAATTCCTAAATATAGATGAGATTTTGTAAAATAGGATAAGAATCCAAAATCAAGTTAAGATTTGCTTCTTTGAAACACATTTGTGAAAAGTCCTACATTAACTTGACAGATCTGAACTTAAGACTTAAGATAGAAAGTTTCTGTAATATTGATACCCCTGATGTGTTTTATCTCCATCAGATTCCCATCAGGTCACTCTGGATCTGAACACAGTGAATAAAAGCCTTCATCTGTCTGAGAGGAACAGAGTGATTACATTCACTAACACAGATCAGTCGTATCCTGATCATCCAGACAGATTTGATGTTTATCCTCAGGTGTTGTGTAGAGAGAGTGTGTGTGATCGACGCTGTTACTGGGAGATTGAGTGGAGTGGTGAATGTGTGTGTATATCAGTGTCACATAAGAACATCAGGAAGGGATGGAGTGATGAGTGTTGGTTTGGATATAATGATCAGTCCTGGAGTTTGATCTGCTATTCCTCCAGTTACTCTTTCATACACAATAAGATAGTGACTAAACTCCCAATAAAGTCCATCAGCAGTAGAATAGGAGTGTATGTGGATCACAGTGCAGGAACTCTGTCCTTCTACAGCGTCTCTGACACAATGAGGCTCATCCACACAGTCCAGACCACATTCACTCAACCGCTCTATCCTGGGTTTAGAGTTTGTGTTCCTGGATCATCAATGAAACTGTGTTGATGAATCAGAATAGACTGTAGAGAGATTCTACCCATAATGCTTTGAGCTCATGATAAATCAGTAACAGTGAGATGTTATAGAGTCTCTTCATTACATTAATACTTCAGCTGAACTTCTGTCAGTGAAATATCAAGTTCAGGTTCTTCCAGTCGAGCGCTAAAGCTGTGTGGTCGAATAAACAATGAGCTCTTTTGGAGTTTATATAATATACCTCACAAAATTAAAATAAATGTCAGAGAAGGTTTAAGGATGAGTGAGGTAAACAAGGTGAAGATCAAGAGAATCCCAGACAAAAAACAGCCAATGATACAAACAGAGAAGAGAGAGGAAATATGAGACAGAAGAACCCAGCTAACAGTGGATGTCCAGTTATAAACCAGACCAAATGCGGACTTAACGTTCGCTGGAATTAACCTTAAGGATTGTGGCTATTCCTTAATTAAACATCCCTCAAATGAACTTTGATAACAGAGTTTATGCAGAAAGCATAAAAATAGTAAAACCATAGCCATGTTTTTTTTTTTTATAATAATTACTATGGAACAAATATAATTTCTCAATATTACTTTTGGAACTATTCAATATTCTTTAAAACATGGCCTTTATATTAATCCTTTACTGATTATATTACAAAGATCCAACTAAACCGGTTTATATTTGTACTTTAATAATTCTATTGTATTTACACCTTGTAATTGTTTTCATTAAATCATTTTCCCCACCATTACTGTATGACTTTTAAATTCTATAAATTTAAAGTGTGCTTCACAGTACACATATTCATGTAATAATGAAAGTATCCACCATTGTGAAGTTATGTATTAACTGATTAAAAGTTTGAAATAATATGACACGTTGTTTATAAGTGTTTTTGGTTTTCCATGGAGTCTTTGCATACTCCCATATACACATGTGGTCATTAAGAATGCCCATTTTTTCCCCAAGGCATGCCGAAATATGCAGCAAGTTTGTCAGAGGTTAAATAAATGTGTTGTGCTTCACAGAATATCCACCAGATTGCGCATTGGAACAACACAGTGTGTACAGGCCAGACCAAATTACTCACAAACACTTAGAGATCGACTCAAACACATCCTAAAACTGCCCCTTTTAATCCACTACATACTGTAGCCTATATTTAAACACACTGTAAATGAGCAATTCCATGCAAATGTCAACCTTACCATAAAAGAACAAAACCCTATTTAAGTTGTGCAAGTCTGTATTTTACTGCATTAATGTGCTTTAATAGAAATTTGAAGGAAATCACTATGTTTATCCACAGTGTTACGACTTCCAATTTTAGTCTAGGATGAGAAGAGGCAACATTGAGTTTGTGGTCGACTGAGCGGTGGAGATGGTGGCAAAAGACAGCGCGTCACACAAATGAACCGATAGTGTTTCAGTGTACAAACAAGAAAGAAAGTGATAAACCATAATAAAGATAATGACAAAGAAAAGAATATATACAATATTTACATAAATAACAATAAAGATAAACCGAGGGGGAGGACACAAATGGCACCAAATAAAAGAAAAGAACAAAACCAAACCACGCTCAACTCAAATTAGTCTTCTAACCTAAACTGATGAAAAGAAAAACAAGAAAACAAGTCCCTGACTTACCTACTCTAGCTAATAAATAAAACATACACAAGTGGTGCGCATTTCTATACTAATGTATTTAGACATTTTAATTCACTAGGTGTTGTAATATGTAAGTCACATGACATCATACCTGTGCTCTCCGAATGAGGTTCTTAATCGCCATGATACCACTGATGTATAATAAACTAAACAAAACAGAACAGAAACAAAATCTACAGAAACAGGAAACAAGAGCTCTGCTTCATGATCACGCAGTCGCCCTTTTAAACTGTGTCAGTCCAATTGCGATTGGTAGGCGCAGCCATGACGTCACGCCACTAACGATGATGGTCATGGTCACTACCCAATGATCGTCGCAGGTAGGCAGGCCTAAGAAGTTGACAGAGAGAGAGGCTGCGTCCGAAATCGCCTACTTCTCTACTATTGAGTACACAGTAAAACCCCAGAGTTAAATCAACTCTGCTCAGATAACATTTGGTCCCTCTCTAAATAGTGTTAAAGTAACACTGAAGCAGAGTTAAAGTTAATGAGATAATTAAGCAATTAATTAAGCGATGATTGAACATTAATGATGAACACCTGCTGTTAACAAGCAGAATCACTGAAGAAAAGAGAAACACAAGAACAACAACTGACTTCAGCCACAGTCTTAGATGAAATCAACTGAAGATAAAAGACATTCAATCTCTGAAGAGTGTTACTTTAACACTAGTTCAGTGTGACTTTAACACTATTTAGAGAAGGACCAAATGCTATCTGAGCAGAGTTGATTTAACTCTGGGGATTTTACTGTGCATGTGCTAAAAACAAAATTGTGATTAAATGCATTAAACTAGGGTGTTGTTAGCACTCAGTCGGAATTAAACATAACAAAATTAATAAATATGTATAAAAAAGGTAGGTCTAAAAGTTTCACTTGTTGCGGGACTTGAAATTCATCCAAAATTGCATCTATTCATTTACTCACCATCACGCTTTTCCAAACCCGTACGTCTTTCGTTCATTTTCAGAAAGCAAATGAAGATTTTTTTGATGAGATCTGAGAGCTTTGACGCTTCAAAAAGATCTTAAAACTAATCCACATGAACTGAGTGGTGTAGTCCAAATTTTCTGAAGAGACACAATCACTTATAAACAATAATCAATGTACGCATTAGTTATGCTATAATAAATCTGAACCAAACTGCTCATTTCATATAGTTTCCTCCGACACAATTTTATAATTTCCTTTTTTTTTTTTTTTTAATGTGGTTTAAGTATGTGTAAATGGGGCTTTTATTTTGGCATGCAGATATGACGTCACGAGGATGCGCCGCGCGGCTGTGATTCTGCTGAAGAAAGGTTTGTGTTTTTAATCATTTAAAGTGTTTATATCTATGCGGAACTTTCTGATAATTGTCTAGATGTTTTGGCATGACCTGTAAAACGACTGCCGTTCTGAATAAAACAATTGTAATGCTTTATCAAACGCGTTATTTGTGCGAGTAAAGCGCATCCACTCATGAATAACAGAAAAGATGCGTCTATTTCACTCACAATATATCAGTTTTATTTTCAGAAACTCGAGTGCAATGTGTGATAATTCATTCTACGTGTTTATTTACTCCTTTATTAACTTACTGTCGCGGTCCATCATGTTGGGAAAAAATAGAAGAATCAAGTATTTTTAAGTCAGTGTTTGAAATAAAGCCGCTTTTGATTTTCTTCACATACTGATATTGTGTTGAGATTTATTACACAATGAATAATAATGATGATGATCTGTTATGGTACTGTGATTAAAATATTTTGCTCATTTTGTGTGTGTGTATATATATATATATATATATATATATATATATATATATATATATATATATATATATATATATATATATAAAATATTTAATAAATACTCTTTTTTTACCGTTTTTTCTTTTGCTTTTAGATCAACTTGCAATAGAAAGTTATCAAAGATGCAACAGCGTTTCAGTGCAGAGAACAAATGCGAATAACTGTGCATTTATTTATTAAAATTCTGGGCCGAAAGCTCAAATTCTGGATGCACTTGGCTGAAAACTCAAAGTGACGTTTTAAAAATAATTATTAGTTTATTTTTATAATAATATAATTGTATTATTAGTAGACTTTTTAACGCAATAATTTTACTAGATATGAATTTAAAAAAAAATACGACACTTATTTAATGTGACACACCAAAATGAGAGAAAAATATATTAAAATTATATTAAATTTCAATATATTATTCTTCATTCAGTTCAGAATTAGCTAAATAACTAAATATTTTTCTAGTCGACTAGCAGTTTTTTCGACCGGTGTGTCGAGAGCGTGTTTTAAATCTGTCAAACTCTTCCGCACATAAATATAAAGGCAAATAGACATGATTATGACGACACGTTGGTATTTTTGTAACATGTTTATGATAAATGAAAAGCAGATTTAGTGTACAGTACATCATAAAACATACAAACTATGCATGTCTGCCCATTATCGAATCAAAACCCACTTTAGATCGTAATCAGAAGTTATCACAATAGCTCTGATGGTTTAAAGTGTGTTTTGAGCAAAGACATTAAAGCTGCAATACGTTATCACATCATCTTCAACACACTCAGATAATATGATGAACAGAGCTGCGTTTCCTCACACTCATGACCGGAAAAGCGGAAGCGGCGACGGTGTCATAATAAAAGTCTGCTGCTCTCGAGGCGTGTCGCGCTCGTCTCTCATTATCAATCGTTCAGCTCCACAGCACTCGCTCCTGCTCCGCTTCACACTACAGTAACGTTAATAATCACATCCATGATTTCTGCCTGAGGTGAAGACCACACGTCCCAAGATTCCTCGCTCAAACTAATTAAGGTATGCCTCTGTTTGGAATAGGCGACCTCTAGTGGACGAAAAACTACATAGTGCACCTTTAAATAATCAAGCAGTTTGATGCTAATTGTGCCTCTAATTATATTTTATGGTGCATTCTTGATCTATTCTTGCAGGACCAAACTCTATTCATTTTAATTTAACGCTGTATATTATGCAGCGGAAGACGTTAAAGCCATATATACGTCGATTTTATGGTCGATTGCTCCTAGCGTGCAGGCGTGGATTAACAGATCAGTTGTGAAAGGTCCGTTCATGCACGATTCGCCTCGTTTTCCACGTCGCGTTCTGTGTGAAAGTGCCTTAACACATGAGAATGAAGCTTGTTGACTTTTTTCATCAATGCTTTACACCAGCATAAAGATCCCGGCGCTGTCAATCACGCAAAACGAAACGAATGGGCCACCGATGTACGGCTTTTATGTATGGAGGAGCAGGAGTGCCACATGAAAATAAAACGAAGAATCAGTTAATTCATTTAATAATTCACACATAAAAATGTATATAAATAAATCACTTTTATATAGGCAAATAAATAGACATCTTTAAAGTTGTTTATTTAATTCCTGTTTTTAAACGTAGATTAATAGAACAATAAAACAATACATTTGTAAATCATTTTAAATCGCTTTTTAAAAAAGGATTTGCCAAACGCTTTTCTTTATCCATTTGTCAATCGAGTGCTAAAATGCCATTGGACAGCACACATGGGGGAGCAACCAATCAACTTTCACCTCGATTTGAAGAGCCGACCCTCTCTAGAAGAGTTCGAGCAACGCGATCACGCAAAATGTCAGGCCAATCTGAACGTGTTTGGAGAGGTTATAATGGTTTTCGTCGACACAACAATACATCCTGCTGTCTCTTCTGCCGGTACATCCAACGACTGGTGTTGTTCGAGAACGCTTGGAAGTTCAACCATAGCGTGAGGGCCGCGGAGTCGCTGAATGACCTCAAACTGAACCCAAATCCGTCCATTTATTGTACAAGCACAATATATTATTGTCTTCCCTCGACTGAAAAACTCTTTTACATATAAAATGATAATCGAGAGGAGAATTTATTTCGCAAAAATCAGCTAAAGCTAACAAATCATCTACAATACCTCTAAAAACACGTTTAGCTTCGCCTGACATTTTGCGTGATCGCGTCGCTCGAACTCTTCTAGAGAGGGTCGGCTCTTCAAATTGAGGCGAAAGCTGATTGGTTGCTCCCCCATGTGTGCTGTCCAATGGCATTTTAGCACTCGATTGACAAATGGATGAAGAAAAGCATTTGGCAAGTCCTTTTTTAAAAAGCCATTTAAAATGATTTACAAATGTATTTTTTTATTGTTCTATTAATCTACATTTAAAAACAGGAATTAAATAAACAACTTTAAATATGTCTATTTATTTGCCTATATAAAAGTGATTTATTTATATACATTTTTATGTGTGAATTATTAAATGAATTAACTGATTCTTCGTTTTATTTTTATGTGTCACTCCTGGTTCCTCCATATTTATGGGCCAATCAGGCAAAAAAAGGATAAGATGTGTCGGCCCAACAGGAAAATGCCAGATGGCCAGTCCGTCCCCGAGCTAGATAATTATATTAATGGGAAAGCAAGCCAAATATCATCTTGATGAGGCATCAGCTATTCGAGATATCTATCATCGATAAACATCATCATCTCCCAGACATTCTACTGACCAGCTTTTCCCGGTTCCTCTGCAGTTCTTGTAGCTTGGCTGAGCTTCAACTCGGTCCACTCTCAGATATGATCTTCCCATCTCCCTCTCCTCCTGCTACCTTGAAGGACACTCTTTGATAGCCCTGATGATCTGGTCACATGACCACACCATCTCAGCTTTGTTTTCTTGACAGTTACGAGCAATTCATCATATGGTCTGATGCTCCTTCCTCTAGGTAATTAAAGCTGCGACTGTTATGAAGAGTCTGACGTGCCTCACTTCATATTTCATATACTTTCAGACCTAAAGAATGGTGCGTAAACAAATTGAGGCCTAAATCTGGTCCATAGGTTCCAAAGTTTTAGTTCAGGGGTGTCCAATCCTGCTCCTGGAGAGCCACTGTCCTGCAGAGTTTAGCTCCAACCCCAATTAAACACACCTGAACCAGCTAATCAAGGTTTTTAGGCATACATGAAACTTCCAAGCAGGTGTGTTGTGGTAAGTTGGAGCTAAACTCTGCAGGACAACGGCCCTCCAGGACCGAGTTTGGACACCCCTGTTTTAGTTGGTTCAAGGGTTCTGCCAGTAGGGGGCACTCATGCAACGTTTGAGATTTAGTTTGGATGTGTTTATATTTCTGGTAATTATTCTCATCTTAAACAGGACAAACACAGAATTCCTGGAGAAGCGACTGAGATCCATGCGACGCCCGATCATAAAGATGACGTTTATTAAACAGGAGAGTGACGACATGAAGATTGAAGAAGTATTCAGTTTGAAACAAGAAGATACTGAGGAACAAACAAAGATGGTGCTTATTAAAGAGGAGAGTGAAGATGTGAAGATTGAAGAAACTGAGGAACAAACAGGTTGGTTTCGTTCTCAAAGAGATGATCTTTATTAAAATGTCCAGTTCTACAGAAATGAATGATATTTTTGAAGAGTGTCCTAATATAACAGTACTTTTATTTGACATGGAGCAGGTCACCTCATGGACAGACATGTTGAGATCATCATGCAATAAATTAGGAAAAATAATACAGATGTAGTGTAAGCAAAACACTTATTTTGAGTACATTTACATTTAGTCATTTAGCAGACGCTTTTATCCAAAGCGACTTACAAGTGAGGAAAACAAACAAGCGATTCTTCATGAATTGGCAAATAACACAGGACGTGCTCACAATACAAGTTTCATACATTGCTTAGTACCATAAGCTAGAGTAGGAAGGGAAAGAGGGGGGAAGGATAGGGTTTTTTTTTTTTTTTTTTTTTTTTTTTTTTTTTTTTTTTTTATGAGGGGATTAAGTGTTCACGGAAGAGGTGAGTTTTCAGCTGTCTCTTGAATATTGCCAAGGAATCTGCGTTCCTGATGAAAGTAGGGAGATCATTCCACCAGCAGGGAGCAGTGAAGGAGAATGTTCTGGAGAGTGATTTTGTGCCTCTCTGTGATGGTACCACAAGTCTTCGTTCCTTTAGCGATCGCAGGCTTCTGGTGGGGACGTAGCGTTGCAGCAGTGTGTGGAGGTAGGAAGGTGCAGAGCCTGTGGTGGATCTGTAAGCAAGCATCAGCGCCTTGAACTTGATGCGAGCAGCAAGGGGTAGCCAGTGCAAAGAGATGAAGAGGGTAACATTAATCCCAATGTTTACTTCTGAATTGACTCTAGTTGAATCCACCTGATTCAGCTAATCGGCTCCTTCATGAAAAGTGCAGGTATGTGTTTTGGGGCAGGGTTAGAACTAAAGGTTGCGTTCATGCCATGTCAGAATTACTTCAATTTGTAAAAAGCGTTCACGTACTCTCAGAGCTTATTATTACAGCTTGTAAGGTGGGAATTTTGTGAGACCTCTTGGACTGCTGCAGATTCATTTAGCCATTGTTAGTGATGCCACAGAAATGCATAATTCGAGGATGTAAACATTACCAAATATAACTCCACGTGTCATCTTGAGACTACGGAAGACATGGCGTAAATTCTGTGGCCCTCCAACGCTTGTCATGTGTAGCTGAACCGCGACTCGCGACAATACAGAAGAGTATCGTCCATCATGTCACGTTTTCCTTGATTTGTGAGCGGCAAACAGAGATGCAAGGTGTTTGTACAATGGTTTAATCAAAAGTAATGGTAAGCTACAGCTAAACAAAGATTATATTCAGAATAAAGTAAAGAAAGAGAGAATAGGTGTCCGAACTCGGTCCTGGATGGCCACTATCCTGCAGAGTTTAGCTCCAACTTGCCTCAACACACCTGCCTGGAAGTTTCTAGTATGGCTAGTAATACCTTGATTAACCGGTTCAGGTGTTTAATTGGAGTTGGAGCTGAACTTTGCTGGGTAGTGGCCCTCCAGGACCAGAGTTGCCCATGCCTTACCTGGGTAAGGGTGCGTTCACACTTGTAGTTCGGTTGGTTTGGTTCGTTTGGTCCGGACCAAAAGACAAAAAAACAGTCCTGGTTCGCTTAACGTTCACACTGGCATTTTTAACAGCGAACCGTACGTTACCGAACCAAAGGCATAGAGATACGGTCACGACCTGATTGGTCGGCTTTTATGACGTATATTTGGCGACGGAGCTCGCTTACCGAACATTCAAAACAACGCTGTGTTCTGGATTGAACGCCATCATTTTATACGTGTACAAATGCTTTATTTTTACCAGCTGAGAACTCACGAAGAGCTCATAAAATGTTCAAAACATTCAAAACAGCAGCAGGATTTCCTCCGTTGTACACAGAAACAGAAACTTCTCCTCCTCGTTGCTCCACGTTTGCCCTCGACTCATTTTGGACACACCGATCTTTCCGCGTCGTCAAATCAGTGACTTGTAGCGTCGCATCTCGTGACATCACATCCTGTTTTTGGTTGGTTTACATGTCTTTGGTCCGTGTTGCGTTCATATATCAATCGAACCGCACCAGAGTTCGTTTGGAAGCGGACCGAGACCCATCTTTTTAGCGGTCTCGATCCGCACCAGGGTTCGGATGGCAGCGTTCACATGTGTTCAAATGAACCGCACTAACTGAGCAGGGTTAGTTTTAACCCTAAGTCACCAGACTTGGTACGCATATCGTTCTCCTCAAGTCTGATAACTTGCAAAATCACATGGATGTGGCTATTGTGGTTCAGGGTGAAATCGCGACCAGCTGGCCTCCTTTATTTACCCTCTTAAATACATCTGCCTACCGCGTGATGATGGCGCTGTAGTGCCTGTGATCAACTGTTTACGGCTATATTGATGGATTCGATGCTTTAAATGTCAAAATGTTTTGATGCCTGTTCCTTTGTGCCATTAAACTGGGGTTAACATGAATTTGTCCTTTCATTACCTTAGACCTGATGCCGCTGAAAGAGGAGCTTCAAGATCTGAATGAAACGGAAGAGAAATATCAGTATGATTTCACAAGTTGCCCACAAACTGAAAAGACTTCACCAAAAGCTCAAAAGACAGCGAGTAGAAGTTATTTCACCTGCCAACAGTGTGGGAGGAGATTCACTCAAACAGGACATCTTAAAACCCACATGAGAATTCACACCGGAGAGAAGCCTTTTAGATGCGATAAGTGCGGAAAATGTTTCACACAGCAAGGGACCCTTTATACCCACATGAAAGTTCACACTGAAGAGAGCCTTTACACCTGCAAAATATGTGGAAAAACCTTGAATCGAAAAGGAAATCTCAAGACTCACATGAGAACGCACACTGGAGAGAAACCTTTCACATGTGATCAGTGCGGGAAATGTTTCACACGCAAAGAAAACCTTAATAACCATGTGAGGATTCACTTAAAAGATAGCTGCTGTATATGCCATCAGTGTGGAATGTGTTTCACAGACAAGAATCAACTAAAGACACACGTGATAACTCACACCGGAGAGAAACCGTACATGTGTCACCACTGTGGAATGAGTTGCGCAAGCAACACAAACCTTAAAGTCCACGTGAGAGTTCACACTGGAGAGAAACCGTTCACATGTGATCAGTGCGGGAAATGTTTCACACGTAAAGAAAGCCTTAATGACCATGTGAGGATTCACTTAAAAGATTTCTGAATATACGATCAGTGTGGAATTAGTTTCACAGACAAGAATCGACTTAAGACACACGTGACAGACACATTCTGCTCAGATAACATTTGGTCCCTCTCTAAATAGTGTTAAAGTCACACTGAACTAGTGTTAAAGTCACACTCTTCAGAGATTGAATGTCTTTTATCTTCAGTTGATTTCATCTAAGGCTGTGGCTGAAGTCAGTTGTTGTTCTTGTGTTTCTCTTTTCTTCAGTGATTCTGCTTGTTAACAGCAGGTGTTCATCATTAATGTTCAATCATCGCTTAATTAATTGCTTAATTATCTCATTAACTTTAACTCTGCTTCAGTGTTACTTTAACACTATTTAGAGAGGGACCAAATGTTATCTGAGCAGAGTTGATTTAACTCTGGGGTTTTTACTACATGAAAGTTCACAATGGAGGGAAGCGTTTCACGTATCTTTAGTGCGAGAGGAGTTTCGCACATCGAATAGATGACTTGCAAACATTCTGGTAAGACATTGCAGTGTTATAAATGTATAAAGAGGTAATTCTGTCATCATTTACTCACCCTCATGCTGTTCCAAACCTGTAAGAGACTTTTGTTCATCTTTGGAATACAAATAAAGATATTTTTGATGAAATTTGAGAGCTTTCTTTCCCTCCATTGACCGCTACATAACTACCACTTTCACTCTTCAAAAACTTCATAAAGAGATTGTGATCCATATTGGTGGTTTAGTCCAAAATTTTCTGAAGACAAATTGAATTCAGGGTTTTATTCACTGCAGTTTCTTTCAGTTTTCCCCTGTTTGGTATAAAACACTATTCGTGGTCATCCAAAGTTTGAAATGTTGACTACAAACCCAGAGGTTTTTCAGATTGTCCGTTGCGTCGTTCTCTTCGTATTTTCGATTCTTAGCAGCCTTTAGCCACTGCCAAAAATGCTCTGGATCCTTTAAACTGAAAGTAACTCACTTCCACTAAACATTATATACTTGTGCCCGGGAACACTACAAGTCATCACCGTTATGAGTAAAAGACTGGTGGGATTGGCCTTTGAATGGAAACATGCCCAGTGCATTATAGATGTTGAAGTTTTCCTACCTATTTGTTAAATCAGAAGATAGCAGATAGATCAGGTAGCACCGATTTAAGAAAAAAATCCACCTTTCTATTGAATAGGTTTTATGAAAAGTCCAGTGTTGAAGTACACCTTTAGGATTAACTCTGCTATCAATTTCTGTGATTGGGATCTTCTTATTGTTTTCATGGTATATTTTTCATTCGATGGGAATAAAAGTGGACACAGCGTTTGGAGAATCCACCAATTCATGAACAACTGGAATCAGTCCATTTGTGAATTGGGCTTGACATAAGAGTCATTGGTTAATGAAGCAGACTCTACTGAATGCATTACAACTTACAATCGTCATTATATTATTTTATACATTATTTTGCACTACATTACATCATCACATCACATTTTTACTAATATGGGTATACTTAAATTAGGTTGTGCTTGACTTTGTTTGTACTTGTGTGTTAAGAAATGTTATTTTAATTTTAATCTATCCCATAGATTCTGTGTGTGAAGTGAAAAAGAACAAATATGCATTTCACTTAAAATAAAATAAAGACCCCCTTGATTTATTACCCATGCTGGGAGTTTTCCTCTGCATTTTACAAGTTAGAGCACGCACTTTAGCATTAAGGATATATGTAATTTCCTGTCGGTATTGAGAATCGAACCCGCAGACCTTCAGGTTACTGGTCTGGCTCTCTAAACATTAGCCCATGACTGCCCTCAAGTGTTTTTCCACACATGGCAAAGAGAGATCTTTGGATGTGTCTGTGACGAACACATGCTTGTTCACTTCAGAATTGTACAATTGTACAACCTGTACATATCTGTTAACAAAACAAATGTGTTTTGGGGTTTCATAACCCTATAAATAAACACAGCGCAATAAAGAATTGATTTAATCGAGCAGTCAGTGATGAACACCTGCTGTTAACAAGCAAAATCACTGAAGGAAAGAGGAATAACAAGAACAGAAAAAAGAGAAGAGACGAGCATGTTCTGCACCTGAAATGGAACTACCCACACAATCCCAAATCCAATCCCAATACAGATTCAGTTCCTCATTTGACAAGGCCATAGTAGAGCATAAGGGTCATGAATTTGCTGACCTCTGTGAGAGGGACCTCGGTTACATCCAACTCCTAGTTGGGACTTGAGGGATGAGGACTTTCTAAGCCAGGCATGGGCAAACTCAGTCCTGGTGGGCCACTGTCTCTGCAGAGTTTAGCTCCGATCCTAATCAAACACACCTAAACCAGCTAATCAAGGTCATCAGGATTATCAGCGTTGGAGCTAAACTCTGCAGGGCAGTGGCCCTCCAGGATCGAGTTTGCCCATCCCTGTTCTAAGCTCATTTTTGACAGGCTGACTGAACAGCCTCAGCCATCCACCACAACCGTCTTGGTTGTCACAGACTATCCGGGGGATCGGGTTACAGTCCGTACCTGTTTGAGATCTTTACAGCCCCCTGGAAGCTCACATGTCAAGTTTGAATATACAGTAATGTCTTCAGCCGGGCATACACGGTGCATGGACATATGACCATCAGAATTAGCACCATCACAAATGAGTTTATCTAAAAATCATACGGACGGCCACGGGTAAGTCATTAACTGTGTCATTTTCAAGTAGCCGTGTGTTAATCTGATGATGTCATGTTTACAGACACCAACTTCTGAAGAAGAGTGGAGGAAAATAGCAGAAGATTTTGACATGAAGTGGAAATTCCCTCATTGCCTAAGTCCAGGTTTTCCATCCTGTTGATGGCTGTAGTGGATGCCAACTACAAATTGATTTACACACATGTTGGAGTTCAAGGCAGAGATTCAGATCCAGGTTTATTTTAGTTTGGAGAAAAGAGAACCCTGCAGTCTGTGAACATGGGAGGACGAAAAATGAGTTTCCCTCATTTCAGGGTTAACATGGTTTTCACTTAACCTCCTTTCTGAAACAGGCCTCTGGTCACCAGTTCAATAAATACCACCTCAGTGAATACCTGTGTCTCATCTCCTGTTTGTGCGTGACTGGTTTGTTTTAGTTTGTCAGATCTTTGTTCTCGTATTTTATGTTGTTCATGATTTAATGTCCTTTTGTAGTCTTGCACTTGGTCTTTGTAGTTCTTCTACTGTTTCCCCGCCCTAATTGTACCCTGGTGCTCTTTGTTTTCCCTCGACTATTCCTGTGTTTTCCATTGTCTTGCTTCGGCTGTTGCTTGTATTGCTGGACTTCATGCTGTTTCCTCTCATGGATTATTGAACCCCTTTTAATCAGCATACAGATCGTAGAAGTAAGTCTTGCACTACAAATTTTTGAGCCAAATTTGTTAATGACTCTGATTGGAAAGATGTTTATTAAAGGTGTTTTTGTAACAAAAAAGGAAAGATTAATTTCTTTCAGCAAAACAAAAATTCTACCCTGTTAACCATTTTCTTATTAAATTTAAGAAGGACACTGATGTTAGCTGCTCTTTTTATTTTATTATTCAAATTATACTTAAATCTTTTAAATGTATTGCTCATGGTTAGTTCATGTTAGCTAATGTTTAAGTAATGAACCTTATTGTGAAGTGTTACTAATTATGTAAACTACAACAAAGACAAAGGAAGTAAGATTAATTTAATCATATTATTATGAACAAGAGTATATATTACAGTGGAGTGTCGGGTTTGTTTTCCTGGAAACAGTGAGCTCCACCCACTCATGTTTAATTGTGCGGAACAGTATCATAACACAGGATGCGTTATCTCAGAGGAGTGAACTAGAAAAACAGCAAAAAAAAAAAAACAACAACTGAAGAGTGAATTTTTTGTTTTCTGGTAAGACAAAATAGATCTCATCTGACTACCTTTATACAAATCACTGTCTTTGTAATTTCGTTGTTGTTGTTTTTTACTTATACTTGGTGTCAGGGTTCTGTCACTTCTCTAGTTTATTTCTTGTCTTGGCAGAGCTCTCACACTCCTCTATTGTCCTGTCTTTGAGTAAGCGTGCCGTCTCGAGAGTTCTCCCAACATGAAACAAGACACGCAGACAAGAGACCGTATGGCTCGAGTACTCTCACACGCTCTCTCAAAAACAGGACAATAGGGGAGTGTCAGAGCTCTGTCACAAAACCAAGAAGTACACTAGACAGAACCCTGACCTGGCTTTTATACATGTTTCGGGGTTGTGTAGCAACCGTAACAATCATTACTCCGTTACTCCTTATACATCATTATCCATCAATCATTACATCATTATAGAATGCGGGACATGGAATAATAAGTCTGTATATGGTCAGTTTCCGGCTGAAGAAAGACAAAGAAAGAGGGACCCTTTCTAAGCTGCTTTCCAAGAAACTCAAACACATGTGAGCACTGGGACCATTTTGGGGATTTCCGCCTAACAAGTTTTGGTTGTTTCCTCTAGATTTCAGCAAACACTCTCTATCATGTTGTATGCTGTCGCATGTTTCTGAGTTTGGACTATTTCCACTACTCCTTTATCTCCTTGGTTACCCTCATTATTAGTTCATTGTCGTCAGCTGTCTATCATTAATTAGTCTCGCTATCCTCTTGTGCTCCTGTGTATATCTACCCTGTGTTCTCCCATCGGTTCTTGTCGGTTCTCGTTGGTGTATAGACGTGTTTTGTGTTCTCCCTGAACTGGGTATTATTAAAAGGACTTGGTTTGCCTTAGTCCTTCATCTTTGTGCTTCTCTGGATCATTCCACACACACGCACCGTAACAACAGAACCGACCAAAACAGTTAGATGAATTGGGATGAAGACAGGCTCCTTCACATCCAACAGAATGGACTGCCGTTGGAGCGGTATGTGGAGGAGTTTCTGGAGGTTTCCCATCAGGTGAGCTGGAAGGACGCTATGATTAATGCATGCTTCCAGATGGGACTGGATGATTACTTGTTTCATTCCATTTCTCCTGGCGATTGTTATCGCTCCATATAGTGGACTTCATTAATTCATAAATGGACTAAAGATCTTGAATTCTGATTTCTTGGTTGATGTACAATCTAAATTATCGCCCAGTCCCTACCCGGAGGTATGTAGGTGCTCCAACTCACCTTTAACCAGCATCCTCCTCATACCACCCCAATGGTTCCGTCCACTTCTGCCCAGCGGTGGACATGGTAGCCACAGTTGCGCCTGTTGGGATTTTGGTGGAGTACGAGGAGATGTTCTCTGGGTCTGCTGAGGTGGCCACACCCGCCGGACAGTGGTTAATAGACTTCTGGACAGAGCCAGAGTCTCCCGAGTCCCTGGACTTCGCCCTGGACTCCCCCCTGGTCGCCTGAGCTCCCGGCTACGCCCTGGCCGCTGCCCTGGACTCCACCCTGGAGGCCACCTGACCTATCCACACCTGCCCATGGCCTCCAGGGTGCCCGGCTTTGACATTTTTTTGTCAAATAATAGTTTATGGTTGCTGTGCTTTCATAGGATAAGCAGTATATATACATACCAGATGCAAAGTTCTTGCCTCTCCAGCGTCGCTGGCCGAGGCAATCATCACTGTAGCTTCCTGTTTTGCTTTTAAAGATCCCTTTTATCAATGCCATCGCTTTGTTTTTTTTCTTTTCCTTTTTAGATGTAATTATAGTAATGGTAAGATGTTCGCAGCAGATCCTTTTAGTCCTGTAAGTTGTGAGGTGGAGCCTCCATGGATTGGATTTGTTTTTTCAGCACATCCCACAGATGCTCGATTGGATTTCGAGGCCAAGTCAACACCTCAACAGGGAATACAGTTTCAATGAAAGGCTGTACATGGTCTGCAACAATGCTTAGTTAGGTGGTACTTGTCAAAGTAACATCCACATGGATGGCAGGCCTCAAGGTTTCCCAGCAGAACATTGACCAAAGCATCACACTGCCTCCACCTGCTTTCCTTCTTCCCATAGTGCGTCCTGGTGCCATAGTGCATTCACCCACCCATCCACTTGATGTAAAAGAAAATGGGATTCATCAGACCAGACCACTTTTTTCCATTGATCCGTGGTCCAGTTCTGATGCTCACGTGCCCACTGTTGGCTCTTTCAGCGGTGGACAGGGGTCATCATGGACACCCTGACTGGTCTCGTCTGCAGCTCCATACACAACAAACTGATGCTCTATGTGTTCTGACACCTTTCTATCAGAACCAGCATTAACTTCTTGAGGAGCTTGAGCTACAGGAGCTCATCTGTTGGATCGGAAAACAATAGCCAACCTTCAGAGCCTCGGCCACCCGTGACCCTGTCGCCGGTTCACTATTGTGCCTTCCTTGGACCACTTTTGATAGATCCTGACCACTGCAGACCAGGAACACCCCACAAGAGCTGCACTTCAGGAGATGCTCTGACTCAGTCGTCTAGCATCACAATTTGGTCCTTGTCAAACTCGCTCAAATCCTTACGCGTGCCCATTTTTCCTGCTTCTAACACATCAACTCTGAGGACAAAATGTTCACTTGCTGCCTAATATATCCACCACTAACAGCTGATGAAGAGATGATCAGTGTGATTCACTTCACCTGTCAGTGGCCTTAATGTTATGCTATGATCAGTATAATATCTGTGAAGATTCTCTGTTTTCAAGGCCTCGTAGAGTTAGTCTTGTTAGCTATCGATAATTCTGTAACATGACTGCTTTTATAAATTTTCCCAGAATATGAAGGCAAGATTGTTCATTATAATAATGAATGTCAACATACTGTACAATATTTTAATAAATACTGTAAAATAATTTTACATTCTTAACCTTCACATGTTTTTACATGTCTTTATTGACTGTGATTTTGTTCAGGTCAATTTCATATTCAGAAACAAGAATGTCCAGTACCGTCATACCCACAAACTCTGGGACGCTGGTCATCCAGTTTCAGTCACCAGAACAAACGGCATCAGCTGAAACGGGAACAAATGCTCCAGTGACTGTTCATGTACCTCAGGCAGCTTCACAACTTCAAGGACTTCAGGCATTTCTGAAAGGCCAACCAAAAGCAGTTGGGGTGAGGAATCTTTCAATAATAGATTTTCATGTGTCTGTCAGTGTGAAGGAGGAAATGTTCGGGAACAAATCCAAAAAAGCAGTTGTACAAACATTAACAAACTGTGTAGTTGGGTGGGATTTGTAGTGTAGATCTGGCAACCCTGCTTCAGCTGACAACTGTGATTCACTATTTCCCCTGAAATAAGTGTCTGTTTTCTGGTCTTACTCAGACTGTCCAGATAATGACCGGCCTGCTGATTCTCCTGATTGGGATTGTGTTTGCAGTCTATGCAGATTCCATCTTTGTCTTCAGTGGTATTCCTTACTGGGGATCTCTCATCGTGAGCAAACATTATACAATTAAGTTCAGCTCTGTCTTTTATAACACAATCTAAATACTCTAACAGAAGCTTCCTCTCTCTCTCCTCTCAGTACATTATCGCAGGATCACTGAGCATTGCTGCAGAAAATGAGCTCCATCGCAAAGGCCCCTCCAGTCTGTGTTTGGTAGGTTCCATTTATTTAAAGAATACTTTAAATACTTTGATAGTTTAGCAACAACTATTAGCCTGATTAAAACAATATTAAAGACATGCAAGCAGACCGTAAAAATAAGAATACTCATAAGAGATCAGTTTGTGTTTTTGTATGCATTTAATCACAAGGAGACATAAAAGATATCAACACAACAATAAAAATTTGATAAAAAAATAAAATCACAAGGAGTCACGAAAGGGACCTTGATTGAGTGTTTGCACGTAAAGTATCTATAGTGACAATTCAAATGGTCATATATTCAATTCACACTAAACTTGGCATGCATCATCCCCAGAGCCTCAAGTTAAAAAGTTATCAAAGGAAGTTTGAGTTATTTTGGCATTGGCTGATATGTTACTGAGTGTGGTGCATAATGAGTAATTGGCCTATATCTTGTGAACGCAAAGTCCAAATATCACAAAACTACACAGGTACACATGGACAGGGCTGGGTAGGTTACTTTTAAAATGTATTTCACAGATTACAAAATACATGCTTTAAAAAGTAACGAAATGCGTTACAGATTACATTACTCAAGTTTAGTAACTTAATCCAAATACTTTAGAGTGTGGAACAAACACAAAAAAGGTAGTTTTTATCTCACAATTCTGACTTTTTCCCTCAGAATTGTGTGATATAAAGTTGCAATTTCAAGTTATAAAGTCAGAATTATGAGATATAAACTCACAATATTGAGAAAAGTCAGAATTATGAGATATAAACTCACAATATTGAGAAAAGTCAGAATTATGAGATATAAACTCGCAATATTGAGAAAAGTCAGAATTATGAGATATAAACTCACATACTAAATTCACAATTGCAAGAAAAAAAGTCAGTATTGCAGGTTTATATCTCCCAATTCTGACTTTATGACTTGCAATTGTGAGTTTAAATCTCGCAATTCTGAGAAAAAGAAGTCAGAATTGTTAAATGCAAACTCACAATTGTGAGGGAAAAAACAAAATTGTGAGAAAAAGTTGCAGTGACGAGTGAATTATAAAATGACTCACAAAACATGGATCATCAGGTCATGACAGGACAGTTCAGTTGACTGTTGACATTTTTTTTTTTTTTACAAATTCAGTCATTTTGTCTTGTTCAGGACAGTACTAAAAAAAAAATTGTTACCTCTTAAAAGTATTAAAATGTTGATGAAACTTAACTCCACTTTTTCAGACGGTCAGAGTCAGAGAATCACCAATTGCTGTTTAAATGACATTAAAACTCAAAGTAATCACTTTGGTAATCTAAAACACTTTTCAGATGTAACTGTAATCTGATTACCACCCATTTAAAATGTAACTGTAATGAAATACAGTGACTCAAATTTTGTATTTTAAATGCATAACTAAGTTACTTGTACCCAGCCCTACACATGGACAAGACAACATTCTGAGTAATCATGCAAAATTTCACTAATTTCTGATGCTCAGGGGAGCTAACAGCAATTTTTAAAATTTAGCCATTTATATAAATGGGAATCAGAGGCTGTAATACTAATGTTTTCCACAAGAGGGAGGCACAGGATAAAATCTGTGTAAATGGTTAATTTGAATGACTATGCATAAAATTGTTTTCATAAAGCTTTATGAAGTAATCAAAGTCTAATCGATTTGCAAAGAAATCTGTGATCTCCAAAGTGCCTTTATTTTGACATGATAAAGAAAACATGTCAAGTTGCCAAACATGAATGAATGTATTGTACTTGGACCAAATAATTGCCACTTACAACTTTATCTATTTTTATAGTGCTCCATATATATATTGTTTCATGATCTGCTTTAATACACTAGCTAAAGTAATTGCTAATTTATTAACTTGATTTTTGTTATTGTTTTCTGCCTACAGGTGAAAGGTTCACTTGGAATGAGCATCATAACTACTATAACCGCCGGCATTTCCATTATTATACTTTCACTGGATGTGACTATAGGAGGACTGAACACTTACTGCTATGATTATAACTGTTATTCGGGGTACAAGTATAAGGTATGTTAGCAACTTTTCTAGTCACTTTTATTCAGTAATTACTATAAGATCTCCTACTATTACTGATCATTTTCATGAAGGCACTGATGTTACACATTAATTGTAGACTCAGTCTAGTTTGATTGATGTTATATTACCGTATGAACCTCAAGGATTCTGCACTGGCAGCCAGTGTTCCAGTGTGAGTAACTATCCTATATTTCATTGATATTTGTGCTAATGACGAGTGTTTTCCCAGACCCTCTTCCGGGGGATCAGTGGTGTGTGTTTGGTATTCACTGTCCTTGAGTTCATCATCTCCATCTGTCTGTCAGCGTTTGCCTGTAAAGCCAACGCCTGCTGTTCTCCTCAGGTGAGTCATGTGTTCAGGTTGTAACACCAGTGTAACAATGTCAATACTTAAACACTTAGGAAGGAAGAGGACGGGGTCGGGTTGGGCTGTGACTGCTTTATTTTTATTATTTTTTCCACACACATACACTGCTCTCTCCTTGACGTCGCTTTCCCCAGCCAGTAGCCATTTACGGCAGGAGTCCCGAAGCTGTTGAGCCATCACGAAGGGTCCCAGGTCCAGTAAGCGGAAGCGCTGATGGTGCTGTTCCTGGCTTCGGCCGACCCGCTGGATGATGGCTTTTTTCAGGTCGTCAAAGACCAGGAGATTCTGCACCGGCAGTTGTTGAGCCGCCAGCTGTGCCTCCCCTGACAACAGCGGGATTAAACCGTAACGGCCATTGGTCCTGGGGCCACTCCCCGACCTCCGATGTTTTCTCGAATAGTTCGAGGAAGGCCTCAGGATCATCCTGAGGACCCATTTTACTTAGGGCCAGGGTTGGCTGGTGCGCTGGCACGGCCCGAACCTCCCGGTCCATCCAGCTCCGGAACCTCTCGCGGTCCTCCTGGATGATGGCCTGGAACCGACGCTCCTGGTCTGCGCGCATCTCCAGCAGCGCCTAATGTTGTTCTTGGTGAAGGGCCATGAGGGATGAAATGACCTCCGTAAATGGCGTGGTCGGCGGAGTTTGCATGACGGCGGCGGCTTCCTTCTTCCTTCCTGGCTTTCGGCAACAGTGTAACAATGTCAATAGTTAAACACTTAGGAAGGAAGAGGCCAGGGTCGGGTTGGGCTGTGACTGCTTTATTTTATTATTTTTTCCACACGCATACACTGCGCTCTCGGCGCTCCACATTCAAAGTCCTTTATCAAAACTCAGTTTCTCTGGTTTCAGCTTCCTGGTCGTCAGCAGTCAGCAGACGATCACTGGAATCAGACACAGGTGTTCGTTATTTGCACTTAACCCACTTACTCCCCGCACTTCTCCCAATTCGCTCTCCCGCTGCAGACCTCACTGAGTACTGACTGTTTACCACTCCCTCTGCTGCTACCTTCACTTCCTGTTTTCACCATATTTAAGGAGTGTTCTGTTGGATTACCCCTTTGCATAGTTTGCCCAAACGATTGATGTTTGTGTTTGGACCTATTGCCTGTTTAATGACCTCCGTCTACTGGATTGCCCTTGTGTTTGTCGCCTGTGCGGACTGCTTTATTGTTAACGACTCATTGTCTGGTTTGTCATTCCTCTTTCCTACTGTTACTCTTAATAAACTTCCGCAAATGGATTCCAATGCCACCTCAGCCTGCACAGGTCTAGAAGCTGAGTGGCTGCTACGGTTGCTAGGGCATTGCAGATAGTTTTTCAGTTTCTATCGTTTTCAAATCTGCACAAGTTTCCACACCAAAACATTTCAGCAGGATTTTTTTGTCTTTTCCTTTTTCCATTTGAAATACAGCGCTGTCTATAAACCTGTAACACTGAAATCTGCCAATGTTGTTGAATTTATATTGCAGTAAGAAAGTAAAAAACACTACATTTGTATTTTCCCAAAGGTGCTGAACGTTCAACATGTTGTAATTCCACAGTCCAATGCCTTTAGACCCAATCACTCCCATGATCTTAACAAACCAGAGGTAAGAGAAGCTTGTAGCACCAATTGAACTTTGTGTAAAACACAAAATGATCCAGTATTTGGATTAGAGTTGAGTTTTATATGCATATATATCAAGAATTGATTAGTCTTACCTGTTTTTCTTGCAGGTTCCTCTGTTTGGCGAAAATCCCCCACAATACAGTGAATGTCCTGCTCCTAAATATTAATCTTAAAAAGTGGACGGAGCTGTGGTCAGGTTTATGCTTTCTTCTAGTGATTTACTGTCCTTTATCTCTGCTTTCCTTTCACTAAAAACAGGACATGAATGTAATCGCTGGATCAAATAGTGAATACAGGTTTCTTAGTCACTTATGTGTAAACAATTACTATTTAAAATGAGATACTGTTTCACAATTTTCTTTACATCAACAACGCTGCTTAATCATCAGTGAAACTCACTATTTTGTACTTTAAAGATTATATATACACTCTTTAAATACCTTAACGAATATGGTTGATACAAACTGAATGTTTATAACTTGCAAAGTAAAATAAAATATTTAAATTATTCCTCAAAGTCTCAGTCCTCTGTGTCTCCTTCAGCAGATCTGTCCTGAAAGGTCTGTCCTCTCTCCTTCTTTTCTCTCTGGATCTCAGGATTGGATCTGTTATTTTCCAGTGATAAATGGTCAATGTTTATTTAGCATGGTCAAACATAGAAACAAGCAGATTCTGAACAGGACAATCACATGCCCTCAGGAAGCCACCCGGACAGTCCCGAAATTGGGAGCTTTGTCCCGAATAACGTAAGACGTAAAGTAGTGGCCCGCATTTCAGTTATGTCTGTAATTATTATTATTTTCATCCCTGAAATTATAATACCACATCAAGTCATAAAATAAAAACTGTGATTAGCATTTAAAAATCTAGACGTGCAGCCATTATGTTCTAGCTGTGAAAATAACCAACCAATACAATGTTAGAGAGGAGTTTTCCCACTTATGACAACTGGACAGCGCGAAGAAATGAGTGCGAGCCTCATCATCGTCAGTAAACACAGCAAAGATTTCAGCTCACATACTGGATAAGAACCTCAAGAGCTGCTCAAATTGATGATTTAAAGCATGTAATCATTCATCCTGACGGCAAATATTTCCAACGAACAAGCGCCGATCCCGCGGATGCTCGGCAGTCGAAAATGGTCGAAAAGCACGAGATGTTGTCAATTCATTTGAACCAATAAAAAAAAATTTGATTGCAACTTTCGGACATGACTTTCACGTTAATATTTTATTTAGCGGTTTCTATGGTGTTATTATAATGACAAATGTCGAAAGCGCATCAAATGTGTGAGCATGAATCTCCGCTCCGCTAGGCTACGTGCTAACGTGCTTCTCTCCAGAAGATCAACGTTATAGTGTGGGCACCCACTGGCAGAAACATGAATCGCCACATATGCCAAGTTTGCCAACAAATGTAAATCGATACTAAATGGCATAATAGAAGTAAATTCATGGTGGAGAGCTCCTGCCTCAAGTGGAGGAGTTCAAGTATCTTGGGGTTTTGTTCACGAGTGAGGGAAGGAAGGAGCGTGAGGTTGACAGACGGATTGGTGTGATGCGGTCGATGTACCGGTCTGTCGTGGTGAAGAAGGAGCTGAGCTGCGAGGCGAAGCTCCCGATTTACCGGTCAATCTACGTTCCTACTCTCACCTATGGTCATGAGCTTTGGGTCATGACCGAAAGAATGAGATCCCGGATACAGGCGGCCGAAATGAGCTTTCTCCGCAGGGTGGCAGGGCGCTCCCTTAGAGATAGGGTGAGGAGCTCAAAGTAGATCCGTTGCTCCTTCACATCGAGAGGAGTCAGCTGAGGTGGCTCGGGCATCTGTTTCGGATGCCTCCTGGACGCCTCCCTAGGGAGGTGTTCCGGGCATGTCCCACTGGGAGAAGGAAGACCTAGGACACGCTGGAGAGATTATGTCTCTCGGCTGGCCTGGGAACGCCTCAGTGTCCCTCCGGAAGAGCTGGAGGAAGTGTCTGGGGAGAGAGACGTCTGGGAATCTCTGCTCAGACTGCTGCCCCCGCGACCCGGCCCCGGATAAGCGGTAGAAAATGAATGAATGAATGAATGAATGTAAGTAAATTTATCTGTCTCACATGTGTCCTGCAAAATCACATCTACTGTCCTGCAGCAGATCAAAAGCCAGGTGGTCACCCTATCAATCGCTGTCCTGCTGAGGTCAGCTCTTTTTTGCGTTTGTGTTAGGGATGTGTATCGCATTAAAGATACATATGAAGCTGCTACCGATGCGATTCACCCCTATTATGATGCAGCGCAATCCAATTTCGATTCGATTAGAAATTCACGTCCGAATTGTATAAAGCCTTCTGCAAGACTAATAAAGATCCAGTAGATTCAAGCTCATATTGAAAATATCCTTCCCTCTGTTTTCTCTTTAGACCAGACCAAATTTATTAAAGACAGACCTTCTTATTTTTTAATATTAGAAGATTACTTGATGTTATTTTCTCCCCTAATTCTAATCACTCTGAGATATTCTCTCAAATATTACTTATTTCCATAGATGCGGAAAAGGCCTAAAACAGGGTGGAGTGGGATTATCTTTTCTCCACCCTGTCAAAGTTTGGATTTGACACCAACATTTTTTCAATGGTTAAACTACTTTATTCAAGCCCTCAAGCTTCAGTACAAACAAATGGTATCATCCGTAGTTATTTTCCACTCAGTCGCTCCACTAGACAAGGCCACTCTCTCTTAACGCTTTATAAACCTCATATACGTATAGAGGAATAATTAGAGGAGGGAGGAACAGAATGAGGCTATACCTGCTATAATGTCAATTTTAAAGGAGTTTGGGAGGATCTCAGGATATAAAATTAATTTTTCTGAGAGTGTACTGTTCCCAATTAACCAATCAAACACATATTAATCATCCTATTCTCATCCATTTAAAATGTCGGATTGTTTTAGGTACTTATGAGTCACTGTTACTAAAAATTTTAAAGTTAAAAAAAAAAAAAATGGAGCGATCTGCCCATTTCTTTCGCAGGCCACATTAATATTATTAAAATGGATATTTTACCAAAACTTTTATTCTTATTTTCAGTGCATTCCATTTTTTATTAATAGGGCTTTTAACTGACCGGTCAGAATGCACCAGCTGAAGCTGATCATGAAACGAACAGAAACGCTTGCAAAATTACTTGCTCTTCAATGGGTGGAAGAGATCAAAAGACCGGAGGTGGTCATGTTCGCACTCTTTTGCAGCATTATCGAGTTTAAAGAGTGGAAAATCATCAACCAGGCAAGACATATTACCAAATTTATTCAGAATACATCAGACAAGAACAGCTGTTTCATTTTTATGGGTACGCGCTCTATAGGGGTAGAAGGAAATGAAGCGGCAGATCGAAACGAGCATTAAAACATTAAGACACAGAGATGGATGATCCATTCAGTAAATAAAAGGACTAATTTAAGGAAATTTAATGGAGATGTGGCGAGATTCTAATGCCAATTGTGTATCCTACGGACGACAAACCGAGTCAAGAAAGCCAAATAGAACAGAAAGAAATATACTGTAAGATTAGATAAGATAAGATTAGATAAGATTAGAAAATATTACTGTAACAAAGTTCTTAAGAACGGGAAGAAGGAGGCGGGAACCGGCGAACATTCAACAACTTTTTAATCAAACAATAAAACGAAAGTAAAAGGGCGGCAGTTCCTCACGGCGACTGCCGCCCACACAAACAAAATAAAACACAACATAACTTCCAGGCCTGGTCCTCTCTCGTCCTTCACTGTCGTCGCTCCTCTTTTATGCTTCCGGAGCTCCTCCGTGAGAGACACGAGACCGGTGTAGCGCGCAGGTGACGCTCATTATCTCTCGCGTCACCGGCCTCGCGCCGTTCCCTCACGGCTCTCGCCCGCCCTGCTCGTCACTATACCCCCATCGCCCCTCGCAGGCGGGGGGGTACCCACGAGACTGCGCTTACTCCCCCCCCCGGGGGCCAGTCTCGGCGGCCGCAGCACTTGGGGGTAAGGACAGACGAGACGAGAGAAAAGGAGACGGAAGCACAAGCAGCGACAAAGACGAGAGAGTGGAGAGAGGAAAAAAAAAAAAATTCGTGGTCCGGTTCCCAGACACACTGCCGCTCGGTCCTCAGCCAGCCGAGAGGCTCTTCCTCGCGGTGTCATGCGATGGTACTGGACGCTCGGTGGACGGTCCGATCCTCCTCTGCCCCCTGGCGGCCGGCGATGGCTCCTCCGGCTGAGGGCAGCCGGCAGCGAGTCCGCCGTTCCCTGCTCCTCCCCATCATGGCGGCAGGCAGCAGGCTCCGGCCCATGGCGAACGGCGGCGACTCCTCCGCTCCCTCCTGGATGGCAGCCATCCCACCTCGTCCCAGGAGCACGGCAGCGAGCTCTCCGTCCCACCGGTTTCTCACTCGCTCCAGCACCACCGCCTCGGGCAGCGCGGGAGAGAAGACCGTGATCCCCCTCCGCAGCGAGGGCTCTTCAACAGCATGTCCCTCCTTCCTCCCGGGTTTCGGCACCAATGTAACAAAGTTCTTGAGAACGGGAAGAAGGAGGTGGGAACCGGCGAACATTTAACAACTTTTTAATCAAACAATAAAACGAAAGTAAAAGGGCGGCAGTTCCTCACGGCGACTGCCGCCCACACAAACAAAATAAAACACAACATAAAGTCCAGGCCTGGTCCTCTCTCATCCTTCACTGTCGTCGCTCCTCTTTTATGCTTCCGTAGCTCCTCCGTGAGAGACACGAGACCGGTGCGCCGAGCCGCTGAAGCTCGTTATCTCTCGTGTCACCGGCCTCGCGCCGTTCCCTCACGGCTCTCGCCCGCCCTGCTCGTCACAATTACCTTTTTGGAGAATGTTTTTATGTTTCATTTTTGACTTGGGCAGAGCTCTTCTGGCTCCAGAAGGATTACACCTGATAAAACAAGAAACCAATATATAATCAGTCAATGTACATTACTACAAATCTTGAGAAATTGATGAAGGAAAAAAGGAAATGCTTATCTATTTTTACTACATGTCCAATAGGATCAATGCTCGATTTTGCATTATAATTAAAGGTGTGAAATGGTAGCCCATTTCTTATTTTCTATAACGTTATGTAATGTTCTTTTGTGCCGAGCCAACTCTCTTTTGCAATGGAACTGAATCAACACTGAAAAAAAACATTATTTTCCTGATATCACTGTACAGCTGCTTTGAAACAAGCATGCAGCAGAGGAATTAACCACAGGTGAACTTCGACACATAACTATCAACATCATCCCCTTCTTAAAGCATCATAAATGACACAGATAAACACAACTATCACTAAGCAAACATCACATGGACTTTTCCCAGGCTCAGGTTTAAGATTGCTCTATTCTTTGTAAAGAATAGAAACAAAGCTCAGCAGGTTCTCTTGTTCATTTATTTTATGTATGCGTTCACTTTTCACGTAATCTTTTTACAAGATCTAATTCTACAGAATCCTCAAAGATTACACAACATGAGAAACAAATGTGAGACTTTTTTGTGTTACCTATAAGTGATTCAGTGGCCCTAATTTCTCTCACGAAAATAATAAAAAGCTTTTCTAAAAAAACTCCTTATACTTTACCAGCAGTAAGCGGTATAAATAATAGTTTTTGAATTGATCTCACTGTTGTGGTCTGTATATTTGTTAGGTTTTGTTTGTCTTCTTTTCCAGAAAGGAAGGTTAACTTACCATCACATTTACCCTGAACTCACGCTTGATTAACCCGAACCTTGCTTACTCTTGGTATGTGTGTTCAAAAACACCTGTGGGGAATTAGTGTTGATCAAATTAGTGCGAGAAAAGTCAGAATTATGAGATAAAAACTCACAATATTGAGAAAAGTCAGAATTATGAGATATAAACTCGCAATATTGAGAAAAGTCAGAATTATGAGATATAAACTCGCAATATTGAGAAAAGTCAGAATTATGAGATATAAACTCGCAATATTGAGAAAAGTCAGAATTATGAGATATAAACTCACAATATTGAGAAAAGTCAGAATTATGAGATATAAACTCGCAATATTGAGAAAAGTCAAAATTATGAGATATAAACTCGCAATATTGAGAAAAGTCAGAATTATGAGATCTACAATATTGAGAAAAGTCAGAATTATGAGATATAAACTCGCAATATTGAGAAAAGTCAGAGTTATGAGATATAAACTCGCAATATTGAGAAAAGTCAGAATTATGAGATATAAACTCGCAATATTGAGAAAAGTCAGAATTATGAGATATAAACTCGCAATATTGAGAAAAGTCAGAATTATGAGATATAAACTCGCAATATTGAGAAAAGTCAGAATTATGAGATATAAACTCACAATATTGAGAAAAGTCAGAATTATGAGATATAAACTCGCAATATTGAGAAAAGTCAAAATTATGAGATATAAACTCGCAATATTGAGAAAAGTCAGAATTATGAGATCTACAATATTGAGAAAAGTCAGAATTATGAGATATAAACTCGCAATATTGAGAAAAGTCAGAGTTATGAGATATAAACTCGCAATATTGAGAAAAGTCAGAATTATGAGATATAAACTCGCAATATTAGAGAAAAGTCAGAATTATGAGATATAAACTCGCAATATTGAGAAAAGTCAGAATTATGAGATATAAACTCGCAATATTGAGAAAAGTCAGAATTATGAGATATAAACTCGCAATATTGAGAAAAGTCAGAATTATGAGATATAAACTCACAATATTGAGAAAAGTCAGAATTATGAGATCTACAATATTGAGAAAAGTCAGAATTATGAGATATAAACTCGCAATATTGAGAAAAGTCAGAATTATGAGATATAAACTCGCAATATTGAGAAAAGTCAGAATTATGAGATATAAACTCGCAATATTGAGAAAAGTCAGAATTATGAGATATAAACTCACAATATTGAGAAAAGTCAGAATTATGAGATATAAACTCACATACTAAATTCACAATTGCAAGAAAAAAAGTCAGTTGCAAGTTTATTTCTCCCAATTCTGACTTTATAACTTGCAATTGTGAGTTTAAATCTCGCAATTCTGAGAAAAAGAAGTCAGAATTGTGAAATGCAAACTCACAATTGTGAGGGAAGAAAACAAATTGTGAGAAAAAGTTGCAGACTTGAGTCGTCTCAATAATAAAATCACCTGACATGATCTTAAAACACTTTCAATAAAACTCATTTTTAAACATATCATGTTCAGATTTGAAATAGATCATGGTCAGACATATGGAGTGCATTTCTAGATTGCAGGCCAACTTCAATTTTATTTTAATAAAGATATTTCATTAACACTATTTAGCAGACACTATTTATAACTACTTTTTTCGTTATGAGAATAATTAACTACTCTACAATAAACTGCAAAGTGTCTGCTTTCAAATGAGACCATACTTGCTTTTAGTGCAAAGGGTTCATGAACTGCATCTGTTTGAGTTCGGTATGTCTTTTCATGGGATTTTTCAAAAGCTGGCGAACAGGTTAAACTGAAAGCTGACAATGAAATTAGATTTCGAATGGTCTTACACGAAGAGCCGTGGTTTACAGGAAAAGCCATGACTATTAATGAGAAGTGAGTAGGAGTGGCTCTTCATCTGTTTAATATGCATCACAACCCAGACTATTTAAGTTGTTGCTTCACTGGTGAGATGCAAATCGAGACCAGAACCTCAAATCTTACATTACGAGACACTGACACAGTCAACACCGACAAGTAAGTTTTCCACTTTTGTTCGTCTTATCTCAGTATGTGATATGTGGCATATGTTGCTGAATGTACAGTACAGGTTAAACATTTCAACTGTTGAATAGGGATGTATCCTCCTTCGACAACTTCTTTGCCATGTAAATCTCTCTTACCTCAAAAGTTGATTTTGTGATAATCAAGCTAGCTAAACTCATAAGCTAACTATTATCTCACTTATGACAAGTTAACAAAAAAACAAATTCACAACAGTGATATAAAATATTGAGTTACCTTGTGTTTGCATGTATAAAACACCAGTTTCTCCAGTGGTGTGTTACAGTGTTACGACACTGATCGATCACAGTCAAGTGTTCCCGAGAGCTTTCGCAACATTCCCAGGTTTGTTATTCCCAGATAACAACCGCTGTCAACAGCAACGCTGAATAACACGCCGCTCATGCTCTCGTTTCATACAAACGCAGCTGCTGCCATCTTGCATCTTTATGGATGGTGGAGAACTCCAGTGATATTGTTGCTGTGTTTCTCTTCTTGCCATGGTGATTGTTTTCTTCACTCATAATTATTAACGGGGTGAACCTGCGTAATAAGTGGTTCGACTGTACCTTTTCACCCAAATTAATTCATTAATTCCTCTCCCTCATGTCGTTCTACACCCGTAAGACCTTCGTTCATCTTCCGAACACAAATGAAGATATTTTTGATGAAATCCAAGAGGTTTTTTTCCTATCCCCCACAGAAAGCAACCTAATTATCGTCATTCAATGTCCAGAAAAGTAGTAAAGACATCGTTAAAATAGTCAATATAACTGCAGTGGTTCAACCTTAATGTTATGAAGTGATGAAAATACCAAAAACTACGGTGGCCGAGAGAGCTCAAAGCGCTGCAAATAATAAAACACATGCAAATTAAAAAAAACGTGATCATCAGTTTGACAACACATGTGCTGCAAATCCTCACAACATATGCAAACACAAAAACGCGCTGCATTTACAAAAACGCACTGCATATATAAAACGCGCGACATTTACAAAAACGCGCTGCATATATAAAAACGCACTGCATTTACAAAAACGCGCTGCATTTACAAAAACGTGCTGCATATACAAAAGACGCTACATTTACAAAAACGCGCTACATTTACAAAAACGCACTGCATATATAAAACACACGACATTTACAAAAACGCGCTGCATATATAAAAACGCGCTACATTTACAAAAACGCACTGCATATACAAAAATGCACTACATTTACAAAAACGCGCTGCATTTACAAAAACGCACTGCATATATAAAAATGCGCTACATTTACAAAAACGCGCTGCATATATAAAAACGCACTGCATATATAAAACGCGCGACATTTACAAAAACGCGCTGCATATATAAAAATGCACTGCATATACATATACATATGTTTCAAGGGAGACCCCAAAAAGTGACGGACCCTACTTGACAACAGCACAAACTAAAAAATATTAAATATATTATGTAGGCATTAACTCCATGTAATGTGTTTCACTAACAGAAAAGTGTTTTAATATGTGGCATTGTTGTTCACTCATTCAACTTTAAGAGATGATCATTTAGTGGATGATTTAAAGATATTGGTTAATCATCTGTAGCGTACTAATGTGACGTCATCATAACGGCCGCCTGAGGCGCTCGACGACCACGTCATCTGTGAGCGTGAGCTTCTAGAACACTGAAGAACACTTTATTAAAAATAATAAATACATGAAATAATGTACAGTTGTTTATTTTTGTTTGTAGTTTTTATAGTATTTAATGATTGTGAACACTTTGTGCACTCAAATGCTGTACACTATATAGGGATCAGTGAATGAGTGAAGGGTGAGTTGAACTGGTTTTGGACGCACGTCCTAGTAGGGTCCGTCACTTTTTGGGGTCCCCTTGAAACATTTCCATTGTGTTTTGTGCTCTTTGCAGCGCGTTTTTGTATATGCAGCGCGTTTTTGTATATGCAGTGCGTTTTTGTAAATGCAGCGCGTTTTTGTATATGCAGTACGTTTTTGTAAATGCAGCGCGTTTTTGTATATGCAGCGCGTTTTTGTATATGCAGCGCGTTTTTGTATATGCAGCGCGTTTTTGTATATGCAGCGCGTTTTTGTATATGCAGTGCGTTTTTGTAAATGCAGCGCGTTTTTGTATATGCAGTACGTTTTTGTAAATGCAGTGCGTTTTTGTAAATGCAGCGCGTTTTTGTATATGCAGTGCGTTTTTGTATATGCAGTGCGTTTTTGTATTTGCAGCGCGTTTTTGTGTTTGCATGTGTTGTCAAACTGATGATCATGTTTTTTTTTTTATTTGCATGTGCTTTTTTTAATTTGCATGTGTTTTATTATTTGCAGCGCTTTGAGCTCTCTCGGCCACCGTACAAAACACTATTCAACAAATTCGTCTCTTCCCTGTCATTCTGTTTACGTCCGAACGCCGGCTCAGTATTGGCCAATGCATTCTGACGTAGAACCTGGAAGCGCTGGACGTCCTGGATTCATGGTCCTGGTCCTCTGCTTCATGTTGCTGTCTTTAATCATGCCATAACAACCTGCCTTACTTTCCGTGGACATAATTCATTCATGCCATGGCAGATTGCTGCATTATCAGTTTACATATTAGTCAAATAGTCACTTGCTTTGTACATGGTTGTCTCGTCAGACAAAATAAGTCGTTTAAACTGCCCTGTCAATCATCCTGTCATCGTTTAAACTGCCCTGTCAATCATCCTGTCACCGTTTAAACTGCCCTGTCAATCATCCTGTCACCGTTTAAAATCCTCCACATTCAATTTAATTTAGTTTCTAATCGTTTTGGAGAGAAATGTAGCCTCACGTTGATCTGCTGGTCTTTCGTCAGGTTAGATACTGGCACGCATCTGCACTTCTAACCAGAAACAGGAGACCATCTGGGAATCTTTGGATTATTCATTTCAACACATTACAATTTGGGATGCACTCATTTTAATTTCCAGTACTATTTAGGACGGATAGCATGCGAATTGGGACGCACTGTTAATTAATTAATTATTTTTTCAATTTTATAGTAAATTTAACAGCTGTGAAAACATGTAAAATCTGTGTCAGTAAGTGATAATTGTGATTATTCTATGTAAAATTAAATGGAAATTGTGAGTAAACAACTGGTTAGCGATGGGTAAAATGTGATTGGATCATTTTATGTAAAAGTAATAAAAAGCTGTTAACAAATCTAAATTCTACACGTTATTATTGTAGATTTTTAGATGTAAAAGCCATTTCAGATCTTTTTCCACCTTTAATTTCATATTGAAACAAACAAACTGTACATAACAAACCAATAGAATCTTTTAGATATAAAATTGGCGACATGTGCAAATAACACGGCTCTGGTTTCAACTGAACTGCTCCCAGCTAGAGTGAATCTACACAAGATGAAGATTAGCCAACGTAAAACCTCACCAGTTTTAGAGCCTTCCTCACATTATGTGGCCAATGAAAATGACCACAAAGCATCATCTACTGTGAACCCGCACTGAATAACTGTATAATTGGTACAAACACATAAAATTATGATATTGTGGCGACAATATTGGCTATAGTTTGATTCAAGACTGCTTTCAGGTGAGTAAAGCCACTAATAAATCACCAATTCAACCGTGAACTTACAATGGTGAGTTTATTTTGATCTTTGTTTCGCAGTGTCTGAATTCAGGATTTTTCTGGTGGGTAAAACTGGATCAGGAAAGAGTTCGACCGGAAACACTATACTGGGCAGAAATGTGTTTAAAGTGGCTTTCTCCTCTGAATCCACAACTCTACAGTGTGAGAAACACGAGGGGAACGTGGAAGATAGAAACATCTCGGTGATGGAAACACCCGGACTGTATAACACATCCATCACACACGCAAAACATCTGACGGCGGAGATTGAGAAGAGTTTGCAGATGTCTGAACCTCATGTGTTCCTGCTGGTCATCAGACTGGACAGATTCACACGGGAGGAGATGAAGACAGTGAAATGGATTCAGAAGAACTTTGGAGGAGACGTTATGAGATTCACCATGCTGTTGTTCACTGGAGCTGATAGGTTAAACAAACCATTAGTAAAATTTCTGCAAGAAAACCAAGATTTGATCAAGTTGGTGGATGAATGTGAGGGAAGATATCATGCCTTCGATAATGTGAAGAAGCATCGAGATCAGGTCACTGAGCTGCTGGAGAAGATCAAGGCGATAGTGCAGAAGAACAGAGGAGGACACTACACCGCTGAGATGTTCAAGAAGACTCAGAGAAAGATTGTCTTTATAAAAGTGTTTAAAATTATAGCTCCTGCTTTTGCTTGTGTCGTTTTCTATCAGTCGAGAAGGTTCTGGTGTGACTTGCTTCGCAAGATGTGGACATTTTAATTCTATACTCGTGATGATAACGATAATTATTCTTTGCTATTATCTCTCTTTATTTTCATTGTCATTAACACATCTAAACGTACTTGATCCTTGTTTAGCTGTAGAAATTATTTGTAAAATGAAGTACAGAGAAATAAATCATACAAGTAATGAAAACAAATGTTTGTGTTTTTATTGGCTCTTTATTTGACCACTCCATAGATCCGTTTTGGGAACTTGCATTGCTGTTAGTAATGAAATTAATAAGGTACTTTTTAAAGAATATTAACTTTTAGATTTTTATCATGACAGAGGAAGAAAAACATTGATTGATCAAATCGAATGACCAAGCAAGATGTGGAGAAGCAGCAAACAACCTCTAAGTAAGTACTGAATATTTTATGAATCCATGAATCCATGCTCATTTCTATCTATCCATATCTCCGTCTCTTATTTACAGTGTCAGACCTGCATATTGTGCTGTTGGGTACGACTGGAGCAGGAAAGAGCGCGTCGGGAAACACCATCCTGGGTGGAGATGGAACAAGTTTTAGAGAAGATATATCTCCTGCGTCTGTGACCAGAATCTGTGAATCGGCACAAACGGAGGTGGACAAACAGAGAATCCGTGTGATCGACACTGTAGGACTTCCTGACACGTTAGAGAAGATCAGAGATGTTCAGACCAAGATAGAGCAGATCTTTGATTGCACAGTTGATGGTGTTGATGTGTTTCTTCTGGTGATCAGATTGGGTGTGAAGTTCGCCGAGGAGAACAGGAAAGCTGTCAAATGGATCCAGGATAACTTTGGAGAAAAAGCGTCTAAATGTACCATAGTGCTCTTTACTCATGGAGATGAATTAGATGAGCCGATAGAGAATTATCTCACAAAATCTCCAATCCTGCAGTCCGTAGTTGATCAATATTCAGGACGATATCATGTTTTCGATAACAAAGATAAAGCTCGATCTAAGGTCAGCATCCTTCTGGGAAAGATCAACGAACTGAAGATGGAGAATAATGGCTTTAGATACCATGAGGGAAACTACAAGAAGACCCAGGATCGAATTCTAAACAGGAAATGTGTCACACGAGCGGCAGTAGGAGGAGGAGTTGGAAGCGTAATCGGAGGAACAGGATGTGCAGTAGCTTCTAAAGCAGGAGTGGTTGCAATAACCGCAGGAAAAGCAGCCGCAATAGGAGCAGCCGGAGGAGCAGTTCTGGCAGCGGCAGCAGTTGGTTTTGGAGTGTATTTCTTTGGAAGAAAATATATCTGTAAGTCCAGCAGCTCAGAAACAGCTGAGAACATGAACAAGAAACAGAAATGAGCTGAGGTGTCATTTTACTTACACAAACTTTGACTTCTGGATGAAAACAATGGACATGTGAGATATTTTAGATATTACTTCAGTTACTTAGAAATTAGAAAAGTTTGTTATTGTTGCTTGTTAACTTCATTCAAATGAGAAATAAAAATATTCTTTCCGTGTAAGTTAATTCTTGCTATGAATACAGCAATGCCATTATTATACAGAACAATATCATTATATTTTCTCAACAATACTTATCTCCGCTGTCACAATCCTGAAAGGGTTCGTTCACCCAGAAATGAAATTTCGGTCATTAATTCGTTCTACACCTTCGTTCATCTTCACAACACACATTAATATATTCTGATGAAATCTGAGAGCTTTCTGACCTCCCTCATAACCAATTTCAAGGCCCAGAAAGTAGAGATGATTTTAATAATGTCATTACTACCTTTCTAGTACTGGCAGAAGCAGTTGCCAAACTAAAACTATAAAATTAGGGTAAAATAACCTAATTCGGTAACACTTTATTTTACAGTGTCATTGTTACATATGTTACATATATTTACTATAGTAATAATGAGAAATTATGTATAATTACATGCAATTAACCCTAAATCAAACCCTCATCCTAACCCTAACCCTATTGTAAGTTCATGTAGTTAATTGTCATTACTCAGTACTTAAAAGTATAAATACAGTGTAATACTCACACCTTAAAATAAAGTATAACCCCTAATTCATATATCAATGTTCCTTAAATGTTTAACAAAAACACTGCTACTTATCCAGAATCGTCATTATGACAAAACCCAGACAACAGAAACCCTTTAGATCCCAACAGATGAGGTCACTCAGCATCTTCACTTATTACAAAGCAGTCTGGTTTTATTTCTTTCATTCAAAGCTTTTTATGATGCTGATGTTTTATGATGTTTGAAGTCACCGTTGAGGCTTGCTTTAGTCGGGCTCTTGACCTTTGACCTCTATGAGTCTTATTTTAGTATCTCAGAATAATCTATCTGAGATAGCAAGGAAAATGTCAGCCTTTCTATTTGGGTGCAGGTTTGGACCACACCTTTACAATAGCAGGTGAAAGGACTCTTTCTCGTGAGTTTTAAAACCTTCAGTAATTCAGAATTTGAAATTAAGGCTTATTTAAATGCTTTATATTATTGTGGATGAAATACTTGAAATGATAAATGTTGTTATTTGGTGTGAACTGTCTCTTTAAGAGGACACAATTTGGAATGTGTGATGACCAGAGCTGGGTCAGTTACTTTTAAAATGTATTTCACTACAGATTACAAAATACATGCTTTAAAAAGTAATTTGTAGTGTATTTCGTTACATTACTCAAGTTTAGTAATCTAAATACTTTAGAATACTTTGGAATACTAATAAGTGTGGAACAAACACAAAAAAGGTCATTGCAAGTTTTTATCTCACAATTCTGACTTTTTCCCTCAGAATTGTGTGATATAAAGTTGCAATTGTGAGTTATAAAGTCAGAATTATGAGATATAAACTCACAATATTGATAAAAGTCAGAATTATGAGATATAAACTGACAATATTGATAAAAGTCAGAATTATGAGATATAAACTGACAATATTGAGAAAAGTCAGAATTATGAGATATAAACTCACAATATTGAGAAAAGTCAGAATTATGAGATATAAACTCACAATATTGAGAAAAGTCAGAATTATGAGATATAAACTCACAATATTGAGAAAAGTCAGAATTATGAGATATAAACTCGCAATATTGAGAAAGGTCAGAATTATGAGATATAAACTCGCAATATTGATAAAAGTCAGAATTATGAGATAAACTCGCAATATTGAGAAAAGTCAGAATTATGAGATATAAACTCACAATATTGAGAAAAGTCAGAATTATGAGATATAAACTCGCAATATTGAGAAAGGTCAGAATTATGAGATATAAACTCGCAATATTGAGAAAAGTCAGAATTATGAGATATAAACTCGCAATATTGAGAAAAGTCAGAATTATGAGATATAAACTCACAATATTGAGAAAAGTCAGAATTATGAGATATAAACTCGCAATATTGAGAAAGGTCAGAATTATGAGATATAAACTCGCAATATTGATAAAAGTCAGAATTATGAGATAAACTCGCAATATTGATAAAAGTCAGAATTATGAGATATAAACTCGCAATATTGAGAAAGGTCAGAATTATGAGATATAAACTCGCAATATTGATAAAAGTCAGAATTATGAGATAAACTCGCAATATTGATAAAAGTCAGAATTATGAGATATAAACTCGCAATATTGATAAAAGTCAGAATTATGAGATATAAACTCGCAATATTGAGAAAGGTCAGAATTATGAGATATAAACTCGCACTATTGAGAAAAGTCAGAATTATGAGATATAAACTCGCAATATTGAGAAAAGTCAGAATTATGAGATATAAACTCGCAATATTGAGAAAAGTCAGAATTATGAGATATAAACTCGCAATATTGATAAAAGTCAGAATTATGAGATATAAACTCGCAATATTGATAAAAGTCAGAATTATGAGATATAAACTCGCAATATTGAGTAAAGTCAGAATTATGAGATAAACTCGCAATATTGATAAAAGTCAGAATTATGAGATAAACTCGCAATATTGATAAAAGTCAGAATTATGAGATAAACTCGCAATATTGATAAAAGTCAGAATTATGAGATATAAACTCGCAATATTGATAAAAGTCAGAATTATGAGATATAAACTCACAATATTGAGAAAAGTCAGAATTATGAGATATAAACTGACAATATTGCGAAAAGTCAGAATTATGAGATATAAACTCGCAATATTGCGAAAAGTCAGAATTATGAGATAAACTCGCAATATTGATAAAAGTCAGAATTATGAGATAAACTCGCAATATTGATAAAAGTCAGAATTATGAGATAAACTCGCAATATTGATAAAAGTCAGAATTATGAGATAAACTCGCAATATTGATAAAAGTCAGAATTATGAGATAAACTCGCAATATTGATAAAAGTCAGAATTATGAGATATAAACTCGCAATATTGATAAAAGTCAGAATTATGAGATATAAACTCACAATATTGAGAAAAGTCAGAATTATGAGATATAAACTCGCAATATTGAGAAAAGTCAGAATTATGAGATATAAACTGACAATATTGCGAAAAGTCAGAATTATGAGATATAAACTCGCAATATTGCGAAAAGTCAGAATTATGAGATAAACTCGCAATATTGATAAAAGTCAGAATTATGAGATAAACTCGCAATATTGATAAAAGTCAGAATTATGAGATAAACTCGCAATATTGAGAAAAGTCAGAATTATGAGATATAAACTCGCAATATTGAGAAAAGTCAGAATTATGAGATATAAACTCGTAATATTGAGAAAAGTCAGAATTATGAGATATAAACTCGCAATATTGAGAAAAGTCAGAATTATGAGATATAAACTCACAATATTGAGAAAAGTCAGAATTATGAGATATAAACTCACAATATTGAGAAAAGTCAGAATTATGAGATATAAACTCGTAATATTGAGAAAAGTCAGAATTATGAGATATAAACTCACAATATTGAGAAAAGTCAGAATTATGAGATATAAACTCGCAATATTGAGAAAAGTCAGAATTATGAGATATAAACTCGCAATATTGAGAAAAGTCAGAATTATGAGATATAAACTCACAATATTGAGAAAAGTCAGAATTATGAGATATAAACTCGCAATATTGAGAAAAGTCAGAATTATGAGATATAAACTCGTAATATTGAGAAAAGTCAGAATTATGAGATATAAACTCACAATATTGAGAAAAGTCAGAATTATGAGATATAAACTCGCAATATTGAGAAAAGTCAGAATTATGAGATATAAACTCGCAATATTGAGAAAAGTCAGAATTATGAGATATAAACTCGCAATATTGAGAAAAGTCAGATATAAAATAAAATAAATATTAATATTTTTGTATTCTTATGCATATTACACAACAATATTTGGGCTTTGAACTGATACAGTAAAACCGCAAAACTTTACAGTATGTGTGAACCGCATTAATTCATTCTAGTGAACATAACATACTTATATTTTACTGTTTATATATAATGTTATACTATATTCATATTTAGGTATTAATCTTTAACTTTCAATTTTTTTTAATCCTTTTTAATCAACACTTGAATGTGGGTGTTTCATTTAAAAAAGCAACGTTTTAAACAAAAAAAGCAGAAATTTGAAGACTTTGTCCGAATGGGATTCAAACCGATGATCAAAACACAGACACCCCCAAAGCTTCAGTCCTGTACCTCGTCCTGGGTCGACTTTTCATTCAGTAACGTTACAGATTTTGATTTACATGCTGTTTAATTTTCGAGAATTACATTATTTTACATATCTACGCATGACGACAGGAGATTGCTTGTTTCTGCTTCTTCTTCAAGTGTTTTGATCGGGAGATTCAGTACTCTTTCAGAAGATGTGTCATATCGCCCCCTATCATGTGACAGTGAAAACACTGAAAGCTGGAAAATTCCATCAATGGCAGGGAAAGAGCTGTTTCTGTATGCGACAGTCACAATACTTGTGAAAATGCATTGATTATAAAATGCAGTTCCTATGAAAAATTAAATAAAGTCAGCATGAAACATATGTTCAGCTCATCTTTTCTTCCCTATTGTGCCGTATATCTGAGTAAAAGTTTGTTTTGTCCGTGGTGAACTGATTAAACTGGTTAATTGGATGGTTGTTTACTATTGGTGGATCTCGTGTGAGTGACAGGTTGCCCCGCCCTCATTATCAGAACATGAGAGGTGTTGCTGCAAGAGGAGGGGAAGATATCCTGATTCAAGATGAAAAATCATTCAGAGTAAATACTGCAATAATCCCTTTAAAAGTAATTAGAATAAACTTTTAATATGATGGAAACTTGTTACTCCAAACTAAGTGTGTCATTATTAATTACTAGGAAAACTTTAGTTCTGTTTCAAACCAACACAAGATCTTACTGTGGACTCAAACTACTGAATCATTTGATTGTAGTGAAACCTGAAGATGATCAGTGAGGGATGGAAGTGATGGACTTAAAAATCAAGTGTGATGAAGATTAAATTTGGCATATCAATCATTTGAGAAATAATCAGGAGACGAGAATACTGGCTGTAGATTTATTTGTGCAGATGTTGTTTTCACAATTCTGATCTGTCATGTTTGGATCAAACTCTAGATATTTTACACACAACCTTCACCTTTTCTTAGAATAAACCGAATTTCATTCTGAGACACAAACAATATTATTAATGCTATAGATGAGATTAGTGAACAGAACCAGACAGAACCACACCAGATATGGACAGAGATTATCAAAACACACATAACATCTAAAGAATATTAAAAATAGACAGTGAATGCAAGTAAACACGACCATCTTTTCACTCATAATTGCTGCAGATGAAGTTGAGTCTGTGAGATTCAGGACGGCTGATCCAGCGCTGATCTCCTCCAGACTGAACTGCTCCTTTTCTCTCCTCGAGCCGGCAGTCTTCCGGTGTCGATCCGAACCCCGGAGCCCAGTTCTGATAGCACACGATGTCTCCGCTCAGCCAGAGCCACATGTTCATGATGCAGTAGTTGTGTAAACCCAACCACACCGCCTCAGTAGACGCCCGTTTGACCACATTCATCACACGACGCTGCATCTCTTCTGAATGAACCGAGACCAGATCCACGTGATTCTGTCTGCAGTATCTCAGAGCTTCAGACCACGTCAGATTCTTTTTGACCAGAGTCAGTTTATCTGGACACAAAACAAACCACAAGAAACACTAGAGAGAGACTGATCAAAAACAGCGTGAACTGTAGGAGCTAGTGGATGTTTTGTGAGGATCTGCTCACCTTCATGGCACACAAAAGGGTATTGTTTGGTGCAGGAGACTTCACTCCATTGTCCATCTGCTCTCTGATTGATCACTGCACAGGTTTCATCACCTACAACATTACTTGGTTCACCCTTATTCCAGTATCTGAACGAGGAGTCGCTCTGATCTGACCACTGCCACGAGTCTCTGACTCTGAACAGACCGATCCAGACCCGTGATTCCAATAAACTATTGTCTCTAATCATCTTCTGAACCTGCTGATTCTCATTCTGGTTCCTCACACTGACCAGATCGGTGTGATTCTGTCTGCAGTGACTCTGAGCGTCTCTCCAGTTCTTCGACTGATTGACCAAGACGAGTCCTGTGTTCGCTTTAAGAGAAACAAATGAAGAAAGATTCATGAATCAGTTTGATCATTGTTCTTGCACTGCTTGGTGGTTTGGATGTGAAGAAGAGGAGCAGTGGAAACGTGTCAGTCAAAGACTTATTTATTGAATATTCACAAAGATAAAACATTTAATACTTAAATTAAATATTAAGGCATGCACTAATCAAGAACTCACATTTAAGTTAAGTGAAGTTCATCCAAAAATGAAAATTCTGTCATTAATTCCTCATGTGGTTTTACACCCGTAAGACCTTCGTTCATCTTCAGAACACAAATGAAGATGTTTTTGATGAAATCTGACAGTTTTTTTATCCTCAATAGAAAACAATGAGATTATCACATTCAAGGTCCAGAAAAGTAGTAAAAACATGGTTGAAATAGTCAACGTCACTGCAGTGGTTCAACCTTAATGTTATGAAGTGACTAGAATACTTAACAAATTCATCACGTTGACCATTTTAACGATGTTTTTACTACTTTTCTGGAATTTAAATGTGGAAATTTAATGTTTTCTATTGAGGATAAAAAAAACTCTTGGATTTTTATCAAAAATATCTTTTATTATATTTTTGGTCTGAAGATGAATGAAAATCTTACGGGTGTGGAACGACATGAGGGAGAGGAATTAATGACAGAAATCTCATTTTTGGGTGAACTAACCCTTTAACTGAAACATGATTCACATGAATTTATCTGTGAATATCCACCTTGATGACATGTTTGTTATTAATTAACACATTGGAGTAAGTTTTCACACTTGAATTCATGACTCAAGATTAATAGCGCTTATCGCTGCATTAAAAATTTGGTATATGGTGTATCTATAGTATAAATGAGCAGTGGTGCACTAATATTTATAATATATTAAAATTATTTAATGGAGAAATGTATTAATAAATACTCTAAAAATGTGTTGCTCATTGTTAGTTCATGTTAGTTATTGCATTAAAAGGGAGGGGAGGTGCACTCACTGTTGTTGCAGATGAAGGTATTGGTGCTGTAACATGGCAAATCATGCCATTGTCCATTCAATACAATTACACAATAACTGGTTTCAGGTTGTCCAGGAGCCCAATCCAGATAGAGCGCAGGTTCACCTGAAGACCACTGCCATTTATCAACAGCCATCTGATTCTTCAGCCCAATCCAGACATACTGCACACCTTCATCATTCACACTCTTCTTCAGCGCGTTCATGTCCTTCATGTTGTCAACGGTGGCCAGATCTGAGTAATTCTCTCTGCAGTATCTCTGAGCTTCAGTCCAGGTCTTGTTCACGTTTATAAAGTGATACTGACGCTGAACACATTGAGATACGGAGCAGAGAGCTGTGAGAGAGAGGGTTTGATTTAATGTGTTTCATAACCGAGTCGATCCTAAACCATAAATAATACAACAAACACTCACCAACGAGAAGAACGCAATGTAGAGTTTGGTCCATTTCTGGAGACAAAAATAGATAAATCGTTCATGTTAACAGGAACATAAATGCACAATCATTCAGACAATATTAACAAAGACTGCTTGAAGAATGAAGTTGTTCTTACTTTAGAGGTCGAGTGTTTCTGTCCCGAGTCTGATGTTTCTGTCTGTGATTATTATATGAGCTCTCATCCCACAATCAGCACATCACGACATTTGTTTATTGCTCTTAAAAAACAAATGCCTTTTTCATTTTTCTTCCTCATTCTCATGTGTTCACATATTTTCCTCTGTGTCACTCATGGAAACATGTTCATTTGAATGTGCCGGAGAATGGAGAGTCTGTGTGTTTACTCACTCCAGGCTCTTCCTCAACGAAATTGCCAAGAGCACCCTGTGACGAGCAGCGCGGGTGAGAGCCGCGAGGGAACGGCGCGAGGCCGGTGACGTGAGTAATAATGAGCGTCACCTGCGCGCTACACCGGTCTCGTGTCTCTCACGGAGGAGCTCCGGAAGCATAAAAGAGGAGCGACAACAGTGAAGGACGAGAGAGGACCAGGCCTGGACTTTATGTTGTGTTTCATTTATTTATTTACTTTTAACGTTCAACGTACTTTTAATAAATAAATAAACAATAAAACGAAAGTAAAAGGGCGGCAGTTCCTCACGGCGACTGACGCCCACACAAACAAAATAAAACACAACATAAAGTCCAGGCCTGGTCCTCTCTCGTCCTTCACTGTTGTCGCTCCTCTTTTCTGCTTCCGGAGCTCCTCCGTGAGAGACACGAGACCGGTGTAGCGAGCAGCTGACGCTCATTAACACTCGCGTCACCAGCCTCGCGCCATTCCCTCACGGCTCTCGCCCGCCCTGCTCGTCACACACCTGTTTCCCACTCTCCTAGCTCCTGTCTTCAGTGTCTCCATCCCTTCTGCATGTGTGTGTTCCCTGTGTGTACGCTTCTGACCTGGATACTCACCATCGAGCTCTCGAGGTGCGGCATACGGCATGATCCCCACGGAAACCCCGTTACCGCTCCATCATCTCACTGAACGGCATCATCCTGTTGACTCTTGCTGCAGTAACTTGACCTTTTATTGAATATTATCCCCTTGTCTGAGCCGTTCTGTAACAATAACGGCTTCACAGGACAAACCCACATCAGCATCTGCATATTTTCTGCTTAGGATGCATTTACATAATTCAGTGATTTTGCACAATATCTTCGGTGCTGTTCAGGGTCCTTTTGACCCCTAATGACACTCTTGCTGAAATTGTTCTCTTTGTCCAAATGACACGAGAATTTGTATGGTGGTCAGTTTATAAATGACCTTTATAGATCTACAAATGAAAAAAATAGATTGGAATGATATCTGTTTTTATGTTAGTGTGAAAAGATAAAGTCACGCTCGTGCTGTTCGGGGTGTCTCTGCTTAGAAAAATGGACAAAATATATCCTCAAACAGACAGAAATGAAGTGGCACACTTTAAAACATCCACAACGCAAAATGGTCATGCTCTCACACACACACACACACACACACACACACATGTTGTGTTTATGTGTTTTGTGGGGACATTCCATAGGCATAATGGTTTTTATACTGTACAAATTGTACATTCTGTCCCCCTACCCCCAAAACAAGTACACACACACACACCTACACACACGCGCACACACACACACACACCTACACACACGCGCACACACACACACACAGACAGAATCCATGTGCTTTATTTGCTCAACTCTAAAGACGGCAACTTTTTTTCTTTGTAACATCTTCTTCAGGTTTTATTCTAATCATAATGTAAAATTATCTGAAAAAAAAAAAAAATTCGGTACAAAAAAATGCTAAACTTTGACAAAAAGTCATTTTTATTCTTATAATTGTGATTTCATTATATCTAGATATGAATCCAACTGGAAAAACTTCAAATGGCAGCATCTACTGCTTAAAGTGATCATTTTTTACTTTTAAAACTGCAAAAATGTCACACTAAACCATGTTATCCCCATGAATGAAATTTAGCAATGCGGGTCTTTTATAAAGTGAATTTTACATAAAAGGCTGTTTTAGTATAAAAACCTCGAAAAAAAATATTTATTTAATTTATTTATATAAATTAAAAGGAATATCATAAATCCTCCAAAAGCTGCACAAATATGTAGTAAAAACATTAATAAACTGAGTAAAATTACATTTGTTTAAAAAATAAATTATTATGTTAAAAAAATTCAATTTTGTTGCCTGGGGTCTGGAGATCTCCATTAGCACAAAATCTCTCGTGTGTTATGAGTGCTGTATGCACACAGTATAACGGTGGCCAAACACATGCAAAGCAAATAGACAACAACAACATCAACATATCATCTCTTTGATCAAGGAAATCAGCAGCACAGGGAATCTCCATGTTATTTGTGTATCCTTGTGACGTCTTTATATCATGGTGCATTTGCATTTCAGTGCTATTTTAAGCGCCTCCTCTTTTTAACCTCTTTCTCTCTTTTTTTTGGCTGATGTCCAATGATCAAATGACATCTAAACTACAATTATAAGTCTATTTATTCTTTAGAGTCTTGCTGTCTTCATCTCGTTCTATCATTTTGATAAATGAACCAATCAGAGGCTTCTAGAGGAACGCATTTGGAGCTTTAGCCCCGCCCACTCAAAGCTGCTTATTTTGCACTGTAGATGTGCACTGACTTTTAATTCATTAGCAACTATGGGTAAATAACTAGAAGAATAACAAAGAGTTAAACCATTTGTGCTTTTAGTGAAACTAAAATACTATGAGAACGATTTAAAGCTTGCAATTTAAAGCAGTTTACAAGTAAAATGACTGGAAGCGAATGACACCGGAAGCTAAACTCATTTAAGTTATAAATGGCCAGAAAACATATTAAAAGATTAAAAAAGCAAAAAGAGTTTCAGGCCCCCAAAACGCTGTTGTTGTGCAAATGAACGGCCAAAGGAAAAAAGCATTTTCAGATGAAAACACAGAAACCAGAACATGATGACACATCAAAACTCTGATATATTACTGTGCTTTTTATTTATTAAATCTCCATTTCACATTTAAGGTCAGTCCTGATCAACAACAACAAAACACTTTAGAATACAGTCAAGTATTACAGGAATTATTTTTCTGAACAGTGAACTGAGATGAACGATGACTACTGAATAGATAAACTGAACTACCTTGACTCGAAAACTCAACACGCATGAATTCTGGTTGTTTTGGAGCAACATGTTAAATATTTAGATTGATTTGTACCCTTGATTTGCCCCTACATGCTATAAATCAGCAGGATGTTGCCCTGTTCTCTACCAGAATCACATGTTTAAACTGTTTAAATCGTTGTCTAGTTCTCGGTCACTCCTGGCCCATTCTATATAGTCTCTCAGTTCCTCTCTAGTTTTCTGAACTTCCGTCTGGACGTGGCAGAGCTCGTTATGTGTTCTCCTCATCTCTGCAATGGATTTGAGTACACCAGACGTGACCTTTTCTGGATCGTCGACTCTTCCCTGTCTCATCTGGTGAATGTCTACAGAATCCATCACTATGAAGGCCACATCGAGAATGACTAAGAGTCCACTCAACACTCCTGAGACTGCTTCTGCCACAACTCGTCCTACTCTTGCAGTCTGGGTGGCGATTCTGCTAACATTTGCCAGCAGACCCAAATTCATGAGTTGTGTGGCACACAAAACATTTCTTTGGTCTAAATTGCATGATATTTGCACATTGTCGAAAGCTGAGCTGGTGAAAAAGCCACTGAACTTTGTGATTTTTCTCAGTACCTTTCTCAGTGTATTCAGCGCTGTGAGAATTGGTTCGATCGCGGATTTATACTTCTGCTGAATTTGTTCAAGGCTCTCTCTGAATGATTTCTGTTGTACAGTGTTAGTAATGGTGGACGCAGCACCTGTGACTCCACCTGCGACTCCTACTCCAACACCAACACCAGTAACAATCAGAGACGCCCCAAGAGTGAACGGAGCCAAAATTAACCCAACTAATGCAGTGATTCCTCCAGCGGCTCCGATCACCGAACCTGACAGACTCCCGGCTGTGGCGCTGTAATGCGCAGACTCCATCGAGTCGGTTATTCTTCCCCACTCACTAACTAAACCCTCAATGTCTGGATAGTGCGTGTTGTAGGCTTTATCAAAGGCGGTGATGGACTTGATGAAACTCTGTACGAGTGTGTCGGGAATTCTCTTGTTTCTGTTCACTGCGTCGCTCAGGAAAGGTTTGGCCAGAATCTGCTCAGCTGAAGGTCTGTCTTTAGGGTCCCGGCTGAGCATTTCTCTGATCAGTTCCCTCAGTTCCTCTGAGTGTCTCTCTGAGATGGGAGGAGGGTTTCCTGTCATGCTGACAGCATGAAGTATGTGACGCTGCATGTTATCTGCCTGTGGAGGAGACAAATTAATGAATAAAAAACAGTTTTAAAATCATTTAATCACTTCAAACGAACCTTTGTTTTCAATAAAACACCCACATCTAAACCTCATAAGAATTTCTGAATATGTATGACAGAAATTCAGACTGATTAGTAATAAGTGAAGCTGGTAATTACTTTAACACTCCTTCTTTGTTACTTTTTTAACACTCTGAGAGTGGATCATACACCGATCAGGCATAACATTATGACCACTGACAGGTGAAGTGAATCACACTGATCATCTCTTCATCAGCTGTTAGTGGTGGATATATTAGGCAGCAAGTGAACATTTTATCCTAAAAGTTGATGTGTTAGAAGCAAGAAAAAATTTGACAAGGACCAAATTGTGATTCTTATAGCAACACAATATTAGGAAGGTGATCATATCATGATCGGTGTATAAACGCTGTGCTGGGCTTTAAATTTCGGTTCATACAAGGACTTTTTTTTTTTGATATTTTATGAGTTTTCCTTAGTTTTCTTATGTTTCCTGTTTAAAAGAGGAAGTAGGCCATATTTCTTGAGTTGTGCAAGATGACATCCAGCTTCATCATGCCTATCAGAGCGCTTTGAAATGCCGTATCTGTAAGTGACTTTGTTTAGTGAGCATTGAGTACTTTTTTGTTGGTAACTTTTGTAATATAGCATTTAATTCAGCATGTTTGTTACCTTTTCTATTCCAGTTTGTAAAGTATGAATCTATGCTTTTGATATACAACTGTAATGTTGTTGGTTCTTCGCTTTGTGTGACGATTTATCTATTTTGTGGCATTTTTTCTTATCTATTTTCTCTTCTTTGTAGTTTCACACTTTTCATGATTAAACTTCATAAAATGCACCTGGAACAATTGAAACCGTGAGGCCAGTGTCAAACACAGAGATCAACGAAAATCTTACGTTATGCCAGGCCAGTACCTGGTGATCAAGAAACGGCCCACAAAAATGTACTACTTGTGTGCATTACGTCACCGTTGCCACGAATTTATTTGTTCGTTATTTTAATGGGGACGATAGAGGCATAGTTTTCAAAATCTTGCGTTTTCAGGCCCCCCAAAACACTGCTGTAATATAAATGCGGTTGAAAATGCTTCTGTGTAATTAGTTTGTGCCTTTCGGTCACATGTCTACGGTGGCTGGGAGAGCTCAAAGCACTGCATATACAAAAACGCGCTGCATTTACAAAAACGCGCTGCAAATACAAAAAATTTTAAAAAGTAGAAAGTTTTGTGTGATGGCTAGGGGACAGAATACAGTTTGTACAGTATAAAAACCATTACACATATGGAGATTACCTGTGTGTGTGTGTGTGTGATGTCCCCACAAAGATTGTATTTTATAGGTCATGTTTTTAAATCTAAAATTTTTTGGAAAGTTTCGCTGCATTTACAAAAAACGCGCTGCAAATACAAAAACGCGCTTTTGCAGCACATGTGTTGTCAAACTGATGATCACGTTGTTTTCTTATTTGCAGCGCTTTGAGCTCTCTTTTGGCCACCGTACATGTCTCCTTTCCCTCCACAGTCTGTTGTGATGAACACTGATTCAGTTCTCACTCCTGCTAGTCCTGTGGTTCGTTATTGATTGTTTGGATTTCCTGTTTTGTGTATTTAATAAATCTTTTGGCTCTTCATCATCATAGTTGGAGTTAAACGGTGACAGTAATACAGTGAATAAATACTCACCCACACATCCAGCATGCAGAGATCATGGAGCAACCATCCCAACGACCATATGTCACTAAAACAGACGCATGACAGTCATGAAGAATGTGTACTGTACATCATGGTTACATTTTTAGACAACTAAAATAACCAACCTTCATGCAAAGACCTTGTCAAGGAAATTGTAACTTTATATTTTACATCCCTTCAGTTGTCCAATAGCATACCTCTTGTAATTACATTTCCTCTCGTAAACTTCTGGGCTGGTATAGAGCGTTGCACCCACAACTGAATTCGCATATTCATCAGCTCTGCCAAGGAAAAACTCATGTAAACTCAAACCTATACATTTCCAGGACTTTTTTCATTTTGATCCATCACTTGTTCCCATTACTGTTTGTTGTTGTTGTTTACCTATCCAGTGCTTTTGAGCATCCAAAATCCCCTAGATTGACGTAACCATCTTCAGTCAGAAAGACATTCTACAATGACATCAGAAGTCACATGACTCTTGCATCTCTGACATTGTGATGATTTATTGAGCTTCATCAGTGCATACCTGAGGTTTAATATCTCTATGAAGAGTTTTATTCACGTGGAGATGCTGCAGAGCCAGACAAATCTGAACCAGCCAGTCGAGGATCTGCACACATGGACAAATCCCAGTGTGTGAGTGTCCCCGCAAGTACTGTAATGCCAGTAAATTTGACCTTACGGGGACATTCTTTTGAGAAAACAAGTTTATGAATCATAAGGTTTTTTGAAAATGTTAAAAAGTAGAAAGTTTTGTGTGATGGCTAGGGGACAGAATACAGTTTGTACAGTATAAAAACCATTACACATATGGAGAGTCCCTGTAATGATAGGAATGCCTGTGTGTGTGTGTGTGTGTGTGTGTGATGTCCCCACAAAGATTGTATTTTATAGGTCATGTTTTTAAATCTAAAATTTTTTGGAAAGTTTCAAGTGAGTGTTGTGTAAAGGATAGAGAGTATGTCTGCATAAGAAACTTGCCTGTTTTTCTTCAAAAAAACATTGTTTTCTCTGCGTTTCCATGATTTTTGAAAGGTCACCTCCTTCATAATACTCCATCACGATATAAATGCGTCCCGCTTCTTTATCTGAATAAATTAACATCCGTCAGAGAACAATATTAAAATAGGTTCATTTTATGACAGCTGAAATTTTTGTTTAGATAATTGTTAGTGGTTAGTAGTTCTTTTTCATTGTTAAGAAACACAATAAAACACTACAACATGTTTAATCAGAAGTAAAGGAACATTAGTGTATGAAGAAATAAACCTTCAAATGAATCCACATAAGTAACAATATATCCAAAGTTCAGACTCTTCAGCATCTCGACTTCCTTCTTCACAGTCTCCAGCTCCTCCCTCTGAAAGGAAGGGAAAAAAGGCACTTCCATTTCCATATTATTGGAAAGAAAGAGATGACTTCTATGGCCAAATGCTTAATGCTTACGTCTCTGGAATTCATCTGTTTGACCACATAAGGATCTTCCTCTGTGTCAATCACCAGAAACGCTAGTCCTGAAACCCCTCGCCCGAGTTCTTCCTTTATGGTGTATCCATGTTCTTTTAGCACTTCTATAATCCAGATTTACTGTCATTTATATGAAGTACTGTAAACACTAGAGATAAGAACTTTCCAAACTTTGAATCAACTCAACCAGTTCCTTCTCAAAATTATTTTTTTTTTAAACGCTTCCCACTCTTTTTGTCTGTGTGGACTTCCCTTGATTCGCTTGCTTTCGTTGGTGCTGTGTTTCTTTGAGAGCATCATTAGTTCTTTCTTTCAGCTGTGTCTTGTTCATTTGTCTTGTTATCCCCTGTGTGTTCCTTTGCATTTAAGCCCTCAGTTTCTGTTCAGTCCTTAAACGTATATGTTTACGGACTTCGTTCCTTGTGCATTTCTTCCCGGGACACGCACCCGTTACAGTCCCGTGGCAATTTTATGGAATACCTGCATTGGTTCTATGGCAATGAAATTGCGTTACGCCAAAAAACAACAAATATGTAGCCACTACGGGGGTTGGGGAGTAACGAAATACAAGTAACTTAGTTACGTATTTAAAATACAAAATTTGAGTCACTGTATTTCATTTTAAATGGGTGGTAATCAGATTACAGTTACATCTGAAAAGTGTTTTAGATTACCAAAGTGATTACTTTGAGTTTTAATGTCATTTAAACAGCAATTGGTGATTCTCTGACTCTGACCGTCTGAAAAAGAGGAGTTAAGTTTCATGTTTTCCACTGTTTTCATGTTTTGTGAGTCATTTTATAATTCACTCGTCACTGCAACTTTTTCTCACAATTTGTTTTTTCCCTCACAATTGTGAGTTTGTGTTTCACAATTCTGACTTCTTTTTCTCACAATTGCGAGATTTAAACTCACAATTGCAAGTTATAAAGTCAGAATTGGGAGATATAAACTTGCAATACTGACTTTTTTTCTTGCAATTGTGAATTTAGTATGAGTTTATATCTCATAATTCTGACTTTTCTCAATATTGTGAGTTTATCTCTCATAATTCTGACTTTTCTCAATATTGTGAGTTTATATCTCGTAATTCTGACTTTTCTCAATATTGTGAGTTTATCTCTCATAATTCTGACTTTTCTCAATATTGTGAGTTTATCTCTCATAATTCTGACTTTTCTCAATATTGTGAGTTTATCTCTCATAATTCTGACTTTTCTCAATATTGTGAGTTTATATCTCGTAATTCTGACTTTTCTCAATATTGTGAGTTTATATCTCATAATTCTGACTTTTCTCAATATTGCGAGTTTATATCTCATAATTCTGACTTTTCTCAATATTGCGAGTTTATATCTCGTAATTCTGACTTTTCTCAATATTGTGAGTTTATATCTCGTAATTCTGACTTTTCTCAATATTGTGAGTTTATATCTCGTAATTCTGACTTTTATCAATATTGTGAGTTTATATCTCGTAATTCTGACTTTTCTCAATATTGCGAGTTTATATCTCGTAATTCTGACTTTTCTCAATATTGCGAGTTTATATCTCGTAATTCTGACTTTTCTCAATATTGTGAGTTTATATCTCATAATTCTGACTTTTCTCAATATTGTGAGTTTATATCTCATAATTCTGACTTTTCTCAATATTGTCAGTTTATATCTCATAATTCTGACTTTTCTCAATATTGTGAGTTTATATCTCATAATTCTGATTTTTCTCAATATTGTGAGTTTATATCTCATAATTCTGACTTCATAACTCACAATTGCAACTTTATATCACACAATTCTGAGGGAAAAAGTCAGAATTGTGAGATAAAAACTTGCAATGACCTTTTTTGTGTTTGTTCCACACTTATTAGTATTCCAAAGTATTCTAAAGTATTTAGATTAAGTTACTAAACTTGAGTAATGTAACGAAAAACGTTACAAATTACTTTTCAAAGCATGTATTTTGTAATCTGTAGTGAAATACATTTTAAAAGTAACATATCCAGCCCTGGTCATCACACTGGACTGTATGTCGAATGAGGCAGAAACTTACAAGTACTGTAGGTTGACATACCTAAATATATATCGCAATTGTCATTTCTAAATTGTTCATTTCAGTTGTGATTTCTAAAGGAGATATGATCTGCTAACATAAACTAATGAGTGAAATTTGTACTCACTGATCACACCAGGAGAAACGTCCATGCCATGATCTGAGGCGCTCCTGGCGTCTGAGAGTCTGCGATACTGATCCATCTCTGGAGGAAAAAACTAAATCTCAATGAAGTATCCATGATATTTGCAGTTTAAATATTGATTGAGACCTTTTAGTGTTCGTGATATAATGCAACTGATTACTGTTACTGTAAAATCAGTTTGTAATAAATATTATTACAAACTGTCCTCTGCACTTTTCTTATTGTTTGGCTCGGTTACCAAATCAGACTTCAGAAGAACACAGCGGTCAGTTCCCTTCCCACCCTTCAAAAACAAGGAAAAGGGCTGGGAAAAAAAATCACTGGACTTGACATCTAGGCCACTTTCTCATTGTTTAAGCACTTTAGAAATGTTGACTGCATATATCATCACCATGGAAGATTCAATCTGGCATTTATGTCAAGATTTAATTATTCACAAATCCGTATTGAAATCTATTTGACGCCTTCCTTTGATGTTTTTCTTTACAATTAGCAGTTTTACAAAGCTTCATTGTGTGCGAGAGGTTTCTACCCAAGTACTTCTGAATGGGCTGAGGCCGGGATTTAGTGGGTTTAAGTATTTGATGAATGTTTAGACTACTATGTTTTGACAGAGGTGGCTTTTAAAGGATTTTGCATTGGAAGTCTTATGCTGTTCAACACAGAAAGGCTGAGTATTGGATTCATATTGGCGTAAAATGAAAGCACCAGCAGGCCAAAAAACCCTGTGGAAACATGTCAATAATATCTGGGAGACTGGGACAAAAACAGGTTCTGCCATATGGAACCGGTAATATTTTTTCTGCTTCTCTGATCACAGATGATTTTGCAATAAACAGACGAGCTACAGCGATCATAATCATCCTTCACATACTGTTGCAATCGCCTGAGAAATTTGGCATAATTTACCAACTAACATGAATTTACCAAATTTCATATACAGTTATATTAATATGAAAAACTAAAAGTCAAAAACACAGAGCATACGACGCTCATTTAAATAAATAAATAGTTTAAAAAAAGTAAAAGTGGTCACTTGGACAAATATTACAGTATTTAGAATTTAATTCATTTTTCCAAATAAAGCCTAATTAAAAACACCATTTTTTCTTGATTTAGTTTTGGTCAGTTTAGGCTAAAACAGATTGTAACCGTATATTAATAACCCAAAAACACATACTGTTACATTAATAGCTTTACATACCCCAACCTTGTTGCAGTCCTGATCCAACCTTTTGTGTTTCCGAACTAACGAATGATGCGATGAGACACGTGAAGCTAAAGTTAACTAAAGCTATCCACTGTTGTTTTAAAGCACCTGTGTAACAAATATACTTCCCTTCTTCCTTCTCTCTTTATCCAACCAGAGTTGCCAAGTCCACTCATTATACTTGACTCAAACTATTAAGAGGTCGCTTATAGTTTTGTGCAAAACCTGGCAACACTGTCCCTTAATAATTCTTTTGTCTTACTCTGCAAACCTGTGACTCTTTTGTCTGGAATTACATTGTTAGCAGAAGTCCTATGACTTAGGTCAGTTTATACATGCTTGCCCAACCACTGGTTTCCAAACAAAAGATTTACAAAGGATTCAAGGTTGCTCGTTCAGGCGCTAGTGATGATTCACGCTCTTAAAAGGGAGTTTTTCCACCACCGAGGTAGGCTCTGACAAGTGCGTTCAGGGCAGGGTTTGTGGCAAACTGGTTAGGGGGAAACTAAAGGTTATGATACACGGGGCAATATTTTGAGCAATGTTGCTTGGGCACTTTCCCATTGAGAATGAGCAACAAATTTCTATCCGGATACTTTAGATTGGTAGTGGGCAGATTTCTGAGATCTTCTAATCAGAATGCGACCAGCCAATCACATGAAGTCCAAAGAAGATCATCTGCAGAGGAGCGAAGAAAAGGAAAGCTTGCTTTTTATGCTGGTAAGTTGTCATGTGTCAACCCAAAACAGCGACTTTACCTCATTTAACTCTTAAAATACTAGCAGGTGTCCAATTTGGTGCTGTTTTTAGCCCTCAAATATTTTACTTAAATGCTAAAAAGATGCATTCCCTGCAGTGGTGTAGGCTGTAGGCCGTAGGCTGTAGGGAGTAGGCTGTAGGCTGCAGTGGTGTAGGCTATAGAGAGTAGGCTGTAGGCTGCTGTGGTGTAGGCTGTAGGGAGTAGGCTGTAGGCTGCAGTGGTGTAGGCTGTTGGGAGTAGGCTGTAGGCTGGCTGCAGTGGTGCAGGCTGTAGGGAGTAGGGTGTAGGCTGCAGTGGTGTAGGCTGTAGGGAGTAGGGTGTAGGCTGCAGTGGTGTAGGCTGTAGGGAGTAGGGTGTAGGCTGCAGTGGTGTAGGCTGTAGGGAGTAGGCTGTAGGCTGCAGTGGTGTAGGCTGTAGGGAGTAGGCTGTAGGCTGCAGTGGTGTAGGCTGTAGGGAGTAGGGAGTAGGCCGTAGGGAGTAGGCCGTAGGGAGTAGGGTGTAGGCTGCAGTGGTGTAGGCTGTATGGAGTAGGCTGTATGGAGTAGGCTGTATGGAGTAGGCTGTAGGGTGTAGGCTGTAGGCTGTAGGGAGTAGGCCGTAGGGAGTAGGCTGTAGGCCGTAGGGAGTAGGCTGTAGGCCGTAGGGAGTAGGCCGTAGGGAGTAGGGAGTAGGCTGTATGGAGTAGGCTGTATGGAGTAGGATGTATGGAGTAGGCTGTATGGAGTAGGGTGTAGGCTGTAGGGTGTAGGCTGTAGGGTGTAGGCTGTAGGGAGTAGGCCGTAGGGAGTAGGCTATAGGGAGTAGGCCGTAGGGAGTAGGCCGTAGGGAGTAGGCTGTGGGCCGTAGGGAGTAGGCCGTAGGGAGTAGGCCGTAGGGTGTATGGAGTAGGCTGTATGGAGTAGGATGTAGGGAGTAGGCTGCAGTGGTGTAGGTTGTAGGGAGTAGGCTGTAGGCCGTAGGGAGTAGGCCGTAGGCTGTAGGCCGTAGGGAGTAGGCCGTAGGGAGTAGGCTAAAGGCCGTAGGGAGTAGGCTGTAGGCCGTAGGGAGTAGGCTGTAGGCCGTAGGGTGTATGGAGTAGGCTGTATGGAGTAGGCTGTAGGGAGTAGGCTGCAGTGGTGTAGGTTGTAGGGAGTAGGCTGTAGGCCGTAGGGAGTAGGCCGTAGGCTGTAGGCCGTAGGGAGTAGGCCGTAGGGAGTAGGCTAAAGGCCGTAGGGAGTAGACTGTAGGGAGTAGGCTGTAGGGAGTAGGCCGTAGGGAGTAGGCTAAAGGCCGTAGGGAGTAGGCTGTAGGGAGTAGGGAGTAGGCTGTAGGGAGTAGGGAGTAGGCTGTAGGGAGTAGGCTGTAGGGAGTAGGCTGTAGGCTGTAGGGAGTATGGTAGGTGGAATGGAAAGGAGCTTTTGACGTGTTCAACCCAGGTTCGAATCTGCCAAACTCGCTCTTCTCCCTTTTTCCATGACAAATCAGATCAAAATGGGATTTATATTTAATAAATATGAAGAAAATATGTGAAAAGTTGAAATAAAGTGCCTAACAGTTTCATGATAAAGTGTTTATTGGGTTGGCAATAGATTTGCTCCTCTCAAATTGGTTGCCAACTGTCCATTGCGGTTTGTCAACATTGCTCAAAAAGTTGCCTCATGTATAAATCGCCTTAACGCACCATTCTTTGAGCACCATTTTCTCCAATGTGTTAAATTTCCTGCTCAAAATATAAATCTTGAATAAGAAATTCAATTGAATTGAAGTCTGAAAATCAGAACTAGACAGTCACAAAAAACACAATTCAATTAAATACAAAACAATAAATAACTGACCGAAAGAAAGAGTCTTTTTGAGGAATAACAGCTTTAGATGTTGGTTTTATTGAAAATGTTTGGTTACCATTATGGTGATCAGTGTTTCCCTGAATAATACAGTTTCTGCTAAACTGTGAATATTTTGTAAAATGGTCACATCAGACCAGGAAAAGGACATATAACTGCTAAAACCAGTGTAACTTCAAGAAAAAATGACAATGCTTGAAACTGAAAGGACCGAAACTGTCCTTTATTCATGAAGGAGGATTGAATCGCATGTCTGAAGACTTGAAAACATCTTGCTGATGTTATGCTTGCCGAGAGCAGCATTTATTGTTTTATTTATTTTGTTATTTTCTTTTAGAATGACAGTATACACAACCAAAAAATACCTGTCTGCCCCAACAAAAGAGTTCTGTTTACATCGAACACACCCTTTTTATACTGACAACGGAAAACTACTAAACGATACCTGAGTCATGCCAGGACAAGTGTTTTGACAAGGTATTCCTGCAAAACGCATGGTATGATGAAAATGAAACTAAACAAGTGAAATTTACACAACAACAGAAATGAAAGATATCCCCACTGATTATTGTGTTTCGTTAAACCATGAGAAGTTGCTGTAGCTCGATGAACAAAACAATCCTTCTGAAAAACACTAAACAAATGCATGAATGCACCGAATGCATTCTGTGTTACTTTGAGTTAGTTTTAGGGTTTTAAAGTAAAAATCATTAAATTTCAGCCTGTATAAACTGTATAAACAACTGTATATATTTTGTCCTTTGAGCTTGACCATTATGAACGACTGCTGTGAAGGGAGATCTGAATGAAGAAGGTAAACAATGCATTTTTCACAAATTATTTGAAAAGTCTATGTATAATTCTTAATTCTTTGATGAGAAAGTGGAGTAAACGGGTAATGTTCCTCATCTGTGATCATGATGCAGGATGTGTTCAGTGTAATCATGGTTTAAATTCTATAGTGGAAGTAATTTTCCACTGTATTTTCGTTTCTTTTTTTTAATTAATTCAACACTGTTAGTACTTTCAATGAAGATTCACTAATGTGAAGTTTTCATTCAAATACAATGGAAGAATCAATTGGATAGACAGTAAATCAGACAGATTTAAGAGAATTCCTCCAATGCATTTCTTATTTGATTCATTAAATGATCATCAGTTGACATAAATGGTGCAAATCCACCTAGACCTTAGACAGGAAAAAGGTAAGTGTCATCTTGACCGAGGTGCTCAATGAAACGTAAGCTTTCTTCTGGGAATATTTGAGTTTATTCTGTAATCAAGCCATGTTTAATAATGTGAAATATAGTAAGAAAGTAATACCTAAATTAATATTTTCAAAGTTTTTACTCATTAATATTGCATAAACATATTTCCTGGTCTGGAAAAGAAACCGGAGGACAGAAAGCTTAGTAAATTTTTAACCAAAGAGTTGGGTTTGTCCGAATAAAAAAAAATATTTTTTTAGAATATTTGGATTTTTCATTATCAACCATTAAATGAAGGCGTACAAGCCAAACCTCTTTTTCTATTGAACTGAAGAGAGAAAAAACAAATGAACCACAACTAAACTGTTCAGGAACAGCAGTCTATGAACAAATATACAAAAGACTTGCATAAGCAAAAACAAAAAAACATCCTGTGTCAAGTCGAGTAAACAGAGCCAAACAATTTATCATCAAATCAATCAAAATTTAATCCAAAAGTCACTGTTGGTGTCGATTTAATATGTCAAAGCCAATGAATTCTCCACTTTCTCAGAGGTTCATGAAGAGGTGACGGTTGTTTTGTGTGTTTCATGCATTCTCGGTTTTGTGCGTGTCAGAGCAGATTTCTGAAAGCACAGTTGGAAGATGTGTTGCTCCTCAACTATTAGATTAGACTGGGAGGGACTTCATAAATTCCTTCATAAATAGAGCAGCATTTCAGTCAAAGACTGTTATTCAGCCAGACACTCCCAGAAAGCTGCAAGAACATTCATACTTCTTATTCCTTTCTTTATTTATTGCTTTTGTTTAAGTCCAGATATTACAACGTATAGTTAAAATAATTTATTCTTGAAATAATTGATTTCAGTATTGAGATTCAATCCGTTACAGATTCCAGGTGAGCTGAATTCACATTAGCACTCTCTACAGAAGAGTAATATTTCTTTACTTTACAATTACAATTAATGAACTTTGTTTTTTAGTATGGTTAAATGATATACGGTTTAGTTAATGAAGATAACCTATAATTTAGGAGAACACATCTCATGGTATAGCTTCATTCAACGAGGTTTCAATGAAGCACAGTGCAGCAGATTTGAAGAGTCCTTGTTTGTGCAGATGAGGAGTAGTAGTTCATGCGTTTTTTAATGAAGAACTCAGAGATTCGCTAGATGGATGCACAGTTTGGAAGCTGTGTTTGCAGAGCTTAACCAATGCGCTTCTGTCTGACTGCGTGTTTGAACAGGACTGTTGTGTTCAATAGTTCGCCTCTAGTAAAACTGACTGGAAGAGAATGACTAAACACAGAATAAATAAACAAAAACAGCAAACAGACTGGAGAGCTCGAGCGGTGCCATCTTGCCATTACCAGAATCAAAGATCGAAAGGATGCAGTTTATTCCTTTACTGAACCAAGTAATAAAAGAAGTAATGTCAGTGCTATTCCACAAAAGATGAGGTGAGAAATTGTGAATGTACCACAACTTCCAGGCAAGAAGAGCCTGCTGATGAAATATGAAATCCAATAGCCATTATTTAATTATATTTCAGCATAAACATACATGGTGTAATGAGGGGTGAGTCAGCGGATGACTTGCGAGCTTTATTCAAAAATGTGGTCAAACAGGCAATGGTCAATGAAACAGCAAACAGTGAAGGGAGGGAACAGGCAGGCTCGTCGTAATAATCCAGGCAATAGGTCAAAAGGCAGGCAGGTAAACATCAACAGACAAAGAAACAGGCAGACTAGACGGGTATGAACGCTCGGAAATGTCACTATGGGTTAAACAAGACCTCACAAATAAGTGTGTGTGCGTTGGGCATAAATATGGCTAAGACAATGAGCATCAGCTGGAGCAGCGATCCGTGACAGGATAGAGTCCATGATATCGGAGGGCGACCTCTGGTGGCGAGTAGATGGAAGATGAAGGACAGGATTCATGACACATAGCTAGACAATCTGGCTAACATTTGTAAAACTGAGACGTTTTCTATACTAATGGAATTAAAACATCAAGAAAACAAGCTGTAAATAATTAAAAAAAATTTATATAAATATGTAAAGGGAAAACCATTAAAATGGCAGTAGGAACAATTAAGTAAAGTTACAACAAAATTTTCGTTGATGGCTAACTAAATGCTTTTTTAATAGTAATGCTCTGGCACCATCTAGCTGACAGTAAAACTAACAATTTCTTTTTAAATGCGTGACAAAATTACAACGTGATAAATAAAACTTTGGGTCAAAATCAACCGTGGTTTGTCCATTTTGACCCAAATCTGAGTTGAAACAACAACTCAGCATTTTTTAGTGTCAAGAAGGCTTAGGTAAACATTACAAAAATTACAGTACAGGATTAAATTCCAATATAAATATAAAGTTATGAAAATTAAAATAGCCGTAAAGCCAAATCTATTAGCTCTGGAACAAGTAATAGATTAATAAGATCAACAATTGCCCATTTGATGCACCCAAAACGAATTATAGTTCATGTTTAAATACTACAACTACATTCTCTAATAAAAAACTCTTAAAACAACATTCAGTTACAAAATAACAGTAGTTTATATAGTGCTGACAGTGGAGTGATTCAAACGGTGAAACGGGTACCGTACGATACTGGAAGAATGATCACATGGCTGGAAAGACCTCTCAGCTAATCAGATTCGAGAACCAGAAAGAACTGTGGTATAAAGTTGTGGCTTATTCCTGCTTGGTAAATGCATTTAATTTCATGACATTTGTCATAAAGATCTCTAAGTAACGATCTCAAGTGGACGTTCTCCATGTTTCGTGCGATTGGCTGTTTGCCGCATGTCACATTTTCAGGTGCACGCAAACGCTGGATTAAACCCGAGAACGTTTATACCGAGCGTAGTGAGCCTGATCTAAACCAGGTTGGATTTATAGGGATTTGTCAACTCTAAACCTACCCTGAAAGTCAGAGTTTGTTCAACTAGCTTTGTGCAACCAGGCCTCAAGTTATCTGATCAATGCCTGTTTGTCTACGAGTTGTAAATAGTCTTGTAAATACACTTTTACCAAATTAAGAGATGTAGGAGATTGATGCCTATCTGTAGATATCATATTCACTTTATTTATGGTTAAGGAAGTGAAGTTGTAATTTGTTTTATTTATTTTCATTTGAGCTAATTTAGTTTCTAATAAAAAAAAAGTTTATTGTTTTGGACGTGTACGATAACCCTGCTCAAAGATTTTATTTGGCATCTCTCCGGTGTCGAGTTCCCTCTTTCTATCAACATCATATTGTAAAGCAGTTGTTTTAAATTGCTTTTGTTGAATTCTGAATGAGAAAGATGCACCTGAAATGTATTAAAAAGCCTCATTTTACAATCACTTTTACCTCATTCAATCACATTCCACTGTGCAAGTAAAATGACCGAAAAAGTCGACATGTGAAATGTACGTTCAAGGGTTGCTATGCTGCGCAATATTGTGTATCACAATCAGGGCTGGGTGTGTTACTTTTAAAATGTATTTCACTACAGATTACAAAATACATGCTTTAAAAAGTCATTTGTAGCGTATTTCGTTACATTACTCAAGTTTAGTAACTTAATCTAAATACTTTAGAATACTTTGGAATACTAATAAGTGTGGAACAAACACAAAAAAGGTCATTGCAAGTTTTATTCTCACACTTTTTCACTCAGAATTGAAAGTCAGAATTATGAGATATAAACTCACAATATTGAGAAAAGTCAGAATTATGAGATATAAACTGACAATATTGAGAAAAGTCAGAATTATGAGATATAAACTCACATACTAAATTCACAATTGCAAGAAAAAAAGTCAGTATTGCAAGTTTATATCTCCCAATTCTGACTTTATAACTTGCAATTGTGAGTTTAAATCTCGCAATTCTGAGAAAAAGTCAGAATTGTGAAATCAAACTCACAATTGTGAGGAAAAAAACAAATTGTGAGAAAAAGTTGCAGTGACGAGTGAATTATAAAATGACTCACAAAACATGAAAACAGTGGAAAACATGAATCTTAACTCCTCTTTTTCAGACGGTCAGAGTCAGAGAATCACCAATCGCTGTTTAAATGACATTAAAACTCAAAGTAATCACTTTGGTAATCTAAAACACTTTTCAGATGTAACTGTAATCTGATTACCACCCATTTAAAATGAAACTGTAATGAAATACAGTCACTCAAATTTTGCATTTTAAATACGTAACTAAGTTACTTGTATTTCGTTACTCCCCGACCCTGATCACAATATTCTGTGTACTACAGTTTTGTTTCTTTAAATATTGCATTTTAACCTAATGTTAGATTTTCCTTACAGCGGCTGAAATGAATGATTTAGCACAAAACACTGAACTCACGAACTGCGACAGCAGATCAGCAGCAAGAGAAGGTGAGCACCTATTTCTAGAGCAATGTGTGATTCACATATCTAAACTAAAGACTTTTTTAAGCTGTGGTTTTGTAAAAACAAAAGACTTCTCTCAAAAACCTGGTCAATTCATTAAACATTTTTTTACGGTCACAATAGTTTCTACCTGCTAATTTTTATTTTATTTTCATTCAATGAAAGCCAGGACTGTCTGATTATGTAAAATAAAATGTTATATATTGAGCATTGCACACCCTGAAGATTTATATGATACAAATCATGCAGTGAGCTAACATCATGTATTCATTTAGGCAGAAACAATGATAATTGCTAATTGTGATCATAATGAATATTATACATCTGAAGGGCATCGCAAGGTAGAAAAGCAGCTACGCTAATTATTTCCATTTGCTTTTGTTTATAACATTTCAATCTAATAATATTGAAATAATAATCTAATAATATATCTGTAATATATATATCCCTTATGCGCTGTTTCTGTGTCCAAATTTCGGGTCAAATTGACCCTAATTGGTTTCAATACAATTCCTCAAAAATCACACTATGAAAAACACATTCAGGTACAAACTGTAAACTTTTAATATCAACATTTGACAAATACTACAAAAAATATATATCTGAAGATATGATTTAATGAAAATGTTTTTTAACCATTTTTTAAAACTGATTGTTTTGACAAAATTTGAAAATAAACAGTGCATTTTTAAATACAATAAATAAATTTTTTGAACTTTTTTTTCTTAGAACATCATAACTGAACAATTAAATGTAGCTGTATAATGAAAATATGTACTTTTCCTAAGTTGGCTGTTTTGTAAACTCATTTCATAAAGTCAAGAGCTTTCTGGATTTGAACTTCACACACATGCTGCTGGTTAAAACATGTTTCTGTACTGAAATAAGTGTGGAAAACCTCATTTTTTAGCTTCATAAGGAAGTAAAAAAATAAAATAACAAAATATAACCAAGAAATGTTATTATTTTGGGTCAGTACAGTTGCTTTAGAGCATTAAAATATGCGGGTCAAATTGACCCGGCGAACATCACGAACGTAACAGTGATTTTGTTTGTATATGTCAAAAAACACCAGCATGTTGAAACTTTGCATGATGATAAATGAGAAAAAGTCACAAAATATCAAGAAAAAAAACAGTATTTCCAACAACTAGAAAATCTAAACGGGTCAAATTGACCCGGAACAGAACACAAGGGATATATATATATATATATATATGACAAAAGAGGAAAAGAGATCAGAAAAAAGGATCAAACTTAATAAACACTCACCAATAATAAAACAATACCGAACCTAAGATCAAGGAGTATTGGAGAATAAATAGGTCTTTAGAGCAGATTTAAAAGAGGAAATGGAGGGAGCTAGTCTGATGTGAAGAGGTAGACCGTTCCACAGTTTCGGACCTGCCGTCGCAAAGGCGCGATCGCCGCGTTTTTTTAGTCTAGATATTGGCACAAAGAGCAAACAGATGGATCTCAAAGTTCTAGATGGAGAGTACGGACGGAGCAGATCAGTCAGGTACTGAAGAGCCAGATTGTTGAGGGATTTGTAAACATATAAAAGAATTTTAAAATCGATTCTAAATTTGACAGGTATGCAGTGCAGTGCAAATAAAACTGGAGTTACTGGCTCAAACTTACGGGTCCCAGTGAGCAGCAGTTTGCATTAGCTGTAGACGAGAGAGAGAAGACTGAGAGACACCATAATAAAGGCAATTACAATCATCTAAACGTGTTGTTACAAAGGCATGAGTCACTATTTTAAAATTACCCTGGAATAAAAACGGTTTCACTTTAGAGAGTTGGCGAAGATTGAAAAAGCATGATTTCACAACAGTACTAATCTGTTTATCCAATTTTAGCTTGTGATCCAACAGAACGCCTAGATTCCCAACGCATTGAGTTTAATATGGAGCAAGAGAACCACAGTCAACATCAAACACATAGTTTTCCTTTGGCCCAAACAGAATTATTTCAGTTTAAATTGAGAAAATGACTTGAGTTCTTTTAAACAGGCCAAAGGCAGTTGTAAGCACTTTTTATCATTTTTATCAAGGGAAAATAGATCTGGGTATAAATGAAAAGATACTCCGTATTTGTTAAAAATGGAAGCCAAAGGTAGCATATACAGGGTAAACAATACTGGCCCGAGGACTGATCCCTGAGGCACTCCACAATCAAGAGGTATATTTGAGGAGGACTGAACCATCTATCTGTCAAATAAGACCGGAACCACTGTAGCCACGAAGACCCACGGATACCTCTAGCCTCAGGATCTCATGGTCAACCAAATCAAATGCAGCGCTCAGGTCTAATAAAACTAAAGCCATAGATTTCCCAGAATCAGTTGCTGTGAGAATATCGCTTGAAACTCTTAAAAGGGCAGATTTGGTACTGAGTAAAGCTTTAAAACCAGATTGAAATGTTTCATGGAGAGAATTTACAGCCAAATAAGATTGTAATTGAGTCAGTACAACTCTTTCAAGGATCTTTGAAATAAAAGGCAGATTAGAAATAGGACGAAAGTTAGAAAGAGAAGAAGGATCAAGGTTTGTATTTTTTTATTTTAACATTGTTTTTCTCTGGCTGCTGTAACTGTGTGCATCTGTGTCTTCATATTTACAAAAAAAAAAAAAATTAATAAGCATATGATGCAAATAATTTTATGTAAATCATTTTATGAGAAATATTATTTTTGCTAATGGTTATTTCCAATCTAAATCTTGATTATAGAGGTGTTAAAAAAACATGAATACACCATGATAACTGAACTCGGACGAGGGATTTCAGGAAGGGCGTTTCTGGTGAAGAATGCAGATGAAGATTCCCTTGTGGTCAAAGAGATCAACTACAGAGATGTAAGTAAAATCAAGAATTTACTAAAGGACTGAACGTTTCAATAGGATCCTCGATACACGTCACACAAATTAAACATAGATGAAATTTGTTCTTCACAGAATGTGAATTTGAATGTAGACGCAGTCAAAAATGAAATCGACATCCTGAAGAATCTGCACCATGGATATATTGTTGGATATGAGGGCTCGTTTGAAGGTGTGTCTGTTTCAATTTGACAAAGACAGGTATTACGTACCTTCAGTCTGAAAGTAAATGAATCCTTCTTTTTAGAAAGTGTAAAACCTTTTTATGAACAGTCTATTTATGCCTAAAATGCAAACAGCCCAGTTCGAATCCGCCTTTTTCCAAAATTGTTCTTCTCCCTTTTAATAAATAGTATCATTTACACTCAATGTTATTATTGCATGCTGTTTTATAATGTACTACTCTCTCAGAAAAAAGATATTGTATGTATTATTTAGGCACTAATATGCTCACTTTAGGTTCTTATATGTGTCTTAGGTACTAATATACACCCTAAATAAGGTACAAAAGTGCCTTTCCTAGATTTTTAACATAGTTTTGGCCCAGATCCGGCCCACATCTGGCAGGTTGAATACTTATCTGGCCCACATGTGGTGTGGAATGATGGCACTTGGGCGAACTACTCTTGTTGGCCAGATCTGGGCCACAAGCAGGCCAGAGCAATGTCAGCAAAAGCAAAATAATAAACCAGAACTGGACCTTATGCGAACGACAAAATCTTTATAGTCAACTCAGCATTAACAAGCAGAATCACTGAAGGAAAGAGGAGAACAGAAGAAAAGAGATGAGCTGAATTTCCAGCTACAGCCTTAGATGAAATCAACTAATGATAAAAGACATTAAATCTCTAAAAATCTCTGCAGAGGAGGATTAAAAAGCTCCACAAACAGCATGACCAGCTTCACTTATCACTAACCAGACTGACTTTATTTCTGTCAGACATCTACAGAAGCTCTGATTCATAATAGTCTGGTGTGTACTCACCGTTGTGGTGACCAGTGACTGTTTTTATGTAGATCAAGAATCTGGGTACTTTTACATTGTGTCGGAGTACTGTGCAGAAGGAGATCTTTTCAAGAAGATGCATACTCAGAAAGAGATGGAGTCTTTTGAAGAAGAGCAGGTGAGTGTCTAATGTACATCATGTCCTCTGGACCAATGTGCAGTCAATCCAGCATCTCAAACAACAGATTGTAACTATTCAACAAGATCTAATTGTACACCAAGAAAGCAACATAGTGTAAGCCCACATTTGGAATACTGATCAGGCCATAGTCAGAGCTGGGTATGTTACTTTTAAAATGTATTTCACTACAGATTACAAAATACATGCTTTAAAAAGTAATTTGTAACGTATTTACAACGTGTATATTACAACGTATTTATAACGTAATGTAACGTTACATTACAAAGTTTAGTAACTTAATCTAAATACTTTAGAATACTTTGAAATGGTAATAAGTGTGGAACAAACACAAAAAAGGTCATTGCAAGTTTTTATCTCACAATTCTGACTTTTTCCCTCAGAATTGTGTGATATAAAGTTGCAATTGTGAGTTATAAAGTCAGAATTATGATATAAACTCACAATATTGAGAAAAGTCAGAATTATGAGATATAAACTCACAATATTGAGAAAAGTCAGAATTATGAGATATAAACTCGCAATATTGAGAAAAGTCAGAATTATGAGATATAAACTGACAATATTGAGAAAAGTCAAAATTATGATATAAACTGACAATATTGAGAAAAGTCAGAATTATGAGATATAAATTCACAATATTGAGAAAAGTCAGAATTATGAGATATAAACTCGCAATATTGAGAAAAGTCAGAATTATGAGATATAAACTCGCAATATTGAGAAAAGTCAGAATTATGAGATATAAACTGACAATATTGAGAAAAGTCAAAATTATGATATAAACTGACAATATTGAGAAAAGTCAGAATTATGAGATATAAACTCACAATATTGAGAAAAGTCAGAATTATGAGATATAAACTCGCAATATTGAGAAAAGTCAGAATTATGAGATATAAACTGACAATATTGAGAAAAGTCAGAATTATGAGATATAAATTCACAATATTGAGAAAAGTCAGAATTATGAGATATAAACTCGCAATATTGAGAAAAGTCAGAATTATGAGATATAAACTCGCAATATTGAGAAAAGTCAGAATTATGAGATATAAACACAAACTAAATTCACAATTGCAAAAAAAAGTCAGTATTGCAAGTTTATATCTCATAATTTTGACTTTTCTCAATATTGCGAGTTTATTTCTCCCAATTCTGACTTTATAACTTGCAATTGTGAGTTTAAATCTCGCAATTCTGAGAAAAAGAAGTCAGAATTGTGAAATCAAACTCACAATTGTGAGGGAAAAAACAAATTGTGAGAAAAAGTTGCAGTGACGAGTGAATTATAAAATGACTCACAAAACATGAAAACAGTGGAAAACATGAAACTTAACTCTTTTTCAGACGGTCAGAGTCAGAGAATCACCAATCGCTGTTTAAATGACATTAAAACTCAAAGTAATCACTTTGGTAATCTAAAACACTTTTCAGATGTAACCGTAATCTGATTACCACCCATTTAAAATGTAACTGTAATGAAATACACTTACTCAGATTTAACTCACCATAATGGTGATTAGTGAGTGTTTTCAATCGTTGGTCTCAACACATTAGTTAAATTATTGAATGATGGTTAATTCATTAATCCATGCAGCATGTGCTGATGGGGACTGAATGTATAGGGCTGCCCTAGACTAAAGATTTCCTAGTCGACCAGTTGTCGTTTATTTAAGCCATTAGTATCGCAGGAGTGTTTGGAGAGCATGCGACTCCTTATGCGAGATCGCTCTTGCGGTACTTTGATGTCGTACGGCGATTGGTCTGTGCAGAACCGATGCATCTCGAACAAGACTAATGTTTGAATTTCCTGCCGTTAACAACATATCTGTCACATGACTGTGAGATTTCGCCACTTCCTGTGGAGTTTTTGTTCTGCGATGAAATAATTTTTGTCGACCAAGCCTTTTCTGGGGGGCAGCCCTAGTGCTTTCTCATGTCATCTGTGTGCAGATCCGTGACTGGTTTGTACAGATTTGTCTGGCTGTGCAGCATCTTCATGAGAACAATGTTCTCCACAGAGATATAAAACCTCAGGTACGCTCTGACAAAGTTAAAAAAATCATTTATCAACATGCAAGACAAATGTTATCATGTGATGATCCATGAATTTTCTGTTGTTATTCTAGAATGTTTTTCTTACGGAGGACGGTTACATCAATCTAGGAGATTTCGGATGCTCAAAAGTGCTGCGAAGGTTAAATCATTTTGTTTCATTGTTTTTTTTTTCAATTCTATTGGATTGAATTAAATTTGAATGTAACGTTGGATGTTTCAGAGCTGATGAATATGCAGCATCACTTGTGGGTGCAGAGCTTTATATCAGCCCAGAAATCTTTCAAAAGAGACACAGCTCCAAAAGGTACGCTTACATGCATTTGGGTATTCAGATGAAGGTTTTAATAATTCAACACAATTTAATGCATTAAATAAGAAACTAACTAAATTATTCTGGCATTGTATAGTGACATTTGGTCGTTGGGATGGTTGCTTCATGATCTCTGCATGCTGGATGTGTGGGTGAGTATACTCTTCTCTTCTCTTCTCAAAAAGAACAAAACAAATCTTTTCTCCAATCGCTTCACCCGTGTGGAGTTGGAGTCTATCCCAGTATCTTGGACCACAGACAGGGAAAAGACCTGGACAAATGGCCCATTCATAACAGTGTATTAAAGGATTAGTTCAGTTTATAATGAAAATGACCCCAAGCTTTCCTCACCCTCAAGCCATCCAAGATGTATATGACTTTCTTCTTTCAGACCAACACAATCAGAGTTATATTGATAATCACTCTGATGCTCCTAAGCTTTATAATGTGCTCTGGAAACCTGTTTGAAACTCAAGAAAGTGCATCCATCCATCGTAAACATACTCCACATGGCTCTAAAGGGTTAATAAAGCCCTAAAGAGATGTGTTTGTGTCATAAAAATATCCATCTTTAACCCTTATGTGCTGTTCAGGATGTTTTCATCCACTATGGGGAATTTTTGAGTCTTAATTTGGCCATAACTTTCTCCGTGTTTCAGCAAATGGAATGATTTTTGGTGACAAATCTTATTTTGATACATATTTTGGGAAAATGCTTTGAAAATGTTCAAAAACTCAACAGTACTCTGTGGGCAAATTCACGACCCTTTCATTATGATTTTAACTGCTTTAAAAATGTATCAGATAAATATTTTTTTACTTAAATATATTAATCAACCTCAGTCCTGATCAAAACTACTAAATTTAAAAAAAAAATTCAGGATTTTAACTCTTTAATTGCCAAATTCATAAATGATGTCACTGATTTGGGAAAAAACGTGTCAAAGATTAGAAACAACATTGGCTTTGATGCGTTGTTAGTTTTTGTGCAGCATCAGATTTTAACGTTTTAAAGAGTTAAAATCCTGTGGCTGTTTTCAGAAAGGGTAGTGAATTTGAACAATGCTCAAGGGTTAACAAATCATGAAGTAAAATAGCTTCCGTCAGACTGCCTTCTGTATCCAATTTAAGAAGAAAGTGTAATGCCTCTCAGAGCTCAAAAAGCTTATGTCCTACGCCTTCCCTATTACACTAACCGCGTCACTTCCATTTTTGTTCACAAGTTGAATCAGAAGGACTTTATTAACCCCCCGGATCCGTGTGGATTACGTTTATGATGGATGGATTTTTTTAAACTTCAAACGGGTGTTTTCCACGCACTACCATTATAAAGCTTAGGAGCATCAGAGTGATTATTAATACAACTCCAATTGTGTTCATCAGAAAGAAGAAAGTCATATACATCTCTGATGGCTTGAGGGTGAGGAAAGCTTGGGGTGGTTTTCAGTTGAAAGTGGACTGATCCTTTATATCATATCCATGTAAATGACAAGAAGCATATGGCTGAGTCAAATACTGTACAAACACAGTTAAATATTAAAAAAAAACACTGAAGCAGTGTTAAAGGGATAGTTCATCTAAAAATGAAATTTTTCCAAACCTGAATGAGTTTCTTTCTTCTGTTGAACACAGAAGAAGATATTTTAAAGAATGCTGGTAATCAGACAGTTGATGGCATCCATTGACTTCCACAGTGGAAAAAATACCAATGATTACCAACATTCTTTAAAATATCTTCTTCAACAGAAGAAAGAAACTCATTCAGGTTTGGAAGAACATGAGGGCGAGCAAATGATGACAAAATTTCATTGTTGGCCTTTAACACTGCTTCAATATTACTTTTAATATCCCTTTTACTGTGCACATTTCCAAATATCATGACTTGGAATGGTTTCAAAGCCGTTTTCCTCATGGCTACCAAAAGTGTCCAACAGATGAATGTTCTGCAACAGATACAGACGAATTGAGACGTACTAAATCAATAATTTGAATAAGTCACTGATTCTCAGTCGGAAAAGGGTGGCTTGTCCTCTTCAGGTTGGTGGAGAGCTCCTGCCTCAAGTGGAGGAGTTCAAGTATCTTGGGGTTTTGTTCACGAGTGAGGGAAGGAAGGAGCGTGAGGTTGACAGACGGATCGGTGCAGCTTCTGCAGTAATGCGGTCGATGTACTGGTCTGTCGTGGTGAAGAAGGAGCTGAGCTGCGAGGCGAAGCTCCCGATTTACCGGTCAATCTACGTTCCTACTCTCACCTATCCGAAAGAATGAGATCCCGGATACAGGCGGCCGAAATGAGCTTTCTCCGCAGGGTGGCAGGGCGCTCCCTTAGAGATAGGGTGAGGAGCTCGGTCACTCGGGAGGAGCTCAAAGTAGATCCGTTGCTCCTTCACATCGAGAGGAGTCAGCTGAGGTGGCTCGGGCATCTGTTTCGGATGCCTCCTGGACGCCTCCCTAGGGAGGTGTTCCGGGCATGTCCCACCGGGAGAAGGCCCCGGGGAAGATCTAGGACACGCTGGAGAGACTATGTCTCTCGGCTGGCCTGGGAACGCCTCAGTGTCCCCCCGGAAGAGCTGGAGGAAGTGTCTGGGGAGAGGGAAGTCTGGGAGTCTCTGCTCAGACTGCTGCCCCTGCGACCCGGCCCCGGATAAGCGGTGGAAGATGAATGAATGAATGAATAAATCAATAATAGATGCTTGGAGAAACCTACAAGTAGCTATTTGACTGAAGAACTGTGGGCGAGTGTTTTTAAGATAGCTTTCATTGATGCAGTTCTTGACTTTTGCATTAATCCGTGTTTTATTCATTTTTCCTTTATCTGACAGTCAAACATCATAGAGCGTCGCTATCTTCATGCCAACAGCTTGAGAGGAACCAAACCTGAAATCTCAAATAGGTACTCAGTGGATCTACAGAAATTAATCAATGAAATGCTCAGCGTTGACCCTCACGACAGACCTTCAGCGGATGAGATTCTAGCAAAACCATTCCTGAAAGATGCAGTGAATAAGAATATGAGAATTCCAGATGCTCTGCAAAAAAGCCTGATGAAATCCATCTGGACCTTTGATGAGGCCTACAACAAACACTACAAAAGCTTTGAGACCTCAGTTGAGGAGTGGAAATCAACGACAGATTCACTGGAGTCACTGCATTATAAAGCCACTGCAGGCAGTCTGGCAGGAGCAGTGATCGGAGCGGCTGGAGGAATCACTGCACTGGTTGGTGCGATTCTGTCACCGTTCACATTTGGAGCGTCTCTGATCGTAGCGGGTGTTGGTATTGGTGTGGGAGTTGCAGGTGGTGCAACAGGAGCTGCGTCCAACATTACCAATTCAGTAAAGCAAAAATCACTCCGTGAGAGTTTTGAAAAGATCCAGCAGGACTACAAAAATGCAAGTGAACCCATTCTCAATTCACTGAAAACACTGAGAAGGTTCCTGAGGAAAATGACAAAGTTCAATGATTTTGTCTCGAACCCAAATTTGAATCAAGCACAGACAGCATGGAGAATCGGCAGAACCACGGCAGCGTGCGTCACAGAATTCGTGACTCTCGGGATGTTGGCGAGTTTCGGCAGGATCGCCGTTCAGGCCGCTGGCGTTGGACGAGCGGTCGCAGCCGCGTCAGGCGTGTTGAGTTCGGTCTTAGTCATCGCCGACGTCGCCTTCATAGTCAAAGATTCCCGAGAGATTCACCAGATGAGAAAGCGGTGGAAAACTGATGATCCGGAAACGGTCACGTCGCCTGTACTCAAGGCCATTGCTCAGATGAGGAAAGCACATACAGAGCTTTGCAATGTCTTGAGAGTAATTGAAGAAACAAGAGAGGAGCTAAACAAGAACTGGAAAAATGAGATTTAGACGTCATCACGCACTCCGTTTTATCGGCAAAAGGCCAACTGGATGGAAACAGGATCGCTTTTTTTTGCACATATTTGCTTCGTTGATCAAACAGCGCAAAAAATATTGGCTTATAACACGGTTTGTTTATGGTTTAGTGTTTACGGATTACTGTTAGTTTAAGCGTTTTTGGTGTGTTTTAGTGATTTGTGGGCAAATGTATGAACATTATATTATAATATTTTTGTTTTCTGATAAAAACTACAATGATAATACTCCTTTTTCACTAATACACTAATAATACAAAGATTTCTGTTACTGTAACGTTTGACTGTATTCTTAATTGTTGTTGAATTAATCCTGACTCTGAACATAATTTACAAATAATGTGCCACATTTTGTTTGTTATACTTCACTAGATCAGGGTTTTATTGTCCAATGCATCTTTAATAAACATGAAGCAAGCCACAAAAAAAGATGCTTTTTGTTGTTGTTGTTGTTGCATTCATTTGCAAATAAATGAATCAATGTAAAAAAATGAAATAATAACCTTCATCAACTTGGTCACGAAGTATGAAGTGTGTAATATTCCTCAAGTGTTTGGTCCCTTAATGAAAACAAGCAACAGGAACAACTGCTGATTTACTAAAAGTAATGGAAAAATAAAAAGCAATGTCTACTATTAATGAATTATATCAGCTTTAAAAGGGCCCTTACTGCCACCTGGTGGCCTTAGGAAAACTGAAAAGTGGCCATCATGCATTTATGCGTGTAAATATAGGAGAAATATGGCAGTCATTTTGATGTGCCACACTTCCTGCTGCCAGGAGGTGGCGCTTTGACTAAAACTGATTTTTTTTACATGTAGTTTGGAGCAGATCGGGCATCGTATGCCAACAATGTTTCGTGTCATTAACGGCACACATTAGCAGTTAGCCAAGTGTTTCATGATTTAACATGTTTCTGGTATGTTTGGTATAGGACGAGCGTGAAGACAGCTTTGCTTTCCTGTTCTTTTGTGACTGTTTAACCGGCCGTTTTGGTATGCGTAGTGTCGTTCTAACTGTACAGTTTTGAGTTGTCATTTCATTTTCTATTTTTGCTATCATTTGTTATCGTGTTGATGACCTTCTCCTCACTCCAGGGCAAAACTGGACAGGTAGTGTGTAATGAATCCGGTCTGTCATTTTCATTCACTCACCACCAGATGTCGCCCTTCCTTTTCACGGACTGTCTCACCACACTACATTTCCCATAAGCCCCTCACCCAGTCACTGATCACCAGCTGCACCCTATCTCTCCTCTATAAAACCACTTCCACCTTGCGAAGTATTGTTGATCGTTGCGTTGCAATTCTGAGCGTTATACCTGTGTCTTGTTTGCCTGTTCCCTGGTTTATCCGACATTTGTTTGTTTTTCTTATTTTTCAGTAGTTAGATTAGCCTTTGAACTTGAGTTGGTTTGGTTTTGTTCGGTTCTTTAGTGCCACTTGTGTCCTTTTCCCCAGTTTATTATTACTAGTGCTTATGTAAAATATATTTTTTCTTTTTCTATTTTGATACCTTTTCATTATTTGTACTATTATTATTGTTTTCTCATGTTTTTTTTTTGTCTCTTTCCACCATCACTAGCACATATAATGATCACAATCTCTCTCCTAAAGCTAGACCAAAATTAGGAAGTTGTAACAATTACTTACTCCTGCTCTGTGAATTCATCTTGGTTTATAATTACCATAATCCTGGAGCGTGGACGTATACGCGACTTGAAGAACCCATGTCCGTAAAGTTGGCACCCCATAAAATGAAATAATCCCCAAAACTACATTGGTTTGTGCAGGTTTTGTGTTTGAGATATTGAGCTTTATTTTTTTTTGGTCATGTGACGTCCTTCTCCACCCCATGTCGTTCAAATCGCTCCAGACCAGTGCCATTCGTTTGAGCTCGAGTTGTGCTGTTTTTAAAAGCCAATAGGCGAAGGCTATTTTCTTTAAATAAAAGAACAATAATAATATTGAAAAAAAAACATATATAGACTGTACAAAGTGAATTGGAATTGTTACATTATAATACATATGTCACATATAGTTTTAATTATAAATAATTATAAATAAATTCATATAGGTTGATTTTTTTGAGTCCTTGTATTTTCCTTCTTGACTGAAACTGGTTAATTAGGCCAAGATGATTAAATTGAGTTTTATTTTGATAAGAGTCAGGCTGTGAATCAGAACTTCAATAAAACTACAGGAAGCATCTCGGTTTCCTGGCTTGTGTAGCGCCTACCAACAAAAATAAACTCCGCAGACTCGTCACACAGTTTTTCCTTTCGTTTTGTTAAGCTGTAAATAATTTAAGTCAAACATATTTTGCTTATTTATTACTTTAATAGGTTGCCTGCATTACTGTCCCAGAGACTTGTTTTGCACAAACCGGAGCAATTTGGACGGCAAGGGTCACGACTCACACGTGTTATTTCTAAGGAGGGCGATTTTATTTCGAATTTATTTTCATTTTAATGGCACACGCCGGCACCAATGAAGCACAAACGAATGACAACGGTCTGGAGCGATTGTAATGACACAAGGTGGAGAGAAACATAACTGTTCATAAAACATTTTTCCCTTATATTTAAGAAGAGGTCTTAGTTACAGTGTTTTTTTAAATGGCACCAGTTTGGAGCACAGCTCCCGAATTATATTAGTTATTACTGAAGAGGGGAAACAGATACAGTGTTCATTTTAACGGCACAAATCGAGCACAAACCAACGACACCGGTTTCATGCGATCTAGATGAAGTGGGGTGGAGAGTGACGTCGCAACTCCCGAATTATATTTGTTATATCTGTGGAAGGAAAAACAGTTAGTGTTTGTTTTAATGGCACAAATCCAGCACAAACGAATACCACTGGTTTGGAGCAACTCGAACGACATGGGGTGGAGAGTGACGTCACGTGACCAAAAAAATAATGCTCAATATCTCAAACACCAAACCAGCACAAACATTCGCTTCAGTGGCACAAATGTAGCACAAATCGAAAGGCATACTTTTGGGGAGGCAATCAAAGACAGTTAACCTTGTAGCTTATGGTGGAAGCAAGATCAAAACAAAAGGCTTTGTCACATTGCAGTGTGGCCTAAATGGGCAAAATCATTCACTTTCATTCTTCTTGGTGGATCAAAACGTCCAACCCCTGCTGGGATTTCGTGCATGCATCGACATGGGACTCGTTACAATCAGCCCAGATGTGCATCATGTCAGTATGGAGGGCAGCACTGAAGACATCCTCTCTGAGTACAAAGACTTGTTCACGGATGAGCTTGGAGAACTCCCGATTACATATTCTATGACAGTGGACCCCAGTGTACAGCCTGTAGTTCGCCCTGCTCATCGCATTCCTCTGGCAATGCAAAGCCGTGTAAAAGCAGAGCTGGACCGCATGGAGAGCCTTGGTGTCATAACGACGATCTCAGAGCCGACAGATTGGGTCTCGTCCATGGTAGTGGCACATAAAAAGGACAGACAAGAAATCAGGCTGTGTATCAACCCAAAAGATCTCAACACTGCCTTAAAAAGACCCCATCACCCAATGCGCAGCGTAGAGGAAGTGGCATCTCACATGTCGGGAGCAACCGTATTTTCAGTGCTAGACGCTAAGAACTCTTTCTGGCAGATTCACCTAGACCACAACTCCTCGATAATGACCACATTCAGCACCCCGTTTGGGCGCTATAGATTTCTCCGTATGCCTTTCGGCATAAACTCTGCAAGCGAAGTCTTTCAGCGCTCGATGGAGCAGTTATTTTCAGGGTATCCCTGCGCAATTATTGTCGACGACATCATCGTCGGAGGCCGCGATGCTGCAGAACATGACAGAAATCTGAAAAGGGTGTTGAACAGAGCACGCGAGGTTAAGCTCAAGCTAAACCCGGTTAAATGCAAATTTCGCCTGGATCAAGTCAGCTATGTGGGGCACATCTTTACTAGTGAAGGCCTAAAAGCCGACCCTTCCAAAACAAAAGCAATCTCTGAGATGCCGGCCCCGAAGGATGTCCTTGCTTTACAGCGTTTCCTTGGAATGGTGAATTATCTGGGGAAATTTGTCCCAAACTTCAGCGACATTGCCGCACCCCTCAGAAAGCTGACACACAAAGAGACTGCATGGTGCTGGTACCAGCAACACCAAAAGGCATTTGACACCCTCAAGTCATGTTTGTCCACCCCACCTGTTTTAGCGTACTATGATGTAAAGAAGCCAGTTACGCTAACCTGCGATGCCTCTTGTTTCGGGCTTGGTGCTGCCTGCATGCAGGAGGGCAGACCAGTTGCGTATGCGTCCCGCACACTCACAGACACGGAGACACGATACGCTCAGATAGAAAAGGAGCTCCTAGCTGTCGTGTTTGCCTGTACTAAGTTCAGAGACTATGTGTACGGGAAACCAACACTCGTTGAAACGGACCACCAGCCCCTGGTAACCATTCTAAAGAAACCGATCCACACAGCCCCTGCACGACTACAGAGAATGATGCTCAGGTTACAGTGCTACGACATCACTCTGGTGTACAAGAAGGGTAAGCACATGTATCTTGCAGACACCCTGTCTCGAGCCCCAAACACAGAAGTTCCTCCAGACACTGAAAATGACACATTTGAAGTCATGTCTGTCAATTACATCTCGACTGCTCGACTGGAGGAACTCAGAAAGCATACAGCAGAGGATGAGGTGCTGCAGGCTCTCAGCACTGTGGTTCAACGAGGTTGGCCAACCAAAGAACATAATTTGTGCCCTGCAGTGCGTCCGTATTTTCCCTACAGAGACGAGCTAGCTGTTGAAGACGGAATAGTGATGAAAGGCCACAAAACAGTCATTCCTCACTCATTACAGAGAGAATACATCGGCATAGTCCACAGAGGTCACCCTGGTCCAGATGCTACCAAGCACAGAGCAAGAGGTATAATTTTCTGGCCAACAATGACGGCGGACATCACGGCGGAACTCCTCGCATGCTCAGTCTGCAACAGCACAAAGCCACATCAACAGAAAGAACCATTAAAACTGTACCCGGTTCCAGACCTGCCTTGGTCTACTGTGGCAACAGATATATTTGAATGGCATGGCCAAAACTACCTGGTGCTTGTGGACTCATATTCGGGTTGGTATGAGATTGACCTCCTCCGTGACATAACATCATCAACTGTAATCAGGAAATTGAAGAGACATTTCTCTGTGCACGGCACACCGCACACACTCATTTCAGATAACGCTAGACAGTACACAAGTCAGCGATTCAAAGACTTTGCCAAGCAGTGGGACTTTACCCATGTCACCAGTAGTCCAGAGTTCCCACAGTCAAACGGCCTGGCAGAAAGAGCGGTCCGCAGTGCCAAACAGCTGATGGAGAAATCTCACAGAGATGGGACGGATGTATTCCTCAATCTCTTAAATCTGAGAAACATTCCCAGGGACCCGACGTTGGGTTCCCCTGCACAACGCCTGTTGTCTCGGCACACGCGGTCAGCCATTCCTGTTAACTCTAGGCTATTGGAGCCAGCCCCCAAACATGCCCGGCAAGTCACCGCACAGCTACTTCGTAAGAGGATGGCCCAAAAGCGATACTACGATGCCTCAAGTCGTCCACTGCAACCATTGGCAGAGGGACAAGTTGTCAGAATGCAAACCCTGAAAGGATACGACCACCTTGGCACAGTAAAGGAGGTGAATAAGGAGCCTCGATCATACAATATCCAATGCAATGGGAGAACGTATCGGAGGAATCGACGCCACATCCTTCCTGTTGCAGAGCCCCCTCCATCACGGCTCAACCCCGAGGACATTGACTCTCAAAACACCACTGCACATATGCAGGACTTTGCTCCCCTTACACCACACTCACCACAAATACACCTTCCACAACCAGAATCCATACCTACTGACCAGCCAAAGCACATTGTACAATATCCTGCTGAGGTCAGTAATGCACCTTACAGAACACGTTCAGGTCGCATTTGCAAGCCTAATCCAAAGTATGAACAGTGAATTCCAGTAATGGTACATATAGTAACACTTTGGTTATTATATTGAGTGCCTGCTAAACATGTTTATTATGGCCATTTCCACGTTGCCAGTGTAATTCTTTGTTAAGGTGTTTTCTTCATGCATACAGAGATCACCCAGAGACTTGTATCCGTTATCATTCTGTCATTCACTGCAGTTGATACAATGTTATAACGGATGTTATTCAAATTCTTGGCTATTGATCACATCATTGTCATGCTGCAATATTGTTCATTGTTAAATATGTTTTCTTCCCTTTTGTTAGGAGGTTTCAGCTAAAGGAAGGGGATGTAGATCATTGTCATAAATGATCTGTTCAGAAATACAGTTTGTGTGTTCTAATGTAATGCACCTTAAACATGTGTTGGGTTCTTTAAGAATGTCCTTAGACCCCGGTGCGCATGTGCGAACTCGGGGGCGCTATGTTCATGTGTGTGATGTTGCTTGGGTCACACGAGCTCTGTTAAGAATAAATATCTTTGCTTTCACCTGTGGCTGTCACTGTGATAATAACAGACAAACGACAGGGATTATTTCGTTTTATGGGGTGCCAACTTCACGGAGGTGATTGACCTCGACCGGTCCAAACCCAGGGTTGAGTCATGCATTCAGGTTGGGGGTGAGCTTCAGAATTGGTCATTACCTTTAAAACAGTAACGACAAAGGTTTGTTTATCAAAGTAGATAGTTACTCTTTATGTTATATCATCTTATGTTATATTTATTTTAACTTATTTGTGTTGAAGGAAATATTTTAGTAAACGTGTTAACATCAAAACTTAGCGTTTCCTTTAATTGCTATTCTTAATGTTTAGTGTTCAATGGCTCCAATAACAATTGTAATTAGTGGCGCACATTAGGAAGTGGCGTCGCTTCCCCTCTAAGCATTCGTGCAAATTCAATCTAAATTCCATCACTCCCCCAATCCATGCAGGGTCATGCTTCTGTCCTGAGGATCATCAATCATCATCACGTACTACAAGGGGAATGACAACACAATAGTCACTTTTTTTTTAATACACAGTTGAAACAATACCATAATGTTGGCAGGTTGGAATGCATCACGGTCGACCCACGCGATACCCATCAAGTGACGTTGATCTTTTCTTTCCAGTCAACAATAAAAGATACCTCACGTGCTCTGATGTCCTCAATGCCTCATTCTGTACAGAATCATGTTGACGTTTATGTACAAAGACCCAATCAAGGCTTTCTGAAATTCATTAATTATCATTTGGGGTGGTCGTGGCTTAATGGTGAGGGAGTCGGGCTTGTAACCTGAAGGTTGCTGGTTCGATTCCCACACCGGCAGGAATTGAAAGTGGGGATTGTGAATGAAAGGCACTCTCTCCACCTTTGATACCATGACTACCCCTAATTGCCTCACTTGTAAGTCGATAAAAGACAAGACAGATGAAATGGAGGCGAGCAGAGTCCTAAGACTTATTGGAAAAAACCAGTAACCCAGAGTTTTAAAGATGTTATAATAAATAGATATTTACAATTGATCTGCTGTTTAAAACCACACAACGCCTGGGAAAATATCTCAAATCCAAAACACAGGAAAGAAAATAGATTAATAATCTAAAAGATTTTTACAAATCAAAACCAAACATAAAGTACTCAAAATGATAGTTTTAGCTTAGCATAATTTTACACAGAGTGAGCAAAAAAAACCAACAAAACACTCGTATGGATATTTTAGCGCTGCAAGAAATTGTCATTTCAGATATGATAATAGTAATCATTAAGAGGTGATTTTACCTTAATATATTGAACAGAGAGAAAACATTGACCTAACAGATAGTGAGAATCTTGCGAGATGAAAGAGACTCTGTGGATCCTCTAAAACAGTGACAGTAGATTTAGAGATAACACCAAATGAAGAACCAGAGTGCTTCTACAGGCCTTCAGCTGTGACTGAAACACACAATAACAGGCCAGACCTGATACTAGTGCTGTGATCAGACCCTTTAGATCCTCCAGAGGAGTGACAAAAATTTGAACAGCGAAAACAACTTGTTTTTGACTGCTTGAAAAAATTGTTTTCTCATCAGCAGGTTCTTAAATCTGACACAAAGACACTGAAGATTCACGATAAACCACAAATCCTGCATGGAGGGGTTCAGTGAATGTGGTGTTGATTGTGTGTAAGTGTGTGAGTGTGTGTGTGTCAGAGACGCTGTAGAAGGACAGAGTGCCAGACGGCACATCCACATACACTCCTACTCGATTAGAGGATGAAGGGGCTGGTATGTTAGTGTTCTTATTTTTGTGATAAACAGTGTATCTGTTTTTACGGCAATACAGACACCAGGATTTCCCACTAAATATAAACCAAAAGTCGCTTCCTCCTTTCCTGTTGATTCCTTTATATGCCACTGCTATATAAGCCCATTTACTCCATTCAGCCTCCCAGTAACAGCGTCCAGTCAGACTCTCTCCACACAGAACCTGATCACAGTTCTCAAATCGCTCTGGATGGTCAGGATATGACTGCGGCTCTTCCACATGTTTCACCTCTTTGTTGTCCTTAGACAGTTTGAGATGAATGTTGGCTGTGTTTGGATCCAGTGTGAGATCACAGGCATCTGAACACAAGAAAAGAGATTAGACCTACAATATGTGAAGGATAACTTATGGAAGCCCGTTTCCGCCACTGAAAAAAAAAAGAAAGAAGATTTTTGCGACTTTTTATCTCAGAATTCTGACTTTATATCTCGCAATTCTGACTTTTTATCCCAGAATTCTGACTTTACAACTCGCAATTCTGACTTTATATCTCAGAATTCTGACTTTACAACTCGCAATTCTGACTTTTTATCTCAGAATTCTGACTTTACAACTCGCAATTCTGACTTTTTATCTCAGAATTCTTACTTTACAACTCAGAATTCTGACTTTATATCTCAGAATTCTGACTTTGCAACTCGCAATTCTGACTTTTTATCTCAGAATTCTGACTTTACAACTCGCAATTCTGACTTTTTATCTCAGAATTCTGACTTTACAACTCGCAATTCTGACTTTTTATCTCAGAATTCTGACTTTGCAACTCGCAATTCTGACTTTTTATCTCAGAATTCTGACTTTACAACTCGCAATTCTGACTTTTTATCTCAGAATTCTGACTTTACAACTCGCAATTCTGACTTTTTATCTCAGAATTCTGACTTTACAACTCGCAATTCTGACTTTTTAATCAAAAAATTATAAGATAAAGTAAATTTGCAAAGTAAAAATTTAAATCTTCTTTTTTTTTTTTCAGTGGCGGAAACGGGCTTCCATAATAACTTTAGAAGAGTGTGTGAAAGAAAGAAAAGACCTACATTTTCTCGGTCCTGGTGTGATTCTTAAAAATTTTCCATGATCCAAGCTAGAAAGAGACACATTTAAAGATAAATGTTTAAATATTACAAGTGTGCCAAAAGCAGCTAAAATATCAATGAGTAATTCTAAAATTGAGACATGCTAAACAGGAATATAGAAGTCAAATCCAGTATAATAAACTCTAATCGTTGCAAAGTTCCAAAAGCTGATCAGCATCAGTTCTACACATGTTTGTACCTACTTAATATTTTGAGCACAAATTTAACCCCAAAAGTGAGTCAAACCCAACAAAACATCTTTTAGTGGATATTCAAAAATTGTTTTTTTCTTTTTTTAATTATTGGGCATTACAAAATACAAACTGAATTCAAACATTTGCTTTAATGCATTCAGTGTAGACAGCCTCAAGATGCAGTAGGCTGACATGATACTATACATAAAATGTATATAGTACTATGTTAAAGTCTTATATTTGATACAAATTTAGATGTATAAAAATCATTTGTTTTAAGTTGGTTTAAAGGTATAAAGGCTCGTCCAAGAACCCAGAAAGAAGTGAGGCGCTGGTCTTCCAATTCAGAAACTTGAAAGTACAAATCATCGTGCTATACTCTTCGGCACACAGTGAAAGACACCAAACTATGCTACAGGGATCGAGTGGAGTCTCATTTCCAACTTAATGACTTCCGACGCATATGGCAGGGACTGAGGACCATCTGCACCTTCGGAACTAATTCCTCCACAGAGGTGAGAGCAGATCCGTTACTGGCTGACGAGTTAAACTCTTTCTTCGCTCGCTTTGATTGCAACTGCGGCAGAGCAACTCTGCCTCTCGGCGCGCGAGAAAGTAGTGGACAGAGCCGTGACAACCCTGTAATCACCGTGTCGGAGGATGAGGTTCGGCGGGCGCTAAAGCGAGTAAACGTCAGGAAAGCACCCGGGCCTGATGGCATCTCTGGTCACGTTCTGAGGTCCTGTGCTGATCAGCTCGCTGGATTGTTTACATCAATCCTCAATGAGTCCCTTTCTACCTCTGTGGTCCCCTCATCCTTCAAAAAATCTGTCATCATCCCTGTGCCTAAGAACAATAAACTTTCTTGCCTGAATGACTATCATCCAGTTGCCCTCACATCCACAGTCATGAAGGTATTTGAGAGACTGGTTAAAAACAACATCTCCTCCTTCATACCAGATACACTGGACCCTCTTCAGTTTGCCTATCGGCCAAACAGATCTACTGAGAATGCCATCTCTCACGTTCTGCACTCCTCTCTCACCCACATCAACAGCAATAATGGGAACTATGTAAGGCTGCTTTCCATCGACTACAGCTCAGCCTTCAACACTATAATTCCCAGCAAGTTAATCTCCAAACTCCTAAATCTTGGTCTGAACTCTTCACTCTGCAATTGGATTCAAGACTTTCTTTCATACAGACCCCAGGTAGTGAAAGTAGGCCGGTTCACCTCCAACTCCATAACCCTGAGCATACAGTTGTGTTCAAAATTATTCAACCCCCCAATGCTGTAAATGGTTTTAGAGAATTTAGAGTACATTTGTAATTGAATTCAGAATGAAATCCTACAAGGACTTCTTAAAGAAGCATATGCAACTAAAATGACATCAATTGGTTTTGTAATACAGTAGTAAATGTTTCTTTTGTGAATTCTTCATTGACACAATTATTCAACCCCTTAAAGACTACCATTCTGAAGAACAGAGGTCCATTGAAGTGTTTTCAATCAGGTATTGAAAGCACCTGTGGATGTCAGGGAGCAGCAATAAAGCCTAATAAGCACCAATTAGGCAGCTTTAAAATGACTGTGATACTCAGCTCCTTCTAGACATTTACTGGTGTGGTTACAAACATGGTGAAGTCAAGAGAATGGTCCAGGAAGACAAGAGAAGAGGTGATTACTCTTCACAGGAAGGGCAATGGCTATAAGAAGATTGCAAAGATGTTAAACATACCAAGAGACACCATAGGAAGCATCATTCGCAAATTCAAGGCAAAGGGCACTGTTGAAACGCTACCTGGTCGTGGCAGAAAGAAGATGCTGACTTCGACTGCTGTGCGCTACCTGAAGCGTAGAGTGGAGAAAAGTCCCCGTGTGACTGCTGAGGAACTGAGAAAAGATTTGTCAGATGTAGGTACTGAAGTTTCTGCTCAGACAATACGGCGCACCCTGCGTAATGAAGGCCTCCATGCCAGAACTCCCAGGCGCACCCCCTTGCTGTCTCCAAAGAATAAGAAGAGTCGACTGCAGTATGCCAAAAGTCATGTGGACAAACCACAGAAGTTTTGGGATAGTGTTCTGTGGACTGATGAAACAAAATTAGAACTGTTTGGGCCCATGGATCAACGCTATGTTTGGAGGAGGAAGAACAAGGCCTATGAAGAAAAGAACACCTTGCCTACTGTGAAGCATGGCGGGGGGTCAATCATGCTTTGGGGCTGTTTTGCTTCTGCAGGTACTGGGAAGCTTCAGCGTGTGCAAGGTACCATGAATTCTCTTCAGTACCAGGAGATATTGGAGGACAATGTGATGCAGTCCGTCACAAACCTGAGGCTTGGGAGACGTTGGACCTTTCAACAGGACAATGATCCCAAGCATACCTCCAAGTCCACTAGAGCATGGTTGCAGATTAAAGGCTGGAACATTTTGAAATGGCCATCGCGGTCACCAGACTTAAATCCGATTGAGAACCTCTGGTGGGACTTAAAGAAAGCAGTTGCAGTGCGCAAGCCTAAGAATGTGACTGAACTGGAGGCTTTTGCCCATGATGAATGGGCGAAGATACCCGTAGCTCGCTGCAAGACACTTGTGTCAAGCTATGCTTCACGTTTAAAAGCTGTTATAACTGTAAAAGGATGTTGTACTAAGTATTAAGATTGAATGTCACTTGGGGGTTGAATAAAACTGATAATGATGTGAGCAGAGAAAAGACATTTGTGGTTATTTCATTATAAATGTTATGTTATATTTGTCTGACCTACACGTGCCTCTTTGATTTAATTGTAAGCAGGATGACTGAATGATCAAAATCAATGTCAAACCGGCCAAAACAATCAATTTCAGTGGGGGTTGAATAATTTTGAACACAACTGTAGGAGCGCCACAGGGCTGCGTTTTGAGTCCCCTACTTTACTCTCTCTACACACATGACTGTGTGGCTTCTCACAGCTCCACTTTAATTGTCAAGTTCGCTGACGATACAGTGGTTCTGGGCCTTATCTCCAACAACAACGAGACCGCATACATGGAAGAGGTTGAGAAACTAACATCTTGGTGCCAAGACAACTGTCTCTCTCTGAATGTGATCAAAAGGATCTTACTTAGACCTTTCACATTCACACACAGGTGAATAAAGCGAGGCAAAGACTATACCATCTGCGACAGCTGAGGAAATTCAGGGTCTCACCAACGATCCTAAAAACTTTCTATTCAGGGGCCATAGAAAGTGTTTTAACCTAGTGCATCACAGTGTGGTATGGGAACAGCTCCAGTCAAGACTGCAAAGCCCTTCAGAGAGTTGTGCGCTTAGCTGAGCGCATCTCAGGGTTTTCTCTCCCACCCCTGCAAGACATTTAGCACAAACGCTGCAAGAGCAGAGCCAATAAAATCATCAAAGACCCCAACCACCCATACAACTGTCTCTTCAACCTGCTGCCATCCAGTAAGCGCTACCGCAGCTTGAGGACAAAAACAGAGAGACTTAGGAGAAGCTTCTTCCCCCAGGCCATCAGGCTTCTAAACTCGGTCTCTTAACATCATCTGCACTCTGGACATTCATACCTGCACTCAGCAGTGACGGCTCTTTATTATAATGCTGCTACTTTTTGCATCCTTCTTGCACTTCACATTGGTGCTATGTAACTACCTCGTTACTACTGTTTGCTCATTTCTGTATGTAAATATTCTCATTTTAGCCTATATGTCACGCTCGTGGGAAGTGCTAGGAAGCACGGACACGGAGAGCAGATCAATATGCAGGAAATTTATTTAAACAAGACAGGATACGGGAACAGATGACACGAGCATGTTACGTTAACGAAGAACAAGGACAGGACTGACACAGAGGGAATTTATACAGACTGGCACAAGAGGATAATGAGGGTTACACAGGTGAATGACATGACTAATTAACGGGCACAGGTGGAGACGATGAACTAATAATGACGAATGACAACAAAGAGCACATGATCGAACTGACAGGACAATAACAGAACAGATGACAGAACTAAATGAAAACAAGGAACATGTGACAGAGACAGGACCGGGGAACAGAATAAACAAATAAACAGATAGACATGATAACAGACATGATTATGACACTATATTTACAGACTTTATTATTAGAGATTTTATCTTTATACATTTATTGTTTAAATTGTTAATTATGTTTAGTATTTATAATAATTGCAGTCTTGGAGTTGACCTGATTTACATTTCACTACTGGCTGTATGTCCTTAATATAACTGTGTATGTTAAAAATCTTGAATCTTGAGATACCATAAGAAATTATGCTGTTTTAAAGAGAGCGGGTGATCTCTGACCATTAGAAGATATTAGATTAGCATTAGTGATCCCCCCACAAAATACACCACATACTTGAGTTTCTGCAGTGAGCAGTTTGGATCCTTCAGTTTGTCATTGAATAGCTTGACTCCTGAATCTCCTGGGTAATTGTAGCTCAGATCCAGCTCCCTCAGATGTGATGGGTTTGAATTTAAAGCTGAAAACACATAACCACAGCCTTCCTCTGTCACCATACAGCCAGACAACCTACACACACACACACACACACACACACACACACACACACACACACACAGAGAGAGAGAGAGAGAGTCAGATATCAGCATTACAACTAGAGATCGACTGTTTCAATGGTTTTGCCGACACTGATTTGTCAACATTAATCGGCACAGATAGCTGACTGGTGGAACAATCAGTTATCAGCAAAAATCCATATAATTAGTTTTTGCAGGTGAGCAGTTGAGACGGGTGCGCTATCATTACATAGTACGAGAGCTCTGAGAATGGTCTGCTGGCATTACAGAATGAGAGCGGCCTCTAGAGGCAAAATAAAAACTATCACTGACGCCTTGTGTTGTTAATTGAACGGTATGCACATAGTATATACTACAATGTTTCCATACAATTATAAAGTAATTAATTTGTTGACTAGATGCTGCATTAGCAGAGAATAGCACTATGTTTTGCCATCATTTAACACATTTTCATTGTTCCATACTTTTTGATTTTTGTATTGAACTTCAGCACTGTTTTGCTTGGATACTAGATAGAAACAAACATAATACTCCATTTTAAGACTATCGGTTGATAAATCTGTTATCTGCAATTATGGCCCAACATAGTTATTGGTATCTGTAAAATTCACTATCGGTCAACCTCTAATTATGACCAGCACAATTTACCTCAGTATCTCCAGCTGACAATTTGAACTCTTCAGTCCATCAGAAAGCAGCTTCACTCCTGAATCCTGCAGGTCATTGTTACTCAGGTCAAGCTCTCTAAGGACAGAGTTTGAGGACTGTAGAGCTGATGAAACAACTTCACAATCCTGAGCAGTGAGATTACAGTGAGAAAATCTGGAACAAAGGAAAACATAACTTTCAGTTAATTAACTAATCAGGCCATTTTCTCTGCAAATTTCAGAGTCAGTTTAAATCTTGCAAATGTCACAATTTATAGTTTCCTTTCTCAGAGGGTAATTTCACAACTGCATGAATATTTATTAACTTTAGTAAGCATAATTAACTCACAGAGCTTTCCTGCAGTTGATCACAGCTGGTATCAGTCTTCTTCTACCCTCATCTGATGTGTTATATTTCTGAACATTCAGCTCATCCAGCACCTCCTCTGACATCTGAAGTATGTAGCCGATTGTTGAGCAGTGAGCAGGAGAGAGTTTCTTCTCTGAGTGTTTGTCTAATTTCACAAACTCCTGAATCTCTCTGGACAGAGTCTGATCTTTCACTTCCAACAGACAGAGGAACATATTGATGGATCTTTCAGTGGAGAGTTCATGTCCATCTTTTATCTTCTCTTTAATGTACTGTGTGATTTCTCTGATGCTCTCTGAGCTGTTCTCTGTTTGTGTCAGTAGATCTTGTAAGAGTCTCTGATTGGACTCCAGTGAGATGCCCAGCAGGAACCGCAGGAACAGATCCAGCTGTCCATTCACACTCTTGAGGGCTTTATCTACTGAACTTCTAAGCAGATTAGTCACTACATTGATAAACTGCAATGTGTCAACATTTTTGACTACATAATGGTAAAACACATGGAAAGCAGCAAGAAACTCCTGGACGCTCAGATGAATGAAGCTGTAGACTTTTCTCTGATGAATCACAGATTCCTCCTTAAAGATCTCAGTGCAAATCCCAGAATACACTGAGGCGTCAGTGACATCTATGCCGCTCTCTCTCAGGTCCTCCTCGTAGAACATCACATTGCCCTTCATCAGCTGTTTGAAAGCCACTTCAGCAAGTTTCACAATCACTTCTCTGTTGGATTGCAGGAGTTTTTCTGGATCTCTCTCTTCATACTTCTGATTCATCATGTTGATCTGAATCAGTAGGAAGTGGATGTACATTTCAGTCAGAGTTTGAGGGATTTCTGCACTCACATCTTCTTTCAGGAGCTTCTGAAGCACAGTGGATGAGATCCAGCAGAAGACGGGTATGTGGCACATGATGTGGAGGCTTCTCGCTCTTCTGATGTGTGAGATGATTCTGCTGGCTTGATGCTTGTCACTGACTCTCTTCCTGAAATATTCCTCCTTCTGAGGCTCATTGAATCCCTGAATCTCTGTCAGACGGTTGATGTATTTGGAGGGGATCTGATTGGCTGCTGCTGGTCTGGAGGTGATCCAGATGAGAGCAGAGGGAAGCAGCTCTCCTTTCATGAGGTTTGACATCAACACACCCACTGATGAAGATTCAGTCACATCAGAAACTTTCTGAGCATCTGAAAACAAATGTTTGATTCTGCTTTCATCCAGACCATCAAAGATGAACACAACTTTACTCTCCTCATAATTCTTTGAGTCCAGATCTTGAAGTTCAGGATGAAGGTCCAGCAGAAGTCTGTGAAGACTGTACTGATGATCTCGGATCAAGTTCAGCTCTCGAAATGGAAGCACAAACATGAAATCTACATCCTGATTGGTTTTTCCCTCGGCCCAGTCCAGAATGAATTTCTGCACCGAGACACTTTTTCCGATTCCAGCGATGCCTTTAGTAAGAACAGTCTTGATTTGGTGTTTCTCCTCACATCCTGCTTCAGGTGAGGTTTTAAAGATGTCACTGCAGTCAATTGGAGTGTCTTGTGAGTGTTGTGTTCTGGCTGTTTTCTCCATCTGTAAAACCTCATGTTCTTCATTCACACCTTCACTCTCTCCCTTTATGATGTAGAGCTGTGTGTAGATCCTGTTCAGGAGGGTTTCATTCTCTTGGAGTTTGGTTCCCTCAAATAATCTCTCATACTTGCTCTTTATGCTGGTTTTGTGCTGGTCTTTGACTCTCTGCAGGTCTCCAGTCTCCAGTGTGTGTTTCAGCAGAACTGCTTCAGTTTTGTCCTGTCTGATGTGAGTCTGATAGTGGGATGTAGAGAAGGGCTCAAGAATCTCCCTCCATCTGAAACTGAGAATAAAATATTAGCAAAATAGAATTAATATTTGGAAACCTTCATAGATGCAATGGTTATCAGGTATTAGGACTGCATGATGTATTGTTTTAGCATCAATATCACGATGTATGCATTCGAGATAGTCACATTGCAGGATGTGCAATGTCTAGTATGAATTGCTAATCTGTTAATCAGACTAAACACCACGGTTCAAAAAGGCACGCAATTCTCAGATTAATTGCAAAGATTGACCATCATACAACGAAAGTTTCTGTTTTAGGTCTTATCAGTTTAAACATTCTATTCATTTATTCATTATTTTGTATCCATATTCACTCACCTACAAAATCACTCCCATCATCCTAGAATAATATTTGTTTTTTCCAAATAGAGCTAATCAAGTCATTTGGTGATTTTTTTGTCATATCGCAATATATATTACAGAAAAAATTATCGGAATGCAGCGCTTCCCACAGGTTGGAAATATACTTGTGGGGGTAGCCAGGTGGAAAATTCTCCTATTAACCACGGCGCTAAAATGGCCTACTACATGTGACAAACAACAAATAATGTGAGATTTTTTAACAATAATTGTATTAAAAAACCATTTTAATTACATAAGCTACTATTACTGTCATGAATCCGTTCCGTCACCTTCCATTCAGCAATAAACACTTGTCTCGTCCTGTCACAGCTATGGAGGTTGTCTGTGAATTCTCTGCCTGTCCTGTCGCAGCCAGAAGGGCAGTCCCTGAACCTCCTGTCTGCCCAGAAATGATCACAGAGATCAAGCTTGAACTGTCCGTTTCCCCTGACGTGACCATGGAGGTCGCTGTTGAACTATCTGTCTGCTCCGAACTTTCTATCTGTTCTGAAGGGAACACGGAGATCTCTCCTGAACCTCCCATCCGTCTTGAAGCGACCACGGAGGTTGCAGCTGAACTCTCTATCAGCCCTGAACTGTCTGTCTGCCTTGATACGACCACGGAGGTCATTTATGAATTGTCTGTCAACCCTGTACTTTCTGTTTGTCCCCAGACTATCACAGAGGCCACTCCTGAGTTACCTGTCTGCCTAGACTGCCCTGAAACGACCACGGCGGTCGTCCCTGAGTTCCCTGTCTGTCCTGTTATGGCCCTAGCGGGCATCGCTAACTGCTCTCTGTCCTGTGTTGCAGTTTTTCCCGAGCAGCCCTGGGGATCAAGAAACCCGCCCTGGCCGTCTGCACAGTCTACTCCTCCTTGGTTGTCTACTCAGATCCAACCGACTGGAAGCCGCTCCTTAGGAGGGGGGGCTCTGTCATGAATCCATTCCATCACCTTCCACTCACTTGCCACCAGAGGTCGCCCTCCAATATCATGGACTCTCATACACGGACTACATCTCCCAGAATCCCCGTGCATGTCACTAATCACGGTTCCAGCTGTTTCTCATTATCCCACCATATTTAAGTCCAGCGCACACACACTTAGTTGCTAGGTCTTGTTTAACCCATAGTGACATTTCCAAGCGTTCATACCCGTCTAGTCTGCCTGGTTTTGATTCTGCCTATTTCTTTGTCTGTTGATATTTATCTGCCTGCCTTTTGACCTATTGCCTGGATTATTACTACGAGCCTGCCTGTTCCCTGCCACTTCTGTTTGCTGTTTCATTGACCATTGCCTGTTTGACCACATTTAGTTAATAAAGTTCGTACTTGGATCTCACCCCGCTGACTCATCATTACAATTACATTTAATTACATACTAATATTATGCATTATAATGAATTGTAAATTACGCAAAATTACAACATTTAAATGGTAGAGTTTTTCTAGTGGGACATAGATTTTACTGATACTGAAGTGCTGTTGTGCGAGCCTGTAGAACGGGTCTTTGTCAACACGAGCCCTGTCTTTGTAAAATATCCACCGCGTCTCTGCAGCGCATGTGAGAATGCCAGCCTGAGTAAACACTTCTTGAGCACACAGAACGAGCAGGTACGAAACGCGTACGCCGTGGGGAGATTTTCCACTAGTTAATCGACTGCGAATGACTTCATTATCTTATACGAAAGTATAAGAGGATAAAAATAATAAAAGCAAAACTGTGTGTCCAAATATACATGGGAGGCCATTAACATTCCTGGGTGGCCTACCCAAGTAAAGTCTATGTGTGAGAAACACTGGCAATGTCAGTTTTTTCCAATATTGTGCAGCCAGCACCCTTCTATCTCATTGAGTCTTGAGACATTATTCATGCGAGATGCACTAGAGTAAAACAGCAAATAACTGTTTATACTAACAGGTGGTCAGAGGTCACTGGTTCATCACTGAATGCAGGGGGTGGCATCCTCATGGATGCGTTACTCTTCAGAGACACACCGCTGGGTTCTGGAGACTTCGATCTTTTTCTTTTCCTCCTGCTGATATTGGAAAAAAAAACAATTTTAGAACACCAGTTATACTGTATCATTTGAATGAAGATGAAGGTGAGAAATGGTGAAAGTAGAGAAAACACTTCATTTTTAAATATACGTAATTTACTAGAAAGAGAGAGAACTAGTGTCTTAACATGACTTAGTCTATTGCTCAGACCAGTGGTTCTCAACTAGTTTGCCAAGGGACACACATTTACCCATGGCCATAAAGTCGCAATTTCTTTAGAATTTTAGCTAATTTTGCAGAGACTACACTATAGTTATAAAGTATAAGTATTAATATAGTAATAAAGTGATACAAAACATTAACACATGCACATTATAATAAATTTGCTTTTGAAAATCAAGCACATTTATTTCACAAAAACGATTGATACACAAGTAACAAACCATCCAACTTTACTTAACATTTGCATAAATTGTAAGAATGTGACTTACATTGAAAATAAACAGAATAGGGTAAGGCTATCAAATAGCAGTTGCAAACTAGTTGTTGTTAATGCAATAAAGTTACTAAGTTGGTATGTGCCACCACAGTCCTTTAAAAACATACACAATAACAATGAAACTAAAGTGGGATTTTATGGTTTGGACACAGTCAACTCTGCTATACAAATAAATGTGAATTGAATTGAACTTGTATTGTGTGTGTCCCTTTAAATGCAAATGAGCTGCTGCTCCCCGCCCCCTTTCCAGAAGAGGGCAGAGCTTTAACAGCTCAAAAACAACAAAGCTGGAGAATCTCACGCAGACAAAATGAGGAAAGTGTTCATCCTTACATTGTTCAAACCGGAGTCGACACTGATGGAGAGACTCAGGAAGAAGTTCCAACTTTTAGACGTTTCTGAACGGTTAGTGGATAAATTGATGTCGTTGCTGTGGAGTTGATCAACTCATCAAATCCAACATTGAATTGACCCTTGTTTGTAAAATGATGGCATCAACATCACTACTCCAAAAACTCTTCCTCTTCTCTAAAGCAGCCCAACATGGCCCCGCCCCCTTTGTTGTGTGTTCTCGGGGGCGGGGTTTATGTAAATTTCAGGGTTAGTGATGTCACTAACATCACTGGGCAGTAGTGGCCCAGTAGTGGTTAACTCTATAGAAACGCCCTGGTACTGCAGGCTTCAGGAGTACATTGTGAATAAAATCATCTGTCGATGCTAAAATGACCAGTGTCTTACCTGGGGTCAGAGGTCACTGTTCCATCACTGGATCCAGAGGGTAGATTGATCATAGACTGATCACTCTTCACAGACTCACAGCTTGATCCAGGAGATGAAGAACTCATTTTAGAGGCAGCATCCTCATCTTCCTTCTCATTATGGACACTCATTTTAGTCTTCTTTCATTTGTCAAGAGTGTGAAGATACTGATTCCAGACCTTTTATGTTAAGATTCTGTAGAAATACAGCTACAAAAAAGTACAATGTGTTAATCTGACATAGCAATCTAATTACCTTCCACATATTATAATAAAGTACACATACAGCTCAATGTAATCTCAAAAAAAGACTTCAGTTTCTTTTGTCAAAACACTTTCAAAGCTCATTTATTTGAGCTGAATCATTACCACACAAACTACTAACTTCGACAATGTCTTCAGGAACACTTGATATTACTATACTATATATATACTTCTTAATATGTCTAGATTTTTTTTTACTAACTTTTAAAATATAATTAGTTTCATACCACGTATACTTTAATGTTTTTTTTGTTCTTTAACCGCTGTTGGATTTCTGTGTTCACTCGTTATGGAGTATATAATTGGATTCAATACAATTCCTCAAAAATCACACTATGAAAAACAACATTCAGGTACAAACTGTAAACTTTTAATATCAACATTTGTCAAATATTCCAAAAAATATATATCTGAAGAATGTTTTTTAACCATTTTTTAAAACTGTTCTATTTTGACAAAATTTGAAAATAAACAGTGCATTTTTAAATACTATAAATACATATAAATTTATATAAATATACATTTTTTTAACTTTTTTTTTCTTAGAACATCATAACTGAACAATTAAATGTAGCTGAATAATGAAAATATGTACTTTTCCTAAGTTGGCTGTTTTGTAAACCCATTTCATAAAGTCAAGAAGTTTCTTCTGACATGATGAGCAAGTGTGTGTTTTCTGGATCAGAACTTCACACACATGCTGCTGGTTAAAACATGTTTCTGTATTAAAATAAGTGTGGAAACCTCATTTTTTAGCTTCATAAGGTAGTAAAAAAATAAAATAACAAAATATAACCAAGAAATGTTATTATTTTGGGTCAGTACAGTTGCTTTAGAGCGTTAAAATATGCGGGTCAAATTGACCCGGCGAACATCACGAACGTAACAGTGATTTTGTTTGTATATGTCAAAAAACACCAGCATGTTGAAACTTTGCATGATGATAAATGAGAAAAAGTCACAAAATATCAAGAAAAAAAACAGTATTTCCAACAACTAGAAAATCTAAACGGATCAAATTGACCCGGAACAGAACACAAGGGGTTAACAGAACATGTGACTTTTATTGAACAGAGCTGGACAAACTGGACAAACAAGTAAACAGCGGAAATGAAAAATAATGAATTTCTGATCCATACTGTTGGAATTTCTAATTATTTGGTTTAAACGTGCCCAGACACAAAAACATTACAGCTATCCACCTTATTCCTGACGATCCTACTGTGTATTTTTGTTATATGGGAACATATCCCAGCAGTCCTCGGGTCCTTGCACTGGCTTCCAGTTGCATTTGGGATTGATTTAAAGTGCTGTTACTCGTTTATAAATCACTCAATGGCCTAAAACAGATATACTCATTTACATTTACATTACATTTAGTCATTTAGCAGACGCTTTTATCCAAAGCGACTTACAAGTGAGGAAAACAAACAAGCGATTCTTCATGAATTGGCAAATAACACAGGACGTGCTCACAATACAAGTTTCATACATTGCTCAGTACCATAAGCTAGAGTAGGAAGGGAAAAAGGGGGAAGGATAGATTTTTTTTTTTTTTTATGAGGGGATAAAGTGTTCACGGAAGAGGTGAGTTTTCAGCTGTCTCTTGAATATTGCCAGGGAATCTGCGTTCCTGATGAAAGTAGGGAGATCATTCCACCAGCAGGGAGCAGTGAAGGAGAATGTTCTGGAGAGTGATTTTGTGCCTCTCTGTGATGGTACCACAAGTCTTCGTTCCTTTAGCGATCGCAGGCTTCTGGTGGGGACGTAGCGTTGTAGCAGTGTGTGGAGGTAGGAAGGTGCAGAGCCTGTGGTGGATCTGTAAGCAAGCATCAGCGCCTTGAACTTGATGCGAGCAGCAAGGGGTAGCCAGTGCAAAGAGATGAAGAGGGGCGTGACGTGGGCTCTCTTAGGCTCGTTGCAGACAAGACGTGCAGCAGCATTCTGGATCATTTGAAGAGGTTTGATTGCACTTGACGGCAGACCAGCCAGAAGAGCATTGCAGTAATCAAGCCTTGAAATGACCAGGGCCTGGACAAGCAGTTGTGTTGCGTGCTCAGTGAGGAAGGGACGGATTTTCCTGATGTTGCAAAGTGCAAATCTGCACGACCGCGCCGTCTTTGAGATGTGGTCACTGAAGGTCAGTTGGTCATCGAAGATAACTCCAAGATTTCTGGCCGACTTTGATGGGGTAATGGTGGTTGTACCAAGCTGTATGTTGATGTCATGTTGAAGAGTAGGAGTGGCAGGGAAGACTAAAAGCTCAGTCTTTGCCAGGTTGAGCTGCAGGTGGTGTTCTTCCATCCACGTCGAGATGTCCGCCAGACAGCTTGAGATCCGTGCAGCTACTGTGGAATCATCTGGTTGGAAGGACAGGTAGAGTTGTGTGTCATCAGCATAGCAGTGGTAGGAGAAACCATGTGCCTGTATGATGGGACCCAGTGACGTAGTATAAATGGAGAATAGGAGGGGACCAAGAACTGAACCCTGAGGAACCCCAGTGATCAGTTCATGAGGTTTGGATACCTCCCCTCCCCAGGCAACTCTGAAAGACCTACCTGTGAGATAGGACTCAAACCACTGAAGCGCAGTACCTGAGATGCCCAGTGACGAGAGGGTGGACAGAAGAATTTGATGGTTTACGGTGTCGAAGGCAGCAGATAGATCCAGTAGGATGAGAACAGATGATTTGGAGCCAGCCTTAGCAATCCGCAGGGATTCCGTGACAGACAGTAGCGCAGTCTCTGTTGAATGGCCGCTCTTGAAACCAGATTGGTTTACGTCCAGATGGTCGTTCTGTGTGAGGAAGGATGACACCTGGTTGAATACAACTCGTTCAAGTGTTTTTGATATGAATGGTAGGAGAGAGACAGGTCTGTAGTTGTCCACGAGTGATGTGTCTAGCGTGGGTTTTTTAAGCAGTGGGGTTACTCGAGCCTGCTTGAATGCGGTAGGGAAAGTGCCTGTGTGGAGAGACGAGTTAATGATGTGTGTAAGTGCTGGTAAAAGAGTGGGAGAGATGGCTTGTAGAAGGTGTGAGGGGATGGGGTCTAGAGGGCAGGTGGTGGGATGAGTGGAGAGGAGAAGTTTTGATACTTCTGCCTCCGTGAGAGGGGAAAAGGAAGGGAAAAGATTAGTGGATGAGGAGGGGCTAAGTTCCTGTGTGGGTGGTGTAGAGAACTGGCTGCTGATGGCAGATGTCTTGTCGGTGAAGAACTTGGCAAATCGATCAGCAGTTAAAGATGTGGTGGGAGGTGGTGGAGGGGGACAGAGGAGTGTGTTGAATGTCTTGAAGAGTGAGCGTGGGTTTGTAGCGCCGTTGATTTTGTTGTGGAAGTATGAGGACTTAGCTGCAAGGACTCCATCAGAAAAGGATGATAGCAGATCTTGGTACGAACCTAGGTCAGATGGGTCTTGTGATTTGCGCCATTTCCTTTCTGCTGCCCTGAGTTTGGTCCGGTCTTCACGAAGCGCATCGGATATCCAGGGGTTGGAAGGAGTTGCTTTTGATGGTCTGGATGACAGAGGACAGATACTGTCTAGGGAGGAAGATAAAGTGGAGCATAATGTGTGTGTTGCAGTATTTACATCCAAAGATGAGAATTGTGTGTGGGAGGGAAGGGAGGATGACACAACAGAAGAGAGATGGGAAGGGGAAAGAGAGCGCAGGTTTCTTCTGAAGGAAACATGTGAAGTGGTTGGTGGTGCACAAATAAGTTGCAGATTGAAAGTGATAAAGAAATGGTCAGAGACGTGCAGAGGTGTGACCAGAATGTTGTCAGTGATACAGTTACGTGTGTAGATCAGGTCCAATTGGTTGCCAGATTTGTGGGTGCTTGTGGTGATGAGTCGGTTGAAATCAAATGAGGCTAGGAGAGAAAGGAAATCAGAAGCATACGGTTTATCAAGGTGAATGTTGAAATCGCCCAGTAGTACAAGTGGACTACCATCGTCTGGGAATGAGGACAGCAGCATGTCCAATTCCTCAACAAAGGTACCCAATTGACCTGGGGGGCGATAGATGAGTACAAGATGAATTTTGACAGGGTATGTAATTGTAATGGCATGAGATTCAAACGAACAGTTGTTGTATAGAGCAGGGTGAGTTAAGTATTTCCAATTGTTAGAAATGAGGAAACCTGTGCCCCCTCCTCTTCCTGACTGACGAGGGGTATGAGTAAAAGTGAAGTTGTTAGAAAGAGCAGCGGGGGTTGAGGAGTCCTCTGGACGAATCCATGTCTCAGTCAAGCCTAAGATATTGAGAGAAGAGTTAGTGGCAAAGGCTGGAATGAAGTCAGCTTTGTTAACAGCTGACTGACAATTCCATAGGCCTACTGAAACAGATAGAGGTTGGTTAGAAGAGGAGTAAATAGGACGCAGGTTAGTAGTGTTGCGTTGCCTTCTGCGGGTGATAGTGGAGCGTATGCGAGTGACAACAGGAATATATTGAAAGCACATGTTGAGCAAAAGAGGGGGGGAGGGGGATACTTAGGTGTCGTGTCGGTGTCCTTGCTCGGTGGAGTCGCGCAGGTAGAGTCGCAGGTCTTTACCCGAGTCGGTCTTCACACGAGGAGGCTGAACGCTTCCGCTGACGCTTCCGCGACAGCGCGTACACACTAAATAAATAGCGTACTTACTAACGTATGAGTGGAAACAGCTGAGTCCGCCCTAACAATTAGCTCAGCAAAAGAGTTTCGCCGTGAATGGGCCAAATCGAAACTACTGCAGGAAGCGCACGTACAGCACTTAAGTTCACAGCCCAGCAATACCAAAACAACAACCGCTACAGTTCTACTAAATGGCAGCGAATACAAATACAAACAGATACAAATCAAAGCGCAAACATACAACTAAGCAAAGAATCGAACGAATCCTTCCTAGCAGCAAATAATAACTTCGCAATAGAGCAGAAACGGGTATTAATTAAACACTCACGCGCTCTTGCCGTCTTCAGTGATCTCACGCTTGTCCTGCTTGTTCCTAACTAATCCCAGTTTATATATGCTTCAGTCGCTGAGCCCGCCCTAACAATTAGCTCAGCAAAAGAGTTTCGCCGTGAATGGGCCAAATCGAAACTACTGCAGGAAGCGCACGTACAGCACTTAAGTTCACAGCCCAGCAATACCAAAACAACAACCGCTACAGTTCTACTAAATGGCAGCGAATACAAATACAAACAGATACAAATCAAAGCGCAAACATACAACTAAGCAAAGAATCGAACGAATCCTTCCTAGCAGCAAATAATAACTTCGCAATAGAGCAGAAACGGGTATTAATTAAACACTCACGCGCTCTTGCCGTCTTCAGTGATCTCACGCTTGTCCTTCTGTTTCTGATTGGGAGAGAAACAAGGTTATTTGTCTTACCCCATTGGCAGATAATTTTGCTTGTTTTAGGCAAAAACTAACTTCATTTAGATTTTTTTGTCCAGAAAACAAGAAAAAATATCTTCTGTCACTTTACTTTTCTAGCAAAAGCATCTGGATTTTTGAATTTTTAGATATTTGGACTGGAAACAAGACAAAAATATGAAGTAAGAAAAGCATATTTTGCAGGGAATGGAAATCTGGACACAGTTTGTAAACAAAAATAAATTATTTTTGATCATTTCCATGTATTTTTGAATATTAATTCATATGAGTCTTTAAGTGTGATCATCTGGATGCAGAAAGCTCTGTTGTGCTGTGTTATCACAGTAACATAAACGGTAGTTTATTGGGAAAGGCACGACAATCTACTTGAGTTTGTGTAAAAGAATCAACAATCTGTGATGATCATACATATAACAATGCCTCTGTACATTAAAACGTGTCCAAATATTTTCTAATAACTCATCATCGGCTTGATAATATGAAACACATGACGTCGTTTAGCAATATAAAACAAGGATCGCGGGATATCAAACGTAATTTATATAACAATCAATCATTTTGGGTAGTTTCTACTATGTCAAAATGATTTGTTTTAAAACCCATGTCAAAAAATGCTAAATCTAAATAGCAGCTCATTTCAATATCTCTACAGGATTACATGAAGAATAAATTCTGAACCTACCATGAAATATGTAACTGTAAAAATCCAGTGTTGACAGATCTCGAAATGGCGTCTCTTCTTTTCCACCTTTCACTTTCATTTCTATGGTTACCTGCCTGCAGTTCCACTAACATAAAAACAAACTCACTCCCTCTGGTGGCGCAGATCATCATCACAGGTTCAACAGGACTGTAATCAGGTGTGTGTTGTTTAACCTACACTGAGAGGACCAAATGTCCCCACAAAGATAGAAAACTGTGAAATTGTGGGGCCATTTGGTCGGGTTGACAAGGAAAACAGCTTATAAATCACACAAAGTGATGTTTTTTTCTCTTTTTCTCGTGTCATTAATTACTCACCCTCATGTCGTTTGAAATCTTGTTTCTTTTTTCTGTGTCAAACAGAAACAAGATTGTGAGTGTAACGGAGGCCAGCTAGTAGTTGCTGTGTGAGTAAACCTCACTCCTCTGACCTCAAGAGACGCTCTAGCGACAGATGCTAAAGGTTGGAGCGTCCAACTCCCATTCTGGAAGACCGGGGTTCGAGGCCTGCTCTGAGCGGGTCGAGTAGGACCTGGGTAGAGGGGTTACATTGGTGCCGTGACCCGGATGGGAGTGAGGTTTAGGGGGGTGAGTGTAACGGAGGCCAGATAGTAGTTGCTGTGGGAGTAGACCTCACTCCTCTGACCTCAAGAGACGCTCTAGCGACAGACGCTAAAGGTTGGAGCGTCAAACTCCCATTCCGGAAGACCGGGGTTCGAGGCCTGCTCTGAGCGGGTCGAGTAGGACCCGGGTAGAGGGGTTACATTGGTGCCGTGACCCGGATGGGAGTGAGGTTTATGGGGGTGAGTGTAACGGAGGCCAGCTAGTAGTTGCTGTGCGAGTAAACCTCACTCCTCTGACCTCAAGAGACGCTCTGGTGTTGGTTGCAGCCTTTAGCCTCCTTGTTGGAGTGTCCGACTCCCATGCCGAAAGACCGGGGTTCAAGGCCCGCTCAGAGCGAGGGGTTACATTGAGGGGTTACATTGGTGCCGTGACCCGGATGGGAGTGAGGTTTAGGGGGGTGAGTGTAACGGAGGCCAGATAGTAGTTGCTGTGGGAGTAGACACTCTAGCGACAGACGCTAAAGGTTGGAGCGTCCGACTCCCATTCCGGAAGACCGGGGCTCGAGGCCCACTCAGAGCAGGTCAACACATTACAAGTGTAATAGTCTCTACTGCTGTTGTTTCTGTGTACAGGAAAGCTCCTTTTGTTACAACAAATCTTTTTTGTAACTTGTACTTGGCAATAAACGTCTTTCTGTGACCTCTGACTATAAACTACCGTGTCCTGATGACCCTGTGCCTTTAGGTAAATTTATATCATTTTTAACTATTTAGAACTGATTTCAGGCAAACACTATTTCATTTGCCACTAGCACTGATACTGTCCTTCACAGACCCATTTACACAACCCCAAATCATGTTACTGATCTGTTGCCAGTTATCCTAATCAGTTTACTTCCAGTACCACGTTTTTTCACTGTCCTTTTGTGAAAAACATGAGATGGGAAAATCATTAAATGTTTTTATTTACAGTTTACATAGTGTTACAATGTTCTGATTTGGGTTTGTATTTACTCAACATAATTTTAGTTGAATTACTGCCTAAAGTGCCTATCTTTAAATCATCAGGCAAAAAAAACTACGGTGGCCGAGAGAGCTCAACGCGCTGCAAATAAGAATAAAACGACAACAAATTAAGAAAACGTGATCATCAGTTTGACAACACACGTGCTGCAAATCCTCACAACATGTTGTTTAGTCAAGCCTAGGTATTTCTGTAACCCATATCTTACATGAATTATTATGTAACCTTCAATTACTATGGCAAATTCAATAAAAGTTTGATAAATTGATGGGATGCTCACCCACTCTTTGACCACGGTTTCTTTCCCCACAGAGATGGCACAGGTCCTTAAGGTCAGCTAGTCGAACATCATGCCAAGGCAGAATAAATAATGTTATCGTAAAACAAGTTCTTAAAACATCACAAGTATTTACAATCAAATATTTTCCAACACTGTTAAATGGTTAGGTGTAAGGTCTTGTTTTGGTTTTGTTCATGTTCCTGTTTCATTGTTCATTGTTCATGTTCCAGTTCCTGTTTCATTGTTCATGTTCCTGTTCCTGTTTCATTGTTCCTGTTTCATTGTTCATTGTTCCTGTTTCATTGTTCATTGTTCATGTTCCAGTTCCTGTTTCATTGTTCCTGTTTCATTGTTCATTGTTCCTGTTCCATTGTTCATTGTTCATGTTCCTGTGTCATTGTTCCTGTTCCTGATTCATTGTTCCTGTTTCATTGTTCATTGTTCCTGTTCCTGATTCATTGTTCCTGTTTCATTGTTCATTGTTCCTGTTCCTGATTCATTGTTCCTGTTTCATTGTTCATTGTTCATGTTCCTGTTCCTGATTCATGTTTCTTGTTTCATTGTTCATGTTTCTTGCTTCATTGTTCCTGTTTCATTGTTCATTGTTCCTGTTCCATTGTTCATTGTTCATGTTCCTGTGTCATTGTTCCTGTTCCTGATTCATTGTTCCTGTTTCATTGTTCATTGTTCATGTTCCTGTTCCTGATTCATGTTTCTTGTTTCATTGTTCATGTTTCTTGCTTCATTGTTCATGTTTCATTGTTCATTGTTCATGTTCCTGTTTCATTGTTCCTGTTCCTGATTCATTGTTCCTGTTTCTTGTTTCATTGTTCATGTTTCTTGTTTCATTGTTCATGTTTCATTGTTCATTGTTCATGTTCCTGTTGCTGTTTCATTGTTCATGTTTCTTGTTTCATTGTTCATGTTTCTTGTTTCATTGTTCATTGTTCATGTTTCATTGTCATGTGTCATGTTTGTTTATCCATGTGCTCCAGTTGTCATGTGATTCCCCTGTTTCATGTCGTGTTTTGATTGGTTCACGGGTTAATCATTGTCAAAAATTTGAAACAAGCACAAGTATCTAAAACGTGCCAGTGTTCTGCAGGAGACGAGCCATGCTTTCTTCACATGTGGAAAAGTGAAGCGGCTCCTCATTTAAGAAACTAAAAAAGAAAAGTGATTATGTAATTGAGAACGATATGTTTGTAATGTAAATAATGTGTTATTACAATTAGTTACAACAATGGGTTGCTATATAAAAATTAAAATTATTATTGTTTTGCAATAAAGGTTGCATTTGTAATGGACAGCAGGCTGGATGGCATTCCTCCAAATGACTGAAATTTAACATTATCCAACACTTTTGTCAACAGCTGGTGGAACACCACACAAAAAAATGTCACAAATTTTGCAAAGATTGCAGGGATTAGTCAAATTTTCAACCAAAAATGAAGTCATTAATTCCTCATGTGATTTTACACCCGTAAGACCTTCGTTCATCTTCAGAACACACATTTGTGATGAAATCCGATGGTTCAGTGAGTCAGCAAGATAATGAACACTTTCAAAAGATACTAAAACATATTTAAAACAGGTCATGTGACTACAGTGGTTCAACGAGAATACTTTTGACTTTTGCCAAAAAAACTAAATAACGATTTAGTGATGGACGATTTCAAAACACTGCTTCATGAAGCTTTACGCAACGCAGCTCTTCTTCTGACTTGTCCTATTGAGCTACGAAATTCAAAATCATCCTTGTGCTTTTGATGTGATGTGATGAATTGAAATTGAACAATTTAGGTTTCTCAATACCCTGCCAAGGTTATCCATTACACAGCACACTTTGGAGTGTTCTTTTGTTATTGTTTTTTTACAGTGTACACAGGTCTATATGCACCAGGATGCTACATAATGTGTGTTGTGAACATCATCATTAAAATAGGTGCCACATTGACCTATTGGTTTTTAGGAGATTAACAATATTTACTTCTCCTGTGGACGGTGTAAGGTCCACCCAATTGGCCCAATGAGAGTGTCCAATGGTGGCTGAAGGTTTTCTGCGTGCAACGCAATTTAAACTCAATTAAACTCTTATTGTTGTAGTGATTTTTGATCATGTGTGGTTATCAGTGCATCAGACGACCCCTCCCAACCCTTTGTAATATGGGGGAGCAGTCAAGAATATTATGTTACTTTAAGAGCTGTTCAATAATTTAGAATCAATATAAATTGGAGGGAGTCGGCCAACTGATTCATCTGAAGGATTTGAGAGAGTGTGGCCAACTAGTCGAGTCTTTGATCATCAACACAAGGAAGACACAGTTATGATAAAATCATTGAAATTTATTAACAATAGACACGCAAGAGTAAACATCAATGATGAATATGCACTGCTAAAAGATACTAAACTAATAACCAAAAGAAACTACTTGAACTAAATCGAGGAAACAAATAAATGAAGTAAACACAGAACAGAGAAAGAGATTTGGTAAGATGTTTACATTCAAGACGGTTTTAACACTCATATGTCTGCGGTTTCCTGTTTACACTCTAGTCTATATGACCCCAAAATTTAAAGAATGATTGTAAAAAAAATTTACATTTTTAATAATACATATATTATTTTTTTTGTTTACTTCTCATCTATACAGTAATGCTGTGTTTTTGGATATACAAAGTACTTTTGTACCTATTTACCACACAATTCCTCAACTATACCATTAGCTTGCGTGTGAAATATTAATTTTTTATGTGTGTGTGTGTGTGTGTGTGCGTGTGTGTGTGTGTGCGTGTGTTTGAGTGAGCATGTCTTTTCTACATTGCATTTGTGCTCTAGTACCAGGCCTTCATTTCTGTGTGGAAATTTTCAGATTTATGCTGGAATTATTGATTTTATTTGTCAATTTCTAAAAAAATGCTTTCAATTGGAGTCACACCTGTGTGTGTGTGTTTGTGTGCGCGAGCATGTGTGTGCGCAAGTGATCATGTCCGTTTTTCATTTAAATTTTCAGATTTATTCTGGATTTCTAGATTTTTTTTGACAAATGAAAAATAAAAAACACATTTTTTTCGATTTTTCCATTCATTTCAATGTCACGAGTGTGACTTTTTTTTTTTACATACCTTTAGAACAACCGAATCAAGCCCAGCTTTTCTGTGCATGTATAGATAGATAATGTAGGAAAAGTCACAAAATTTCATTCCTCTAAGATGAAGGGAACCATTTTTTTTAACGAATGAAACGTCAATCGGGGTCATATAGACATAAGAGGGCTAAAGAGTCATGTGACTCCACTTGACAACATGTGTATATGCGTTTAAACGCAGTTCAACATTCATTATATAATCTTTCATTGACATTGCAGCATGTCACAGGAAGACAGAAGGGTGTAATATAGCCGTTTGTGAATCTGCAAAACAATTTCACATTCATAAAAAGTGTGCATCGAGACAAAAAAGAAGGTGAAGAAGTTTAAGAAAGAAATAAAAAGAGCCACATTCATCTGCGATGTGAACGTAACTTTACTTTCACACAGTTACGAGTTTTCTGGTGCCATTTTAAACTCCCGAGCCATTTAAATCTCTTTCCACACAACGGACACACACGTGGTCTCACATCTGCATGACTTTTCTGGTGTATCTGTAAGTGTGACGGCAAAATAAATTTTTTATTACACTGATCGCAACTAAACAGCCTTTCTCCAGATTGAATGCGTTCAACATTTTTGAAATGTTGGCTCCTTTTTTTTCCACTCTCAGAGCACTGCGACTTCTTTTCACAAGGTTTTTGCGAGTGACGTCTCAGGCCACTTTTATATCTGAAACTCTTCTTACACTGAAGACACGAGAACGGTTTCTCTCCGGTGTGAAGCCTCGTGTGATCCTCAAGTGTGATTTTCTGACTGAAACTCTTCCCGCAGTGAGTGCAGGTGTAAGGTTTCTCTCCGGTGTGAACTCTCGTGTGAGTGTCGAGGCATCTTTTAATTCTGAAACCCTGTCCGCAGTCGTTACACGAGAAGGGCTTCTCTCCACTGTGAACTTCCATGTGAGTCTTTAGGTTTTCTTTAAATCGGAAACTCTTTCCACATTGAGAGCAGCTGAAAGGTTTCTCTCCGGTGTGAACTCTCATGTGCGCCTTCAGACGTCCATTGTACAAGAAGCTCTTTCCACAATGCTGGCAGGTGTAAGGTTTCTCTCCACTGTGAACTTTCATGTGAGTCTTAAAGTTTCCTTTAAATCTGAATCTCTTTTCACAGATGTGGCACTTGAAAGGCATCTCTTGGGAGTGAGTTGTTAAGTGCCATTCAAGCCGTCTCTTTTCTGGGAAACTCTTTCCACACTGTTGACAATTAAAACAGTCCTTTCTTGAGTGAAGCCTCATGTGAAAAGTAAGAGTCGATGCGTGTTTTAAACATTTTCCACACTCGAGACACTTGAATGGCTTCTCTTCAGTGTGAACCGTCTTGTGTGCCTTAAGACTTACGATGTGCGTGAAGCTCTTCCCACACTGATCGCACGTGAACGGCTTCTCTCCGGTGTGAATCCTCACGTGTGCCTTGAGAAGTCCATTCTGCGAGAAGCTCTTTCCACACTGATCGCATGTGAAACGCTTCACTCTGGTGTGAATTCTCATGTGCGTCGTGAGGTGACGTTTTTGAGCGAAACTCTTTCCACAATGAGAGCAGGTGAGGTCACTGTTAGAGTCTAAAGCAAAAACAATCAGAGTTAATGGCAAATTAATGACTCAAAGCAAGAGATATCAAAACCAAGATAACAATATTAAATAATCAAAACCAACATTGTGCAACAAAAGTGCATTTTTGTAGACCAATGCTGAATCTGCGATTCAGTTTAAGTCAAATCTATCCAATTGCTAATACTTAAATAGACATTTCATCAAACACAACTATGGAGTGCAACAGGGTTCACTATTAAGTCCTTTGTGTTTGTGTGTGTGTGTGTGATTGGTCCAGATGTTAAACAAATTATTCATTGTATTTAATGAAACAAAGGCCAAAAACCAACATTGTGCAACAAAACTGCATTTTTATTGGCCAATCCTGAATCTGCCACTCAGTTTAAGGTGCAGTGTGTAAAATTTTTGCAGTAAAATATACAAAAACCACTAGGTCAGTCAGTTGACTTCTTCCAATATCCCAAATGTTTCTAACTACTTGTAAATCATGAAAAAATTGCGATTTTAACCAAGGATCCTGTTAATGATGTCATATCCGCGTTACCCTCGGTTTCTGCTTTTACTGCCGTAGAAACCATGACAACATGGTCTCGTGGACAAATGCGGAAATAGCAGTTGTAGCGTCTATCAAGAAACTAGCTTGTTTCGCACAGTCTATATGGAATACAATTATTCTTTACTGTTTGTAGTTGGTTCTTTCAACAAAGACGAGTCCCAGAAACGTAAACCAAATGACCCAAGACGATTTTGGGACAAGAAGAGAAATAAAACGAGGATCAATAGTATGTGCTATGCATAAATATTATGCAAATGATGTGGGTCCGTTCAACTGTACTTTTACTATGATTGTTTTGAACATCACACTAATGAATTGGACAAATGCAGTAACATCTGACAACCAATTTAGAGTTAAACCTTGCTTTACTTGCGGCCAATTCATTATAATGAACTAAAATCATGTCATCAAGAGCTACCACTTTACCTCATCGATGAACATGATATCTGACTCCCACCTGACTGATTTAAATCAGCGGTGGAGCTGAAGACGACATTTCCCATAATTCAAGCTGCGCCGTTGTTGTCGTCATTTTGAATGTACGCCCTCTAGTGGTCAAAAACTTTACATATTGCACCTTTAAGTCAAATCTATCCAACTACTAATACTTTGCGTAAACAAAATAGACATTTCATCAAACACAACTATGGAGTGCAACAGGGTTCACTATTAAGTCCTCTAAGTTACATCTGGACCAATCAGACACACACAAATTATTCATTATATTTAATGAATAATCGAGCAAACTCACTCTCTCAAAGGTCTGTGAACAATCCCCTAAAATCACTGAAATGATTAGCCCATTTTTATTAGAAGGACTTAAAAATAGAAACAGAAGAATATAAAGTTTAAAACCTGTTCGCTAACGCTTTTAATTCTGGTTGAAGCACTCTTGTCCCTGTTTTATGCTGATGTTTTAATTTTGGTTTTACTGCTTGATATTCTTATCATTGTGTTATTGGTGTTTTTAGTCATTGTGTTGTAAAGCACATCTGTCAACTCTGGTGGTAGTAAATAGTGCTATATAAATAAAATTACCATTGCCATCTTGGCCAAATATTGTCCTATCTTAACAAGCCATACATCAATGGAAAGATTATTTATTCAACTTCCAGATGATGTATGACTCAAAAAATTGACCCTTAAGACTGGTTTTGTGGTCCAGGATCACATATATGGGGAGATTATCATCTGAGTTCACAGTGTTTTGGTAATCAGTTTTACATTTCCTCGCGTCATGAAACTACACCACTGTTCGGGTATTGACGATTTCGCCACCGTATCAACCAACTGATGATATCGACGACAAAAAAAATAAAAAAAATAGCCATGTTTCCATCCAAGGATTTTCACACGAATTAAGTTTTAGCTTTAAAAGGTTTAGTGATACAGCTGATGGAAATGCCATTTGTCAATAAACGTTTTCAATCGTTTTTAAGCACATAATATCTATACCGATAGTTCAAATGTCACAATAATTACTTTTGGTGGAGAAAATGGGCTTTAACGCAAATAAAAGTGGTGTCACATGACAGAATTAGCCTATATCCTACTTGAAGTGTCCGCGGGTTTGTGTTGCACCCATTAAAGAACGGTTTCTCTGTATATAAAAAATAATCACCAATGAATTATTGTTTATTAAAACGTGTCTGCATGCGGTGCATGTACAATCAAACCTCTACAAATATTTCAATGCTTCTTCAACTCACATTTACGACTCTAAGTCCCCTACCAGAAGTCTGCGATCTCTAAATGAGTTAAGGCTCGTGGTACCATCATAGAGAGGCAGCGATAGAAAATCGCTCTCCAGAACATTTACGTTCTCTGTTCCTTGGTGGTGGAACATCATCCGTCATGCAAAATCCCTGACAATAATCAAAAGACAGCTGAAAACTCATCTCTTTCGAGAGCACTTCATCGTATAAAACCCTATCCTTTCATTTCCTTTAATCACTCCATATTCTAGCTCAAGGTCTGAAACCTGTACTGTGAGCTCTTCTTGTATTCCTCACTTGTAAGTTGCTTTGAATTAAAGCATCTGCCAAATGAATAAACATATAAAACAGTTCTCACCTGAGTGTTTTCTCTTTGTGTGGGAATTAAGGGTTCCTTTACATTTAAAACTCTCTCCGCACTGATCACATTTGAACGGCTTCTCTCCAGTGTGAACTCTCATGTGGGTATTAAGGTTTCTTTCTTTAATGAAACTTTTTCCACACTGTTCGCATGAGAAAGGCTCCTCTCCAGTGTGAATTCTCATGTGGGAATTAAGGGTCGCTTTATATTTGAAACTCTCTCCGCACTGATCACACGCGAATCGCTCATCTTCACTGTGAACCCTCATGTGAATCTCAAGGTGTCCTTTATGTCTGTAACTCTTTCCACAGTGAGCGCAGGTGAAAGTCTTCTCTCCACGGTGAACTTTCATGTGAGCATCGAGCAGTACTTTAAATCTGAAACTCTTTCCACAGTGAGCGCAGGTGAAAGGATTCTCTCCAGTGTGAACGCTCATGTGAGCCTCCAGGTATCCTTTATATCTGAAGCTCTTCCCGCAGTGAGTGCAGGTGAAAGGGTTTTCTACTCTGTGAACTCGCATGTGAGACTTGAGGTGTCCTTTATGCCTGAAACTCTTTCCACAGTGAGTGCAGGTAAAAGGCATCTCTCCACTGTGACCTCTCATGTGAGTCTTAAGTTTTACTTTAAATTTGAAACTCTTTCCACATTGAGTGCAGGTGTAAGGTTTCTCTCCGCTGTGAACTCTCATGTGAGTCTTAAGGTTTCCTTTCAATTTGAAACTCTTTCCACAGATATCGCACTTGAAAGGCATCTCTTGGGAGTGAGTTTTTAAGTGACAGTTAAGATGTCTCTTGTCTGGGAAACTCTTTCCACACTGTTGACAACTGAAACAGTTATTTTTTGAGTGGCGCCTCATGTGGTAAGTAAGGGATAATGCATGTTTTAAACATTTTCCACACTCAAGACACTTGAATGGCCTCTCTTCAGTGTGAACCGTCTTGTGTGTCTTAAGACTTACAATGTGCGTGAAGCTCTTCCCACACTGATCGCACGTGAACGGCTTCTCTCCGGTGTGAATCCTCATGTGCGATTTAAGACTTCCACTTTGCAAGAAGCTCTTTCCACAATGCTGGCATTTGAAAGGCTTCACTCCTGTGTGAGTTTTCATGTGGTATTTAAAGCTACGTTTTAGTCTGAAACTCTTTCCACATTGAGAGCAGGTGAAGACACTGTTAGATTGGGTCTCCGGCTTTGGGTCTAAAGCAAAAAAGAAGGAAAAAAAATCAGTTAAATGGCAATTTAAGAGATATCAAAATCAATATAAAAGTATTAAATAATCAAAACCAACGTTGTGCAACATTTTTGTAGACCAATCCTGAATCTGCAATTCAGTTTAAATCAAATCTATCCAACTGCTAATACTTAAATAGACATTTCATCAAGCACAACTATGGAGTGCAACAAGGTTCACTATTAAGTCCTCTGTGTTTGTGTGTGATTGATCCAGATGTTACACAAATTATTCATTGTATTTAATGAAACAAAGGCCTGTGAACCACCCCCAAAACTGCAACAAAAGCAGCTTACACCAAGACTGATAAGGTTTGTGATCCAAAGGAATTTAGGGTGAATTTTGGCTCACTCAATTCTCATCTTTCCCTTTTAATTCTGTATATTCTACATGTATAACCACTTGAGAAATGTGTAAACCTGTATCCAGTTTTCACCTCATATGATTTCCCTAGCATGGGGAAGACACAAAGCCTGTAGAAATAGACTCTTCTGCATCAATTAATAGACAAACTGTTCTATAAATGAACATGCATCCCAGAACATTGAACATTAGGTGCAATCTTAGTAGCCACAATATCCTTGCCTGTGAAGCCATTTTTATGCAACGCAATGATGGCTGCACGCGTTTCTTTGCAGGTCACCATGGTTAACAATGGAAGAACAATGATTTCAAGCATCACCCTCCTTTTAACATGTCAAGTCTGCCATTCTAACCCAATCAACCTGACATGACAATGATCTCCAGCCTTGTGCTCGTCAACATTCTCACCTGAGTTAACAAGACGATTACTGAAATGATCTCAGCAGGTCCTTTAATGACAGCAATGAAATGCAGTGGAAAGGTTTTTTTGGGATTAAGTTCATTTTCATGGCAAAGAAGGACTATGCAATTCATCTGATCACTCTGATCATAACATTCTGGAGTATATGCAAATTGCTATTATAAAAACTTAAGCAGCAACTTTTCCAATTTCCAATATTTATGGGTTATTATAGAGCAGTCATGAATCTGTCAGAAATATTAGAAAAATAGAGTCCTCTTCACTATGCTTTTGGAATCTAATCATGAGTGCATCTTTCTTCTAGACACTATAGATCACTAAATTATTTTGGATATCTTGAGAATTATGTTGTCATTAGTTGATATGCATTAGGACATTTAGGTTTTCAACTGCTAATACTTTCAACAAATAGACGTTTAATCAAACACAAGTATGGAGTGCAACAGGGCTCAGTATTGGGTCCTCTGGTTTTCTACTTATATACGTTGTCTGAGGAACATTATCATTAGAGTTCGCTATGTTTTGGCAATGATACTCGGTTTTACATTTCCTCACAACATGGTGAAACTGTACAAGGTGGCAGAGAGTATTAATTTTGTGGCTATTATCAACCAATTGATAATATCCACAAAAAACAGCAGCTGTAAACATTCATTAATGCTTAAGACAATAAAATGAAGAAAAAAAAAAGTTCTTATTGTGCTTAGCCCGACTCTTAATTTTGTGTTATATTGTTGTTTTAACGCTCCACTCATGTGACGCTCATCGGTAAAATGACAGACGGTAAAAATCACGCGTCGACACGTGTGGTAGCGCGTCAAATCATTCACAGGTATAAAAATGAAGGTATTGTCCACGTTAACATATTTAAAACTAATCATGTTATTGATAGAAGACTGCCGACTGTAGAACAGTGGCAACGAAATCTAACGTTACCGATGGCATTATAATGCCATTAATCACCGAGCGCACATCTGATGCTTGTGCGCGCAGTAAATCACTTCCGCGAGAGAATAACAGATCTACACGCGCGAAAACGGGAGTCCGCGAGCTCATTTTAAACCCGCGCGCGCGCATAACAACTCCTCTGCGCGCAAATCCAGCCCTCGCGCGCTCGGGTCATCGGGTCCCACACTCGCGCTCGATCGTCTATTTTGCTCGCGCGAAAACTTTTTATTTTTGGCAGTAGTGGGGCGGGACTTACTTATTTCATTGTAACCTGAAATGTCATTGGTCAATCCAGTTTTCCGGAAGTCTGCTGTGATTGGACGCCTGTTGTAAACGATTAGACATGGCTTCATCAACGGACCAGATGCAAGTGAGTAAAACTTTATCTATTGACTGATTGATTGCATTATTAATATAATATTTCCTTACCAGATACTATATTAACTTGATTTATTATTACTTTTATGGAGCTGGAGCTGCTGGGGGAAAATGAGAACACATAGTTATTTGCTGTAGTTCAGCGCTACATTAATAATTAATAAATTAAAGTTTATACTTCCACTAAACAGAATCTATATTTACCAGCCAAAATTATATCAGTTCTGAGAAGTTCAGAAATGTGAAAAGTGTCCATTAAATTGTTGTAACTATGATTCTAAAGAGTTGTTGTGTAAGCTTTTTGTTATCATTCTTTGTCAGCTTAATATATTGTCAGGTTAATATATTTTCCATTAAATACAGTATAAAAGGGTTTCAGCGCTTCACTCCGTTGAAAGGTTACAGTTACAGTACACAGCATGAATGATCATACCCCTCTGAAACCCAATTTAGAAATTCATCTTTATATCTAGGACATTTTCTTCATATGTTCAGATGTGGTCAGGTGTATTCATTTATACTGTGTACTGTACTTACTTTGAACTGAACTGTTACTGATGATTACAAAAAAGTTAGATGATTAAAATTACTTTAGAATTTGTTAATATCTAATGTTGCTCAGTTTAAGCAAATTTTGTCCCTCTATTCTGCAGCAAATTCTAAAAAGGCATCTTTTGGAGGACCTTCTTTTGAGATCTCCCCTGGACCAGGATTACATGGAGTTTGTGTGTCGTCAGCAGCTGTACCTCCTTCAAGCACTGTCAAGACATGTGGAAATACCCCACAAAATCATTTTTATTTAGCAGGAAAAACTGTACTGGGATTGACCTGGCAGGCCTTTTTTTAGGAGTTGGGATAAAGCCTTTTCGTGCCTTGAAAAGACCAGGGAATGCCCTGAGAGGAAAAAAGAATCTGATGTGTTAATCATTTATTAAATCTATTACAAAAAGTTGTACTTTCTAAATATTTAGGACATTATGATGAAATGTAGGTCTATAAGCGTTATTCTTCTTGAGGATTGCTACTACATGCATGTTATGCTTCCTACCAATACTTTGTTTACACATACTTCAAATGTCAGCGCGAAGACGAATTTTAAGAGTTGAATTTCTTATGTATACTATAAAATTGGCTTATCTGAGAGATCCAAACCTGGCCATACTCTGGTCCACTGAATTTCCTGATGCAACACCACTAAGGGTGTGCTGCGGTCTCACTGCAGACTGCACCCTGTTGCCAGGGGTTGCCTGACCCTGTAGCTGTGTTGCATGCTGTCTCCTGCCTGCTCTCTCTGAACCTGTGCTTCATCTGTTGAAATGATTCAAAACTGTATACAAAACCTAAGCCTTTGTGACTATACTACTCAAAGCAATATTAATATGACCAATGATAATTGTTACATTTCAATGTAAACCAGGTATGCAGTGTTTAATTTAGTAAAATGCTGCACAACACAATTAACTTACCCATCCGTGACAGTGAGCATGACTCACTTGTTAGAGCACTGCGTAAAAGGGACACGACATGCCTGGCAGCGTTCTGCAACTCGCCCTAATGTATATGGAAGCATTATTAGGCCTGACTGATATACAGGCCTACTGTCTACAAAACATAATGGCAACAGGACGTTTCATCATAATTTATTAGCTTTAAGATAAAGAATATATGCAAATTTGAAAATATTTCAGATATATTTATTTTTTTATGTATAGAAAGCATAGAACAAATTTATGGTTGTGGGGTTTGCTTCCAGCTAGTTAAACAGCTACAATAAATGCTTAATAGAAAATCTTGTGGTATAAAGTCAGCATACAAAACATAACATTGTTAAAACAAAATAATAAAACTAGCAATCACTAATGTGCCTTCCTCTCTTTGATTTTCCATCTTGATAAATCTTTCTGCTTCAGCTCTTGCTTGCTAACCAAAGGCGTCCAATCACAGCAGACTTCCGGAAAACTGGATTGACCAATGACATTTCAGGTTACAATGAAATAAGTAAGTCCCGCCCCACGACTGCCAAAAATAAAAAGTTTTCGCGCGAGCAAAATAGACGATCGAGCGCGAGTGTGGGACCCGATGACCCGAGCGCGCGAGGGCTGGATTTGCGCGCAGAGGAGTTGTTATGCGCGCGCGCGGGTTTAAAATGAGCTCGCGGACTCCCGTTTTCGCGCGTGTAGATCTGTTATTCTCTCGCGGAAGTGATTTACTGCGCGCGCAAGCATCAGATGTGCGCTCGGTGATTAATGGCATTATAATGCCGCCATACCGATCTCAAAATCAACTTTCTCAGTTGGTCGCACCTTTTTTATTTTATTTTTTTTGCTACAGCATGGGATTATTCAATGCATGCTTAATGAATAGTTGCCTTAATCTTAAATATATTAAATCACAGTGGCTGATGGCCGATATAAATTCGATATATATATGTATAGTTTATATTTATTTTAATTTGTATTTAATAAATTAGAAATATGAAAAGTATGAAAAATAAAATAATGAAAAACAAAAAAAATATTAATATATCTCATAATTCTGACTTTTCTCAATATTGCGAGTTTATATCTCATAATTCTGACTTTTCTCAATATTGTGAGTTTATATCTCATAATTCTGACTTTTCTCAATATTGTGAGTTTATATCTCATAATTCTGACTTTTCTCAATATTGTGAGTTTATATCTCATAATTCTGACTTCTCAATATTGCGAGTTTATATCTCATAATTCTGACTTTTCTCAATATTGTGAGTTTATATCTCATAATTCTGACTTTTCTCGATATTGTGAATTTATGTCTCATAATTCTGACTTTTCTCGATATTGTGAATTTATGTCTCATAATTCTGACTTTTCTCAATATTGCGAGTTTATATCTCATAATTCTGACTTTTCTCAATATTGTGAGTTTATATCTCATAATTCTGACTTTTCTCGATATTGTGAATTTATGTCTCATAATTCTGACTTTTCTCAATATTGCGAGTTTATTTCTCATAATTCTGACTTTTCTCAATATTGCGAGTTTATTTCTCATAATTCTGACTTTTCTCAATATTGCGAGTTTATTTCTCATAATTCTGACTTTTCTCAATATTGCGAGTTTATTTCTCATAATTCTGACTTTTCTCAATATTGCGAGTTTATTTCTCATAATTCTGACTTTTCTCAATATTGCGAGTTTATTTCTCATAATTCTGACTTTTCTCAATATTGTGAGTTTATATCTCATAATTCTGACTTTTCTCAATATTGTGAGTTTATATCTCATAATTCTGTCTTTTCTCAATATTGTGAGTTTATATCTCATAATTCTGACTTTTCTCAATATTGTGAGTTTATATCTCATAATTCTGTCTTTTCTCAATATTGTGAGTTTATATCTCATAATTCTGACTTTTCTCAATATTGTGAGTTTATATCTCATAATTCTGACTTTTCTCAATATTGCGAGTTTATATCTCATAATTCTGACTTTTCTCAATATTGCGAGTTTATATCTCATAATTCTGACTTTTCTCAATATTGCGAGTTTATATCTCATAATTCTGACTTTTCTCAATATTGCGAGTTTATATCTCATAATTCTGACTTTTCTCAATATTGTCAGTTTATATCTCATAATTCTGACTTTTCTCAATATTGCGAGTTTATATCTCATAATTCTGACTTTTCTCAATATTGTCAGTTTATATCTCATAATTCTGACTTTTCTCAATATTGTGAGTTTATATCTCATAATTCTGACTTTTCTCAATATTGCGAGTTTATATCTCATAATTTTGACTTTTCTCAATATTGCGAGTTTATATCTCATAATTCTGTCTTTTCTCAATATTGCGAGTTTATCTCATAATTCTGACTTTTCTCAATATTGCGAGTTTATATCTCATAATTCTGTCTTTTCTCAATATTGCGAGTTTATATCTCATAATTCTGACTTTTCTCAATATTGTGAGTTTATATCTCATAATTCTGTCTTTTCTCAATATTGCGAGTTTATATCTCATAATTCTGACTTTTCTCAATATTGTGAGTTTATATCTCATAATTCTGACTTTTCTCAATATTGCGAGTTTATATCTCATAATTTTGACTTTTCTCAATATTGTGAGTTTATATCTCATAATTCTGTCTTTTCTCAATATTGCGAGTTTATATCTCATAATTCTGACTTTTCTCAATATTGCGAGTTTATATCTCATAATTCTGTCTTTTCTCAATATTGTGAGTTTATATCTCATAATTCTGTCTTTTCTCAATATTGTGAGTTTATATCTCATAATTTTGACTTTTCTCAATATTGCGAGTTTATCTCATAATTCTGACTTTTCTCAATATTGCGAGTTTATATCTCATAATTCTGTCTTTTCTCAATATTGCGAGTTTATCTCATAATTCTGACTTTTCTCAATATTGCGAGTTTATATCTCATAATTCTGTCTTTTCTCAATATTGCGAGTTTATATCTCATAATTCTGTCTTTTCTCAATATTGCGAGTTTATATCTCATAATTCTGACTTTTCTCAATATTGTGAGTTTATATCTCATAATTCTGTCTTTTCTCAATATTGCGAGTTTATATCTCATAATTCTGACTTTTCTCAATATTGCGAGTTTATATCTCATAATTCTGTCTTTTCTCAATATTGTGAGTTTATATCTCATAATTCTGTCTTTTCTCAATATTGTGAGTTTATATCTCATAATTTTGACTTTTCTCAATATTGCGAGTTTATATCTCATAATTCTGTCTTTTCTCAATATTGCGAGTTTATATCTCATAATTCTGTCTTTTCTCAATATTGCGAGTTTATATCTCATAATTCTGTCTTTTCTCAATATTGCGAGTTTATATCTCATAATTTTGACTTTTCTCAATATTGCGAGTTTATATCTCATAATTTTGACTTTTCTCAATATTGCGAGTTTATATCTCATAATTTTGACTTTTCTCAATATTGCGAGTTTATATCTCATAATTCTGACTTTTCTCAATATTGCGAGTTTATATCTCATAATTCTGACTTTTCTCAATATTGCGAGTTTATATCTCATAATTCTGACTTTTCTCAATATTGCGAGTTTATATCTCATAATTCTGACTTTTCTCAATATTGCGAGTTTATATCTCATAATTCTGACTTTTCTCAATATTGTGAGTTTATATCTCATAATTCTGACTTTTCTCAATATTGCGAGTTTATATCTCATAATTCTGACTTTTCTCAATATTGTGAGTTTATATCTCATAATTCTGACTTTTCTCAATATTGTGAGTTTATATCTCATAATTCTGACTTTTCTCAATATTGTGAGTTTATATCTCATAATTCTGACTTTTCTCAATATTGTGAGTTTATATCTCATAATTCTGACTTTTCTCAATATTGTGAGTTTATATCTCATAATTCTGACTTTTCTCAATATTGTGAGTTTATATCTCATAATTCTGACTTTTCTCAATATTGTGAGTTTATATCTCATAATTCTGACTTTTCTCAATATTGTGAGTTTATATCTCATAATTCTGACTTTTCTCAATATTGTGAGTTTATATCTCATAATTCTGACTTTTCTCAATATTGTGAGTTTATATCTCATAATTCTGTCTTTTCTCAATATTGTGAGTTTATATCTCATAATTCTGACTTTTCTCAATATTGTGAGTTTATATCTCATAATTCTGTCTTTTCTCAATATTGTGAGTTTATATCTCATAATTCTGACTTTTCTCAATATTGTGAGTTTATATCTCATAATTCTGACTTTTCTCAATATTGCGAGTTTATATCTCATAATTCTGACTTTTCTCAATATTGTGAGTTTATATCTCATAATTCTGACTTTTCTCAATATTGTGAGTTTATATCTCATAATTCTGACTTTTCTCAATATTGCGAGTTTATATCTCATAATTCTGTCTTTTCTCAATATTGCGAGTTTATATCTCATAATTCTGACTTTTCTCAATATTGTCAGTTTATATCTCATAATTCTGACTTTTCTCAATATTGTGAGTTTATATCTCATAATTCTGACTTTTCTCAATATTGCGAGTTTATATCTCATAATTCTGACTTTTCTCAATATTGTGAGTTTATATCTCATAATTCTGACTTTTCTCAATATTGTCAGTTTATATCTCATAATTCTGACTTTTCTCAATATTGTGAGTTTATATCTCATAATTCTGACTTTTCTCAATATTGTCAGTTTATATCTCATAATTCTGACTTCTCAATATATTTAGTGGTGGAAAAAACTTTTAATAATTTATTGAACTGTATAAGTTTCATTACTTCAATTACTTAGACATACTTTTTTAACACTAACATTTTTATTAAACCATTAAAATGAAGTCCAAGAAAGGAGGTGAAAAATCCCTCATTCCTGTAGATCTGGACATTTGAATAAAGTTCAAATTGAGTTCAACGTTGAGAATGAAACCAACCTGTGTGTTCCTCAGTTTCTTCTTGTTTGACTGTTTCTTCTCTCTCCTCCTCAAGATCCTCAAGATCCACCATCTTCATGAGCTCCTCAGCATCTTCTTGTTTCAGACTGAACACTTCTGCAATCCTCAGGCCCTCACTGCTCGGGTCCATGAGCTCCATCTTCAGTCAGACACTTCTCCAGGGGTTTGGACTCTCTGTCCTGCTGAAGATGAGAACAATTCACAGAAAGAAAAACACATCCAAACTTAATCTCTAGAGTCGGTTCAGTGAGTCAGAGTGAGTTAATGGACTTATCTAATCAGTATAAACGCTACACACTAAGAAAATAACAAATCATAAAGACACTATATGCTTTAGGGCAGTTTAGGTATTTAATTATTTGTATAAATGCAGATAAAAATCGAAAGAGAGCGCTTTGAATCACTGAATCATTTCCCTATTGATTCTCCATCACGACTCGCAGTGACTCAATTCGTGTTTATGATCCACTGAATCACGATATAAAGGAGCGAAATGAGATCGATACATTCAGTAACAAATACTTAAATCTGTAAAACGTGAAAGCTGATCTCTATCGCTTTAAAAAGCTAAAAACACAAACCTTTCTTCAGCCGAATCACAACAGATGCACGCGTGCGGTACAGCCTCGTGACGTCACACCACCGAACCGAAATAAAAGTCCTGCTCACACGCTGCCATCACGAGTGCAGATGAATCTGACATATTGTGGTACAAACTCTTTCATTGGCAGATCTTATATTTTCAGCACATGTTTAAATATGTGTTCCTCTGACGATTTTGTTATTTCTATTTTGGTATGTCGGTGTGACGTCATAAGGCGGCGCCGCGCTCCGGCTCTGTTGTGATTCGCCGAAGAAAGGTTTGTTTTTAATCATTTAAAGTGTTTAAATCTATGATTTTAGTTTTTACGTGAGCTGTAAAACGAGTGCTTTTTCATCATAACATTGCATTGCTTCATCAAACACGTTGTTTGTGTGTTAAAGCGCGTCTCATATATCAGTGATTCGGTTTATTCGCAATATTTCTTCCGTGATAATTAATTTATTTATTATTCCTGCATTTAAATAACCTTTCTGAAATAAAACTGCTTTTGATTTTAATAAAGTATTGACTATTGTGCTGTTCAGGACGTGATGAAGACATTATATAACTAATAATCATATTAATAGTGATTTTTATTTGCTATAGTAAAATGTTTGGTTAAAGTACAACGAAATAAAACAAAATGTAATTTCAGATTGTCTCTTTTATAACAAGCACTGATGTAGTTTTGTAGTCTGATGTTGTTAGGAAGTTATGGGCCTAATATTAATATTAAGATCTATAATTTCCGTGTTTACATTAACTGACAAATAAATGACAGATTTCAAGATCACGTTTATTTATGAAGCACATTTAAAAACTACAAACATTGAACCAAATTTATTTAATTTAACCACTAATACTGAGTGCAGAAAAAACGGATTTCATAGGACCCTATAATATTAATTCGGTAATATAAGTAATAAAATAATATTATTGGGGAAAGCGAGCTAAATATCGTCTCGATATCGTGGAAGGCATGAGCTTTTGGCGATATTTCACTATCATCGATTATGAAAGTGAAACTGGCCCTTCTCAATCCTCTACGCAATTAAAGTCCCCATGAAATCAAAATTGAAACTTATTGGCTTTAAGTATAAATACGCTAGCCTTACTGTTAATGTGCTCCAAGATTCGCTTTTAGAAGATATTTAAGCGTTCAAAACTCACTTCTGCCAATATGGATCATGACATCACACTGATTTTCCGTCCAATCAAATGTTCTCTAGAATCTGTTGCCCCGCCCCCTACACTTCAAATCGAAGCTGCGGCTGAAATCGGTTCGTTTACACGACAACAGCGTTTTGTTGGCCTGAAAACAATACCGTTATTGTCTCCATGTAAACTAAAGAAACGTTTATTTGTGAAAAAGGTCTATAGGCACGAGTGACATCGCCATCTACTGGCCTGGCAGCATAATTTCACAGAGCCGTGTGAACGGGGATGGTTTTGACAACGCTGTCGTGTACAAAAAACAAAGGCAAAACTTTTCAGTTTTTAGCACAGTGTTGTTGTGTAAATGTACCCTAAGTATGGATTTATTTTTCTTTCTGTTAATTATTCTCATCTTAAACAGAAAACACAGAAAAACTCCTGGAGAAGCAGCCGAGATCCATGTGACACTATTATAAAGATGGCGTTTATTAAAGAGGAGAGTGAAGACGTGGAGATCGAAGAAACGTTCAGAGTCAAACATGAGGAACAAACAGGTTGGTTTCGTTCTCAAAGCTGAACTCAGTCAATTGATCCTTATTAAAATGTCCAGATCTACAGAAATGAGGGATGTTTTTGAAGATTTGGTTTTATTTTATTCTGCTGTGTTTGCTCTAATAAAAAAAATCAAATAAAAAGGTTTTATTGGACATGGAGGACAGACATGTTGAGATCATATAATACAGAAGCAGTCAAAACAAAACAACTATTTAGTGTCAACATTAAACCCATTATGTACTCTTTCATTTTTATCATTTAATTCTGAGAAAAACATTGTTTTACATAAAGCAAAACTGTAAATGTACGCAATTAACTTTGTTGTCTTTAAGTGATTATTTTATTCTTCTCATCCTCATATCAAACTTCTTGGAAACACTGAATGATCTATAAGCATGACATAGTTTTGGGTTCTATTCAACTTTATTAATCTGTAATAAATTTATATGCATTTAGTCAAGTCAGTCTATTGAAACTATGAAATCTAAAATGATTTCTTATCCTGTGGTTCCCTCTAGCGGACAACATTATTACAACATGTTGTAGTCCGTTGGCCATTTTTAATTTCTTTTTGTAACATCTCCTACGCTACTGATTCACACAAGTAGTTGCATGTATAAACACTTTATAAAATAATTTATAACAGAGCTTTAATTAGTCAATCTGTTCAGAAGAAATACCCCCATTCATTTTTTATCCATGGCTCAATACACTCATTAAACTATATCTTCTAAACCATTGATTGAATCCAAATTCTTTACTCAACTTTTTGTCATCAGGGTCTCTAGATGATACATACAAAATTTGGTGTTAATTGGACAAATGGTGTAGGAAGTGTTAGAAAAAGTATGCTCAGAATGGCAGAATAATTTTGTGAAGATGTAGGAGATGTATAGTTTTGTTCAGAGAATCTTAGAAAACGATTTGATTGCAACCCTGAAACATGAAAGTACTTACTATAGCACCACCTAGTGTCCGATCAGGGTGGGTGTGTGCACGTGAGTAGAGGGGGGCATTTAGGACCATCCTGCCAAATTTGGTGGGTCTATGACTTTTAACGGCTGGACAGACACATTTAGGGCTGAAAAAGAATAATAATAAATATAGCTGCGAGCAGCAATTATCGGCGTTCAAGTGTTTTAAGGCCTAAAAAAGATTCTTTGATTTAGCAAACCTGGAACCATTTCGATCATATGTGGAAAAAGACCATTTATAGCCAATACAGACAATTTATGGTTTATAAAGCTTTTTAGCAGTTATCGAGGTTGAGCCATAAACCTAGGACTAGTTCGCCCAAGTTGGTTTTTGAAATAATCTCCAATATTTCACGAAAGATTTGGTGGGCAGTGGCGGTCCAAGAGGGAAAGGTGATCAGAATTGGGAGTTCTGCCACACAGAACCGCTGATGTGGGTGTGCAACAGAAATAGCAGCTCTCTTCAGTTGAGTGCTGGTCATAGCAGTGCGACCTCTAACAAAACTTAGACCCGTAGGAAAAAAGGTAGCAAAATGCAACCATTTGATCGCAGTCTGGAGCCCTGATGTGGCTATCGTGGTTCAGGGTCAAATTGGCCTACTTTATTTACCCACTTTAACACATCTGCCCACTATGTGATGATGGCGCCATAGGGTTTGAGCCTCTTATCGCTGCTTACAGCTATATTGATGGTTTTGATGTGTCTTGCTTTGTGCCATTAGACTGGGATAAACATGTCTTTGGGTAAACATGTTTTTTTCCTACATGTCTAGGGTAGTCGTGGCCTAGTGATGAGGGAGTCGGGCTTGTAATCTGAAGGTTGCAGGTTCGATTCCCACGCCGGCAGGAATTGAAAGTGGGGATTGTGAATGAACAGCACTCTCTCCACCTTCGATACCATGACTAAAGTGTCCTTGAGCAAGACACCTAACCCCTAATTGCTCCCCTTGTAAGTCGCTTTGGATAAAAGCGTCTGATAAATGATGAAAAATGTAAAGAGAGCTCTTTGTCCTTTTTTCCCTTAGACATGGTTACGCTGAAAGAGGAGAGTCAAGGACTGAATGAAACGGAAGAGAAAAATCATGATGATCTAACAACTGGAGAGTCGTTTACTTGCTCCCAAACTGAAAAGACTTCACCAAAAAGAGCTCAAAAGACAACGAGTAGAAGCTATTTCACCTGCCAACAGTGTGGGAGGAGATTCACTCAAAAAGGAAATCTCAAAACTCACATGAGAATTCACACCGGAGAGAAGCCGTACACATGCCAACAGTGTGGAAAGAGCTTCACGCATCAAGGGACGCTGTATACCCACATGATCGTTCACACTGGAGAGAGCTCGTACGCCTGCAAACTGTGTGGAAAAACCTTGACTCGAAAAGGAAATCTCAAGACTCACATGAGAACGCACACTGGAGAGAAACCGTTCACATGTGATCAGTGCGGGAAATGTTTCACACGTAAAGAAAGCCTTAATAACCATGTGAGGATTCACTTAAAAGATAGCTGCTGTATATGCCATCAGTGTGGAATGAGTTTCACAGACAAGAAACACCTCAAGAGGCACGTGATCACTCACACCGGAGAGAAACCGTACATGTGTCACCACTGTGGAATGAGTTGCGCAAACAACACAAACCTTAAAGTCCACGTGAGAGTTCACACTGGAGAGAAGCCGTACACCTGCCAACAATGTGGAAAGAGCTTCCCTCGAAAAGAAAGTCTCAAGACTCACATGAGAAGTCACACCGGAGAGAAGCCTTACGCCTGCAAACTTTGCGGAAAGAGTTTCACACATAAAGGAACCCGTTATAGCCACATGAAAGTTCACAATGGAGGGAAGCGTTTCACGTATCTGTAGTGCGAGAGGAGATTCGCACATCGAATAGATGTGAAAAGTCATTTGCGGACTCATTCTGCCAAGAAATTGCAGCGCTAATAAGAGGTTTAGACAAAAGGAGCAATTTCGCCTGTTCATTCACTCTGGAGGAAGTAGGGTCCTCGTAAAGCAACTTGAAAGTCCATAAAAAGTCTTAAATATTGGAGGAAACTCTAAACCACTAGGAGACGCTTAAAAAGGCCAACATGTTTTTGATGGGCTGTAGATTGTGATTTGCATGCTATCAGAGCTGCTCGATTTGGTGTGTTTAGGTGTAAATTTAACAGCCGGTGGCTTGAAAAATATCCACACTGGTTTAAACCAGTAGCAGGAAATGATTTGAAACATCATTTGTAAGAAATGCTTTAAACTTGGTTCTATGGGTGCTAAGGAATCGCGCATAGAGAAAAGCACAAGCAATAGTGGCAAATCATCACCCATACACTTCTAACAACACCATCAACATCATTTTTAAGCAAATTATCCCGACTCTGAGCCTGTGAAACCATTCACATGTGGACAAGACAAAACTGCCTACAGCATCAAGTTTGGTTTGGCTCATTAAATGTCATGTTTCCTTGCTCGCTTGTTCCTTTACTCTGATTATACACTCACCTAAAGGATTATTAGGAACACCTGTTCAATTTCTCATTAATGCAATTATCTAATCAACCAATCACATGGCAGTTGCTTCAGTGCATTTAGGGGTGTGGTCCTGGTCAAGACAATCTCCTGAACTCCAAACTGAATGTCAGAATGGGAAAGAAAGGTGATTTAAGCAATTTTGAGCGTGGCATGGTTGTTGGTGCCAGATGGACCGGTCTGAGTATTTCACAATCTGCTCAGTAACTGGGATTTTCACGCACAACCATTTCTAGGGTTTGCAAAGAATGGTGTGAAAAGGGAAAAACATCCAGTATGCGGCAGTCCTGTGGGCGAAAATGCCTTGTTGATGCTAGAGGTCAGAGGAGAATGGACTGACTGATTCAAGCTGATAGAAGAGCAACTTTGACTGAAATAACCACTCGTTACAACCGAGGTCTGCAGCAAAGCATTTGTGAAGCCACAACACGCACAACCTTGAGGCGGATGGGCTACAACAGCAGAAGACCCCACCGAGTACCACTCATCTCCACTACGAATAGGAAAAAGAGGCTACAATTTGCACAAGCTCACCAAAATTGGACAGTTGAAGACTGGAAAAATGTTGCCTGGTCTGATGAGTCTCGATTTCTGTTGAGACATTCAGATGGTAGAGTCAGAATTTGGCGTAAACAGAATGAGAACATGGATCCATCATGCCTTGTTACCACTGTGCAGGCTGGTGCTGGTGGTGTAATGGTGTGGGGTGTGTTTTCTTGGCACACTTTTGGCCCCTTAGTGCCAATTGGGCATCGTTTAAATGCCACGGCCTACCTGAGCATTGTTTCTGACCATGTCCATCCCTTCATGACCACCATGTACCCATCCTCTGATGTCTACTTCCAGCAGGATAATGCACCATGTCACAAAGCTCGAATCATTTCAAATTGGTTTCTTGAACATGACAGTGAGTTCACTGTACTAAAATGGCTCCACAGTCACCAGATCTCAACCCAATAGAGCATCTTTGGGATGTGGTGGAACGGGAGCTTCGTGCCCTGGATGTGCATCCCACAAATCTCCATCAACTGCATGATGCTATCCTATCAATATGGGCCAACATTTCTAAAGAATGCTTTCAGCACCTTGTTGAATCAATGCCACGTAGAATTAAGGCAGTTCTGAAGGCGAAAGGGGGTCAAACACAGTATTAGTATGGTGTTCCTAATAATCCTTTAGGTGAGTGTATACTATTACTGTTGACTGAGCAATAATACAAGTGACCAAATTGTCCAGCAATTTCAAGATTTCCTGTGTCTTGAGGCAAAGACGGAGTCATTTTCTTCCTTCTAGCCCATGGACACAGGGCTACATGTGTTCTTGCACGGATTCAGTCATACAGGGAGCTTTGGGCTTTTGGTCAGAAACTCCTTTCCCGTAGAGGGGATTCCAATAACCCACTGACTAAAGATCTACTACATTCTTGAGCTTTAGCTAGGTCACAGTACCATATATACCTGGGAAAAAAGAGAGCCGTGCACAAACCCAGAGAAGAAAGGACGCAGAGCATTGCTTGGTGGAACGTGGAAAGAAGGAAGCATTGCTGCAAACAGGGCTGGATTTAGAAAGCTATTTCTAGGGTGGAATGAGGACTATGAGGGGTGGCCGACACCATTGTTGATTTTCCATATTCATGAATATGCTAAACAGTAGCATTACGACAAAAGAATCATTTATACTATTTAAAATAAGCGGCAAAATGTCAATATCCAGGGCACCAATTCAAGACTCTGTAACATCAGATTCTAACGGTCTTGAAAGATTGCGTCTCTCATTATTACATATAGAAGATAGTAGTTTTATTAATATTAGATGGGCTGCTTGGTGATATGTAAATCACAAATTTCAGTACAAGTTTAAGAGAAACAATAACTTGATTTGGCTTACATTAGAAAGAAATGCACACAGACAGGATCTGCACTTTTATATTGAGTTTGCGTTATCTGGTATTCACAGAGGTGGAAATGCCTGTGGATGTTATGGAAGATCCACCCAGAATATCCTAGCAAAAACACTTTAGCAAAAACCCAGAACATCTATCCTGCCTCACCTCACCTCAATTTATCTTTCAAAATTTTTTAAAATTTTCAACCTGTTTTGTATTGTTACAACATTGATAGTTCACTTTGAAAAGTCACTGTTTGGAATTAAATGAGCTCGTGATTGGCTCATTATTGCATTGATTATGTTTCTAACACATTGGAAGTTCTTCTAACTCTATCTGATTTATATTTCTTGAACAACCGTGTCGGAAGACACATCGTGGCCATATTCCAGGATGATAATGTCCAGATTAATCGAGCTTAAACTGTCAAAGAATGGTTGGGATGGAGAGTCATTTGTTAATGAAGCTGAGTGTATGTATTCGCAATAGTTGTCATTATTTATGTTGTTTTATATAATTATTTTATACATTATTTGCACTTCATAATGCTGAAAATTGGTACAGGAAACACTACTTTTGTATTTTATAGTGGAATAATTCTAGGGTGGCAAAGCTATAGATTTGACCTTCAACCCTTGATTTATTTCATATCATTGACCATTACAGTACATCTTACCTGTGTCTTATAGTAAAGAGGGTGTTTACCTGCGAATCATGCTAAATTTTTACAATTTGTGTATATTGACATCTCAGCAGGGACGGTTAATGTATAATCTAAATGATTACTATGATTAAGACTTAAGAAAAGTGTCAAAACACACCAAAATGTGAGATGTCAATATACACACAAAACACATTTCCCCTTACACCTGACAGAGAAGACCGTAACATCTGTATGTCAAAGCTGCTAAAGATTTTACACAGTAAACTCTGTGCTAAATGTCAACGCTTAAGACAAAGAATAAAAACAAGCAAAGTTGAACTAATGTCATAAGTGTGGTATGTGTGTGATTGGCTGCTGTTGCTGGAGAGTATGTCTTATGCCATCAGTTTCTGAGCTTTTCTCTAAGGGTGCGTTCACACTTGTAGTTCGGTTGGTTTGGTTCGTTTGGTCCGGATCATAAAACAAAAACAAAACATAGTCCTGGTCCGCTTAGCGTTCACACTGGCATTTTTAACAGCGAACCTTACGTTACCAAACCAAAGGCGAAGGGATACGGTCACAACCTGATTGGTCGGCTTTTATGACGTATATTTGGCGACGGAGCTCGCTTACCGAACATTCAAAACAATGCTGTGTTCTGGATTAAACGCCATCATTTTATGCGTGAACATATGCTTTATTTTTACCAGCTGAGAACTCATGAAGAGCTTATAAAATGTTCAAAACGTTCAAAACAGCTCCAGGATTTCCTCCGTTGTACACAGAAACTTCACCTCCTCGTTGCTCCACGTTTGCCCTCGACTCATTTTGGATACACCGATCTTCCCGCGTCGTCAAATCAGCTGACTCGTAGCGTCGCATCTTGTGACATCACGTCCTGTTTTTGGTTCGTTTACACGTCTTTGGTTCGTGTTGCGTTCATATATCAATCGAACCGCACCAGAGTTCGTTTGGAAGCGGACTGAGACCCATCTTTTTAGCGGTCTCGGTCCATTTGTTTAGTTCTGATGGCAGCGTTCACATGTGTTCAAACGAACCGCACTAACTGAGCAATCGCACCAGGGTTCGTTTTAATCGAACCAAACATGACAAGTGTGAACGATATTTTCTCCATTCTCTGAAAAACAAGATTTAATATGGATCATGCACAGCTCACACGAGTGCGGTTTCTGCGCTGAACACCCTGATGAGTTTAACAACACTCGCAACGTGGATCACAATTCATATTCAAGTTTTATGGTCATAATCATACACTCTAGAGCTCCAAACATGAACCAGCTATGTGCACTGTAACGCAGTTCGTAAGAACGGGAAGGAGGAGGCGGGAACCGGCAAACGTTCAACAACTTTTAGTTATACAAATAAGCAAACAATAAAACGAAAGTAAAAGGGCGGCAGTTCCTCACGGCAACTGCCGCCCACACAAACATAATAAAAACACAAGTCTGGTCCTCTCTCGTCCTTCACTGTTGTCGCTCCTCTTTTATGCTTCCGGAGCTCCTCCGTGAGAAACACGAGACCGGTGTAGCGCGCAGGTGACACTCATTATCTCTCGAGTCGTTCCCTCACGGCTCTCGCCCGCCCTGCTCGTCACATGCACAAACTCATCAAGTCTGCTTCAGGTGAAATATATGACACTGATACAGCAGAACGTCTGATCACGAATGCGATGACACTAGTGCGTTGCAAACGATTCACATGACACAGGTTTCCGTTAACGATTGTATTTTGTTTAAGGAAAAGCATCTTCTGTGTATTAGAATAATTCATCGTGTTGTAATGGTCTGGGTGTGTTACTTTAAGACCCATGTTTGGGGATTCCTAGAAACTGGCATTCATGAGTAGAATTATGGAGGCGAATTCTACTCAGTGCTGTGGTCATAAGGTCGATGGGGAGGGAGAGAGGGAACGACTAAACACTGATAAAGAAACCAAACACTCAATATGTCACAGCAGATTCCATGACAAAATAGTCATGAAATTAGTCAATAATTATGCTGCACTCGCCAAGGATGACTCAAAACTACTGGAGTAACTGGAGGATAAAAATTAAAAAAAGGTGATAGTCTCTTGATGATTGCCCGAGATGGCGAGACTCAGCGGGATGGTGGCTCGATGAATCTTAGAAAGAACACTGCCATCGAGAGCAAAGACTGCAGATCCTTAAGAACTGCAGAGATGTTGATATTAGGATGCAGTTTACTGCAGTTATTAATAGTGATTCTCTGTAACTTTATACTTCCAGTGTCAGTCTGAGACTGACATCTAGTGGACATTTTATGATCTGTGACGTTACAGACTAGCAGACAGTTGCACACGTCACTCAAACACAGAAACGGGAAACTGCAGTGTAGTTGAGTTGTTGTGTTTGTGTCTCTGTATTCATAGAGTGAAATGGCAGAAGCCAGATTTTCTCAGGATGAGTTCATGTGTCCAGTGTGTCTGGATCTCCTGAAGGATCCAGTGACCATTCCCTGTGGACACAGTTACTGTAAGATCTGTATTACAGACTGCTGGGATCAGGAGGATCAGAAGAGAGTCTACAGCTGTCCTCAGTGCAAACAGACCTTCAGTCCAAGACCTGCTTTAGCTAAAAACACCATGCTGACTGAAGTGGTGGAGAAACTGAAGAAGATTAAACTTCCTTCTGACTGTTACACTGGAGCTGGAGATGTGCAGTGTGACGTCTGTACTGGAGAAAAACACAAAGCCGTCAAGTCCTGTCTGGTGTGTCTGGAGTCTTACTGTCAAACTCATTTTGACCGTCATGAGGAATTTCACTCACGTAAGCCACATAAAATGACTGAAGCCACTGGACGACTGCAGGAGATGATCTGCCAAACACACGATAAACTCCTTGAGGTTTTCTGCCGCACTGATCAGAAGTTTATATGTCTGTTGTGTACGATGGATGAACATAAAAACCACGACACTGTATCAACTGCAGCACAGAGGACAGAGAAACAGGTATGAACTCTAAACTAGACACTGATGAAATAATGTTGACACTGTTTATATTGGCAGAAATATGATCAGGTGACATCATTCACACTGCAGACGTCAGCAGAAGTGAACAGAAGCTGTAAGAGACTTTCACTGCTGAGTGTGTTTGTGCTCCACATTGAACTTGACAGAAAATATGGTGAAGTGCACCATAAACATTTATCAACATAAATTTTAAGACAGTGGTATGATGTGACATCTCTGTTATTGGTTTGTGCTGCAGAAGCAGCTGAAGGAGACGCAGAGGTCGTTCCAGCAGAGGATCCAGCAGAGAGAGAAAGATCTTCAGCAGCTGAGAGAGGCTGTGGAGTCTCATAAGGTGAGTCTGGAGAAGAAGAGAAGTTTGACAAGTCTCAGTCAGGACTCACTGAAGCCACTGTGTGATTGTGATGTGTGTCCTAACAGCGCTCTGCACAGACAGCAGTGGAGGACAGTGAGAGGATCTTCACTGAGCTCATCCGCTCCATCGAGAGAAGCCGCTCTGAGGCCACACAGAAGATCAGAGATCAGGAAAAGACTGCAGTGAGTCGAGCTGAAGGACGACTGGAGCGACTGGAGCAGGAGATCAATGATCTGAGGAGGAGAGACGCTGAGCTGGAGCAGCTTTCACACACACAGGATCACATCCATTTCCTGCAGGTAACAGAGATCTAGAAGAACAGGATCATAGTGGACTTGAGCAAGAGACTCACAGAGAAACATTTCATGAGAGCAGAATGAGCCGTTGACTGAAGTGTTGATCTGTGTGTTCGGTTATTATATAATCATCAGTCAGACTCTCATCTGATCTTCTGCTGTTGAGAGAGACGCACTTACAAAGTTCAGTACAAATTACAGATATTTAGGTAATCTTCACTAAAGTTGCATCAGATGAACTTGAAAAAAAATTATATCTATTTTCATAATTTTTTTGCCTTTAACACGTTGATTTAAAGTGCTTTATTAAAAGTTAAATTAGCTCAAATCCAAGCATAAATTAAATTGTTAATAGTAATACGGCTTCACATTCATCACGCCTTTTCATCACACAAATATGAAAACTTTGCCCTATAATTCTGTGAATAAAACAAAAGCTTTAGTTCACCCAAAAATGAAATATCCTTCATTACGTACTCACCTTCATGTCGTTCCACACCCTTAAGACCTTCGTTCATCTTCAGATCAGGAAATTTAACTAGTCAAAGCTTATTGGTGACGTTTGTGCCAGTTTAAAACAATAAAGATGTAAATAAGTGAGTGGTGATTGAGTTGTGATTTATTTGTAAAAGTCCCATGTTGCCAGAGTGTGAAGGACCTGTTTCCTGTAGCAGTTCATTTTCCTGTGGCTTCGTTTGGCTCTGCAGCAGGATTGAATTGGAAATGCATTACACCTTTGTATGCTTTTCCATTTATCATCTGCTGCTGAGACAATCAAGTCAAGTCACCTTTATTTATATAGCGCTTTTTACAATGCAAATTGTATCAAAGCTATGGAAGCCCGTTTCCGCCACTGACAAAAAAAAAAAAAAAACAGAAGATTTTTGCGACTTTTTATCTCAGAATTCTGAGATAAAAAGTGAGAATTCTGAGATATAAAGTCAGAATTCTGAGTTATAAAGTCAGAATTCTGGGATATAAAGTCAGAATTCTGAGCTATAAAGTGAGAATTCTGAGATATAAAGTCAGAATTCTGAGATATAAAGTCAGAATTCTGGGATATAAAGTCAGAATTCTGAGTTATAAAGTCAGAATTCTGAGATATAAAGTCAGAATTCTGAGATATAAAGTCAGATTTCTGGGATATAAAGTCAGAATTCTGAGATATAAAGTCCGAATTCTGGGATATAAAGTCAGAATTCTGAGCTATAAAGTCAGATTTCTGGGATATAAAGTCAGAATTCTGGGATAAAAAGACTTTATATCTCAGAATTCTGACTTTTTATCCCAGAATTCTGACTTTATATCTCAGAATTCTCACTTTTTATCTCAGAATTCTGACTTTATATCTCAGAATTCTGAGATAAAAAGTCACAAAAATCTTCTTTTTTTTTTTCAGTGGCGGAAACGGGCTTCCATACAAAGCAGCTTTACATTAATAATTGGCAAATAATTTTTGGCTGCACAGCAGCTCCTAAAGAAAATGGTGTCATTGTCCAGCTTATTCTATATATTATTGATTCATTCCATTGCAAAGATCAATAATTATTAGTTTAGTTAATTTATGTATATCAGCACTGCAGAAAACAGTGACGTAATCGTCCGGCTCAGTTCAGTTCACATACAACGACACCAATGCAGGCATATCAAAAACACTGCTGAATATCAAGCAAGTGAAGCTATAGGAGACCTTCTGAAATGGGAGTACAGTTATTTACAGAGCTTGTAAACACTATAAAACAACGTCTAAAATGAGGTTAAGTTTGATGTAGAAAAGACATCCACAATGACCACATTTGGCCTACAATTAGCCCTTATACAGACGTCCTGTGACGTCAATACTGGACGTTAGGTAGACGTTGGAAAAATGATCTGGCATCACAGTCTGCACCTTCAGGGGACCAAAATTGGACGTTAAAAAACGAAGTACAAAAGACGTCGTTTCGACGTGTCTTTGCGCAGTGGGAACCCCTTAATGACATTCCCAACATGTTTCCCTATTTAGTTTGCCTGTGTATCGAGGTGCTTGATCCATTACATTTATGTTATTGCCAGTTGATTGATAATCCAAGTTTTCAAAGCTTTAAGTTCTAGTTTTTTTTTTACACACACTAACATGATATAATGAACATGAGAAGAATGAAGCTGATGCTGTGAAAGTGCTGGATTGAGGAGAGTTACTAAAGATCAACTCAAATCTGACAGTAGAGCAGGTTATTGGCTGAAGTGTGGAGGTGATGAGCTTTGATTTCTGTTTTCTGTAGAGTTTCCAGTCTCTCTCAGCTCCTCCTGAATCTACAGACGTAAATGACGATCTCTTCAGTTCTCTCTCCTCTTTTGATGTTGTGAGAGAATCTGTCCGTCAGCTGAGAGACAAACTGGAGGATTTCTGCAATGAGGAGCTGAAGAAGATCTCTGACAGAGGTAAAGTCCTGGAGATTCATGTGCTCTCAGAAATGATCCTCCATCATCTCATATCATGTAGAAGATCATGTTAGAAATGTCTGAGGAACGGATGCAGGGATCATTTTCTCTTGACATGATAATCACACTCTTCATGTCTGTTGATTTCCACAGGCACTTTCACCAACATTGTTCCCAGAACCAGGAACGACTTCCTACAATGTAAGTCACTGAGAAAACAAGCAGAGAAACTCACTGAGTGTGTTCATGTTCTTCCTGTAGAAGGAGAAAGAAAACATGACAAGAGTTTTATAGTTGATCATGTAAATGATGATTTGCACAGGATATCTGGTAAACTGTACTGAGACACTGATGATATATTGAACATGAAGAGTTCAGAGACATTAACAGATCAGATTCATAATTCCTGATTCTGATGTGTTTTTTCTCCATCAGATTCCCATCAGTTCACTCTTGATCTGAACACAGTGAATAAACTCCTCCATCTGTCTGAGGGGAACAGAGTGGTTATTAACACTGGCACAATCCAGCCATATCCTGATCATCCTGACAGATTTGATGTTTATGAGCAGGTGTTGTGTAGAGAGAGTGTGAGTGATCGACGCTGTTACTGGGAGATTGAGTGGAGTGGTCAAATTGGTGTGTGGATATCAGTGTCATATAAGAGCATCAGCAGGAAGGGACGGGGTAATGAGTGTTGGTTTGGACGTAATGATCAGTCCTGGAGTTTGTTCTGCTCTTCTGTCTTTAGTTACTCATTCAGACACAATAACATAGAGACTAAACTCCCAGTAGAGTCCACCAGCAGTAGAATAGGAGTGTATGTGGATCACAGTGCAGGAACTCTGTCCTTCTACAGCGTCTCTGACACAATGAGCCTCATCCACACAGTCCAGACCACATTCACTCAACCGCTCTATCCTGGGTTTAGGGTTGGTGCCGATGGGTCTTATCATTATTTTGGATCATCAGTGAAACTGTGTTGATGAATCAAAATAGACTCTAGAGAGATTCTACTCATAATGCTTTTATTCAATCATCACATTAAGTAGGGTGACCAGACGTCCCGTTTTTCCCAGGGCATTACCGAATTTCAGCTCTATTTTTAGTGTCCTGACACTAAAATTAACTGCAGCTAAAGCTAGGAAGGGAGATTTTTTGCAATACGCTGCAAACATGGATTTGGAGAGTTTTGCAGTGGAGGTATAGAAGTACTTTCATACCTACATAGTTCATGTAGATGAGCTCAAAGGCTTTTGTGACTTTGTACAGCTGGATGTGTAACCCCTCTACCCGGGTCCTACTCAACCCGGTCAATGCGGGCCTCGAACCCGGGTCTTCCGGCATGGGAGTCGGACGCTCTAACAACTACTAGCTGGCCTCCATTACACTCACCCCCCTAAACTTCACTCCCATCCGGGTCACGGCACCAATGTAACCCCTCTACCCAGGTCCTAATCGACCCGCTCCGAGCTAACAAGGAGGCTAAAGGCTGCAACCTCTAGCGTCTGTCGCTAGAGCGTCTCTTGAGGTCAGAGGAGTGAGGTCTACTCGCACAGTTACAGTTATCTCCGTTACAGATGCAGCATGGTAACACGTTTCCTCTCACTTGGTACAGCTGTTGAACGATTTCAGCACCTTTTCGATGGTCAGCGTGCATACTTTCGTTCTGAGAAACATATTCAACAACCCTTGCACAAAACTATGGCTTTAAACCGCACACAGGAGACAGTAGAGCAAGACAATATATCTCCCACAGAAGTGGCTTTGAATGTTCTTGAATAAAATCTTCCAGGCCAGGTTGGAGGAACTCCAACCTATTCCCCTCTAACATTCAAAAGCAGTTGGACCGCCTTGTTGAAGCTGGTGACATTTGAGCTGATGATTTCCTTTATGAAACTTTTATTCACCTTCATGATTGGAGCTGTAGAATACTAATGAACTTGAGTGGGCCCTGCTGAGTGGAGTGGAGATACATTGAGGAGCCACAGCAAGTTCTGCTCCAGAATACCCGCTCTGTTTGATTGACGAAACAACACTCTTTGATGAGTGGGTTTGTGCATTTGTCGCATCACTGAGTGGAACACTGTGACGAGCAGGGCGGGCGAGAGTCGTGAGGGAATGGCGCGAGGCCGGTGACGCGAGAGATAATGAGCGTCAGCTGCGCGCTACACCGGTCTCGTGTCTCTCATGGAGGAGCTCCGGAAGCATAAAAGAGGAGCGACGACAGTGAAGGACGAGAGAGGACCAGGCCTGGATTTTATGTTGTGTTTTATTTTGTTTGTCGCCGTGAGGAACTGCCGCCCTTTTACTTTCGTTTTATTGTTTGTTTATTTTATTATTAAAAAGTTTGTGAACGTTCGCCGGTTCCCGCCTCCTTCTTCCCATTCTTAAGAACTTTGTTACAAACACAAACAAGGTATTCTCTTCTGTTGTTGTGCTTTTCGTCCCAAGTAGGATCCCGTAGGATAGCTCCACCTCCTTCCCTTTCGACTTAACGAGTACTGAGGGTTTAAAACCATCTGGGCCACTTCCTGAGGGGAGCTGCTGCGATTCTGGGCCAGTCGCACTCCTCCTGCCTCCTCTCCAGCTGCCAAACCTTCATTATTTTGTTATGTAGAATTTGTTATATTAATTTAGGGTTGACCTGCCCTTTTTCTTTTGAGATTTTGTTTGTTTTTTGTTAGTATAGTTAGGGAAGTTTTGTGTATTTTGGCTTGACTATATTAGGGGAAGTTAATTTGATCTTTTTGTTTATCTATTTTGTTTGTTATTTTGGGCCATGGGTCTTCCTGCAGAATTCACACCTGGTTTATGTTACTCAGCAAATCCCACTATCATGTTTATAATCGGTTAATTTTTTTTATACTTTTCATCTTAATAAAACTTGGATCTTGGTTTTCAGTGGTTATTTTTGGTCTGACGACTGGGCTAGGGGGAGGTATTTTTCTTTTTTTTTATATTTATTATGATTCATCCTAGACGGATCGTAATACGAGTCCCGTCCCTGGTCACCCTAACATTAAGTCTTCATTCCTGGGGGAAAACATCTAAATTAAGTGGCTTCTAGTTTAAACAAGCAAAAATCAAGAAACACAGGGCTAAATACACAAGGCAAACCAAAGATCTAATGAGATAATTTACTAAACACACCTGAATGTTTAATGGAAAATAAAAAGAATGCTCTTTCTATGTTTTCTAAGTTTCAACAAATAAATTAGACTTGAATTGTAATGAATTATGACTTCTGTGTTTGCGTAATGATGAGTTAATAAAAAGTATCCTTTCTATGGCTTCAACAGTTACAATACAATTATGTTTTAGTGACTAGTATCACTGCTATGCATGCCCAATGAAGCCATTTTATTAATGAACGGATTCAATTCTAATCTGAGGGTATGTTTACATGACAACAATGTTCTAAAAACGTCTCAGGTTACGTATGTAACCCTGGACCCCTGAATCGGGAACGAGACGCTGTGTCGAGATGCGTTGGGAACGCTTCTGCGTGATTGCGTCTTGAAGCACATGTGAAATCTGTCCAATGGTGTGACGTCACAGACCAGGAAACTCTAAAGCAACACCCAGAACAAAGAACGGCAGCTTCTAATTGGCTGAAGCAATGAGCTCGGGGGCTTGCAGGGAGTGTGGCAACACGACGCAGCGTCAAGGCTATAAAATCTGACTGAGGTGTGCGGAGAGGACCAGCCTGCCGCATCACAGACATCATGAAGAGACACTTCTGACAGAAGTCAGAAGTACAATCACTCCAAAAGAGATGACAACTCCACGCACCTACATTACGAGCAGGGCTGGGTATGTTACTTTTAAAATGTATTTCACTACAGATTACAAAATACATGCTTTAAAAAGTCATTTGTAATGTATTTCGTTACATTACTCAAGTTTAGTAACTTAATCTAAATACTTTAGAATACTTTGGAATACTAATAAGTGTGGAACAAACACAAAAAAGATCATTGCAAGTTTTATTCTCACACTTTTTCACTCAGAATTGCGTGATATAAAGTTGCAATTGCGAGTTATAAAGTCAGAATTATGAGATATAAACTGACAATATTGAGAAAAGTCAAAATTATGAGATATAAACTCGCAATATTGAGAAAAGTCAGAATTATGAGACAAAAACTCGCAATATTGAGAAAAGTCAGAATTATGAGATATAAACTGACAATATTGAGAAAAGTCAAAATTATGAGATATAAACTGACAATATTGAGAAAAGTCAGAATTATGAGATATAAACTCACAATATTGAGAAAAGTCAGAATTATGAGATATAAACTCGCAATATTGAGAAAAGTCAGAATTATGAGACAAAAACTCGCAATATTGAGAAAAGTCAGAATTATGAGATATAAACTCACAATATTGAGAAAAGTCAGAATTATGAGATATAAACTCGCAATATTGAGAAAAGACAGAATTATGAGACAAAAACTCGCAATATTGAGAAAAGACAGAATTATGAGATATAAACTTGCAATATTGAGAAAAGTCAAAATTATGAGACAAAAACTCGCAATATTGAGAAAAGACAGAATTATGAGATATAAACTCGCAATATTGAGAAAAGTCAGAATTATGAGATATAAACTCGCAATATTGAGAAAAGTCAGAATTATGAGATATAAACTCACAATATTGAGAAAAGTCAGAATTATGAGATATAAACTCGCAATATTGAGAAAAGTCAGAATTATGAGATATAAACTCGCAATATTGAGAAAAGTCAGAATTATGAGATATAAACTCACATACTAAATTCACAATTGCAAGAAAAAAAAGTCAGTGTTGCAAGTTTATATCTCATAATTCTGACTTTTCTCAATATTGCAAGTTTATATCTCATAATTCTCACTTTATAACTTGCAATTGTGAGAAAAAGAAGTCAGAATTGTGAAACACAAACTCACAATTGTGAGGGAAAAAACAAATAGTGAGAAAAAGTTGCAGTGACGAGTGAATTATAAAATGACTCACAAAATATGAAAACAGTCGTGGATCATCAGGTCATGACAGGACAGTTCAGTTGACTGTTGCGCAATTCTTTTTAATAAATTCAGTCATTTTGTCTTGTTCAGGACAGAACTAAATAAAAATAACAACATCTTTATGACCCCATAAAGTATTAAACTGCTTAACTCCACTTTTTCAGACGGTCAGAGTCAGAGAATCACCAATCGCTGTTTAAATGACATTAAAACTCAAAGTAATCACTTTGGTAATCTAAAACACTTTTCAGATGTAACTGTAATCTGATTACCACCCATTTAAAATGACACTGTAATGAAATACAGTGACTCACATTTTGTATTTTAAATGTGTAACTAAGTTACTTGTATTTCGTTACTATTCACCCCCAAAGGTGTTCGTTATGGCGCACTCATAATTCAGAAATGTTGCATTTTCATACCTGATATTTAATATATTCAGAAGGTGGGACACACTTTGATACAGTGAGAATAATTGGTTTCATTACAGGTGAGCGCAAATGGGGATGTTACGGTTATGGATGCCCTGCCTAAAAAGCCTGAGGCCCAAGGCAATTGCCTACTCTTCCTGTAGGTAGTGTCGGCCTGAGTATTTCACAGAAAGACAGAAGTCTAACCAATATTTTGATTCTGAGGAGTCAACATATGGAATTTGTCAAAATTAGAGCGTGTTTTTTTCATAACCACTCCATTTTTAAAACTGGGAAATAAAATTTGGACCAAATTCAGTTGCGACATGAGCGTAGCCTTAGGCTGCGTTCACACTTGTAGTTCGGTTGGTTTGGTTCGTTTGGTCCGGACCAAAAAACAAAAACAAAACATATAGTCCTGGTCCGCTTAGCGTTCACACTGGCATTTTTAACAGCGAACCTTAAGTTACTGAACCAAAGGCGAAGGGATACGGTCACAACCTGATTGGTCGCTTTTATGACGTATATTTGGCGACGGAGCTCGCTTACCAAACATTCAAAACAACGCTGTGTTCTGGATTAAACGCCATCATTTTATCCGTGAACATATGCTTTATTTTTACCAGCTGAGAACTCATGAAGAGCTCATAAAATGTTCAAAACATTCAAAACAGCTCCAGGATTTCCTCCGTCGTAAACAGAAACAGAAACTTCTCCTCCTCGTTGCTCCACGTTTGCCCTCGACTCATTTTGGAAACACCGATCTTTCCACGTCATCAAATCAGTGACTTGTAGCGTCGCATCTTGTGACATCACGTCCTGTTTTTGGTTGGTTTACATGTCTTTGGTCCGTGTTGCGTTCATATATCAATCGAACCGCACCAGAGTTCATTTGGAAGCGGACCGAGACCCGTCTTTTTAGCGCTTGTTTGGTCTGCACCAGGGTTCGGATGGCAGCGTTCACATATGAACCGCTCTAACTGAGCAATCACACCAGGGTTTGTTTTAATCGAACCAAACATGACAAGTGTGAACGCACCCTAAATTACACACAAATACATATTTTCTAGGGCCATTTTCAACACAAACAAGAACAAAAATGGGGTCTCACAGAAGCATGACTTCTCAGGTGTATCTGAACATGTAATGGCATGTGAAGATTTCCTTTAATACATTGATCACAATTAATTGTGAATCTTCATGTGGGATTTAAGGGTTACTTTACGTTTGAAACTCTTTCCACACTGATCACATGTGAACGGCTTCTCTCTACTGTGACTGATCATGTGATTCTTAAGGTTTATTTCTGTCGTGAAGCTCTTTCCACACTGTTGGCAGGAGTAAGGCTTCTCTCCGGAGTGAATGTTCATGTGTTTTTTAAGGTGTGCTTTATGAGTGAAGCTCTTTCCACACTGAGGGCAGGTGTACGGCTTCTCTCCGGTGTGAATTCTCAAGTGTTTTGTGAGGTTTCCTTTTTCAGTGAAGTTCTTTCCGCACTGTTGGCAAGTGAACGGCTTCTCTCCAGTGTGAATTCTAACGTGCCTCTTAAGGGTTACTTTTTCAGTGAAACTCTTTCCACACTGAGAGCATGTGTAAGGATGCTCTCCAGTGTGAATTCTCATGTGGGCATGAAAAGTTGGTTTATTTCCAAAACTTCTTCCACATTGGGAGCAGGTGAAAGGCAGCTCTCCAGTATGAGTTCTCATGTGGGCATTAAAAGTCGTTTTATATGCAAAACTCCTTCCACACTGAGAGCATACGTAAGGCTGCTCTCCAGTATGAAGTCTAATGTGGTTTTTAAGGCTTGCTTTTCGATTGAAACTCTTTCCACACAGTTTGCAGGTGAAAGGCTTCACTCCGGTGTGAATTCTCACGTGGGCATTAAAAGTTGGTTTATGTGTAAAACTCTTTCCGCATTGAGAGCAGGTGTAAGGTTTCTCTCCGGTGTGAGTTCTCATGTGGCTTTTAAGGCTTGCTTTTCGATTGAAACTATTTCCACACAGTTTGCAGGTGAACGGCTTCTCTCCGGTGTGAATTGTCATGTGGCTTTTGAGGCTTCCTTTTTGAATAAAAGTATTTCCACACAGTTTGCAGATGTAAGGCTTTTCTTCAGTGTGAATCCTCATGTGGCTATTGAGGCTTCCTTTTTTAATGAAAATATTTCCACACAGTTTGCAGGTGAAAGACTTCTTTTTAGTGTGAATACTAACGTGCCTATTAAGGATTACTTTTTGCGTAAAACTTAGTCCACACTGTTGGGAGGTGAAATGACTTCCATTTTCTCTTTTTCGTGATGTTTTTTCAGTCTGTGAGCAACTAAATGACTTCTCAGTAATACGATCTTGATGTTTCTCATAATGTTCTCTTTCTTCCATTTCGGTCAGTTCTTGCCTCTCCTCTTTCAGTGCCATCAGTTCTAAGGCATAAAAGACAAATACAAGTGTTAAAAAACCTTGCCTTGAGGTTAGTTATAGATCTATTTAAAATTTGCAATTTATGTCTAAGATATTATATAAAATACAATTATGGAGTACCACAGGGCTCAGTATTAGGTCCTCCGCATTTCTTTCCTAATCATTCACCTTTAATCAGGAGGGTGACATTGTGTTAAAAAAAATGACGAGTATTGCTTCCCTAAATGGAATGTGATTCAAGAACAAGCCTGATTCTATCAAAGAGTACAGCACCCTGGTGAAAACGCTGAAACTTTTATTACATCTCTCTATGATTTATCACAACACTGTGACTTTGGGGAACACAGAGGAGAACATGTTTGGAATCGGAAAGTCGTGGACATACTTGAGCAGACTTCATTTGATGTCCGATCTTACATAGTGCGAGTATGAGTGGGTAGTCGTGGCCTAGTGGTGAGGGAGTCGGGCTTGTAATCTGAAGGTTGCAGGTTCGATTCCCACGGCGGCAGGAATTGAAAGTGGGGATTGTGAATAAACAGCACTCTCTCCACCTTCAATACCATGACTAAAGTGTCCTTGAGCAAGACACCTGACCCCTAATTGCTCCCCTTGTAAGTCACTTTGGATAAAAGCGTCTGCTAAATGATGAAAAATGTAAATGTATGAGCGTGAGTAAATTAACAGCAAATATCCTTTTTGGGTGAACGATCCCTTTAATTGAACTCACGAGTACAATCTTGACCGAGCAAATTGTGAAAGATGTTGGGAAGTCATGGTTTACAATTAAAGTGGATGGAACTAAGGACCCGATGGGCAATGAGAATGTCTCTATAATTCTTCGGCGTGACACTATGATGCCCCGTCACTCACTAACATGGTGCTTGTTAGAGAAGAGAGAAGCTTAAAAAGCTACTGGATCTGCGTTGGACTGGACACCTTGAGATGTTTGTTTATGGCACGATAAAGTTTCAGGAGGATGCATATATGTATTTTCTAGCTGGGATTACTATGCATCATGTGATTGCCCCATCTCTGGATTTCAGACACTTCAGTGCTCCAATTAAACATTTTTGCCTTTTAGTGGAAATGGTAACGAAAATGAAAAGGACTTAATATACATGCAAATACATCAGACTCAGTGGAGGTGGGGACTGTGAAACACTATTTCTATGATGCATAAGATTTCATTCAACATGCTATGGAATAGAATACATAATTACTCTAAGTGATTCTTTGACGATATCGCTCATTTCTGTAGATCTGGACAGTTTAATAAGGATCAATTGACTGAGTTCAGCTTTGAGAACGAAACCAACCTGTTTGTTCCTCATGTTTGACTCTGAACGTTTCTTCAATCTTCACGTCTTCAGTCTCCTCTTTAATAAACGCCATCTTTATGATAGTGTGTCACATGGATCTGAGTCGCTCTACCAGGAGTTTTTCTGTGTTTGGACACTGTTATGTTTAAGATGAGGATAATTAACAGAGAGAAAAACACATCCAATCTAAATCTCTTAGTGGATCAGCTCTTTAGTTCAGTAATTCAGCGGGAGAGTCGGAGGGATATTTAAGGATCTTACAGTTTTTCTGAATTGCTAAATCTTTTTTACCTGCCTGTGTGTAGCGTTTTGCAACACAAGTGCATCACAATGCGAAATGTTTTAGTGAGTGAGAATATTTCTAGAATTATGGTAAAAAAAAAAAAAGTGCTCAAGATTGCTTTAAGGTTTTAAAGGAAGAGCGATTTATTCGACAAATTGGTTTCGGCTATTAAGAACTTGGTTCAGAATATGGGATTTAATGTTACAGCAATTCAGTAAAAACTGTAAATGACCCGATTAACCAAAAACACTTAAAACTAGCACTAGAAATTAAGAACATATATCATACATTGTAGGCTATAAATTAAAAAAATTGAGTTAGAATAACTTTCCTGGATTTAACTTGAGATAACTCAACTATCTATATTGTCACTTTCACATTTTAATTTCAAACTTAAGAAAAAGAATATTAGACAAAATTACAAAAATAAGGATGTCTTATTCCAAACAAATACCAATAATCATTTTAGATACAATAGATTAATGCACCTTTGGATATTACAAACAAACGGTGCTTTAACAAGAGAAGAGTGCATGTAGATTAATTCTGTCACATGACACATTTATTTGCGTTAAAGCCGTTTTCTTGACAGAAAGTGACTAATTTTTGCAACATTTGAAGCATCGATACAGAATTTATTTGCTGAAGTTAAATGAAAAAGATTGTCTCTACACTAGAGAAATTTTGTCGATAAATGGCATATCGGTAAACATTTTGAAATCTGGCAGGTGACTGAATTTTAATAGGGAATAGGGAACTAAATGAGACCCAGCTTATCTGGTATTAATGCGTGGAGTAATAAAAAGCTATGTCCATTAATGCTATTATATACATTACAATGTTACATTCAAAAATAAATAATTCTAAGTTCTCTATTTAATTGTATGAAAGGGTTGTATTATTTTAAACACTTCAAATATATTAAAAACACAAACCTTTCTTCAGCAGAATCACAACAGATGCAGGAGTTCGGTGCAGATTTATGACATCATGTCGCCACACCAAAATAAAAGTCTTGTTCTCACGCTAAAAATTAACATACAGAAAACACATTAAAATGATACAGCAAGTGTGAAGTGATCACTATTATAATACCAACTACAGAGCATTTGAAATGTTCTCAATCAAGGATAAAGTCAAGTATTCACATTTCAAAGGTTTGGAAAGAACGTTTAAACTCAGTGAGCAATTTCAATCACGCTCTACATCAACTCACACATATGATACTGAAGACTTGCTATTAATTTAACTTAAAATCTTTGAAATTCTCTTTTGATAAAACTGGACCTTTTTATGATTTTTTTAGTATTGAATGAATCACATTTGTATTTGGCATTTATTATTGATTAATAATTGTAAGGGCATAATTTTCAGAATTTGGGCATTTTCAGATTCAAATGAATTGTATGTCCACATTTTAAAATTAGGGTGGAAAACAATGACTTTTATATATTTCAAACACTCTTTTAACACTTCAACATGTTTTTAATCATTATTAGCATTTTAATAGAAGGATGTCTGGTATTAATGTTTTCATCCTAAACATTACACTTGTTCAGCACATCATTAGATATGTATTTGTCATAAAATCCATGTATTTATAGGTGCAGTGTGTAAATTTTACCGGCATCTATTGGTGATGAATGAGCAGGTGAGTTCCATGGGACGAGGGTGGAATACGATACCGACACACTGAAGATACCGATGACCACAGAGGACGAGGGAGCAGGTACTTTGGTTGTAGGGAATGCAGGTAAGCGAGTCCTTAATCGAAGTTGAGACCGGACGAAGTGCTGTGGTGAGGTGTGTGCTTATAGGCAGTGCTGGTGATGATGCAGTGACCTTCAGGTGAGGGTGATCAGTATTCCGGTGATGGTGAATGTTGTGATTGGTTGCCGACAGAGCCTGACCGATCTCTGACACTGGCACTCTACGTCAGGCCGTACTTCAGACCTCAGACAAAAAGGATTAGTCGGCGCACTACTTTATCTCCTCTTCGATGACGACTGCAGAGCGGGCTGGTGTTTAAAGCTGCCGAGTGCCAACTTGCCTCAGGTACTCACTACTGATAAAACACTGCAAACTTCCAAAAGCTTCCCCGAGTAGCCATTATCAGCTCCAATACCACACACACTTTATTTCAAAATATTGGTTCATTTTTTTGTTTTGTTTTTTCTATTTGAGGCAGTTGTTTGATTTTGAATCGTTGTTTTCACTATTGAACATGGTTTTGCCAACTGTGTTACTCTTATGTTTTGCCTTTGAGAAACAATCTCTTAATCCATGAACTAATTAATCCAATTGATTTGTCTATGTGCATTGATCCTCTGTGTGAAAATTGTTGTTCCCATTTTTGATATTCATTCATTCATTTTCTACCGCTTATCCGGGGCCGGGTCGCGGGGGCAGCAGTCTGAGCAGAGATTCCCAGACTTCCCTCTCCCCAGACACTTCCTCCAGCTCTTCCGGAGGGACACCGAGGCGTTCCCAGGCCAGCCGAGAGACATAGTCTCTCCAGCGTGTCCTAGGTCTTCCCCGGGGCCTTTTCCCGGTGGGACATGCCCGGAACACCTCCCTAGGGAGGCGTCCAGGAGGCATCCGAAACAGATGCCCGAGCCACCTCAGCTGACTCCTCTCGATGTGAAGGAGCAACGGATCTACTTTGAGCTCCTCCCGAGTGACCGAGCTCCTCACCCTATCTCTAAGGGAGCGCCCTGCCACCCTGCGGAGAAAGCTCATTTCGGCCGCCTGTATCCGGGATCTCTTTCTTTCGGTCATGACCCAAAGCTCATGACCATAGGTGAGAGTAGGAACGTAGATTGACCGGTAAATCGAGAGCTTCGCCTTGCAGCTCAGCTCCTTCTTCACCACGACAGAGCGGTACATCGACCGCATTACTGCAGAAGCTGCACCGATCCGTCTGTCAACCTCACGCTCCTTCCTTCCCTCACTCGTGAACAAAACCCCAAGATACTTGAACTCCTCCACTTGAGGCAGGAGCTCTCCACCAACCTGAATCACCAACTGATTTTTGATATAGCACATTACAATTTGATTTTGAATTTTTTGTGTGGATGTTTTTCTGCTGTGGATGAATTGCATTATAGTACATTGACATCCATTTTGGTGTAATTGGTGGTTTGAGCAATCCTTTGTCAAATTAAGTTTTTTTTTTGATTGTTTGTTTTGAAGTGGATTTAAGACTGCCTGGCGCCCAAATTGGTGAAGATTATGTCAAGGAATTATTTAAATTGAATTAAATTCCTATAGTTAGGGAGCCACCGTTGTATGTGTTCTGAAGATGAGCAAAAGTTTGGAATGGCATGAGAATGAGTACATAATGACAGAATTTATATTTTTGGGTGAACTATTCCTTCAAGGCTATTGCAACGTTATCAAATGATTCTCCATGTATTACAGTCATTTCCATAACATTTTTAAATTCATGAAGTGTTTTCAGGTGAGCAGAAGGAAATGTGATTGTATGCAGGGCTGCCAACTCTCACACATTCAGCGTTAGGCTAACACAATGATTCCTAAACTGGGCTGTGCGAGTGAACAGGAAAGCACAACAACAGGACATGGCCATGTGGACTATTACTGCCTTCATGTGCTATTGGAAATTGGATAATTCCTAATTCTAACGTTGTGATTATGAGCTCATTGCATTCAAGTTTTGAAATGGGAGGAAGTTCATGTGCAATTTTTACCTAGGAAACTCGTATTTACTACAATTCCCAGAGCAGTGAAGGTAGCATATCAATCTCACGTTTTTAACCCCAGCTCATACTTTTCTTATCCTAATTTTACCCGAGACACAAAGTAATAGATTGGTATCCGACACGGCTGACCATTTAAACTATAGACCCTAACCTGAACAGATCCCAGGAAGACCTCTAGTCTTGTTCCTCTAATGAGAGTGAGAATACAGCAGATCCTCAATGTAATTCAAGTGAGACGCTGCACTACACTCCTGCCATACGATTGATCCTGGGACCCACACGGTACACCACTGCCTGCATCACCACTGTGAAGTCTTGCTTCAATCTCTTCATTACAGAAGAGATCTTCCAGCTTATTCTAGACAATAACAACTTACAGGGGAGGCGTACGTACCGCAATCTGCTGGCCCCAGGACCACTCCTTGTCCGCCTGATACCGCCACAGAGCCCCAGGCTTCACCACGCGGGTGCTGGCCTGCTCGAGCAGCCACTCGCTCACCAAGACGCCGAGGCCTACACTCACCACCACCAGCGAGAATTCCAGCTCCCTCCCCAGGCGCCCTCGTATAGTTTGGCCGTGCCAGTAAAATACCATGCTTCCCTGCCAAAGGAAAAAATTGATAGGATAATCTTGATCTCTTCTTCCCTCTTAGACATTTCAAGTTGTTCCAAATACAAACTTTTTTCCCTGCTCTGCCACTTAAACTTCGCCATGCGCATTATTCCACAAGGTCGCCCTTTCATTGTGCATCTCCTCTCACTCGCCTCTTCACGCGCTAGAGGACCTAATTTCCATAACTCAGGCATGTCGCAATGAACATAGGTTATGGATAACATTCCTCAAACGGTGGAACGGCCTATCATTTTTCTATAATATTCTTGTAGGAATTGAGGACGAACCAGGCAAATGACTTTTCCAGATGATTCTTTCAAATATAACGCCATACAAACTCAAATCAACACGCAAGACCTAAAATCAGAGAAACTGGCATTTGCAGCTCCTCTCAGTCTACCAAACCCATTCAAGCTCTACCCTCTCGTGGGAGAAAGAATGGACAGCTAGCAGTATTTTAGTGCATTGCGAAGTCTGGTGCATTAATAAAGGCCGTTCCAATTCACCTATTCTAGTGCCATTTTTAAGATGCCTAATTTGGATCTCAGCATGAAATCAATTTACCATAATTGCAAAACATGTTTCCGAGTCTGAAAACCAAATCACTGACTCTCTGTCTCACTTTCTGTTTCAGAAATTCAGGATAGTGGCTCCAGAGGCAGACCAATTCCCAACTCCGGTACCTCACTTTTCAGAACTAATATTCCCCTAACCCACCCATTAAAACCCCTCCTCGATGCGTTGCTCGACACCATTCTCCAAGCAGTTTCCCCCAGAACACTCCAATCCTATGTAACAGCATTGAGATGTTTAAATGCATTCCACATTTCCCGATTTTTCTCTCCATTCAATCGCCTCCTTTATCTCCTTCCTTAATAGTGTCAAAGGCCTCCAAGTCGGGTCCATAAAAGGCTACCTGAGCGGCATCCAATTTTTTTCACAAATTAATGTACGGCGCTCCCTCCCCCGAGATAAATAATTCTCAAACCTCCCTCCTGATCAAAGGGATCCAAAGATCCCAGTCCACCCGTTCTGACGCCAAGCAACCCATATCCCTAGACATTCTCATAAAATGCATTTATATCCTCCGCACAGGCTAACAGCCCCTTAATACTGCTCTCACACTTGACGCCATGTTTATTCTAGCCTTTTTTGTTTTCGTTAAATGCTGTGAACTCGCTATCACTTCTAAATTCGATCCAAAGATCCACCCTCACATCACAGACTTATTAGTACTGCATAGTGTAACAATCTCATACAGGATTAAACAAAGCAAGACAGACCAAGCTAAAAAAGGACACCTCATCTATATTTTTGACCTTTAGGTTGAAACCTTCGTCCAGTGAGTATTGATCTCCCAGGAGACGCAACGACAGCCCTCCCAGTTTAGGCATCTACATTTTCTTTCTCCGTCCAGCGAGGCTTACCTGTCTGATGCTGTGAACCTTGGTGTCCAGTCGGATGCAGCAAAAGCCCTCCCTGTTGAGCATCTATATTTTCTCCTTCCCTGTCCAGCGAGTATTGATCTCCCAGCGGATGCAGTTTCTGCCCTCCCTATTGGGTATCAATGTCTTTCCCTCCTCTGTCCGATGAGGCTTACCTGTGAGAATTGGTCTCCCCTCAGATGCAGCGAGAGTCTCCCGGCCGATCTTCTGCACTTTACTTTCCGACTGTCCGGCTTACCTGTCCAATGTCATGAGGTCCCATCAGACGCCACGAGAGCTCTCCTGGGGGGGCGTTCCAATTCCTTTCACCTCACCATCTCCCTTTGGTCAGTTGTTCCTGAATCGTGCCGGCCCTCATCCTTCATCAGTAGGGCTCACCCTTTCTCACCTGTTGGATGTAGCCAGAGCCCTCCCGATCGGGCGCTCCAAATCATGCACTCCCCATCTATTGGCCAGTAGGGGCCGTTCGCCAGCCGATGTACGATCCCATCAGAGGCAGCAAGGAACCCCCCGGTCTGATGGTTCAACTCAAGCGGCTCCTCATTTATCGGCCGGTAGGGCTTTGCCCGTCCGATGCCGTGAGCATTAGTCTCCCACCGGACGCCGCAAGAGCTCTCCCGATCAGTCATTCTAAAATTCGGTTGCTGCTCGATGGCCGGCCAGTAGACCCTGTCAGCACAGCTCCGTGAGCTGCTACCTCTGGAGGCAACATCGGTCTTCCTGGTCCAACCAGCCTTCTCAAAATGCCATCCCGCCAATTTTTGGCATCTTTGGTGGGTCTTTTGTCCTTTGCTCTTCTGCTTTTTAGGGGAGTACTCTGGGTTATACAATGGTTTTACCTCCGATCGTTTGACAGTTTATCAGCATCCCTCCTCCACCCCATCTCCTCACTCCTAGTTCTATCTATTTTACCACAACGGGGGGAGTACTCTGGGTTCGGGCCAAGTGTGAATATGTGGTGTCGGAGGAAAAGATGAGCTGCCGTTTTTTCCCCGGGTTTAATAAAATATCTTATACCTTATACCTAACATACATGGGCACTGAGTGAGAGAAAGTATACAAATAAATATTCAACTCATGTCACAGATAGAAAGGGAAAAAGAGAGAGTAAGAAAGTTCTTCTGCTCACCTTTCATATCTATTACTACACACCATCTATGCACGCGCAATTCTCATTCTACCTAGAATTACCGTAAATGCTGGTGACTGTGATGTGATTGTTACACGGTTTTTAGTACATTGTTGTCGTGTAAACATACCCTTGGATTAGATTTGAACCTGTTAAGAAAACAGCTTCTAGTCACTAAAGTTGTTGTAATTTAACCGTTGAAATCTGAAAGCCATTGAAAGAATACTTTTTATTTATCAAAATGCTTCTTTTTTTTCCTTTATTCATTAACAAGCAATAAATCATCATTATTAGGTATATACAGCAGTCATAAATCATTACAATTCAAGTCTAATATATTTGTTGAAACTTGGAACTCATAGAAAGATTTTTTTTTTATTTTCCATTAAAAATACAATATTTAAAATGCAAAAATGCTTTTCCCATATAATTATTTTAATTATATAAGTATTATTCTATTCTGATTCATCAACACAGTTTCACTGATGATCCAATATGAAGACAAAACCCATCAGAACCAACCCTAAACCCAGGATAGAGCGGTTGAGTGAATGTGGTCTGGACTGTGTGGATGAGGATCATTGTGTCTCCAGAGACGCTGTAGAAGGACAGAGTTCCTGCACTGTGATCCACATACACTCCTATTCTACTGCTGATGGACTCTACTGGGAGTTTAGTCTCTATGTCATTGTGTCTGAATGAGTAACTGGAGGAAGAGCAGATCAAACTCCAGGACTGATCATTACGTCCAAACACACACTCAATATTCCGTCCCTTCCTGCTGATGCTCTTATATGACACTGATATAAACACACATCTACTCCACTCAATCTCCCAGTAACAGCGTCGATCACTCACACTCTCTCTACACAACACCTGCTCATAAACATCAAATCTGTCTGGATGATCAGGATACGACTGGACTGTGCCTGTGGCAGTAATCGCTCTGTTCCTCTTAGACTGACGCAGCCATTTATTCACTGTGTTCAGATCCAGAGTGAACTGATGGGAATCTGATGGAGAAAAAACACATCAGAATCAGGAATTATGAATCTGATCTTTTAATGTCTCTGAACTCTTCATGTTCAATATATCAGCAGTGTCTCAGTTTACCAGATATCCTGTGCAAATCATCATTTACATGATCAACTATAAAACTCTTGTCATGTTTTCTTTCTCCTTCTACAGGAAGAACATGAACACACTCAGTGAGTTTCTCTGCTTGTTTTCTCAGTGACTTACATTGTAGGAAGTCGTTCCTGGTTCTGGGAACAATGTTGGTGAAAGTGACTGTGGAAATCAACAGACATGAAGAGTGTGATTATCATGTCAAGAGAAAATGATCCCTGCATCCGTTCCTCAGACATTTCTAACATGATCTTCTACATGATATGAGATGATGGAGGATCATTTCTGAGAGCAGATGAATCTCCAGGACTTTACCTCTGTCAGAGATCTTCTTCAGCTCCTCTTTGCAGAAATCCTCCAGTTTGTATCTCAGCAGACGGACAGATTCTCTCACAACATCAAAAGAGGAGAGAGAACTGAAGAGATCGTCATTTACGTCTGGAGATTCAGGAGGAGCTGAGAGAGACTGGAAACTCTACAGAAAACAGAAATCAAAGCTCATCACCTCCACACTTCAGCCAATAACCTGCTCTACTGTCAGATTTGAGTTGATCTTTAGTAACTCAAGGTCAAGGTCAATTTTATTTATATAGCCCTTTAAAACAGCATGAATGCTGACCAAAGTGCTGCACAACATATCAAACAAAGTATCCTTGCACAATAGAATTTCAATACTAATAATAAAATATGAACATAAATCAAAACAAAAGTAATAAAATTAAGACAGGAACATCATGCAATATAAAACAATGTTTAACCAAAAAAAAAAAAAAAATACTTGAAGACTCGATTGAGTGTTTCTGTTAATAACTGCCTGCAATTATAAAATGTTGATCAGGATTAAAACATTAAAATAAACACAGGCATCATATCTACTTAAAAAAAATGATTAGTCTATATTGAACATATTTTATATAATGATATATATTTATCACTTCAGTCAACGGCTCATTCTGCTCTCATGAAATGTTTCTCTGTGAGTCTCTTGCTCAAGTCCACTATGATCCTGTTCTTCTAGATCTCTGTTACCTGCAGGAAATGGATGTGATCCTGTGTGTGTGAAAGCTGCTCCAGCTCAGCGTCTCTCCTCCTCAGATCATTGATCTCCTGCTCCAGTCGCTCCAGTTGTCCTTCAGCTCGACTCACTGCAGTCTTTTCCTGATCTCTGATCTTCTGTGTGGCCTCAGAGCGGCTTCTCTCGATGGAGTGGATGAGCTCAGTGAAGATCCTCTCACTGTCCTCCACTGCTGTCTGTGCAGAGCGCTGTTAGGACACACATCACAATCACACAGTGGCTTCAGTGAGTCCTGACTGAGACTTGTCAAACTTCTCTTCTTCTCCAGACTCACCTTATGAGACTCCACAGCCTCTCTCAGCCGCTGAAGATCTTTCTCTCTCTGCTGGATCCTCTGCTGGAACGACCTCTGCGTCTCCTTCAGCTGCTTCTGCAACACAAACCAATAACAGAGATGTCACATTATCATCATGTGATGCTGAAACACATGAAACTCACACAGATTGAGATCTTCACACTGATAGTAACAGACCTGCGACTCTATTTGATGAAGAAAAAAAAAAAACTACTTGAAGACTCAATTGAGTATTTCTGTTAATAACTGCCTTCAATTATAAAATGTTGATCAGGATTAAAACATTAAAATAAACACAGGCATCATATCTTTTTAAAAAACAAAAATGATTAGTCTACAGTGAACAAAAACCAAAGCCAAAAGTCAAGATATTAATGGCTGAAAGTATCTGGATTGAGTCAGATTTACTGAACAGAAAGTGTTTATGCGTCTGTCACTACATTTAACTGCATTATTCTCAACAGATATATTTTGTCAAACAACTGTGAATATTTTCCATAATTTTTTGTGTTGATAAATGTTTACGTGCACTTCACCATATTTTCTGTCGAGTTCAATGTGGAGCACAAACACACTCAGCAGTGAAAGTCTCTTACAGCTTCTGTTCACTTCTGCTGACGTCTGCAGTGTGAATGATGTCACCTGATCATATTTCTGCCAATATAAACAGTGTCAACATTATTTCATCAGTGTCTAGTTTAAAGTTCATACCTGTTTCTCTGTCCTCTGTGCTGCAGTTGATACAGTGTCGTGGTTTTTATGTTCATCCATCGTACACAACAGACATATACACTTCTGATCAGTGCGGCAGAAAACCTCGAGGAGTTTATCGTGTGTTTGGCAGATCATCTCCTGCAGTCGTCCAGTGGCTTCAGTCACTTTATGTGGCTTACGTGAGTGGAATTCCTCATGACGGTCAAAATGAGTTTGACAGTAAGACTCCAGACACACCAGACAGGACTTGACGGCTTTGTGTTTTTCTCCAGTACAGACGTCACACTGCACATCTCCAGCTCCAGCGTAACAGTCAGCAGGAAGTTTAATCTTTTTCAGTTTCTCCACCATTTCAGCCAGAATGGTGTTTTTAGCTAAAGCAGGTCTTGAACTGAAGGTCTGTCTGCACTGTGGACAGCTGTAGACTCTCTTCTGATCCTCCCGATCCCAGCAGTCTGTAATACAGCTCTTACAGAAACTGTGTCCACAGGGAATGGTCACTGGATCCTTCAGAAGATCCAGACACACTGGACACAGGAACTCATCCTGAGAAAATTTGGCTTCTGCCATTTTACAGCATGAATACAGAGACACAAACACACGACAGCTCAACTTCACTTCAGTTTCTCTTTCCCTGAACTCATGTGATTCCTGCTTCCTGGTTCTGTGTTTGAGTGACGTGTGCAAAACGGGTTTATCTGCAAGTCTATAAAGCGTCATAAACCCTCATTCCTACTTAGTTCAGATTCTACCATGCTCCAACACACCTGAATGTTATTTTCAAGTAAATCCACATACCTTTATTAGTGATTCAGGTTGGTCCAGTTACAGTTGGAACTAAACTGTTAAATAAAGCTCATTGTTCTTGCAGAAGCTTCAGTGTGCTGCATTGGTTCATTCCTTGCAACTGCCTGGCTATCTCATTCCCACGCATCACTTCATGACTCATTTTTCCAGATAAATGAGGAAGATAAGGCCACTGGTTCATGTTTGTGGGATGAGTTTTGAAGGAAATAATAAAAAATGAGCAGGATTAAACACTGGATTAGAGGTCTAACATGTGGAAAAAAAGCAGATTGTGTGACAAACTCTTGTGTGAGGGGGTTAAGATGCATTAACTAATCGCTTTTGACTAATTATTACGCTAGAATCTACAATCTACACCCCTCCTAATAAAAAACACTTGAAACAAATATGATTCCTAACCTTTTTATTAAACAGCTGTTATTAAAATGTGCATATTTTTATAAAAGTTTAAACAGGGTAATTCTTATTTGTAGAGGATGCAACTTTTCAAATAATTTCTTCAATTCATTTATAGTTACACATTCATTATGAACAGTTTTCACCTACTCTGTACAGTAAAATGAACGGAAAATAGACATTACATTGCCAAAAAATAGCACTTCCCGGACATTACTTCAGTAAATTAACATGAGTGCTTTAATAATTTTTTGGACAGGATTTACGCCTCCTACTGGACGTTTCGGGTTAGGTATGTAACCCTGGTTCCCTGAGTAAGGAACGAGACGCTGCTTCGAGACACGGTGGGAACGCCTCTGCGTGATTTCGTCATGAAGCACATGTGAAATCGGTCCAATAGCGTGACAGAACGTCATAGGCGGGTGACGTCACCGACCAGGAAACTATAAAGCATACCCAGAAACAAAGAACGCCAGCTTCGAAAAATCTGAAGTGAGCGCTCACAGGCGTACAAAAGTATGGCAAAGCAACGCAGCGTCCCGTTCCCTACTCAGGGAACCAGGGTTACATACGTAACCCGAGACGTTCCCTTTCGTGGGAACTCGAGCTTCGTCGAGACGTGGTGGGAACCCCATACCCACCACGCCATAGTACCAAATGCCTGTCCCAATCTCAATATGGACGAAAGTACTACCGACCCCGGAGTGGAGCCTAAGTCTAGGTTATAAAAGCTAATAAAAGTATGCGATGAAGACCAACCTGCCGCATTACAAATATCTTGGAGGGAAACTCCCGAAATCAAAGCCTTGGAGGTAGCCATACTCCTCGTAGAGTGAGACCGGACCATCAATGGTGATTTATGTCCGGAAGATTCATAAGCAAGAGAGATAGCCTCAACTACCCACTTGCTCATTCTCTGCTTAGATGCGGGACACCCTTTTCTAGGTGAACCAAAACAAACAAATAGCTGTTCAGATTTGCGCCACAGGGCAGCTCTGTGGACATAAGCATCTAACGTCCTGACGGGGCAAAGCAGATTCAGTTTCTCCTGATCTGGTGTGGTAAAAGGTGGAGGACAAAAAACCTGGAGCATAATAGGACCCGCAACTTGAGTAGGGACTTTAGGGACATATCCCGGTCTGGGATGAAGAAATGCTTTCACCATGCCTGGTGCAAATTCAAGACAGGAAGGGCCAACCGACAGGGCCTGAAGATCTCCAATTCTTATGAGAGATGAAATAGCAAGCAGAAAACTGGTTTTCAGAGTGAGGAATTTTTCTGGAACCTCCTCTAATGGTTCAAAGGGAGCCATAGTCAGGCCTTCTAAAACAATTGCCAGATCCCATGCTGGTGCCCTACTATGCTGCACAGGCCTAAGCCTCACGGTTCCACGAAGAAATCTTATGACTAAAGGACTTCTACCTAGAGATAAACCATTCACGGGGGAGTGGTAAGCAGATATAGCCGCTATATCGACCTTTAAGGTGGAGGGAGATAGCCCATGTGGCATATGATTTCCTTGTAGAAGGAGCTCTGGAATGGAGAATAGTCTCTACAACCTCGGTTGAGAGACCGGACTCTATGAACTTAGCCCCCTCAGGGACCAGGCCCACAGTTTCCACAACTCCGGCCAAGCGTGTAATATTGTGCCTCCTGCCTGAGTCAGAAGGTCTTGCCTGATCGGAATCTCCATCGGAGATCCGCAAAGGAGAGACACAAGGTCGGAAACACATACAGACGTAGCTTCGGCCATGTGTGTACCATAGCATCCAAGCCCAGAGGAGCTGGATGAGTTAAAGAAAACCATAGAGGACAATGAGATGTCTCTAAGGATACAAATAGGTCTACTTCTGCTCTACCAAAGTTTTTCCACAGGAGCTCCACCACCTCGGGGTGAAGTCTCCATTCCCCGGGCCTCAGCCCCTGTCTCAACAGGAAGTCTGTCCCCTGGTTCTGACACCCAGGGATGTAAACTGTCCTGAGTGAGAGGAGTTTTCCCTGGGCCCATAGAAGGATCTGATGGGCCAACTTGTTTAAATGACGCAACCTCAGACCCCCCTGATGGTTGATGTAAGAGACCACTGACGTGTTGTCTCTACGAACCAACATATGATGGCCTCTTAGGTCTGGAAGGAAGTGCTTGAAAGCTCGAAACACTGCCATCATTTCCAGCCAATTTATGTGCCAAGAAAGAAGATGGTCCTGCCACAGACCCTGGGCTGAGCGACCACTCATGATCGCCCCCCAGTGAGAGATGCATCCGTCGGTAGTGTTACACAATGACAAGGAGCTCCTAACACAGGTCCTTGATTCAGGAACTAAGGTTTCTTCCACATGGCCAAAGCACAAAGGCACCGCCACGTGACCTTGATCATGCGAAAAGGATTTCCCCTCGGGGAAAAACCCTATGGTCCTGAGCCAACACTGTAAGGGTCTCATGTACAGCAGGCTATACGAAATTATGTTGGACGCAGCTGCCATCAGACCCAACAACCTCTGGAACTGATTTACAGTGATGGATTGGCCTAGCTTTATCATATTTACAGCTGATTTTGAGCCGGCGGGGTGGAAAGTCAGAGCCGACCGATAGAATGAATCTGCGGCGTGGCTTGCTGAGGGCCTGCTGCAGTGGCCTGACACTGGAGGAAGGCCCATTCTTTTGCTGGAAGTGGGCAGCGTTGCCCGAGATCCAAGCTTGGAGTTCGAGGGGCTTTATTGTCCATTTCTTTATAGCCGGAAGTATTGAATGGGCCGGAGATGAGAAAGACGGGGAAAGAGATCGTGGATGTTTTGCCCGTGGTGGCTGGGGTAGGCCTGGGCATGCTGGGATCGGTTTGTTTGAGCTGACGCCCGCGAGATAACGCAGAGGAATTGGCGGTGGTGCTGGGTGGAGGATAATCGCTCTTTCTGCCAGAGGATTGCTGTAAAGATTCCTCGAGGACAAAGGATTTTTCATCAGATGATAAGAGCTCAATTTGAGACATGTTGGGAATATAGGGCGGGGGCCTAATGCTGATAAACTCAGATGAACAGAGGTAAGTCTGCTGTATTTATACCTCTTGACAGTAGTTGAGTTGATTAAATGCTCTCCACTTGTGGTAATAAGGTTAATTATCTGAACCTACTCCTCCCGAACTTTGTTAAAAAAAACATCATTAATATCCTTATTTTTTTCCTTTATTCATTAAAAAGCATTAAATCATCACCATTAGGAATACACCACAGTCTTAAATCATTACAATTCAAGTGTAATTTATTTGTTGAAACTTGGAAGCCATAAAAAGAACATTTTTTATTAAAAAATACAATATGATACAATATAATTGTAAATGCGAAAATGAAAATGCTTTTTCCATAGAATTAAGATTATTTTACAGATATTTTAGACTGAAAGAAATAATGAAAGTATTATGGGTAAAATCTCGCTACAGTCTATTCTGATTCATCAACACAGTTTCACTGATGATCCAATATGAAGACAAAACCCATCAGAACCAACCCTAAACCCAAGATAGAGTGGTTGAGTGAATGTGGTCTGGACTGTGTGGATGAGGCTCCTTTTGTTAGAGACTCTGTAGAAGGACAGAGTTCCTGCACTGTGATCCACATACACTCCTATTCTACTGCTGATGGACTTTACTGGGAGTTTAGTCTCTATCTTATTGTGTCTGAATGAGTAACTGGAGGGAGAGCAGATCAAACTCCAGGACTGATCATTACGTCCAAACAAACACTCAATACTCCGTCCCTTCCTGCTGATGCTCTTATATGACACTGATATAGACACAACACCACTCCACTCAATCTCCCAGTAACAGCGTCCACTCACACTCTCTCTACACAACACCTGCTCATAATAATCAAATCTGTCTGGATGATCAGGATACCACTGGACTGTGTTAGTGACAGTAATCACTGTGTTCCTTTCAGACAGACAGAGGCGTTTATTCACTGTGTTCAGATCCAGAGTGAACTGATGGGAATCTGATGGAGACAAAACATCTGAATCAGGAATTATGAATCTAATCTTTTAATGTCTCTGAACTCTTCATGTTCAATATATCAGCAGTGTCTCAGTACAGTTTACCAGATATCCTGTGCAAATCATCATTTACATAATCAACTATAAAACTCTTGTCATGTTTTCTTTCTCCTTCTACAGGAAGAACATGAACACACTCAGTGAGTTTCTCTGCTTGTTTTCTCAGTGACTTACATTGTAGGAAGTTGTTCTTGGTCTTGGGAACAATGTTGGTGAAAGTGCCTGTGGAAATCAACAGACATGAAGAGTGTGATTATCATGTCAAGAGAAAATGATCCCTGCATGCGTTCCTCAGACATTTCTAACATGATCTGAGATGATGGAGGATAATTTCTGAGAGCAGATGAATCTCCAGGACTTTACCTCTGTCAGAGATCTTCTTGGGCTCCTCTTTGCAGAAATCCGCCAGTTTGTCTCTCAGCTGACGGACAGATTCTCTCACAACATCAAAAGAGGAGAGAGAACTGAAGAGATCGTCATTTACGTCTGTAGATTCAGGAGGAGCTGAGAGAGACTGGAAACTCTACAGAAAGCAGAAATCAAAGCTCATCACCTCCACACTTCAGCCAATAACCTGCTCTACTGTCAGATTTGAGTTGATCTTTAGTAACTCTCCTCAATCCAGCACTTTCACAGCATCAGATTCATTCTTCTCATGTTCATTATATCATGTTAGAGCTATAAGTTCTAGTGTTTGACCCTTACACTATAATTCTGGATGATCAAACATCTGGCAATAACATAAGTGTAACAGACCAAGGTTGCCATTCAGGGCCATTTCTAGGCATTTACATTACATTTACATTTAGTCATTTAGCAGACACTTTTATCCAAAGCGACTTACAAGTGAGGAAAACAAACAAGCGATTCTTCATGAATTTGCAAACAGACACAGGAAAAACTCACAATACAAGTTTCATACATTGCTCAGTAACATAAGCTAGAGTAGGAAGGGAAAAAGGAAAGGATAGATTTTTTTTTTTTTTATGAGGGGATTAAGTGTTCACGGAAGAGATGAGTTTTCAGCTGTCTCTTGGATATTGCCAGGGATTCTGCATTCCTGATGAAAGTAGGGAGATCATTCCACCAGCAGGGAGCAGTGAACGAGAATGTTCTGGAGAGTGATTTTGTGCCTCTCTGTGACGGTACCACAAGCCTTCGTTCCTTTAGTGATCGCAGTCTTCTGGTGGGGACGTAGCGTTGTAGCAGTGTGTGGAGGTAAGAAGGTGCAGAGCCTGTGATGGATCTGTAAGCAAGCATCAGCGCCTTGAACTTGATGCGAGCAGCGAGGGGTAGCCAGTGCAGAGAGATGAAGAGGGGCGTGACGTGGGCTCTCTTAGGCTCGTTGAAGACAAGACGTGCAGCAGCATTCTGGATCATTTGAAGAGGTTTGATTGCACTTGACGGAAGTCCAGCCAGAAAATCTGCATGACCCCGCCGTCTTTGAGATGTGGTCTCTGAAGGTCAGTTGGTCATCGAAGATAACTCCAAGATTTCTGGCGGACTTTGATGGGGTAATGGTGGTTCTACCAAGCTGTATGTTGATGTCATGTTGAAGAGTAGGAGTGGCAGGGAAGACTAAAAGCTCAGTCTTTGCCAGGTTGAACTGCAGGTGGTGTTCTTCCATCCATGTCGAGATGTCCGCCAGACAGCTTGAGATCCGTGCAGCTACTGTGGAATCATCTGGTTGGAAGGACAGGTAGAGTTGTGTGTCATCAGCATAGCAGTGGTAGGAGAAACCGTGTGCCTGTATGATGGGACCCAGTGATGTAGTATAAATGGAGAATAGGAGGGGACCAAGAACTGAACCCTGAGGAACCCCAGTGATCAGTTCATGAGGTTTGGATACCTCCCCTCCCCAGGCGACTCTGAAAGACCTACCTGTGATATAGGACTCAAACCACTGAAGCGCAGTACCTGAGATGCCCAGTGACAAGAGGGTGGACAGAAGAATTTGATGGTTTACGGTGTCGAAGGCAGCAGATAAATCCAGTAGAATGAGAACAGATGATTTGGAACCAACCTTTGGAATCCGCAGGGATTCTGTGACAGACAGTGGCGCAGGCACAGGTGAACTAGGCACTTATCTCGGGTCTCACCAGCTGGAGGAGGTGCCAGTGAGCCCCTCAATGCCTCTGTTACCACGGTAACATAATCACACTGCATTTTAGCAAACATTCACCACATGCTGGGAATGTCATTAGTCAAGACTTTGCCCTATATGTTTGTGAATAAAACAAAGTTTGCTAATTTCATTTTTGTGTGATGTGGCATCAATATTTGATTTTTGTTTTCATTCATTTAATTTATAATGTGAAGCAGTATTACTAAACAGTAATTTCATATATGCTTGGAGTTGGGATAATTTAATTTTTAATAAAGCACTTGAAGTCAAAATGTTAAAGGCAAACGTTTGAAGAATTTTTTCATGGTTGAAGATCATTTGATGCAACTTTAGTGAACATTACTTAAAATGTATAATTTGTTACTAAATGCATTTGAAGATTATCTGATTTTGGTAAATAAGATTGTACAAAGATCAGTAAAGAGATGATGGAAAATCTAACTGGGTTAAACAGTTTAAAATATTAGTGAAATTTTGAGCTGTTGCTACCTGGAAGCTCAATATATCTTTCAGAAAAATGTTTCCTTAGAGATTTCCAGAGCTGAACTGCATTTGTAAGTCTGACTGATGATTATATAATAACCGAACACACAGATCAACACTTCAGTCAACGGCTCATTCTGCTCTCATGAAATGTTTCTCTGTGAGTCTCTTGCTCAAGTCCACTATGATCCTGTTCTTCTAGATCTCTGTTACCTGCAGGAATTGGATGTGATCCTGTGTGTGTGAAAGCTGCTCCAGCTCAGCGTCTCTCCTCCTCAGATCATTGATCTCCTGCTCCAGTCGCTCCAGTCGTCCTTCAGCTCGACTCACTGCAGTCTTTTCCTGATCTCTGATCTTCTGTGTGGCCTCAGAGCGGCTTCTCTCGATGGAGCGGATGAGCTCAGTGAAGATCTTCTCACTGTCCTCCACTGCTGTCTGTGCAGAGCGCTGTTAGGACACACATCACAATCACACAGTGGCTTCAGTGAGTCCTGACTGAGACTTGTCAAACTTCTCTTCTTCTCCAGACTCACCTTATGAGACTCCACAGCCTCTCTCAGCTGCTGAAGATCTTTCTCTCTCTGCTGGATCCTCTGCTGGAACGACCTCTGCGTCTCCTTCAGCTGCTTCTGCAGCACAAACCAATAACAGAGATGTCACATTATCATCAAGTGATGCTGAAACACATGAAACTCACACAGATTGAGATCTTCACACTGATAGTAACAGACCTGCGACTCTATTTGATGAAGAAAAAAAAAAAACTACTTGAAGACTCAATTGAGTATTTCTGTTAATAACTGCCTTCAATTATAAAATGTTGATCAGGATTAAAACATTAAAATAAACACAGGCATCATATCTATTTAAAAAACAAAAATGATTAGTCTACAGTGAACAAAAACCAAAGCCAAAAGTCAAGATATTAATGGCTGAAAGTATCTGGATTGAGTCAGATTTACTGAACACAAAGTATTTGTCTGTCTGTCACTCCATTTAACTTTATTTAACTGCATTATTCTCAACAGATATATTTTGTCAAACAACTGTGAATATTTTCCATAATTTTTTGTGTTGATAAATGTTTACGGTGCATTTCACCATATTTTGTGTCAAGTTCAATGTGGAGCACAAACACACTCAGCAGTGAAAGTCTCTTACAGCTTCTGTTCACTTCTGCTGACGTCTGCAGTGTGAATGATGTCACCTGATCATATTTCTGCCAATATAAACAGTGTCAACATTATTTCATCAGTGTCTAGTTTATAGTTCATACCTCATTCTCTGTCCTCTGTGCTGCAGTTGATACAGTGTTGTGGTTTTTATGTTCATCCATCGTACACAGCACACATATAAACTTCTGGTCAGTGCGGCAGAAAACCTCAAGGAGTTTATCGTGTGTTTGGCAGATCATCTCCTGCAGTCGTCCAGTGGCTTCAGTCAGATTGTGTCTCTTTCTTTTAAAGAAACTCTCATGTTGTTCAAGGTGATTCTGACAGTAAGACTCCAGACACACCAGACAGGACTTGACGGCTTTGTGTTTTTCTCCAGTACAGACGTCACACTGCACATCTCCAGCTCCAGCGTAACAGTCAGCAGGAAGTTTTCTCTTCTTCTGTTTCTCCACCACTTCAGTCAGCATGGTGTTTTTAGCTAAAGCAGGTCTTGAACTGAAGGTCTGTCTGCACTGAGGACAGCTGTAGACTCTCTTCTGATCCTTCTGATCCCAGAATCCTGTAATACAGCTCTTACAGTAACTGTGTCCACAGGGAATGGTCACTGGATCCTTCAGGAGATCCTGACACACTGAACACTTGAACGCATCCTGAGAAATTCTGTTTCCCGCCATTCTATTGCAAGACACAAACACGCGGCAGCTCAACTGCACTTCAGTTTCAGTTTCTCTGAACTGAAGAGTTTCCTGTTTCCTGGTTTTGTGTTTGAGTGACGTGAAAAACATGTGTCTGCAAATCTGTAAAGCAGATTCTGGTCCCACTTTATATTAGGTGGCCTGAACTACAATGCACTTACATCAAAAAACATTGCATTTATTGTGTTCATATTGTATTGCAAAACACTTTTGCTGCTATTGAGGTGGGATAAAGGTGAGGTTAAGGACAGGTTTGGTGGGATGGCTAGGTTTAAGGGTGGATTAAGGTATAAGAGGGTCAACAGTGTAATTATAACTGTAATTACAAACATTAATTACAGATGTAATTACATGCAGGTATTTACAATGTAACATGCATGTACACAATAAATGCACTGTATAAATTATTTTAAAGATTAATTTAAATGTTAGTACATTTTTTAAATGGTCCTGGAGAGCCTCATTCCTACTGAGTTCAGTTTCGACTGTGCTTCAACACACCTGGCTGTTATTTTAAATCTCAAAACTTTTCTCAGTTGATTCAGGTGTGTTCAGTAACAGCTGGAACTAAACTCTGTTGTGTCTCTCCAGGAATAGAAAGAGGAACCCTGCTGTAAAGTCACTGATAATTAAAAGTCCACTATTCAAAGTCCAGATTTCAGTCTCAGACAGTCACTCAAAGAACAAGTTATTGAGAATCAGGACTTTTGCTGTCTGAAGCAATACTGCATCCTATTTACTGCACTTGTACTGCAGGGCAGAAACGTTTATTCAGTTACTTCATTACCTTAGTTTATAAAACTTGTACACAGTGTTGTAAGAAATGTTACTTCCCTGGTTTAAACTATACATAAGAAAAGCTCTTTGTGTCACGGAACTTGAAGACTTTAATTATAGACCATAGAAAGAACAACGTTTACACACATTCCAAATAGACAATAACCGACAAATGATAGGGGGAAACACAGGAACTTAAATACAGGAAATGATGACTGGGGAACAGGTGAAGGGAATGATTACATAAACACAGCTGAAGTCCATTAGTGCAAACGAGTGGCGGGAACAAAACCAAAACAAAGAATACGTGAGACAAAAGACAAGACAGTACGTAACACTTTGTCTGTTGCAAACAAGGTCACATGGTGTAATCAAGCTGAGAGGGGTAACATTTTTACTCTCCCGCTCATCACCACCATAAATGTCGGAATCATTTTCCCTTTATTTTGGAAATTGATATTGCTATTTATCTGTTTTAAAGAAATATTAATTTGCTTACTTTTAAGATAATGCCATATATGCTTAAACATAGAAATGCTTAAATGCTGTATGAGTGGAAAGTACCTAAAAGACTTAAATGCTAAAAGAGTTGAAATTACCTAAAATAATTTACCTATAATAATGACAGGGAAAAAAGCCCAGGGAATATCCAGCAGCATCTCAATACAATACCTGGGGGGATCACCTGGTAAAAGCTTGGGAGAAAAAGGCCTTAAAGGTGCACTGTGTAGTTTTTCGTCTGCTAGAGGTTGCCTTTTGAAAACAAAGGAGTACCCTGATGACGTCAAATTTGAGTGCGGAATCTTGGGACATGTGGTCTTTACCTCACAAAATCTTACAAGTCTTATAGATGCTCAGGGGAAGATGTCCTTAAAGAAGTAGAGAATGTAAGGTCCAGATTAGGTCTTCAAAAAGCAGGAACCAAATAAATTACTGGAGGTTATCCGAAATGGAATAGAAACTAAATGTTACGGAGAAATTACTGAGGATTCAATAGCGAGGGAAAAATAACATTTATTGAAACAGACAGTGAAAAACAGAAGAAGTGATGTAAGAGTGACAGTCTACAAAGTTAGAGCCTGGGTAGAGCAAGGACTGAATGGGCGGGGTGGACCAGACCCTCCGTGACGGTGAGTGAAGCTTGAGGGTAAAGTCCGTACCAGAATCAAGATCGCAATTCCAGGAGACAGGATCAAACCCAGAGAAACAAACAGCACCCAGGAACAAACCCAACGATCTGACAAACACAAGATGAATGATAATGAGTATAAACAGACCCAGAAGATGAGCGGCAGCTGGCGCTGATAATGGGCTGAGTGGTGATCAAAGAACACACCCACACGCACACACATACACACAGAACGAACCGGTGATTTCATGAACCTTGACAGTACCCCTCCCCCTAGGAGCACCTCCTGGTGCTCCCAGAAGAACTTACCTGTTGATTGTAATCATCAATAAGGGAATGATCCAGAATGTCTCTTGCAGGAACCCAACTTCTCTCCTCTGGACCGTAACCTTCCCAGTCCACCAAGTACTGAAACCCGCGTCCCCTCCGTCTCGAGTCCAGAATGCGATTGACCGAATAAGTCGGTTCCCCATCTACGAGTCGCGGCGGGGGGGGGAAACCGGGGCTGGCGGATTAACATGTGAATGAAACACAGGCTTTAATTTGGAGACATGAAAAACGGGGTGAATTCTCCTGTACGCCGGAGGGAGTTTGAGGCGGACTGCTACCGGACTAAGGACCTTGGTGACCGTGAACGGGCCGATAAATTTGGGAGCTAACTTATTACTAACGGAGCGGAGAGGAATATTCTTAGTTGAAAGCCACACTTTCTGACCCACGACGTAAACGGGAAGCTTTGACCGGTGGCGATCGGCCCTAGCCTTGGTGCGCGCCCCCACCTGGAGAAGAGTCTCACGGGCTCTGGTCCATGTGCGGTGGCACCTCTGGATAAAGGAGTGAGCGGAGGGGACCGCGACTTCGGATTCCAGACTTCCTTTTTCCAGAAAATAGGTGGCTGATAACCTAGACTACATTCAAACGGAGTGAGGCCCGTGGATGACACTGCTAACGAGTTATGCGCGTACTCAACCACTGAAAGTTGCTGACTCCAGGATGAAGGATTCTTGGATACCAAACACTGCAACACTCTCTCCAAGTCTTGGTTGGCCCTTTCAGTTTGCCTATTGCTTTGGGGATGAAACCCCGAAGATAGACTGACAGTCGCACCCAGTAGTTTACAAAACTCTCGCCAGAATTTGGACAGAAATTGGGGCACCCTGTCGGAGACCACGTCCATCGGGAGGCCATGTAAACGAAAGACGTGATCTACGACAGCTATCGCTGTCTCCTTGGCAGAAAGTAATTTAGGCAAGGGAATGAAATGAGCCGCCTTCGAGAACCGGTCCAAGACAGTCAAAACGACTGTCTTGCCCTGAGAGGGTGGGAGGCCGGTAATAAAATCTAGCGCAATATGAGACCAAGGTCTCGAAGGGACAGACAGCAGTTGGAGTAACCCATCAGGGGGTTGATTGGAAGTCTTACCCGTAGCACAAATTGAACAGGCCAAAACAAAACTTCGAATAACCAAAAAACTGGTACGGTTTACTCCTGGATGACAAGCTACCTTGGAACAGTGACCCCATCGAATGACGTCAGACCGCAGTCCCTCCGGCACGAATAACCTACTCGATGGGCAACCAGGTGGAGGCGTTACCCCTTCTAAGGCCAATTTGACCTTCGTTTCGACCTCCCATGTGAGTGTGGAGATAATGATTCTCTCAGTCAATGTCATTGTTTTGTATTCGCCTTCGTCCTTGTGCTTTTCCTACGACACATTACATAACACTTGTGGAGAAAGTAAAAATGATTGTGGAAAAATTAATGAGAAATATGCACATAAGATTGAATGAGGAATACATAAATCACAAAGACAATACCCTATTAACAAAAACAGGATGGAATGAACTGAAACAAACAATTAAAGAACTGGAAGAATAAGTAATTATGCAAGAAGTTAAGGGAGCTGTCAGTACCGAAACCAGATGGGACATTATTGACAAATTTCAAAGCACTGTCTGACAAAGCCAGACAGACGGTATTTGATTAATCCCAAAGAGGTGGTCGAAAAAATTAGGATCAGGAGATACCTCTCTAAAATCCACCTGTCAAATGGCTTTTGGTCAATACCTCTAGATAAGGACAGCCAGGAGAAAAAGCATTTACAGTTGGGAATAAACATTATGTGTATCAAAGCCTGCCACAGGAGTACATGAATTCCCCTGTTCATTTCCAAGTGACAATTATGGATATATTACAAGGACTACCAGTGGAAATTTATCTGGATGACATACTTGTTGTACAGCATGGCACAATTACAAACCGTACTTGGCTCGTAATTCTCGGCACAGTTGTCTAACCAATCCTGAGTGGCGACGTCCCTTCACGGATTCTTCCAGCACGATTCAGCACAGTCACTTATCTGCTGCCTGGCTACCATTTTCTCTGTAGCTGGCTAAGTGTTCTATTTGAGCAATGTAAACAAAAATTAATAATAAAATTTAAAGAAACATCTGATCATCCTCCATAACGAGACGTAATTAAACCTCATATCTGCGTTACCCATGCAACAACTGACGCTTTTGTTTTACATTCCAAAGAGTGGCCATTACCAGCCCCACAGTGGAAAATGAAACCATAGCAGTACCAGCTGACCCTGATCGGCATGGAATGGAACGGTTACGCAATGAGAACCATTTGGCTCCATGGTTGAAAAGCGGCTAATAACATTAGGCTAGCTATTTGTTTCTTTGTAACGTTTGAGCTTTCAAATTCTGTTAAATTTATCACAAAATGTAAAAAATATAAATGGCATTTTGATGCTCTTTAAGTTACATTATGGGCCGCTGTAGTTAGTCCTTAGTTAGGAGCATGAGTGAACTATTACTCTTATCTGCTTTATTACTATTTATAGCATGAAATTAATTAGCTGGAACCCAATTAGCAGCCTGTGAAAGAGAGAGAGAGAGAGAGAGAGAGAGAGAGAGAGAAGAGAGCAAGCACACAACACATAGGACACCCAATATTGAAATATTACTCTTCCCAGATCGCACACGAATGACAGAATATGTCTGCAAGATGTAACAATTGATTAATTTACTTTTAGCCAGTTGCAGCAGTATTGAATTTGAAAAAGACAGCCATAGTTTGTTCAGTACACCACTATTTAACCACCATTACAAGATTAAAGTTGATATTATTGATACACCAGTTGTAGAATGAGGTTAAAAATGTATTTTTATTTATTTTTTTACTCTCTTTCAGTTTTGCTGGCTGTAATCTCACTGGTCAACATTGTGAAATTGTGTAGTCAGCTCTACAATCCTCAAACTCTGTCCTGAGAGTGCTGGACCTGAGTAACAATGACCTGCAGGATTCAGGAGTGAAACTGCTCTCTGAAGGACTGAAGAGTCCAAACTGTCAGCTGGAGATACTGAGGTGAGTAAGAGAGATAATATACAAAGTATAATATGGTAAATGGGATACTGTACCAGTTATAATGTTTATGTGTGTCTGTAAATGATCTGACTGTGTGTCTGTAGGTTGTCAAGCTGTATGGTGACAGAGGAAGGCTGTGGTTATGTGTCTTCAGCTCTGAATTCAAACCCCTCACATCTGAGAGAGCTGGATATGAGCTACAATTACCCAGGACAATCAGGAGTCCATCTACTCAGTGACAAACTGAAGGATCCAAACTGCTCACTGCAGACACTCAAGTAAGTGGGGTACAATTAATAAAGCTTAATGTTTGCAGTGGGACCTCTGCTGTTATTTGTTCCTTTGTTCCAGCCTTTTGGAGCCATGGGTCGTAATAGACCCTCCAGGACAGAAGTTGCCCTTCCATGACCCAAAACATTTGGTTTGTGAACACCACACACTGTGTAAAAGAACTTTACAGAAGAAATCTCATTCCTACACATCACTTCATGACTCATTTTCCCAGCTGAATCAGGAAGATAAGCCCACTGGTTCATGTCTGTGGGATGAGTTATGAGGGAAATAATTAAAAAGTGAACAGGATTGGACACCGGATTAGAGAAGTTTAAGATCGCGGATGTGAAATGAAAAGCATATTGTGTGACAAATGCTTGTGTGAGGGGGTTAAGATGGATTAACTAATGACCTTTGACTAATTAATAAGCTAGAATCTACAATCTACACCCCTCCTAATAAAAAGAACTAGAAACATACAATACCTAACCTTTTTCTTAAACATGTTATTAATATGTTTATTTATATAAAACTCTAACCAAGGTAATTCTTACTTGTTGAGGATACTATTTTCTAAAACAATTTCTTCAATAATTTCATTGTTTATGAACAGAAAAAAGACATTACATTGCCAAAAAGTAAGGACAGATGGACACTTCCTTGACATTACTTCAGTAAATTAAATTTGGGTGAACTATCACTTTAATTTCTTTTTACACCTGTTTAACACAAATACATATTTTCTAGTGCCATTTTCCAAATTTCCCACACAAAGAACAAAAATGGGGTGTCACATAAGAATGATTTCTCAGGTGTATCTGAACATATAATGACAAAGATTTTTTTATTACATTGATCACAATTAATTGTGAATCATCATGTGGGAATTAAGGGTTACTTTCCGTGCAAAACTCTTTCCACACTGATCACATGTGAATGGCTTCTCTGTAGTGTGAATGTTCATGTGACGCCTAAGGTTTATTTCTGCTGTGAAGCTCTTTCCACACTGTTGGCAGGAGTAAGGCTTCTCTCCGTAGTGAATGTTCATGTGTTTTTTAAGGTGTGCTTTTTCAGCGAAACTCTTTCCACACTGAGGGCAGGTGTAAGGCTTTTCTCCAGTGTGAACTCTCATGTGGACATTTAAAGTTGTTTTTTGTCTAAAACTCCTTCCACATTGAGAGCAGGTGAAAGGCAGCTCTCCAGTATGAGTTCTCATGTGGGCATTAAAAGTCGTTTTATATGTAAAACTCCTTCCACATTGAGGGCATGTGAAAGGCTGCTCTCCAGTATGAGTTCTTACATGGTTATGAAGGTTTACTTTTCGATTAAAACTCTTTTCACACAGTTTGCAGGTGAAAGGCTTCACTCCGGTGTGAATTCTCACATGGTTATTAAAAGTTGCTTTGTGTGTAAAACTTTTTCCGCATTGAGAGCAGGTGTAAGGTTTCTCTCCTGTGTGAGTTCTCATGTGGCTTTTAAGGCTTGCTTTTCGATTGAAACTATTTCCACACCGATCACATGTGAACGGCTTCTCTCCGGTGTGAATTTTCATGTGGCCTTTAAGATGTCCTTTTTGAGTGAAACTCATCCCACACTGTTGACAGGTGAACGGCTTCTCTCCGGTGTGAATCCTCATGTGCCCCATAAGATGTCCTTTTTGAGTGAAACTGTTTCCACACTGTTGGCAGGTGTAAGGCTTCTCTCCAGTGTGAATTCTCATGTGGCTTTTGAGGCTTCCTTTTTTAGTGAAACTTATTCCACACTGTTGGCAGGTGTAAGACTTCACTTCAGTGTGAATTCTAACGTGCCTCTTAAGGATTATTTTTTGAGTGAAACTGTTTCCACACTGTTGGCAGGTGTAAGGTTTCTTTCCAGTGTGAATTCTCATGTGGCCTTTAAGATGTCCTTTTCTGTTGAAACGTCTTCCACACTGTTGGCAGGTGAAATGACTTCCATTTTCTCTTTCTCGTGAAGTCTTTTCAGTCCGTGAACAACCAATTGACTTTTCTTCAGTAATAGGATCATGATGATTCTCAAACTGGTCTCTCTGTTCCATTTCATTCAGTTCTTGACTCTCCTCTTTCAGTGCCATCAGTTCTAAGGCAAAAAAAAGGACCAGTTTAATGGGAAAAAACAACAAATATCAAAACCAACAGTATTAAAAGAACAACATGTTTGTTAGATACTAGAGCTGCACAATTAATTGTCGAAAAATTGCGATCTTGATTCAAACACCCATGCAGACTTATTTCTAACTGAGAGTGATTCTGCATCTATTACCTTGGCCGTTTCATGTTACAAGCATTGGCGGACCGTGAGCAGTGTTTATTTTGTCGCTGCCCATGTTAATGAATAAAAGGTATGGCCGTCATGGAGTGGAACAGATCGAGATAACACTCGCTGTGCTTCGAAGTGAGGTAGTTTCTGTCACTTCGGTCTAGTTTATTTTATTGGTTTTGTGACAGAGCTCTGACACTCCCTTTATGTCTGGTCTTTGTGTGAGCGTACAGTCTCGAGTTCTCGAGCCGTGTGCTCTCTTGTCTGCGTGTCTTGTTTCATGTTGGGCGCGTGGTGATCGGATCCAGCATTCATGTCTTGTTTTGTTTCAGGTCGGGATTCGGACACTCACGCTCCCTATCCTGTCTTTATTGTGAGCGCACAGTTTGTGAGTGTGCTCGCTGGCTGTGCGTTTGTGTTATGTTCGTGTCTTGTTTTGTGAGCACGTGGCTTGTTATTGTTTTCATTAGCCATGTGCTCGTATTTTTGTCATGTTTGGTGTGACCACATGGCTTGTCATTGTCTTGACCCCGCCCACCTTGTTACCTGATTATTGGTTTATTTGCCCCATCTGTCCTCCCTCATTACCTGCCTTGTTTGCTACCCTTTTTATTCTCCTTGTGTTCGCAGTCCTGTGCGGGATCGTTATTGAATGTAGTCTGTTGTATGTGTCAAGTCAAGTCAAATCAAGTCAGCTTTCCCCCTTGGGGTAGTTTTTGTTTCTTTGTTTTATTTTTTATGAAATAAAAGCCCATTTGTTCTTGCAATTGAGTCCTCACTCCCTTTCTCCACCACACCCTCCCTGACAGAACGATCACGCCAGAAGAGGACTCAGCAGAGAATTGGGTTATCTTCCTTTTCCCATCTCCCTGCCCCTCCGCTCAGCAGATTGCGGCGCAACAAAGGAGGCTCCTTTCTCTTCGGCGAAGGGGAGCCAGTGTAAAGGAGTTTGTGTTTTTAGCGGAGGGGCTCAACATCAGTGACTCAGCGCTCAAGGACATTTTTAATGACAACCTTGACGAGCCCATCAGTACCTGGGAGATGGGATTGGTAGGGATTTTGTCTTTCTGGCAGTTTGAGGGATATATATACAATCGGGGAGAGGAGGGCGGCCTCCCGCCTCTTGGCCCACCACCCATACTCCTCACAACCTGCCAGGTCCCCAGTCCTCCGATGACCCCATCTGGGAGACGGAGGAGGAAGAGGAGGAGGGCTTCTTCTGGCTCAGTGGTCTCATGTCCTGTCGTCCCAGAGCCCGCTGTAGGCCCGGATGCGGCCACCGAGGAGCCCCCTCTCCCCGATGCGGCCACCCAGCAGCCCGCTCTCCCCGATGCGGCCACGGAGGTCACCACTTTGTTTAATAGGGATCCAGTGCAGTTTTGACAGAACCGGGCGAATATGGTCATACTTCCTGGTTCTAGTAAGGACTCTAGCAGCTGCGTTTTGGACCAGCTGTAATTTCTTTATCACGCGAGCAGGGCAACCACCCAGTAGAGCATTACAGTAATCTAGTCTCGAGGTCATGAACGCATGAACTAGCTGTTCCGCATTTGTCATTGAGAGCATATGTCGTAGTTTAGATATATTTTTAAGATGGAAGAATGTGGTTTTACATATGCTAGAAATGTGGCTTTCAAATGAAAGATTGGTGTCAAAGAGCACACCCAGGTTCCTAACTGACGAAGACGACTTAACAGAGCAGCCATCAAGTGTTAGACAGTATTCTAGGTTATTATGTGCAGAAGTTTTTGGTCCAATAATTAGAATCTCTGATTTTCTGAATTTAGTTGGAGGAAATTACTAATCATCCAATTTTTTATATCAGCTACGAATTCTGTTAATTTTGAGAATTGGTAGGTTTCATCAGGGCACGAGGAAATATAGAGCTGAGTATCATCAGCGTAACAGTGAAAACTAATGCCATGCTTCCTAATGACATCTCCCAAGGGTAGCATGTACAGAGTGAAATGCAACGGTCCTAGAACTGAGCCTTGTGGTACTCCATATTTAACTTGAAAATGACATCTCTTCGTTTACTACTACAAACTGATAACGGTCAGATAAGTATGATTTGAACCATGCCAATGCAATTCCACTAATGCCAGCATCATTTTCTAGTCTATTCAAAAGAATATTGTGGTCGATAGTGTCAAAAGCTGCACTGAGGTCTAGTAACACTAATAGAGAGATACAACCACGATCTGATGATAAGAGCAAATCATTTGTAACTCTAATGAGAGCAGTCTCAGTACTATGGTACGGTCTAAATCCTGACTGGAAATCCTCATAGATACCATTTCTTTCCAAGTAGGAACACAGTTGAGATGATACTGCCTTTTCTAGTATTTTTGACAGAAAAGGTAGATTGGAAATTGGTCTGTAATTGACTAATTCACCAGGATCAAGTTGTGGTTTTTTAATAAGAGGTTTGATAATAACCAGCTTGAAAGTTTTTGCTTACACATCCTAGTGATAAAGATGAATTAATGATCTTAAGAAGAGGATCTGGACATTTTAACAAGGATCAAATTCAGCTTTGAGAATGAAACCAACCTGTTTGTTCCTCAGTTTCTTCTTGTTTGACTCTGAATGTTTCTTCAATCTCCACGTCTTCATTCTCCTCTTTAATAAACGCCATCTTTATGATAGTGTGTCACGAGGATCCCAGTCGCTTCACCAGGAGTTTGTCCTGTGTTTGTATACTTTGTCCTGTTTTAGATGAGAAAAATTAGCAGAAAGAAAAAGAAATCCAAAACTAAGTCTCTGAGTGTGTTTAAAGGGAGTCAGTGAAAGTGACAGTTAATGGACTGAAATTAGCTGATAAAACTAACACTAATAATAAAATACAGAAATTATACAAACCAGTTCCTCCAGGACTCCACAATTCTGCAATCGCAGAATTTAATGCAAAATCAAACAAACTCAGTAATATTTGGAAAAGCTTGCTAATCAGTTTCTAAACACTCATGACATAACAAAACCTCATTTACTGAAATCACGTTACTTTGGCAGTTTGAAACACGCTCTGAACCACTGATTCAAAACAAAACACTCCTGAAGCTTCATGAAGCCACTCGAAATCAGCCATCACTAGATATTGTTGAATAAACGTGTTATTTTGGTTTTTTGACACAAAAGGTATTCTCATTAATATATGATAATATGAAGGTTGAACCACTGTAGTCACATGACCTGTTTTAAATGTGTTTTAGTACCTTTTGAAAGTGTTCATTATCTTGCCGTCAATAGAGACTCACTGAAAGATCAGATTTCATCAAAAATATCTTCATTTGTGTTCTGAAGATGAACGAAGGACTTACGGATGTAGAACGACATGAGGGAGAGGAATTAATGACAGAAATTAATATTAATTCTATATGAATTCTGTCTTCTTAATATTCTAACCCTTTAATATTCTAATTGAATATATTTAATGAAAGATGCACACATGTAATAACATTAGGGGGGAAATACCTTTACATAGTTTTTTTTTTAAATTCCAAATAATGCAACATTTGAAGTTTAGATATAAAATTTGAGTAAGTTAAAAGGAAAAAAATTGTCTGGACATTGGAGAAATTGTATCCATAAATGGCATGTACATCAGCTATATCTGTAAACATTTTGAAGCGACGACTGAATTCATTTTTACGATAAACTGATTGATGATGCGCTTTACTCACAAATAAAATGTTCATTACTTCTATACATCACAAAGTTACATTCAAAAAATAATTCATTCATTCTGAGTTCTCTGTATCATTGCAGAAACCATTAAACCATTTAACATTGATTTAAACACTTTTGAACACAATGATTTAAACACATTTAAACACAATGATTAAAAACACAAACCTTTCTTCAGCAGAATCAGGAGCTCGGCGCAGCCTTATGACGTCATGTCACCACATCAAAATAAAAGTCCCCTTCACAAGCCAAAAAATAGAAACGGACTCAGAAAACACATTCAAAATATAAGATAAAGGATTGATTTATAAGTAAATGTGAATAACTATAATTATTATTATTATACCAACAACTGAGCATTTGTAATTTTCTCAATAAACAATAAAGTCAAGTATGTTGATCTTCATTTTATAAAATATTGGAAAGAATATGTAAACATTTCAAACTCATTAAAAATCTGTAGATAAAACATTAAATCTGTGGTTAAATTTATTAACTAAAACTGCATCCTTATCATAATATATCCATCTCAGTTTATGAGGGCAATAAATAAAATCAAATTTCAACTTTGATTAAAGTGTTTTATATTAAATAGCCTGTAAAAGATTAATGAATGGAATTAAAATTAAGTACTTTAAAATCATTTCTTGCAAATAATGAAATTTGGTTTACATTACCTTCAATAAAATTAGCAGTGTGAAAATGTGACTATAATATATAAAAGTTTATTAATCTCTCAGATGTGCTTTATTGGAAAATGATTTACAACCAGTTTCACTCCATATAAATCCTTCTATTAGAATTATATTACTATTATATTAGAGTTAATATACTATTAATAACAGTTACATACTGAAAGAAATAAATCCTTCTTCTGTAAGGATTAGATCAAAATTAACACACAATCTGCCTTTGATCTTATTGCTAAATGTTCTATATGACCAATTTAGTTTAAAACACATTTATACAGTGTAAAGGAATATGGTTCACTGATTAAAGCCGTACATGTTCATTTTCTTTAATCGGCACAGAAATATGACGGCATATTAAGTGTTGATGAGGAGTAAAAACTGAATAAGAGTGAATGGTGTTCAGTTTCTAAAAACATGACATTCTTCTCCAGTCTCTGAAAATGTCCGGATTTAAAAATTATCCTGCAGATGCTTGTTCGAAGAAGCTTTTATTCAACTACGTGTTAACGGCACACTGAAAATATACATAACCAGAAGAATCAATGCACTGCTTCGACGAAAACTTCCTGTAATCAGTTCCGCTGTGATCGAGGTCTAATAATAATAATAATTATAATAATAATAATAATAATAATAATTTGTTACATTTATATAGCGCTTTTCTGGATACTCAAAGCACTTTTCATATGGAAGGGGGTAATCTCCTCAACCACCACCGATGTGCAGCATCCACCTGGATGATGCGACGGCAGCCATATTGCGCCACAACGCTCACCACACACCAGCTGATTGTTCTTGTCCCGGAAGGGAGTGGTGGGAACCTTGGGCACGTATCCAGGCTGGGGTCTCAAGATCACGTGAGACAAAGCCGGCCCGAATTCCAGGCACGCTTCGCTGACCGAAAATGCTTGCAGGTCCCCTACCCTCTTAAAGGAAGCGAGCGCGGTCAGGAGCACCGTCTTCAGAGACAGATGTTTCAGCTCAGCTGACTCGAGGGGCTCGAAGGGAGCTTTCTGTAGGCCAGCTAGGGCGACAGAAAGGTCCCAAGAGGGAATTAGGGGTGGTCTAGGAGGGTTTAGCCGCCTAGCACCTCTCAGGAACCTGATGATGAGATCGTGCTTTCCTACCGACCTGCCGTCGACCACATCGTGATGTGCTGCGATAGCGGCCACATAGATCTTCAAGGTGGAGGGGGACAGCCTCCGCTCCAAGCCACTTTGAAGGAAGGAAAGCACTGAACTGACCGGGCATCTCCGGGGATCTTCCTGGCGGAAGAGACTCCACTTCAAAGCATAGGCGCGCCTTGTAGAGGGAACTCTAGCCGAAGTGATCGTGTCAACTACCGCGAGCGGTAGACCACTTAAGTCCTCCGCGTCCCGTCCAGGAACCACACGTGGAGGTTCCAGAGATCGGGACGTGGGTGCCATATGGTGCCCCGTCCCTGAGAAAGCAGGTTCTTCCTCAGGGGAATTCCCCAGGGAGGGACTGTATCGAGGAGCATCAGTTCTGGGAACCAGGTCCGGTTGGGCCAATACGGCGCAACTAGCAAGACCTGCTCCTCGTCCTCCCTGACCTTGCACAGCAACTGTGCGAGAAGGCTCAGTGGGGGAAATGCATATTTGCATAGACCCTGGGGCCAGCTGTGTGCCAGTGCATCCGTGCCGAAGGTACCCTCGGTCAGGGAATAAAACAACTGGCAGTGGAAGGATTTAACCCCCGGCCCACTCCGGGGGGAAGGAGCGGTGCCTTCACCGTCTCCTGAGGCAGAGCAATTTCCACCATCTCTGGGCCACCCGTCTCAGGACCGCTTCTTCTGCTTCTTTTTGGCAGCTTTAGCGGTCTGGACGGGCTGCGCCGCCTTCCTGCGGGAGGTTTGAGGGGGACGGGATTTCTCCGATCCACCCGAAGCCTGTGCAGCCGCAGGGAGGCGCCCCTGGCGACGAGCAGGCTGGGGGCCAGTCCTTGGAGGGACGGTAGCAACATCTCGCCGAGGCAAGATGTGACTAATGGCCTCAGTCTGCGTCGAGAAAAAGAACTTTGTCGACATCCCTCATTTCGGCCAGGTCCAACCAGAGATGGCGTTCCTGGACCACCATGGTGGACATCGTCTGGCTTAGGACACGTGCTGTGACTTTTGTCACCCGGAGGGCAGCTCTTTCAGAGCTTTCGCCTGATGGACCTGCAAGATGGCCATGGCATGCAGGACGGAGGCTGCCTGTCCAGCGGCGGAGTAAGCCTTGGCAGCGAGAGCCGCCGTCGTCTTACCCGCCTTGGACGGGAGACGCGGACGATTCCGCCAGGTGACAGCCCACTGCGGGCACAGGTGCACCAGCACCCGGCAACTCGACGGCACATGGCGTTGATGAGGAGTGAGAGGTTCGTGGGGGCTGACCCGACGAAGAGGCTCCCACTGTAACCCTCAGATCTCCCAGAGTGCTAACCATCCCCGCAGCTCTCCCTTGGGAAGTCACGGGGGGGCTGGGTAGCAGCAGAGGGGACCGCTCCTTCCGTTGTAAAGAAGGAGAGTCGTGATCTCAACGCCAACATGGTCATGCTCTCGCAGTGAGAGCATGAACCATCCATGAGCGCTGACTCAGCGTGCTGTTTGCCCAGACACGTGAGACAGTGCTCGTGGCCGTCAGATGAAGTCAGGAAACGACCGCATCCAGAAACACACGGGCGAAAAGACATCTTGAAAAAGACGCTTTACTCCCGTACCGTTCTTTTAGGAAATGCTCTGCCGCTGGAACACCGAGGGATGAATGCCGCGCCGATCGCTCCCCACCAGCGCACCAGGCACCAGGCACCCACCGCTGCTGTGTTGTCCGACTTCAGCAAGAGCCTGGTAGAGGAAATTTGAGAGCAATTAAAATTGCTTTTGTCGGGATCTTGTCCCTGTAGCAATTAGAATTGCGGTTTTCGCTCTAGTTCTGGAAGATGAGAGGTAGATCAGTTTACACCCCATCGGCTCTGAAGGAAAAGTAAGAATGAAGTGAGTATGCCGGCTCTATTTATACCCGGATTCTGGGGGAGGGGCCCGGCGTGTAAATCTCACTGGCCAATTCTCATTGGCTCGTTTTTTACTATGTGGAGGTGATTGGGCTCCCAAGCGAGGCCCCATTACGTCAGTTCGATGTAACGTCGAACGTGACTGACTGAATGGGAACAAATGTTAAAGGGACTTGATTCATGTTGGATTCTTGATTCATCCAAGAATCATGGGTTTAGGAATCTCTAAAGCACAAATACAGTCGTGGCCAAAAGTTTTGAGAATTACTTAAATATTGGAAATTGGAAAAGTTGCTGCTTAAGTTTTTATAATAGCAATTTGCATATACTCCAGAATGTTATGAAGAGTGATCAGATGAATTGCATAGTCCTTCTTTGCCATGAAAATTAACTTAATCCCAAAAAAACCTTTCCACTGCATTTCATTGCTGTCATTAAAGGACCTGCTGAGATCATTTCAGTAATCCTCTTGTTAACTCAGGTGAGAATGTTGACGAGCACAAGGCTGGAGATCATTATGTCAGGTTGATTGGGTTAGAATGGCAGACTTGACAAGTTAAAAGGAGGGTGATGCTTGAAATCATTGTTCTTCCATTGTTATCCATGGTGACCTGCAAAGAAACGCGTGCAGCCATCATTGCGTTGCATAAAAATGGCTTCACAGGCAAGGATATTGTGGCTACTAAGATTGCACCTAAATCAACAATTTATAGGATCATCAGCAACTTCAAGGAAAGAGGTTCAATTCTTGTAAAGAAGGCTTCAGGGCGTCCAAGAAAGTCCAGCAAGTGCCAAGAAAGTCCAGCAAGTGCCAGGATCGTCTCCTAAAGAGGATTCAGCTGCGGGATCGGAGTGCCACCAGTGCAGAGCTTGCTCAGGAATGGCAGCAGGCAGGTGTGAGCGCATCTGTACGCACAGTGAGGCCAAGACTTTTGGTAGATGGCCTGGTGTCAAGAAGGGCAGCAAAGAAGCCACTTCTCTCCAAAAAAAACATCAGGGACAGATTGATCTTCTGCAGAAAGTATCGTGAATGGACTGCTGAGGACTGGGGCAAAGTCATATTCTCCGATGAAGCCCCTTTCCGATTGTTTGGGGCATCTGGAAAAAGGCTTGTCTGGAGAAGAAAAGGTGAGCGCTACCATCAGTCCTGTGTCATGCCAACAGTAAAGCATCCTGAGACCATTCATGTGTGGGGTTGCTTCTCATCCAAGGGAGTGGGCTCACTCACAATTCTGCCCCAAAACACAGCCATGAATAAAGAATGGTACCAAAACACCCTCCAACAGCAACTTCTTGCAACAATCCAACAACAGTTTGGTGAAGAACATTGCATTTTCCAGCACGATGGAGCACCATGCCATAAGGCAAAAGTGATAACTAAGTGGCTCGGGGACCAGAACGTTGAAAATGTGGGTCCATGGCCTGGAAACTCCCCAGATCTTAATCCCATTGAGAACTTGTGGTCAATCCTCAAGAGGCGGGTGGACAAACAAAAACCCTGACAAATTCTGACAAACTCCAAGAAGTGATTATGAAAGAATGGGTTGCTATCAGTCAGGATTTGGCCCAGAAGTTGATTGAGAGCATGCCCAGTCGAATTGCAGAGGTCCTGAAGAAGAACGGCCAACACTGCAAATACTGACTCTTTGCATAAATGTCATGTAATTGTCGATAAAAGCCTTTGAAACGTATGAAGTGCTTGTAATTATATTTCAGTACATCACAGAAACAACTGAAACAAAGATCTAAAAGCAGTTTAGCAGCAAACTTTGTGAAAACTAATATTTATGTAATTCTCAAAACTTTTGGCCACGACTGTACTTTGCCTGTTTAATGTTTACATCTCTGCTTACCCTCTGACACTCCTGTTTGTTGTTGATTTGACCATTGTCTGTTTGACCTTGTTGCTCAATAAAAGCCTGCATTTGGATCTCATCCTGCTGTCTCAATACAAGAACAAACATACAAATGAAATAAGCAGTGCTTTATGTTTTTCAGGTAAATCCAACAGTATTCAGGTGCATAAGCTGAATAATAAAATTCTGTACAGCAATCACCAGAATATCTCTTCTCCAGTCTCTGAAAATGTCCGGATTTTGAAATTATCCTGCGGATGCTTGTTCGAAGAAGCTTTTATTCAACTAGGTGTTAACGGCACATTGAAAATATACATAACCAGAAGAATCAATGCACTGCTTCGACGAGCACTTCCTGTAATCAGCTCCGCTGTGATTGAGGTCTATTAGAACAGCGGTCCCCAACCTTTTTTGCGCCACAGACCGGTTTAATATCAGACAATATTTTCACGGACCGGCCTTTAAGGTGTGGCGGATAAAAACAACAAAATAAAATGATACGACCAGCATAAAAACTGGGGTATTTTTTAAATATTATAATAAACGTGAATCCAATGTGTAGGCTTACTCGCAACTTTATTAGCAGCGTCCTCGTAACATCGCGCCAACAACATAACATGAGTAACATCCTCTCTGCCCCCTAACGCTCTCTGGCGGGCTTGGTGCGTGTAAATCACCTGTTGCGATAAATCCATATTTCAAGTAGGACTCCTGGTATTGTCTGTTAAATGCCAGAGTTGTCTTTCCAGAGACAACAAAAACACAGTTTTTTTACTCATTTTGCTAGCTTGTGCGTTTATTTTTAGCGGTAACGTATCACGTGACCTAAACAAGCTTTGCTATGCGCCAAGAGTGAGTCATAGACGGATGTAACGGAGAGAATTTGAAGTTGAGATGCTGACTCGCGATCTTCGCAGTAGTGAACGCGCCAGAGAGAAATGCACATTTCATACTAATTACATAAGTCAGTTTTTTTTTTTTAAATAAGTTATTTATTCTTTCTGTGCGGCCCGGTACCAAATGACCCACGGACCAGTACCGGTCCGCGGCCCGGGGGTTGGGGACCTCTGTATTAGAACACCTTATTACAAACTTACAGTTGTGAATCAAGCTAACATGAGGAGATCGTTTTGAACATTTGGCTGGTTATGTACTTGCTCAAAAACTGAATTTGGATCATTTTGGAATTGCAGCTTAAAATGTATACTTTTTATTTACCAATTTGGGCCAATTTATTCCCAAGCAGAACTGAAATAGTGCACTTACATATTTACGACTAGTACATTGACATTAGTATACTTACTACAGAGTATATTCAAAAAATTTATTTGAACATTATTTCACTTCAAGTATCATTCTTTTTCATATGCGGGGGCAATAAAATTTGGACCAAATTCAGTTTCATCCTTAATTTCACACAAATACATTTTTTCTAGTGCCTTTTTAAACACTTCACACACAAAGAACAAAAGTGGGGTCTCACAAAAGCATGACTTCTCAGGAGCTTCTGAACATGTGATGGCGAAGAATTATCACAATTCAAGATCACAATTATATGTAAATCTTCATGTGGGAATTACAGTTTACTTTACATCTGAAACACTTTCCACACTGATCACATGAAAGTGGCTTCTCTCCAATGTGAATTCTAATGTGCCTGTTCAGGGTCACTTTTTCAGTGAAGCTCTTTCCACACTGTTGGCAGCTGCTCTCCAGTGTGAGTATTCATGTGTTTTTTAAAGTTTGCTTTATATTTGAAACTCTTTCCACACTGAGAGCATGTGAAAGGGTTCTCTCCGGTGTGAATGTTCATGTGTGTTTTGAAATGTGCTTTATTTTTGAAGCTCTTTCCACAATGAGAGCATGTGTAAGGCATCTCTCTGGTGTGAATTCTCATGTGCTGTTTAAGGTTTCCTTTATCAGCAAAACTCTTTCCACACTGAGGGCATGTGAATGGTTTCTCTCCAGTGTGAACTCTCATGTGGACATTAAGATCGGCTTTTTCATTGAAACTCTTTCCACACTGAGAGCATGTGTAAGGCTTCTCTCCGGTGTGAATGTTCATGTGTTTTTTAAGTTGCGCTTTAAGAGTGAAACTCTTTCCACACTGATGGCATGTGAATGGTTTCTCTCCAGTGTGAATTCTCATGTGGACATTAAGATATTCTTTTCTGTTGAAACTTATTCCACACTGTTGACAAGTGTAAGGCTTTTCTCCAGTGTGAACTCTCATGTGGGCATTAAAATTTGTTCTTTGTCTAAAACTCCTTCCACATTGAGGGCATGTGAAAGGCTGCTCTCCAGTATGAGTTCTTACATGGCTATGAAGGTTTGCTATTTGATTGAAACTCTTTTCACACAGTTTGCAGGTGAAAGGCTTCACTCCGGTGTGAATTCTCACATGGTTATTAAAAGTTGCTTTGTGTGTAAAACTCTTTCCGCATTGAGAGCAGGTGTAAGGTTTCTCTCCAGTGTGAGTCCTCATGTGACCCATAAGATGTACTTTTTGAGTGAAACTGTTTCCACACTGTTGGCAGGTGTAAGGTTTCTCTCTAGTGTGAATTCTCATGTGGCTTTCAAGGCTTGCTTTTCGATTGAAACTATTTCCACACCGATCGCATGTGAACGGCTTCTCTCCAGTGTGAATTTGCATGTGGCCTTTAAGATATCCTTTATCAGTGAAACTCATCCCACACTGTTGACATGTGAACGGCTTCTCTCCAGTGTGAATCCTCATGTGCCCCATAAGATGTCCTTTTTGAGTGAAACTGTTTCCACACTGTTGGCAGGTGTAAGGCTTCTCTCCAGTGTGAATTCTCATGTGGCTTTTGAGGCTTCCTTTTTTAGTGAAACTTTTTCCACACTGTTGGCAGGTGAAATGACTTCCCTTTTCTCTTTTTCGTGAAGTCTTTTCAGTCTGTGAGTAACCAATTGACTTTTCTTCAGTAATAGGATCATGATGATTCTCATACTGGTCTCTCTGTTCCATTTCATTCAGTTCTTGACTCTCCTCTTTCAGTGGCATCAGTTCTAAGGCAAAAAAGACCAGTTTAATGGAAAAAAGCAACAAATATCAAAGCCAACAATATTAAAAGAACAACATGTTTGTTAGATACTAGAGCTACACGATTAATCATTAAAAGATTGAGATCTTGATTCAAACACCCACACAGACTTATTTCTAAATTACAACAATTCTGCATCTATTACCCTGGCTGTTTCACGAGTTCACATTTACATATAATTAAGAAGAGTAAAGGTTTAAGCGTATTTGGCGTGCTGTCCAGGGGGAGGGTTCCGAGCTCGGAATTTTGGTCCGAACCCAGAGTACTCCCCCAAAAAGCAGGAAAGCAAAGGACAGCCGCCAGACTGAAACCCCCCCAAAAGACAGATAATTGGCGGGCTGGCGTTTTGAGGAGCCTAGTTGGATCAGGAAACCTATGTTGCCTTTGGCGGGAGCAGCTCACGGTGCCAGGGCGGACGGAACCTACTGGCCGGCAAATGAGGAGCAGCAAAATGTTTGGAATGACCAATCGGGACAGCTCTCGCAGCATCTGATGGGAGACCAATGCTCACTGCATCAGACGGGTAAAGCCCTACCGGTTGTTAGGTAAGGACAAGCTTGGGTTAAACCCTCTGACGGGGGGGATCAGTGCTGCCTCTGACAAGATCATACATCACCTGGCAGACTGGCCCTGCCGGCCAGTAGACAGGAAGTGCTTGATTTGGAGCACCCAATCGGGAGGGCTCTGGCAACATCCAACAGGAGACCAATGCTCACAGCGTTGAAAGGTTGAGCCCTACTGACCGAAGGATGAGGGCTGGCATGGTTCAGGAATGACTGACCTAAGGGGCCCACTCAGCTTCCGACGGGAGCGACTCTTGGCGATGGATGAGTGGGTTCTATTGGCCACTTGCGATGCAAAATAATCAGAAGGCCCTGCTAGGAGAGCACTTGCGGCCACCGATGGGAGACCAATGCTCTGGGAGACCAATGCTCACCACATCTGATGGGTAAAGCTTCTCGAATAAAGGAGGAAAAGACATAGATGCCCGATAAGGGCATCTTTTGTTTGTTTTTTTCAACCTATCAGGGCTTGAAGGGCTGTTTTGACGTGGAGCCGGGTGGTCCTGATGTAGCTTTGGAAAGCATCTGAGGACCACCTTCGTAGAGCTTGGATCTGCTGCTGGGAGAGGACTTTTTGGGCTGGTGAGGTTGCTGCCCCAATATGAAAAGAGTGACTGGAATAATTTTTTGCTGGGATGCCTGAATGTTGTAGGACGGATTTGAGGTGCTTTTGGAACCAAAAGCGTCTGACGGGTTTGTAAGAGTCATCGATAAAAAGAGGTTCATGAGGGGAATTGGCCTGGGAGCCTCTTAATTGGAGGTACAAAAAAATTGACTGGTATGGATGGATCGGTGACGGTCCTTTTTAGCTAGGTCTGTCTTGCTTTGTTTAATCCTTAATGAGATTGTTTCACTATCCAGAACTGATAAGTCTGGATCGGATTTGGAAGTGATGGCAATTTTGAAGCATCTAAGAAAATCAAAGAAGTCTAGAATAAACATGGCGTCGAGTGTGTGAGCGGTATTAAGGGGCTGATAGCCTGTGCGGAGAGTATGAATGCATTTGTGAGAATATCTAGCGTTATGGGTTGCCTGGTGTCGGGACGAGTGGGCTGGGCTCTTTGGATCCCTTGATCAGGAGGGAGTTTTGAGAATTATTCATCTCAGGGGAGGGAGCACCATATATCAATTTATGAAAAAATTGTAAGCCGCTCAGGTAGCCTTTGATGGACCCAATTTGGAGGCTTTTGACTGTTAAGGAAGGAAATGAAGGAGGTGATTGAAAGGAGAGAAAAATCGGGAAACGGCACATTATGTGAAAAGTAGAATGCTTTAAAAAATCTCCACGTAGTTATATATGATTGGAGTGTTCTAGGAGAAACTACTTAGAGAATGGAGTTGAGCGACCTATTTAGGAAGGATTTTAATGGGTGGGTTAGGGGAATATTAGTTCTGAAAAGTGAGGTACCGGAGTTGGGAATTTGTCTGCCTCTGGAGCCAACATCCTGAATTTCTGAAACAGAAAACGAGACTGAGTCAGCTATTTGGTTTTCAGAACCTGCAACATGTTTAGCAGTTATGATGAATTGATCACATGCTGAGATCCAAATTAGGCGTCTTAAAAAGGGCATTAGAGCGAGTGAATTGGAGCGACCTATATTAATGCACTGGACAGTTGCTTCGTTGTCGCAATCCACTAAAATACTGCTAGTTGTCCATTCTTTCCCCCACAGAAAGGCTGCTACTATGAGAGGGTAGAGCCCAAATAATGCTGAGGACTGAGGTGAGTCTTGGAGTTGGGGGGGCCATGGTGAACATGCGAACCAGCGTCATTGATAAAAACCCCCGAAGCCTATTGAAGGGGCTGCGTCTGTAAACAGCTGGATATCCGCAGGGGACGAGACGAGATTGTTATAGAAAAATTATAGGTCGTTCCACTGTTTGAGGAATGTTATCCATAACCTAAGTTCGTCAGAACACGCCTGAGTTATGGAAATTAGGTCCTCTAACACATGAACCAAAGAGGCAAGTGAGAGGACATGCGCGATGAAAGAGCGGCCTTGTGGAATAATATGCAGGGAGAAGCTGCTAGCGGGGGAAGCCTCACGTTAGCATCCACTGCGAAGGACAGGGGTTAGAAACAATGGGAGGAAAAAACTGAGAAGTTAAGAGTGGGCCAGCGGGCCCCGCTGCATATAGTGCTGCAGCAGGAGAAGCGGCATTAAAAGACTGTGTCGAAGCAGGAGGCACGTGAGGCCCTGTGGCAGGGGAATCTGGGGCGTGGCCAAGGCTCGCTGAAGGTCTACCGTTGCGGCCTGACGCTCTTAAGGCACCAGATATCATGGAGGAGGAAGGTGGTGGTGTTGTGCAAGGAGAATTCGCGGCCCTACGGGATTTGGTCTGCTTATTGCCCCGGGGTGGACTTAGGAGTGATGTTTGCCTATTACAGCTGATTAACTCCGCTTTGTTCATCCTGCGCGAATGGCTGAATGTCGGAAATGATCAGCGCTTGCCTCAAACTTTAACCTGTCCACTTCCCGATAGTCGTAATCGTTGGTATGGGCAAATTATAGGAGAACACAAGGGAAGGGAACTGGAATCCTTGCTGGTGGTGGCGAGGGTAGGGGTAGGAGGGTAGGAGTCGGACAGGAGTTGGATTCGTCATCAAACGGGAATAGTAGGATTTGAGACGATAGGTCAAAAACAAATGCTGGTAAACTCTTAGATGAACAGAGGTAAGCCTGCTGTATGTATATCTCTTGATTAACTGAACGCTCTCCACTTGTGCTAATAAGGTTAATTATCTGCATCTGATCCTCCCGAACTTTGTTAATTAAACATTTTATGTAACAAGCACTCCTCCAGTGAACTGCCGCCTTACCGTGGTGGAGGGGTTTGAGTGCCCTAATGATCCTAGGAGCTATGTTGTCGGGGGCTACAGTTGTGTTCAAAATTATTCAACCCCCACTGAAATTGATTGTTTTGGCCGGTTTGACATTGATTTTGATCATTCAGTCATCCTGCTTACAATTAAATCAAAGAGGCACGTGTAGGTCAGACAAATATAAAATAACATTTATAATGAAATAACCACAAATGTCTTTTCTCTGCTCACATCATTATCAGTTTTATTCAACCCCCAAGTGACATTCAATCTTAATACTCAGTACAACATCCTTTTACAGTTATAACAATTTTTAAACGTGAAGCATAGCTTGACACAAGTGTCTTGCAGCGAGCTACGGGTATCTTCGCCCATTCATCAGGGGCAAAAGCCTCCAGTTCAGTCACATTCTTAGGCTTGCGCACTGCAACTGCTTTCTTTAAGTCCCACCAGAGGTTCTCAATCGGATTTAAGTCTGGTGACTGCGATGGCCATTTCAAAATGTTCCAGCCTTTAATCTGCAACCATGCTCTAGTGGACTTGGAGGTATGCTTGGGATCATTGTCCTGTTGAAAGGTCCAACGTCTCCCAAGCCTCAGGTTTGTGACGGACTGCATCACATTGTCCTCCAATATCTCCTGGTACTGAAGAGAATTCATGGTACCTTGCACACGCTGAAGCTTCCCAGTACCTGCAGAAGCAAAACAGCCCCAAAGCATGATTGACCCCCCGCCATGCTTCACAGTAGGCAAGGTGTTCTTTTCTTCATAGGCCTTGTTCTTCCTCCTCCAAACATAGCGTTGATCCATGGGCCCAAACAGTTCTAATTTTGTTTCATCAGTCCACAGAACACTATCCCAAAACTTCTGTGGTTTGTCCACATGACTTTTGGCATACTGCAGTCGACTCTTCTTATTCTTTGGAGACAGCAAGGGGGTGCGCCTGGGAGTTCTGGCATGGAGGCCTTCATTACGCAGGGTGCGCCGTATTGTCTGAGCAGAAACTTCAGTACCTACATCTGACAAATCTTTTCTCAGTTCCTCAGCAGTCACACGGGGACTTTTCTCCACTCTACGCTTCAGGTAGCGCACAGCAGTCGAAGTCAGCATCTTCTTTCTGCCACGACCAGGTAGCGTTTCAACAGTGCCCTTTGCCTTGAATTTGCGAATGATGCTTCCTATGGTGTCTCTTGGTATGTTTAACATCTTTGCAATCTTCTTATAGCCATTGCCCTTCCTGTGAAGAGTAATCACCTCTTCTCTTGTCTTCCTGGACCATTCTCTTGACTTCACCATGTTTGTAACCACACCAGTAAATGTCTAGAAGGAGCTGAGTATCACAGTCATTTTAAAGCTGCCTAATTGGTGCTTATTAGGCTTTATTGCTGCTCCCTGACATCCACAGGTGCTTTCAATACCTGATTGAAAACACTTCAATGGACCTCTGTTCTTCAGAGTGGTAGTCTTTAAGGGGTTGAATAATTGTGTCAATGAAGAATTCACAAAAGAAACATTTACTACTGTATTACAAAACCAATTGATGTCATTTTAGTTGCATATGCTTCTTTAAGAAGTCCTTGTAGGATTTCATTCTGAATTCAATTACAAATGTACTCTAAATTCTCTAAAAACATTTACAGTATTGGGGGGTTGAATAATTTTGAACACAACTGTATATGCTCCTGGTAGGGTTTCCCAAGGCAAAAAGGTCCTAGGTGATGGGCCAGACAAAGAGCAGTTCAAAACCCCGTTATGGATTTAAATAGAACAAAGGCCGTTACGTCGCCCGGTATGTTGCAACCGGGGCCCCACCCTGAAGCCAGGCCTGGGGTCAGGGCTCGTATGCGAGCACCTGATGGCAGGGTCTTTCCCCACGGGGTATGGGCAAATTATAGGAGAACACAAGGGAAGGGAACTGGAATCCTTGCTGGTGGTGGCGAGGGTAGGGGTAGGAGGGTAGGAGTCGGACAGGAGTTGGATTCGTCATCAAACGGGAATAGTAGGATTTGAGACGATAGGTCAAAAACAAATGCTGGTAAACTCTTAGATGAACAGAGGTAAGCCTGCTGTATGTATATCTCTTGATTAACTGAACGCTCTCCACTTGTGCTAATAAGGTTAATTATCTGCATCTGATCCTCCCGAACTTTGTTAATTAAACATTTTATGTAACAAGCACTCCTCCAGTGAACTGCCGCCTTACCGTGGTGGAGGGGTTTGAGTGCCCTAATGATCCTAGGAGCTATGTTGTCGGGGGCTACAGTTGTGTTCAAAATTATTCAACCCCCACTGAAATTGATTGTTTTGGCCGGTTTGACATTGATTTTGATCATTCAGTCATCCTGCTTACAATTAAATCAAAGAGGCACGTGTAGGTCAGACAAATATAAAATAACATTTATAATGAAATAACCACAAATGTCTTTTCTCTGCTCACATCATTATCAGTTTTATTCAACCCCCAAGTGACATTCAATCTTAATACTCAGTACAACATCCTTTTACAGTTATAACAATTTTTAAACGTGAAGCATAGCTTGACACAAGTGTCTTGCAGCGAGCTACGGGTATCTTCGCCCATTCATCAGGGGCAAAAGCCTCCAGTTCAGTCACATTCTTAGGCTTGCGCACTGCAACTGCTTTCTTTAAGTCCCACCAGAGGTTCTCAATCGGATTTAAGTCTGGTGACTGCGATGGCCATTTCAAAATGTTCCAGCCTTTAATCTGCAACCATGCTCTAGTGGACTTGGAGGTATGCTTGGGATCATTGTCCTGTTGAAAGGTCCAACGTCTCCCAAGCCTCAGGTTTGTGACGGACTGCATCACATTGTCCTCCAATATCTCCTGGTACTGAAGAGAATTCATGGTACCTTGCACACGCTGAAGCTTCCCAGTACCTGCAGAAGCAAAACAGCCCCAAAGCATGATTGACCCCCCGCCATGCTTCACAGTAGGCAAGGTGTTCTTTTCTTCATAGGCCTTGTTCTTCCTCCTCCAAACATAGCGTTGATCCATGGGCCCAAACAGTTCTAATTTTGTTTCATCAGTCCACAGAACACTATCCCAAAACTTCTGTGGTTTGTCCACATGACTTTTGGCATACTGCAGTCGACTCTTCTTATTCTTTGGAGACAGCAAGGGGGTGCGCCTGGGAGTTCTGGCATGGAGGCCTTCATTACGCAGGGTGCGCCGTATTGTCTGAGCAGAAACTTCAGTACCTACATCTGACAAATCTTTTCTCAGTTCCTCAGCAGTCACACGGGGACTTTTCTCCACTCTACGCTTCAGGTAGCGCACAGCAGTCGAAGTCAGCATCTTCTTTCTGCCACGACCAGGTAGCGTTTCAACAGTGCCCTTTGCCTTGAATTTGCGAATGATGCTTCCTATGGTGTCTCTTGGTATGTTTAACATCTTTGCAATCTTCTTATAGCCATTGCCCTTCCTGTGAAGAGTAATCACCTCTTCTCTTGTCTTCCTGGACCATTCTCTTGACTTCACCATGTTTGTAACCACACCAGTAAATGTCTAGAAGGAGCTGAGTATCACAGTCATTTTAAAGCTGCCTAATTGGTGCTTATTAGGCTTTATTGCTGCTCCCTGACATCCACAGGTGCTTTCAATACCTGATTGAAAACACTTCAATGGACCTCTGTTCTTCAGAGTGGTAGTCTTTAAGGGGTTGAATAATTGTGTCAATGAAGAATTCACAAAAGAAACATTTACTACTGTATTACAAAACCAATTGATGTCATTTTAGTTGCATATGCTTCTTTAAGAAGTCCTTGTAGGATTTCATTCTGAATTCAATTACAAATGTACTCTAAATTCTCTAAAAACATTTACAGTATTGGGGGGTTGAATAATTTTGAACACAACTGTATATGCTCCTGGTAGGGTTTCCCAAGGCAAAAAGGTCCTAGGTGATGGGCCAGACAAAGAGCAGTTCAAAACCCCGTTATGGATTTAAATAGAACAAAGGCCGTTACGTCGCCCGGTATGTTGCAACCGGGGCCCCACCCTGAAGCCAGGCCTGGGGTCAGGGCTCGTATGCGAGCACCTGATGGCAGGGTCTTTCCCCACGGGGCCCGGCCGGGCTCAGCCCGAAGGAGTGACGTGGGGCCGACCTCCCGTGGGCCCACCACCTGCAGGAGGAACCATGCTCCGAACACACTATCTGTCGTTCTACTGGGGGACTTCAACGCTCATGTGGGCAGTGACAGTGATACCTGGAGGGGCGTGATTGGGAGGAACGGCCCCCCTCATCTGAACCAGAGCGGTGTTCCGTTATTGGACTTCTGTGCTAGCCACAGTTTGTCCATAACGAACACCATGTTCAAGCATAAGGGTGTCCACCATTACACGTGGCACCAGAACACCCTAGGGTGGAGGTCGATGATCGACTTTGTAGTTGTTTCATCTGACCTCCGGCCGTATGTCTTGGACACTCGGATGAAAAGAGGGGCGGAGCTGTCAACTGATCACCACCTAGTGGTGAGTTGGATCAGATGGCAGGGGAGGAAGCTGGACAGACTCGGCAGACCCAAACGTACTATGAGGGTCTGCTGGGAACGTTTGGCCGAGTCCCCTGTCAGAAAGATCTTCAACTCGCACCTTCGGCAGAGCTTCAACCAGATACCGAGGGAGGCTGGAGACATTGAGTCTGAGTGGGCCATGTTCTCTACCTCCATTGTCGATGCGGCCACTCGGAGCTGTGGCCATAAAGTCTCCGGTGCCTGTCGTGGCGGCAACCCCCGAACCCGGTGGTGGACACCGGATGTAAGGGATGCTGTCAAGCTGAAGAAGGAAGCCTATCGAGCCTGGTTGGCTCGGGGGACTCCTGAGGCAGCCGACGGGTACCGGCAGGCCAAGCGGACTGCAGCCGGGGTGGTTGTGGAGGCAAAAAATTAGGTCTGGGAGGAGTTCGGTGAAGCCATGGAGAAGGATTATCGGTCGGTCTCGAAGAAATTCTGGAAAACTGTCCGACGCCTCAGGAAGGGGAAGCGGTGCCCTGCCAACACTGTTTACAGTGGGGGTGGGAATCTGCTGACTTCAACTGGGGACATTGTTGGGCGGTGGAAGGAATACTTTGAGGATCTCCTCAATCCCACAGACACGTCTTCCACTGAGGAAGCAGAGGCCGGGGGCTCAGAGGTGGGCTCACCCATCACCCAAGCTGAAGTCACTTAGGTAGTTGGAAAGCTTGGTGGCAAGGCAGTGGGGGTGGATGAGATACGCCCTGAGTACCTCAAGTCTCTGGATGTTGTGGGGCTGTCTTGGCTGACACGTCTCTGCAACATCGCGTGGCGGTTGGGAACAGTGCCTCTGGACTGGCAGACCGGGGTGGTGGTCCCTCTTTTTAAGAAGGGGGACCGGAGGGTGTGTTCCAACTACAGAGGGATCACACTCCTCAGCCTCCCCGGGAAAGTCTATGCCAGGGTACTGGAGAGGAGAATGAGGCTGATAGTCGAACCTCAGATTCAGGAGGAACAATGCGGTTTTCGTCCCGGTCGTGGAACTCTGGACCAGCTCTATACCCTCTCCAGGGTGCTGGAGGGTTTATGGGAGTTTGCCCAACCAGTCCACATATGTTTTGTGGATCTGGAGAAGGCATTCGACCGTGTCCCTCGTGGCACCCTGTGGGGGGTGCTCTGGGAGTATGGAGTCCGGGGCCCTTTGCTAAGGGCTGTCCGGTCCCTGTATGACCAGAGCAGGAGCTTGGTTCGCATTGCCGGCAGTACGTCAGACCTGTTCCCGGTGCTTGTTGGACTCTGGCAGGGCTGCCCTTTATCACCAGTCCTGTTCCTAATTTTTATGGACAGGATTTCTAGGCGCAGTCAGGGGCCGGAGGGAGTCTGGTTTGGGGACCACAGGATCTCGTCTCTGCTCTTTGCAGATGATGTTGTCCTGTCGGCTCCATCGGGCCAGGACCTCCAGTGTGCATTGGGACGGTTTGCAGCCGAGTGTGAGGTGGCTGGGATGAGGATCAGCACCTCCAAGTCTGAGACCATGGTTCTCAGTCGGAAAAGTGTGGCTTGTCCTCTTCAGGTTGGTGGAGAGCTCCTGCCTCAAGTGGAGGAGTTCAAGTATTTTGGGGTTTTGTTCACAAGTGAGGGATGCAAGGAGCGTGAGGTTGACAGACGGATCGGTGCAGCTTCTGCAGTAATGTACCGGTCTGTCGTGGTGAAGAAGGAGCTGAGCTACAAGGTGAAGCTCTCGATTTACCAGTCAATCTACGTTCCTACTCTCACCTATGGTCATGAGCTTTGAGTCATGACCGAAAGAATGAGATCCCGGATACAGGCGGCCGAAATGAGCTTTCTCCGCAGGGTGGCAGGGCGCTCCCTTAGAGATAGGGTGAGGAGCTCGGTCACTCGGGAGGAGCTCAAAGTAGATCCGTTGCTCCTTCACATCGAGAGGAGTCAGCTGAGATGGCTCGGGCATCTGTTTCGGATGCCTCCTGGACGCCTCCCTAGGGAGGTGTTCCGGGCATGTCCCACCGGGAGAAGGCCCCGGGGAAGACCTAGGACACGCTGGAGAGATTATGTCTCTCGGCTGGCCTGGGAACGCCTCGGTGTCCCTCCGGAAGAGCTGGAGGAAGTGTTTGGTCAGAGGGAAGTCTGGGAGTCTCTGCTTAGACTGCTGCCCCCGCGACCCGGCCCCGGATAAGCGGTAGAAAATGAATGAATGAATGAATGAATGTTACAAGCATTGGCGGAGCGGTGAGCAGTGTATATTTTTTGAGAGGAATGAATGAGAGGTTTGGCCGTCATGCTTCCGATGTGAACTCTTTCACGCTGCGTGTCCACTGGAGTGGAACAGATCAAGAAAACACTTGCGGTGCTCCGGAGTAAAGCAGTTTCACTAACAGTATTTGCGACCACAAATTATCATTATTTGTGCATTATGAATATTTAAATAACAGGTCAAATGTGTATTGGGATAAAAGTTTAGGCCTATAGTTTGGGTATTAAAACTGATCTATATGGTAGCAATCGAAATCAAAAAAAACTTTTTGAAAGTATTTTAACACTGGTATGTATTTTCTATCCCAAGAAAATTTCAAACTGTCAGTGATCAAAAAAATTACAATACAATTAAGGAGTACCACAGGGCTCAGTATTAGCTTCTGTATTTTTTGTCCCTGCTTTCCCTGAGAGACATTATTTTACTGTTGTGCCAGTGAAACTCAGTTTTGTATTTCCTCACAAACTGACAAAACTTTTAACACTCCCAGATAACAGAGTGTATTAGTGACACAAAAGATGGGATAACTAGTAATTTTCTTAAATTAAATTCCACCAAAACGGAAGCTCAAATCATACTGTTACATGCTTGGTAGGTTCTCTCTCAATTTGAAAACTCGGTAACACTTTACAATAACATTTCATTTATTGATACATTAACTAACAATGAGCAATACATGTGTTACTGTATTTATTCATCTTTGTTAATGTTACTTAATAAATATCCAACTCTTCATGTTAGTTCACTGTGCTGTAATGTTAAATAAAACTTGACTTTGATAATGTATTAGTAAATGTTGAAATGACCAATTACAAAGATTAATAAATGCTGTAGAAATGCAGTTCACTGTTGGTTTGTGTTAACCAAAGTAGTTAACTGTTATCTAATGAATCCTTATTGTAAAGTGTTACTGAAAATTCTGCCAATTACAAAAAGCTTTGAATGGAGTACTTCAGTAACACTAGTCTCGTGTATATAAGAATGAACCTCATTGGTTCAAAAGTCTTACGGGTTTGAATCAACGTGAGTAAATGATGGAAGAATTTCAATATTGAGGTGAATATCACTGTAATATTATAATAACAATTTTCATTTATATAGCCCCTTTCAACACCCAAGGTGGCACATCAATACATCAGATTCAGTGGAGGTGGGGACCATAGAAAAACTATTTCTATGATCCATAAGATTTCCTTCAACTTGCTATGGAATAGGATACAATTGTGCTCCTAGTGATTCTTCAAAAATATCATTTGTTTCTGTAGATCTGGACATTTTAATAAGGATCAAATTCAGCTTTGAGAATGAAACCAACCTGTTTGTTCCTCGGTTTCTTCTTGTTTGACTCTGAATGTTTCTTCAATCTCCACGTCTTCATTCTCCTCTTTAATAAACGCCATCTTTATGATAGTGTGTCACGAGGATCCCAGTCGCTTCACCAGGAGTTTGTCCTGTGTTTGTATACTTTGTCCTGTTTTAGATGAGAAAAATTAACAGAAAGAAAAAGAAATTCCACAATTCTGCAATC